>JAUIMM010000378.1:2448333-3672500 GCA_031769625.1 Taudactylus pleione
TAACCCTGGTGGTCTAGGGAGGGGTTAATAGTAGGCCTCACAGAGGGCCTACCTGCTACGGTGGAAGAGGCTGCGGGTGAGAGTTTCGTTAGCTCTTTCACTTTCCACCCTCGCAGTCCTTTCTGGTCCTCAGCCGCATTCTTCTGCGCTGGCACGTCCTGGCCAGCGGCACCGCCTCTTCTTTTCTTCTTTCAGCCGGCGCCTCCTGTCATCTTTTTTGTTCACTTGGAGAATGATGTCATGCAATATCGTTCGTCGTTTGCAAAAATCTGTCATGTACATGACAGATATCTGTCACAGCAGCCCCAGGAATTTTCAAGGGATAAGTCTTTTGTCTTTCATCTTACAGAAAGATCTGCTAATGGATAGGCCCCTTTAGGGTGACACTTCAGTGCCAGCACTTGTAATGAACTAAGGTTGCTAAGCAGAGAAGGAACGGACTGTAATACTACAACAGAAATCTTATTGCAAGCACAGGGAAACTAGTCAGGAGAGATTGCAACCGGATAGCTACATTTCACTCTAATTAAGCCTAAGTAGCTACAGTCCTTTAGTTACTACAGGTTATAGTGAAAAACTAATTTGCGTAGACATCTGTGAGGGTCAAGTGGAGTATGAAGAGAAGAGAACAGATACTTCATCTTCATTCGTAGGCTTAAGAGAACAGAAGGTGCTGGGAAAGAAATGAGCAGGGAGAGGATACAATGTTATGGCCAATATTATCAATCTTGGCCATTGATGGTAGTTGGGGAGGTATGTTTGGCAGGATTTCAAAGAGATTTGTTTTGGAGGGTTTTTTAAAGATAATTAAATGTATTCAAATTAAAGTTTGCAGATAGAAGTCTAAACTAGAGTTTGACAGTATGTTTGTTTGGCAGTGTGTAGAGCATTTCCAACGGAGTGGTATATAGCTGTATATATCTGAGGAAGTACCAGACTTTTGCCAATGTCGTTCATATTTAGTAACATACTAGCTGTTGCCCATGGCTTCGCCCACGATGACATTTTTTATTTGAGGTGTTCTACTTGTATTGCTCTGTCGCAGGAGTGGCCCATGTGACCAGCAGCGCTATGCAGACCGGTGACAGTAGCGCCAGACACACCAATGTCACCGTGTGCCCTGTGCACAGACTGCTATGCAGGTCTTTCCTATTCAGGTGAACATGGGCCCAAAGCACCTCTTCCTCCACCCATTACCAGCCGCGTGCATGGTGCCTCACCTATCTCTTTCATTGATAATGTCAATAAATGTTGTTTTTGCAATTGCTCAGCTTTAATTTGAGGGATAGAGATGAAAAAGTGCAGGTTATTTCTAGGAGTTTTCATGAAAAATGATTCAGTGGTTTATGTGCCAACTTGAAACAGAAAGACACAACATTCTTATTATATTAGTATAGATTTCCAATTATGGGATTTATGAATGCTGTATTTATGATATTAATATGTTACAAAATGTGATACACGGCAAACGCAATACTCCCAAAAGCATGACTGGAATCACCCACATTTACATGTGTTGTACTGGCTTTAAATTAGATTTGTGCACGGACCCCGGTGTTATGGCTCCTGCAAAAACCACCCTCAAATGTTATGGTTCCGATTCTGTTGGCTTTAAAATTGATAAAAACAGCTAAAATCATTTAGTGTTGACCTGTTTACATGCAATCGAAAACAGAGATTCAGTTTTAATCAGAGTTCCCGAACTTACAGCAGACCTGTGCCGGGACTCGATTCGACTCCGAACCCCTAAGTTCAGGTGTGTTTGTTTTTCAGGAAACCCGAACCGCACATCTCTACTGTAAATACACTAATACATGCATACATAGCCACCAGAGGCTATAAGGCTAAATGCAAAACAAAAATCCAATATTAAATAATAACATTAACAGTAGCTTTGAATCTGCTTCTTGAATACAAATAGATTATAACTATGAGTTATTTCGGCTGCAATAGAAGGTCCTGCTCACTGTTCAGTGACATTGTGAAAGGACGAGATGACATGGTTAGCTCTGTCACATTGTAAACAACAGTTTCACTCACATATTTTTAGACCTCGGCTATCACTTACTCCTTTAATTTGGTTTTGAAAGTACAGATGGATTGCTGTTAACTGCAACAAATGGTGTGTACGCACAAATTTATTAAAGGTATGTGCACAGATTAGAAATATACATAAATGACACAAACTTTTTATACTTCCTATAAACTAAACTAAATTTATGATGGAAAATATATGCTTCCCCACTGCAACTTGCACTCATTACCTACACAAAGTGGACTGTGCCATTTTGGTGCTTAGCCCAGGGCTCGACAAATCCCGGGGGCCAGGTCGCCATGGCTACCAGATTTTGCTGCCTGGCTACTAGATTTTGCAGTGAGGGAGGAAGCAGATCCTCATCAGCTCCAGCAGAGATTCGCGCCTATAGTATTGCGGTGTTCATATCATGCACAGGAGTGCATGTGCTGAGTGTCGCCTGCAGTGACTGCTGTGACGGTGTCCATCCCGGCCTGCACTGACGACTCCTCTCCATCCTGGCCTGCTCTGATCCCAGCTGTCTGTCCCAGTCTACGCTGATCCTCCTGTAAGTCCGGTTGTCTACTGTCTCCTATCTCCGGCTGCATAGAGCTCTCCGGTTGTAGGGTCTATGGACCTCATTCAGAGCCGCTCGCTATTTGCGGTCGTTCGTTTTCAAAAAAGGGGTGGCTATTCAAATGAACCGTTCGCACTTTGCGGTCTGTTCACGCCTCTAAGTCTGAACGAGCAAGCAAAACTTGCGGTCGAAATTTTGAAAAATACGCCCCCTTGCCGCTCGCACCGTACGTCATGTCCGCTATTTATTAGATTAATGGAGTACATCGTACAGCGTATGAACTGCTCGCTATTCTTGTGGTTGGTTTTTTCAACCGCTATTTTGCGAGCAGTTCAGGCTTTAAAATAACCCAGTGACGTGGTCAATGACGCTGCTGTATTAATTATGCACTCCCTTAAAACGCCCGTTTTGACCTTTAAGCACGCCTGCGTTCTGATCTCCACTCCCAGTTTTCAAGCACCTTCCCCTGTTACTACCCGCATACGCCTCCTCCTGTCACTCAAAGTAGCAGGCATTCGCTATTTAGCGAACAAATGATTTTCGGCCGCACTGACTGGTTTGCGCATGCGTATTACAAACCGTACGCATGCGCAGTTGTGCGAGCATCGCTCAGTGCGAACGAGCGGCCGCTTACGAGCGGCTCTGAATCAGGCCCTATGTGTGGCCAGGGATTGCAGAGCGACTTCAGAGGGATAGTGGTGTGACCACTAGGGAAGGGGGGTTTTGTTGTGCTTTCTAGCACCTTTATATTATGTGAAATGTGGTCCGTTATTACTTCAGGGTGGGAGGTGGAGCAGAGGAGCTGTGCAGAGCAATGACGGGGCCTCAATTTTACTGTATCCATTCAACTGTGACCATTTTGTGGACTAGTATAGTGTGTATAACAGTTGCATAACACACAGAGCTGTGCTCCTCACTCACTCCTGTAATTGTTTTGGGGGGACGGTGGTCTGGCTCCTATACTTTCATCCTGGCTCCTAGATTTTAGAAAAATTTGTCAAGCCCTGGCTTAGCCAATATTCATGTAGGAGCAGTCTTAAAATTCACCAGAAACTAGAGAAACCTTATGTCTTCTATGATGTCTTCCACATCATAACACTGCATTTTTTTTCTAGTGAAATCACAAAGCTCACAACTATTAATTAATTGATTGCAAATTATTCAAACATACTAAATATAGTATTCTAAATTATGAAAACAGCATGTCTGACAATGTGATCCTTCAAAGCGGAATATTTTTTATATTTGCATTGTGTAGACATTTTTTCCATTCACCGGTAACTGAGGTAAATCTAGTTCAAAGTAGAAAATTAGATCAAGCGTCTTGGCGTTAGTTCGTAGCTATTCTTGGAATACACTGAACGATAATCATTCAGATCCATCCGATGCACGATAGTTCTGAACAAATATTGTCCAGTATATGGGGTAAATTTACTAAAGTGAGTGTTTTTAGAAATGGAGATGTTGCCCATAGCAACCAATCAGATTCTACTTAACATTTATCTAGCACCTTCTAGAAGATAATAGCTAGAATCTGATTGGTTGCTACTGTCAGGCCCTGGTGTTGATTAACCTTGGTTGCGGGTACAGTGGCCGGTGGGCTTGGGTGAGTTGATGGTAACAGACGAGGAGGCAATATGTAAGTCTCTGAGTTGAAGAGTCTAATCCACTTCATGGTATTCACCAGTGACCCCTCCAGGCGGGATAAGGGTTTCGCTGCACCAAGTGAACAGGTCAAAGCCCTCAGAGAAGATATCTGAGAGAAGATAGGGGACAGAACTAGGAATGTACTGGTGGAAAATCCGCTACGATGAATCAGACACTGATTAGCGACTGGGACAACTCCAGAGATCCAGATACTGTTTGTCATGAGTAGCTGTACTGGGAATCTAGAGGCTGAATAGCGATGGGTAACAGCTCCAGTGATCCTGACGCTGTATAGCAAAGGATAGGTAACTAGGTATCCAGATGCTGAATAGCGATGGGTAACATAAGGAATGATTTCTAGATAGAGAACACTAAAGAATAGTGTGGAGCCTAGGACGCAGTCTCAGCAAATAATCACTACAGAAGTGAAGTTGCACAGGCAATTTCCTGTTCACGAAGCCGGATTTAAATACCCTTAGGTAGCTGGTCATTGGATGCAGAGATCAGCTGAGTGACTGCAAGACTACCATTGGAGGGGCCAGATCAGATGACACAGACCAACATGGTTACGCCCATGAATGCGATTGCGACACGGAGACGCAGCAGGGAAGTCCTAGCAAACCCTGGAAAGAATACTCAGTCCACTACTCACCTGTGCGCCTGGCGTCTGGCCGCCTCAGAGATCGAAAACGCCGGTAAATAGGTGAGAGGCAGCCGATCCCAGGCCGCAACCTGACAGCTATGGGCAACATCTCCACTTCTAAAAACTCTCACTTTAGTAAATTTACCCCTATGTATATTTACCATTTGCCTTTAATGTATGAACATGGCTGAAAAATCGTTTAGTTAGCAAACATGTTCGATTGTCCAGACCATTGTTCTGCCGATTCCATGCAGTGAACTGTGCATCATAACCATACATTGTTTAATGTGTGGAGGCACAGCTATTTCAGAACATGACTCGACCATGACCCTCGTTACCATTTGGTCGGGGATCTTTGGGAAAAGTTGTACAGTGTATGGCCAGAATTAACTGTAGGACAGATGTCAAATATGAAGTAGATGAATAAATAAATATCTATTTTCAGCAGATACATGAGAGGTGGGTAGAAATGTCCCAGTTTCTCTTCACCCAAATAACAGTCATTTGCAAACAGCATCATTAACGGAAGATCAGAAGACGCGACCGTGTGTAAAAATGTACATTACCAAGTTATAAACAAGCAGTCAGGACCTGCCGATAAACTTAGCAAATAAGATGTGCCGTGCCATGGGAAATATAACTCTGATATTTATAGCAGATAAAGAGATATTTGTGACCACTATAACCTTGTACTTATATACATTGAACTTTGTTATCTCTCTGTAACTTCCAGAACCAATGGGAATACTCCAGCTTCAATCTATCTTCCACTAGAAAAAAAACACTACAGTTTCGCACATCTATGTTGCAATTTCTACAGCTCACTTATTAGAAGTGTTTGACTGAAGGCCCCCATACATCAGCAATCTGAAAACCACAACTGAACTATTTGAAGATTTTGTTGGCCGATTTTAGGATTTCCCAATCTAGCAATCTGCGCCCATACATTACAGATCTTTTTCAGTAATTTGCAGATCATTTTCAGCAAACACAGATCTTCCAATCTTGAAAGGCCCATCATTTTACTAGTAACGGTCTGCAAATCTGCTGATCACCTCCATACACTAGCAATTTACAGCCCCAATCCATCTGTCAAATCCAACATGTTGGACAACCTGATTTACCAATTCTAATCACTTTTTAATGCCCCCATACATCAGCAATTGATTGCAGCAATCGTGCAATTTACAATCGATTGTGTATAAAAAAATCTTTCCCTTTTTCAATAGATTGTGGCAATTCTGCAATCTGCAATCGATTGAAAAAGGGAAAGATTTTTATACACAATCGATTGCAAATTGCACGATTGCTGCAATCAACTGCTGATGTATGGAGGCCTTCAGTTGAAATCTGCGATCTGTGAACCCCATACATTGCAGATTTTTTTACACAGTCATCGGCAAATTGCAGAATTGCCACAATCGATTGCTGATGTATGGGGGGGGGGGGCCTTATGGCCAGAAGAACTACACTGGAACTAAAACAACCTGCAGCCTATTAGATAATTCATGTTCACAGCAGCAAAGATATCAGGAGAGATATGTGCTGATCTATTGGGAGAAATGGAGATTGGCAGTGAGTTAAACGCATCTAGCCCTGCAAGACTAGCATATGCACCAATTTTACACCTGGAGAAAACAGTAGTATATGCGCCAGCTTTACACCAGGAGATGCTAAATGACAGTGGGCCTGATTTAGAGTTCTACGTTATGTTGCTGTATTCGCAAAGGAGCGATTATTGGTTAACTGCTCATGCATCGCACTGCGCATGCCCTAAAATCCATCTGCGATCCAGCACGCATCGCTTACCTCCATGCAGGGTGATTGACAGGAAGACACCATTTGGGGGAGGTAAGGGTGAGTGGTGGAAGTAATGCAGGCTTGTACGGCCATTTTATAGGCTGTGAAGGCGATCACGTACGCTAATAGTGGGGCTTTGGTGTCTCAGTTCAGGTAGACTGCTGCATGGTGGTCATAGAGTCACTCCAGCATCCGATTATCGGCGGATCTGTGCATGGACTGCATAAGTGTATGCAGTTTCTGTGTCTTCTGCAATGGCTCTGGGGGGCGTCTCTATTCACTTCTGGATGGCTGCTACACTTGCACACTTTCTCACATCCGCAGCCTGAAAAATCGCAGCTACAATCGGCATAGCGTACAACTCTGAATAAGGCCCAGTGTTATTAGCAATTGATAAAGCTACAGTACCAGATTTCTACAAAATATTAGTACTTTATATATACGAGGGTGGTTCATTAAATAACAAGACCGCTCATTACATAAATTTATTCAACTCACACATATACGTGTAATTAATAGTATGGCCTTGGTACGTATTATTTTTCCACATAGCCCCAATACTTATCTAAGGGGTCTATTTACTAAGCTTTGTTAGGAGATAAAGTGAACGGAGGTAAGGTACCAGCCAATCAGTTCCTAACCGTCATTTTTCAAACACAGCCTGTGACATGGCAGTTAGGAGCTGATTAGCTGGTACCTTATCCCCGTTCACTTTATCTCCTAACAAAGCTTAGTAAATAGACCCCTAAGCATTTGTTCCAATGATATACCAAGGCATCTATCCCGACACAGAAGAAAATCAGTGTCAAGTGCCTGAAGGACATGACTGCTTGCTGAACTCCACCGTCGGTTTCAAATTGCCTTCCACCCAGGTGCTTCTTCAATGGTCCAAAGAGATGGAAATCACTCGGTGCCAGGGCATGGTTGTAGGGAGGATGGTCTAGTACCTTCCAATGGTAGCGCCTTAACAACTCACGCGTCGATTGGCGTTATCGTGCAACAATACGACGTCTGTTCGCAGCAATGTAGGTCGTTTTCAACAAATTGCCCTCCACAACTGGCTCAATGTGTCACAATAGTGGACAGCGGACCTGGTTCAAAGATGAATGGAATTGCAGAGCCGGACACAAACAGTTGTACAATCCCGTCCATCTAATATGCAAATGCAGCAGGAGATGTCTGTAGGAAACAGACAACTCCTTGCTGCATCTGCGATCCCAGCCCTGCGACCACCGATGTAGACCCTGGTCTTGTCCCTCCCTAAAAAACGGAAGTGACACGCATACATTTCCAAGAACGCTGCCCATGAACACCCCCACTCCTCCCCTCCAAAACGAACTCGCAGATGGAGGGCTACACATCCCGCGCACGCGCAGTCCTCTAACAATCGGAGATGGCGCTAACCATAAAGTTAGTGTACATCTCTGAATCAGGCCCAGCATTTACAGTATCTCCTTTGGTGAGGAAACGAACAAGAAGCGTGCCCTTGTGGTCCCAAAACACGGTCGCCATGACTTTCTTTGCTGATGGGAGTTGTTTTGAATATATGTGTAGGTGGGGACGATGCGTGTCTCCATGTCATGGATGCTTGCTTCATCTCCGGTGTCACATGATGTACCCATGTTTCATCACCTGTAACAATACGCTGCAGGAACTGCTCTCCCTCCTCATGGTACTATGTCAAGTGCATGAGAGACAATCACACCCTATTGGTTTTGCGAAATTCTGTGAGTTGCTTCAGTACAAAGAGAGACCTTCAGTTAGCCAGCATCAGCACTAACTCAAATGCGTTTGTCCTCCTAAATCAGACCTTCGATGCTCTACAAATTCTCATCTGTGGTGGAGGTGCTTGGCCGGTGGATTGCTGTTCATCTTAATGAACAGGACGCCCTTATCAAGGGCAGTGCACCAAACCCAAACCTGTTTTTGGGACACAAAGTTATCATTGTACACCTCAACAAGTTGGCGATGGATTTCAGCTGCCGATCTGCCCTTTGGACGCAAGAATTTGATGACACTACTCACCTCAAAGTTTGACCATGTCTCCGCCAGCCCCGCCGTCTTACAACTGATGTTGGGACGGTAAAACTGAGGTGCAGTCTAATGGCCGTGAGGGGAAAAAGTGATCTACCTGCTCTGGCCTGGCGAGAAATTAGAATGAAATAGAGAACATTACACACGTGACAGGTCTTGTTACCTTACTTACTAACCACCCTTGTACATAAGACTATTGGTCAGTGTCTGGACAGTGTTTTTAATAAATATTAAAGTCAATATTTAATATGTAAAATACAATTATACATGCAAGTGCAAAATAAAAGTAAATTCAATAAAATAAAAATATATTTTAAAAACTGAAATGGGAAACTTCTTTCCTGTCATAAATGGAATGCAAATAGCAATTAAATAATGCAAGTAGCATATGCAAATAGCAGCAGCCATGCTAATAATTTATACACTATCAGTGGGAGGGATGAAGTTGCACTGAGCCAATCAGAAGCATTCCGGGGTCATTATGATCAGTACATATTTTGCACCAGGGGTTGAGCCACCTACAAGATATATGCCTCCTGCGCATAACTTGAGGGTGTGAAACAGCCTAGTGCAATATATATGTTGTCTATGTGGTGTCGCATTTACTGAGGGTTCACAGTTGAACATACAGATTATGAGAAAGCGCTTCATAACAGTGTACAGTATTGGCAGGGACCTCTTTGTCCCAGCATCCAGTACGCCTTCTGTAATGACCTCTCCCTACCACCTGCTTGACTGAACATTATTTGGACAGCAGGAAGAACAGGAAATTAGTACAATACAAACCTGACTGTATGAACTGAAGGGTTTAATTGAAACCCTAGATTGCAACATGTAATTAGCTATAGATTTGAAAAAAATCATTACACAAATAAAATTGACTCACTTATAAAATAGTTTTCATTTGACTTTGCAAATACATGTACAAATGAGGAATTAAGAGCTTTCAAATCACTTCGCTACAAATCAAATGCCTGAATAGAAAAGTATCAAAATGAAGGTACTATAAAACTTATTAATCCCACTTACACAAATTGCCCACAGCAATCCCAAGGTCACCACAAGTGGCTATGGTGGATTTCTAACCAGAGTCCCTCTGAATGCTGTAACACTAGAAGTAAGGTTACAGTATAGCATTCATATAAATAGCACAGCTTTCAATCATGGGTCAAACACAAATACCACTTAACCCTTTAGAGAAAATACAACACAAAGGGGTATTTATACTTTTTCCCCTTATCCATTTAAGTACATATATTTAAAAAATGACCACAAAACTAAAATGATCAGCCCGATATTTGGATAGGATCCACCTAGATTTAGGGTTATCACCCGATTACATCATTTTGTTGGGCAAATAAATTCTGTTTCCTCAATTGAATCCTTCAGTCTAGAACAGAAAAAAATAAAAATAAAGAATATGTATTCATTAGTAACACCCATGTTTTATAAACAATAGTTTAGTCCAATTGATGCTGGGTACACACAGGACGATCTGTTTAGCGAACGATATCGCTGAACCATCTCCCTTGAAATTCCCAGTGTGCTGGATGAACGATATTGTTCATCCACACCCCAAAGATATCATGAACGACCAAAGACCAACGATCGTTCTCTCATATGGAAAATTAACAATATTGTCCAGGTTGGCCTGCATGCATGGACGATGGGCGAAATCATTATCGTCCAGTGGGAGCGCGCATCGTTGGTTGTTCATTGCATATACATGGAACGATATTAACGATATATCGTGGAACGATATCGTTATTCATATCGTTCAAAGATATCGTCTCGTGTGTATGCACCTATATGGTGCATACACACAGTCACATAAAAAGGACGATATAAATGATAACGATATCGTTTGATCGTTTATATTGTCCTTTTTCTAGCCCCCTCCAACGACCATCAATGCGCCTGCATGGATGGTCGATATCAATCATCACCTGTGCATGCAGGCCAACCTGGTCGATATCGACCAGGTTAGCCTGTTTACTATATTGACCCCCGATCGTTGATCGCAGGTCATTATAGTAGTTTGGTGGTTGGTGCATGTCGAAAGGTCAGACAACGATATCTGATCGTTGTCTGATCGTCCTGTGTGTGCCATAAGGGTGAGGGTAATATAAACCATCTTGGAGTTCTGTGCTAAATGATTGTTTTGCGGTCTGGTCATTGACTTCTAGCCTTACTAGATACATTATAACATATTTATTTATGGTATGAAGTTCTGAAAAAAAAAAAAAAAAACTTACTGTCACTATAATAATATTGTGTGTGTTCCACACTATGGGTTTGATCCTGAGTCACACCCAATGCCGATGTTCACGAAGTTAAGCGATTCTTTGCTACTGCACATGCATCTAAAGCGCTAAAAAAGTCGCACTGCGCATGTCCCACAGTGTGTACGCACTAATACGCACTGAGGCGCAGTTACAATTGAGGCGCAGTTACAATTTAGACAAACGATATCAGAAATATATTGGAAATGTGCTGGGCGTTGTGGGGCGGTGACTAGTCAGACGCACAGAAATGGTCCATCTCATGGACATGTTATGGGAGTATCACAGGTGTGCCGCTGAGAGGTTGCGAATAATCTTTCACTCTGACGGAGAATCTGCACCTCGCTTAGGGCTGGTGCAAGTTTTGATGGAGCGTCTCAGTCCTTGCACATGCAGATGGAGGGATGAAGGGCTTGTATTTGCATAAAGTGGCAGAAGCAATAGTGGCAAAAAATGCGCACACTGACGGGGCAGATTCAATCAGTCGCGAGGTTCTGGGTAGGATAACCTCGCTGGTTTTTGCTTGTATCCCATTGAGGTGAATAAAAATAAGGAATGTTTTTCCTTCCTTAAATACCAGCAATGTGACAGCCGCACATCGCTGGCGTTAATACGCCCCTGGTTCCGTTGTAGTGTGTGTCCTCTCTAGTAGTGGTCATTCTAATCCCTGCACCTGTCAGAACCCGTGCAGTTCCTATTTCCTGCCTGGGGTGTTGCTCTCTGCTCTGGTGCTTCTAGCACACATTGGTCTGTATCTCAGCAGTTTGTGGCATCAGCTGAGTGTGCTAGAAGCACCAGAGCAGAGAGTGACATCCCAGACAGGAAAGAGGAACTGCACGGGTTCTGACAGGTACAGGGTGCTAGAATGAACACTATTTCTACATACACAACAGCTTCGTGCCCACAACGAATATATATAATAGGTGATAATGTGTATTACAGTTACATGATTTACAAATATCCCATTAATAACGTGTTGTTTCCATCTGTTCTTATTAACTTTCAGAGCCAATGATTATTTAAAATGTTTTGGGTATTTGTTTTGAGGGGGGGGGTGCATTCCTGAGGTTTCTATATTCCACTAAGGTTATTTGTATAAACTGTACATCTGAATTTATAAGCTTTATTTCATCTCAACACAAGTCATCTATCTTACACAGGACAAAGCCTCTTGTTTCCTGTGCCAAAATACACCCTAAAACAAGTGCTGACAGATAGGATTTCTGTTGTCATTAAAAATGGATTGACTTGATTTAATACAATGTTAGGAGCACACACAGGTCAACGGTAAGATGATGGTGTGCTGCATTGTAAGCAGAAAAGGAAGAATGTTCAGCACTTCGCAAACACTGCTACATTGCACTTATACATCACACCTGTGTCATTTCTGCAAATGCACTGCAACACCCTCAGAGCAGCATCAGTGCATGTTATTAGTTCATTGCCAAAAGTGAAGTTATAAGGATGGTAATGGGTGATTCAATTCAGTGCACTGTTGATAGCACCGGGAGAGAGCTCCCAGAGATATTCCATTCAGCGCGCTGTTAGGATGGGTATAGTAGGTATTCAAATCCCGACAGCGGCAGCCCGAACAAGGGTGAAGATCCCGATCATCCTAAAGGTAAGTATAAACTAACCTAATTTAACCCCCTAATCCTAACCCTCCTTTAGGGTGCCCAACCCTAACCTCCCGCCCCTGTGCCTAACCCTAATCCCCCCTCTAAGTGCCGAAACCTAACCCCCTCCTTCCCCGCAGCCTACACCAAAGTCCCCCGGGGGGGTGCCTAACCCTAACCCTCCCTCCCCCTAGCCTAAACCTAGCCCTCCCGGGGGGGCATGCCTAACCCTAAGTCCTCCCGGGAGCCCAAAACCTAACCCCCCCGCGGATGTCCGCGTCCGGCTTCCCTTCGTTCGGTATACCGGGCGTCTTCCGGCGTCTGGTTAATGACAGGCGTCGAGTTTTCGACGACTGTCATTAGTACCACGCCGGGATTAGAAAGTCTGGAAGCCGGCGGTCGGCAGTCGGAAGCCGGTGGTCGGCATCTGAGGAGAGGAGAAATCAGACTGAAACACTTTGCACTTTAGTCGAATTTCTCCTCGCACCCTCCTAAGGATGCGAAAATAAATCATTTAGTCACCCTCACATCGTGCTGAACTGAATAGCTCTGAGAGCTCCCGACGCTATAAACAGCGCACTGAATTGAATCGCCCTCATTGATACAAGAGTACAGAGTCCCATAGCATTAAAAATACCATAGATCTGTTATAGAAAAATAATAATAAGCCCCAAATAATGTGTACAGATGCAGAATACGAGTACAGTGGTAACCAGGAGGGTCACTTCACATCAGATAACAAAATGCAAGATGAGACCTCACCCGGCCTCTTCTTCCTGCCAATAGCCTGAGAACTTATAAAGTACTGGTTAGGGTGCCCAAACCATGGGCTTATCGCACATTTCTGGCCGACACCTCAGGAGGGTGCGAGCAGAACTGCCGGTGCCGACAGCTATCGTGCCTAAACGGAGCAACTATTGAATTGCTCTGGCCCATTAGTCAGAGCCGCCGGGGAAAACAATTGAACCATCCCCATTGAGTCCTGGGACACCATGGATTGAAAATGCATGGAAACACACACACACACACACATAAAAAACGGTCTTTTAACATACAAAGCAGAACTCCATTCACCGAACCAAATGGAAACCTAATGCATGAAAGCTGCCTAATCCCAGCGCATGGATAGTTTAATAATCACAACAAACTAAATGCAATAAGCCACAAGAATCCTAGGGTGACGACGCACCTACAACTGCAGGCCAGATTGAGAACTTAAAAATCAGACTTGTGCAGGACTCTATTATAAGTAGAAGCCAATAAAGCAATTGGTTGTCACTGGATGTACCTCATCATAACCTACAACAAGTATGAGCAAAAAGGGAAAAAGTCTAAGTACAGATAAGAAAAACTATTAATCAAGGGCCTGATTCAGAGCCGGATGCTCTGACCAGAGCGCTCGCTCTGAATCAGGGCCCTCCTACATTAAAATGGAGCGTCCTCCTGGACGCTCGTATAGCTGTGGGTCACCACCCACAGCATATACGAGCGTGCAAAAAGATGGTCGCGATGGTCTTGACCATCGCGACCATCGGACTTGCGAGGGAAACCCTGCGGTCGGGTTTCCCAGCCACAAGCCCTGGAGTGATTTTGGCTCTATCAGAGCCAAAATCACTCCCACTGACATCACTAGTGATGTCAGTGGGGCCGGCTTCAGACGGTAGGCGTTCCCATGGGAACGCCTCCGTCTGGCAGGCACACCCCCGGCACGCCCACCAAAGGGGGCGTGCTGTCAATCAACATCGACAGCACGCCCCCTTTGGTGCGAGACCCCGAGCGATGGAAAGCCCGTCGCTCGCCGGGTCTCGCGCATGCGCACGACGGAGCTCCCTCCGTCGTGCGCATGCGCAGTGGGGAACATCGACCCACTTTCGAGCGTACTGCTGCTCGCGAGTGGGTCTGAATGACCCCCCAAGTTCTGGGATTTCTAGATTCATTTGGAGCCCAAGAATTTGTAATTTTACAAACAGATTCAAAAAAATAAATAAATCAGTAATTATATACAATAATTAATAATTACTAATTTTCCATAGATGCCATTAGCCATTTAACTATATAAATTTAACTGGGGTTATTTTCAGACAAAAACTAAACTTTTGCTGTAACTCTGATACGTAATAGAATTTTTTTTTCTTTTTGTATGAAATCCTCACATGTACAGATTATGATCTAAATAAAAAAAGGAGAAGATCTAAAAGTTCCTCTCTGCTTGCAGCCACGCCGACAGAGGTGGTTGCCATGTTTTCTATTATTCTTAAATACAGGATGGGTCTCGGTAGATGATTTGTATACCTGGTGTTTATACCAGGTATTACAGATAACATCAAATATGTACAGAGATACAGTATTTTTCAAATCGCTCATTCCAAGTAAAAGATATAGTGACCCAATATTATTGAACAAGCTCCAAACTGGGTCTAATATTACTTGCAAGAGCTGAGCTGGGTCTAATAATACTTGCAAGAGTTTAACGCAAACTTGAAGCAAGTCAGACAAATCTCTATACACCTAACTACCACATACTACACCAAAATACTCATCCTTCTCCTCTGTTTCAAAATAAGCACTGTAGAGTTAACTAAGAGCTATTACATGTTTACACTTAATCATACCTACCCAGCATGCTATGTGGGCCAATCCTCTACTGAAGTCGGATATTTTAAAATTTATGCTGATGAGAGCAGTCTTGGGATATTGCTTCACTTTTTATCATTGTAGATACCATTAAACAACAGTCTTGCAGTCTACTGAATAATAGAATAGCCCTGTTGAGTGGACTCGCATACAGGAGAACGTACATCCACTGACAACCATTAATGACCTGTTTTGACATTTAATAATTCCACCTTTTGATTACAACATTTTCAAAATTATCCTTCTGTCTAATCACTCTTCCTTACCTAAATTGTATGGGTCCCTCCTTTAGGAGTTACTAGAGTCCAAGAGTTCCAAAAGAGGGCCCAATTTGGAGTAGACCCCAGAAAAACGCTAATTCAGCTCTGCCTACTGCCCAGCTATCAGGCCCAGCACGATATGAACTGGTCCTGAAACATTTAAATGGCGGGGAGATTTACTAAGCCTTGAAAAGTGATAAAGTGGAGAGTGATAAAGTACCAACCAATTAGCTCCTGTAACTTTACAGGCTGTGTATAAAAATTGTATTTAGAATCTGATTGGTTGGTACTTTATCACTCTCCATGGCTTAGTACATCTACCCCTGGTGGCCCAAAGCAGCATGACAACTACAACTGGCTTCTCATCAATGGACTGCAACTTTTTAGCGACTACCCAAGTACTGTGGCTCGTGTTTTTTTGCATGTGATGGTAGATATTTTAGGTTAGTTTAGAGATGCTCATAATTAATAACAGGCATATTTTATAAATATATTAATCTAATCTACTGTATATTTCGCAGCCAGTTTCCAAGTTCAGCAAAAAGTCAAAACAGCAAAGTTGTCCTGAAATTGTTGGCTAGACAGTTACTCAGGTACAATAGTATCCTGCTAAACTATGTGAAGTACTACAGAAATTAATTCCTGTAAGCAATATAGTTTTGGTATGCAAGATCAAAAAGTATTCGTCTGTTACCAGGCTTTGGGATCTACAATGAAACTGTGACAGGCACAGTTTTTGGGGGAATGACAGTTTTTAAAACCAGTACATAGCTTGGCCTGTGTATAAAACAGCAACTGAATCGCTTAAAATGTTACTTTTCTGTATGACACAATTCACCAGATCACTTGAGAGTTCTTCACGTGGATATGCAAGAAATGTTTCTGGAACGCGTTAAACCACAATTTTAGCCCAAGTTCACAAAATAAAGAGCAATTTATAATTTACAGTTCACAAAAGAAAGAACAATTTATCATTTCCACTCTGAAAGAATTTGGTTACTCTAAAAATGATCTATGATGTTTTTAGGTCTCGTCCTTGGAGACAAATCTGTTCATTATGCACATCAGAGGTAAGTGTGCCCTGTGGTGACAGATTTGACCACTTTGCCCAATTGTTGGTACTGTGAGGATCACAGGTGTGTTGGTTGAGAATTTCACAATCTAGCTGATTGTAATTATAGGCACCACAGGTTTTCCACCAGCCACAATAAGCATCTGTTATGTTGCATTGAGAGGACTATGGGGATGGTTTTGCAAGATTTAGGGGTACATTCATGACAAGTGGTCTTATGGCCATGAAAAGCTGAAAGGCGTGTGGATAAAAAATTATTTTGTCATACCAAATTAATAAAAAAACACTTTTAGCGACAGTGGCTCAGATAGTAGCCAGTCCCAACAAAGAATTTTTTCATTAAAGTGATAGCTATCGATTTACTGCCATGTTGTCACTGTGAAAGCAGGACAGCGAAGTGTCATTTTGTGATCGCTGGGAGGGAAGGAGCATGTAGGTTGTTGGTGAGAGATATTAAGATCCCTATCCAGTGATGCTCTCACCATAGCAGAAAACCAGCTACCGCCTTCTGAAGATGGCATTAGCTGTCGGGGGGAAGCTCTGAAAATAATGGGGACTGCGAATAGCAATGTAAAGGTGCCCACACACTAGGCGTTCAGGTCACAATCAGATATCGTGTCCGATTTCTCCCCCTGCAGTCGTAGGCACGATTTGGTGTTAAAAACAATCCAAATTGACCCACGATCTATCGTGCATCCTATACTATTCCAGTACATCGTGATAGGAGTTTCAGATCTTGCTTGCAGCAGGCAAGATCTGCAGATGCGATGTACGACCACCGGGTATGCGCATGGGCATCGTAATCGTGAGTAGAGACTCACGATTAGGACATATTTTACACGATCTGTCGTGCCGATGCGTCGGAATCGGGCTGATCGTGTAAAATATTGCCTAGTGTGTGGGCACCTTTAGTTTGCCTACCGCATGGGATATTTGTTTTCACATCATTTCAGGGGGGAAAAAAAGACATTGATGTCCAGGCAAAACACTAAGGAGTCGATTTACTAAGCAGTATTAGGAGACAGAGTGAAAAGTGATAAGAAAGAAAGTGATAAGGTGCCAGCCAATCAGCTCCCAACTGTCATTTTTCAAACACAGCCTGTGAGATGACAGTTGGGAGCTGATTGACTGGCACCTTATAACTTTATCACTTTTCACTCTGTCTCCTAACACTGCTTAGTAAATAGACCCCTGAAAAGCTAAAGGTGAGACAATGTAGTTAAGATTTTGGCCAAATCGTAACGACATATTCTGCATATCATGCAGTGTGTATGCACGATATGCGTGCTCCAGCGGTCGCATACGATATGGCTTGCGGCTCCATGCATGTTAATGAAGGATGGAACGTGGGATCGTTCCGCCGTTCATTACATCGTTCTAATTCATACCCAGGATTGAAACACATCGCTCAGTGTGTACCCAGCCTTAGCTAAGCTAAATTTGAGCACTTCAAACAAGTCTGAATGAAATGGCTATATGTTATCATTTCTAAAGGTTTTTAAAGGTGAACGGCAAACTAAAGCACCGTAATGTTTGGTGCTTACATTAATAAAACGAAATATTATTATAAATAACTATCCATTTAAGCTTTAACATATTGGTGTTTTTACACATTTTATTATATAAATGTCAGCTGCAATCAGTGAATTTATGCACATTAATCAAAACCCAAATTGAACAAGCCCAAAAGTTACAATTGAATTATGAACAAGCTTGAGGTACATAAAACTGGCCAAATTGGAATTTGGAACTAGTTTTAATTTGAGCAACTAATATTTATAGATCACCTTTAAACAGGATACAAGACCATAAGCTTTCAAACGTCTGAAATAATTTTGCTTGCCCACCAGCAAAAATAAGAACATTTTTAATTGGGTCCATGCTTTACCAAGTATCTGCAGGTATAAACTTAAAAAGGTCAAAAGGAAAAAAAAATCTTTTTAATTTTAACTGTTAGGGGTGTATTTACTAAAGTGCGGCTTTTTAGAAGTGGAGAAGTCCATAGCAACCAATCAGATTCTACTTAACATTTATCTAGTACCTTCTAGAATTCTAGAAGATAAATAGCTAGAATCTGATTGGTTGCTATAGGCAACATCTCCACTTCTAAAAACCCGCACTTTAGTAAATACACCACCCCTTAGTGTGTACTGTTTTCTTGGATTACCTTTCATGGATGAGACTGACGTTTGCTAGTTAGCCTAGCATAGATAAGTAGACACAGTATATCACAAGCATATTTGAATAGTTGCCAAACAGGAACACCTCACTCAGTCACCAATGAACAGCTCTTATGTATCAGCGCACACCCCTAACACAGTCTAGGTATTTAACTGGTAATCCTCCAGTCCCATAGAATAATACGTATCCAATTCCAGAGGAACCAGGCCAAACACCATGACTCAATCTTTGGCTGCCAGTTGTAAAGCAATGTAATACATACTATAACACATAGTCTTAAGTTAGCAAGAAAGATTCAATAATTAAGCAAATTGGAATAATGTGGCCTACATATTAAATGAAAACAATGTTATCTTTATATAGTATATATAAATAAAATCTAATGAAAATGCATATTATCTTAAAATGTTTCACACTTACACACACAAAAAGATAGCAGTAAATCCAACATGTATAAGACGTGAGTAGAATGAAATGTGAGTGACTAATGCTTCATGTATGCAGAAATGCAACTCCTTTTATTTCACATTATCAGGGGAGACTGATGTTCTGGAGAATAATTGCCTGATGCACAGTAAAGGGGTTGGACCTTGTATATAGAGACAACTCAGCACTATAACATAAGCGGTCTCTGCACTTATTGATCAGCCACTTACAATATATACTTGTGTCTGCCTTTTCATTATTAACCCTATATGACCCACATGCATTCATTACATTCTCTTATATGGATACAGTACACCACTAATGGAGAGAATAATCCAAGAGCTACTGTACCTTTCCTCCTCCACATGGGGGTAGAATGGGGGAGCCCACATATCTATGTGCCTATAGCCTATGGAATTACTTAGCCCATGTAAGTCAGATCCACCCAATGCCAGCCCGGCAGAGATATCCTACAATCTGAGGTCAGGTTGCCCTGCAGGGGATTATTTTGGGCTACTATGGCGGCTCACTTCTACTCCAGCTTCTGTAGCAACCTGTCCATCAACATTGTGCTAATTGAAGCTTGCTCTTTAATCACTCCTGCAGGACACATTGCCCTAGCCAGCAGACTAGAAGCCAAGCTCTCTCAGGCCAGTAGACTAGAAGCCAAGCTCTCTATGGCCAGTAGACTAGAAGCAAAGCTTTACTGTAACATTATACCTGGACCAGCAGGAAAAACATGCCAACACCCACATCACCTTCCCTCCTGGCAATGCTGCCCACATACAACAGACCATGTCTATACAACCCATGTCTCTCCAGCTGTAGTGGAGCTACAGGTCCTAGCATGCCATAGCAGCATCTGTGTGGCAGGAGGTTGTGCAACTTGTAGTGCCACACCAACTGAAGGTGCCCATGCCACCCTGTCTGTGCCATAGACACTCACCCAGGCTGGGAGCTCTGACGTGCTGATACTGTGCTTCACCACTTTCTCCTCTTGTTCCAAAAAAGCCAGAGCCCTGTGCAGCCGGGAACTTTTATTCCCTTTATTTTTCCTAAACCACATGAGGAAAACCAGGGCGACCAGCAGCCAGCTGAAGCTCAGCCCGAAGTACCCCAGCACATAGACGGGGAAGATGATCACAAAAGTCTTGGAAAACTGGTAGAAGAGTCCCGCAATGTCCAAGCTGATCATGCCAGGCTCCTCCGTGGGCACACCCGGGGACGTAGCAGGAGTCCCAGCCACCTTCTGCGTGGAGGGCTCAGGAGTGCCCCCGTGGGTGCCATCCTCCTGGGTCATCCTGCACCCTGTGCCCAGCTGCAATGGGGAGAAAGGCTGTGAGTTGTGTCAGTGGTTAAATGCAGCAGAGAGATCTCCCCTTCTCCTGCAAACAGCGGCTCACCCAGCAGCCACCATCAGGGACTGACACTTATTCCCCCACCGCAGACTTCTTTTGCCAAAGCTGCTAAGGTGCCTTCTGCCTGTGCCATGCAAGTGTACGCGGGCTACTGCTGCATGCAGGCGTCCAGGGAGCTCCACCAGCAGTCTCAGACAGTCTCTGCTGCTGCCTCTGCCTACACCCTCCTCCTCCTCCACCCACTGCCCAGCCACAGCTACAGGATGTACAGCAAAGGATTTTTTTTTTTTTTATCAACCAGCTTTATTTAAACAGATGTTAGAAAATAAGAAGGAAGTTTTGTTTTGTTTTCATTCGACTTTTATTTATGAATTTGTTACATGTCATGCTATCTATCTATATTGTGTAGTGCTAATTTATACCGTATTGTAGTTATGAGAATTGGAGGAGCATGTTCATTCATAGTGGGCGGTTGGATTCGATATTGCGCCAAGCATTCTACAATGTTTGGATGCATTCATATCCGCCTGTGGGCGGTATTCAATTAGTTTCGCACCGGCGATAAAGTTTCGCATGCCGGACTTTTCGCCTACATATTTTAGCCGCGGGAACGTATCATGCTCGTACCCGCTGTTCGCCCTATTCAATTCCAAAAGACGCAAAAACGGCGATACGCAAAGTCAGAGCAGGTGAAAAGTGGTGTCAGAATCGTGGGAAATCAGCCTGAACCCCCCAAAAAGATGCAGAAATTTTGGGGATCAATGTAGTAGTGCTCAAATAGCCGTAATAAAACTGTTTGGGGTACTTAAGTTCGCACAATTGCCTCTAATTAGCGTCTTTGCACAAGTGGTGAAGAATAGCATAAAGCTGTATTGTTTGGAGAAAATAAGTAGTCCAGGCAAATTTGGGGTACCTGAAAATGGGTGCAACCATCTTTTAATGTCTCTAAAGTGTAGTTTTAATAAAAGTGAAATTCCTCCATCATAAAAGCACCTGCAATCCCAATAACACTTGACCCCTTCTTAGAGCACCCCCAGAACCTTATTTCGCTAGTTTGCGAAGTTGTCCCGCCACTTTGTGCTTTTTCGCCCCCAGATTCAAAGTACTTTTTTGGGGTGTTCTTTATTGTTTCTCAGCATTTTTTTTACACAGTTATCCTTTGGGGGCTGTCTCAAGGGTTCTGAGTGGCTTCCCCACTTTTGCACCCCAAAATAAAAATTTAGCACTTCTTTTCTCCTGCTATTCAGAGGCAAATCTTTCTCGCCTATTACATTGCATTGACTTTCCATGTACGCGAAAAGCAGATGGAGTTGAATACGGAGATAAGTTTCCGACAGGCGAAAAGATGCAATCGCGATACTTTTCCGTGGATCTCGGCTTTTTGCTTCTAATTGAATACGGCCCTATGACGGTAAGCTCAATGCAGCTGATATTTCTGCACACTTCTATGGGGTCCAGAAAGGCACACAGCAGCTCAGGCACTAATTGCATCACCCCATAATCTCTATATGCCAAAAATTATTTACATCTCTTAAATTCAAGTCATGTTCATTTTAGCCATCTTTACTTCATACTTGCCAACTCTCCCTGATTGTCAGGGAGACTCCCAGAAATAGTAGTAATCTCTCTGATTCCCTGAAGAGTCTAGCAATCTCCCTGATTGCACCTAACCCCATACTTGCCTACCCTCCTGATTTGGCCGAGAACCTCCAGAAAATGGGGTGCTGTTCCTGCCCTCCCACGTTTTCAAGAGAAATCTTTGCAGCAGGGGGGCAGTGACGCGATTTAAGCTGAATCAAGCCATTTTGGCCCCGCCCCCTGCTTCGCAATGCCGGTAATCTTGTCATTGTGTAGCAGGGGCAGGGCCAAAATGGTGCAATTGTGTGGTCACGCCCCCCGCTCCACCCACAAATGCCGGGTAAACTATCCAGCCTTTTCCCCCTATGCTAGCCACGGCCCCCTGTTATGCCGATCTGGCTGCTCCCTCCTAGAAGTGGCAGCCAGAATGTCGGAAGCCCTGCCTTTCCCCCATTCTGAAGGTGTTATATTAAAGAAAAAACAGAGATATATACATTCAAATGGGATTGTTAGTATCATTTCCCTGCATTGTTTATAAGGCACAATGATCCCTTTGGCTACATGCATTTTCTGTAATGTATCAGTGTGTTTTCATCAACAAGTAGATCTTACTAACTGCTTTGGGGCTCATTTACATTTGGATGTAAGGCAATTTTATGGCACGCCTCTCAGATGTAGCAGTACACGTCCACTTTACCGCCGCGCTCATACAGTAGGTGTTGCTTTCACAATCTCCCTGAAATGCTTTTTCAAAAGTAGGCAAGTATGGTTTACTTCATGCAGTGCTTTAGTGAGAATATTTAATATTTGTTGTTCATATCAGTCTGTAGCCCACTGGACACAGATAGGGCCTGTCACATCAGGAAATTCTTCTGAATCTGAGGGTGACACTAGTTGTGGTTCAGTAGATGGGACTATGGGCCTGATTCAGTAGTGAACGCAAATGCAAATACGGATGCACATCAAGAGATTGTCATCACGTATGCGTATAAGCATCACTTTGCATGCGCAGCGGTCGTATTGAGATTATGGATGCACAGAGCAATCCATCACAAAATATGTGACAGACTGCCAGCGTTTGGGGGTGGTGACAGGGTAGGTGGTCAGAAAAACACAGTTGTGTCTGTAGCCTGTACGCATATCTCCCAACATTGAATGCAGCAGAAGAGGGACAAATCGCTAGCCAGAGACACGCCCAGGGGCGGATTGGGCCGCCGGGAAAGCGGGAGATTTCCCGCTGGGCCGGTCCCCTTTCCCCTCCGCTGGGCCGCTTACCACTGACCGGCGTCTCTCTGAGGGCCGTTGCCGCGATCGAGCTCAGCTCCGATCGTGCAGCGGTAATGAGCTTCTGTGCGCATGCGCAGAAGCTCATACATGAGAAGAGGAGACTAATGTAAAATTACCACGGGAGCTCCTCCCATCGGCCATTGCAGAGTTTGTGAGTGACAGGCAGCTCACGGCTCCGCCTCCAGTGGTCACGAGTGTAGGAGCCAGGAAGGGCAGCTGCAGCCTGAAGGACTCGAGTGGCCGCGGCAGGCTCAGAAACTGAGTCACAACAAGTTTGTATTGCTGATGATTGCTCTTTATGAAATTAACCACCTTACAGTTAAATATTGCAGGGTCGGGGGGAACTTATATGAACATTATATTTCTATGTGCTATATATTTTATATGTATCATCATCATGTCATGGCTGCCACTGTCATGCACAGTTTAGCTTACAATATAAGATTATCCTAAATTGTAAGATAAAATGTGCATGACGGTGGCAGCCATGACATGATGATGATACATATAAAATAAAGCACATAGAAATCTATCTATATATATATATGTATATATATATTATATATATAATTTATATATGTATACTGTATATGTGTGTGTATATATATAAATATATATATGTATATACATACATATATTTTTTATATGTATCATCATTATATCATGGCTACCACTGTCATGCACATTTTAGCTTACATAGAACTTTAGAGAGAGGATGCTAACCAGGGGCGGATTGGGCCACCGGAAGCTCGGGAGTTTCTGCTGGGCCAGACCCATGCAGCTTGCTGCCGGGCCTCCTCACACTGTTGCAGGGCTAGCTGCCCCGATTAGAGCTCAACTCAGCCCCTTAAAAAGTGGGAGGCACATATAGAAACCGTTGTAATTTCTACACCGTTCACCTGATTTGTATGTAATTACCCTCAAATTAAATCTGAAAGTCTGCAGTTAAATCACATCTTGTTTGTTTCATTTCAAAGCCATTGTGGTGGTGAATAGAGGACAAAATATGAAAATTCTGTCAATGTCCCAATATTTATGGACCTGACTGTATATGAATACAGTTTTAACATAGAAGGGTTGTGAGCTCTCCCTCCCAGCAGGGCTGATCCTCTCAACCATTCAACTTCAGGACGTTAGTGAGGACAGAAGTGCGGTTCTATGCCCTGACAGCTCTGTTATTTTGTCTCCACTGTAGTATCTGGTAACCAATAGTAGAAATTTGTATCTTTGCGGGCTTGCATTGCTCGCCGCACTTCGGGCACAGTTGCTTGCTTTGCTCGCCCCAAGTTACTATTCCCACTCAAAGTCCACATAGATAGTAACTGATGACGTCAGGGTTCGTTCAGTGAAGAGCATCTAGCTGCAACCCTCCCAGCAGCAGGCAGATGTCAGATCACTTCCTATCCACTGGCACTCACATGCCACCGCTCTAATGCAGCTCTGACAGGGGACAGGTATTCTGCACATGGTAACTTCAGGGGTTTATGCTGCTTTATTTACTAGCATTCTCTATTATCCTGATTAGTGCCCTTTGTGCAAAGTAGGTGTGAGAACTTTCATAACTCACATTCACAAGGAGGCTGGAGCTGGGGAGACACTGAGGGATTGAGGATACACACGTGAGCAGAAGAGACAAGGAGGCTGGAGCTGGGGAGACACTGAGGGTCTGCAGAGACACAATGAGACTGACGCTGGGGAGATTGGGGCGTTGGGGTGACTAAGGTATAGGGTGAGGCTGAAGAGGCACAGGGAGGTGAGGCTGGAGAGGCACAAGGGTGCTGGAATTGCAGAAAAATGGGGAATGAAGAGACATGGGGAGATGAAGCTGAAGTGAACTGGGGGGGGGGAGTCGCTGGAGATTATCCACAACTGGCAGGATTTAAAGGAAAAGGCTCGGGAACAGTAATCTTTATTGATACCAATAGTATACCAAATTAGCAAATACAGTTTAATAATATAAAAATAGTTTGACCACAGAAGTTCACATTTTGGCCTGCACCAAATCTTCTGTAGCTATGTATTAGCTAGTTGAACCTCTGTTATATGATGATGACATTGGTTATATTTGTACACAAACAGGCGTCTTCCGGACCATGTGATCTCCTATTTGAACAGTGAATATCGACTGAAATCACCATCTGCCCAGGGAGGATCAATTCCTTCAGAGGCTCCCCTTTGCAGAGAAACCACCATATAGGTAAGGAAGACCCTCATTTAGGATAAATCACACATATATATCAGAATAGTTAAAAACTGGCATATCGGGCAAACAAGCCAGATAGTAAATAGCATTTTCATAGGATATCAGAAGCTGGTTCCTTGTTTGAATATGGAGCCATGGTGCATTCTATTAACAAGCTTTTTTGCCCCTGATATACCAGTTTTGTAGCTGCATTAGCGTAACACAAATGCAACTGCAGCAAAAATGCAAGGAAGGACACGGCTGTCTCCGACTCAGAATCAGGCACTATGAGGAGAAAGTATCCCACCCCTCCCACAGATCCCGCCCCCTCAACAGACCCACCCCCATTAGGGCTGCTTCCAGAAATTTCCCGGGCTGGTTTTCCTCCCAATCCGCCCCTGGACACTCCTAAAAGTGGGTTTGGACTATCATGGAGGGGCGTGGCTTAGCATGGAGGGGCGTGACCTCTCCGCACACCCCCGTTTCATCACTCTGAGGGCGTACCTAGCACTCCTAGAGATGCTGAGCTGCCCCCAGAGACTATGCCTGCAAGGTATAGATGCTACTGCCCATGGGTGGAACAGCGGGACAGTCTCAAAAATGGGACGTATGCTGTACGTTTGAACGCCGTTTCATGGGCGTGCATAAATTAGCCATTGCTATTGCATACGCAGCATGAGAGCTCACTGCATGCGAGGAGACTTGCAGTGACTGCGTCTGGTCAGACATGTTCTAAATGCTGCGTGACTGCCCACTGTGCTTCGATGATACCGATGTTTATGGAGAAGAGTGACATTGGATGGATATGAGAAAGCAGTAGTGGGCTTCTTTAGGCCAGCTGACCTTTGGCAAGCTTTAGCATATTTTCACAGCTGCGTTACGTGCAAAATCGCTGCTGAATCAGGCCCTATGTGCAGGAAACGGTGGGCATATATAATTCTTGAGCATGAGGCTATACAAGGATGGCCTGGTTACTGAACCAGAGATGGTTGCCTGCAGGACTTACAGCAAGCTGAGAATAATGTAGCAAACAGGTTCAAGCAGACAATAGTAGCTGGAATCAGGCTGGTACAAACCAGGCACTGGGACTGACTGGAATGAAGAAAGATCCAGGCTGGGTCTGACTTTGCACTTTGGTCAGGCTGGATCTGAATGTACTTTGGCTGGACTGGAACCGATTTTAATGGAGTCTGAGTCAGGCTGGAACCGACTATGCACTTTGGCCGAACTGGAACGGACTGGAATGGAGTCTGAGTCAGGCTGGGACTAGCGTGCACTGCTGAATCAGGCTCTCAGAGTGCAGACTAAGGTGGGCAGGGGCCTAGCTCAGCTGAAGACTGCAGGACTGGTAAGGTTCTTGGACACCTCCCTAGACCACCAGGGCTCGGGCACAGGGCTCGCAGGGCTTGGTTGCTATGTTAGAGGCGCAGGTCCACGCTAGAACATCCTATAACAAGGTGGGCTTGTGGGGATCCCCTGAGTCAAATGGAATAGGGCCCTTGCGCGCCGAACAGGCAGCTGTGAGGGTGGTACACACTAGGGCAATCAGGGCAGGGTACTGCCAGGTGGGTTGTCTCTCATGCTTTCTTGCAAGGGCCATGCAAGTACATCCGTCCATCAAGGGACAAGGGTGTGCCGCTAAGCATAATTTGTGTTGCCTGTAGTCTGTGTCATACATCGTCCCCACCCCTCTCCCTTCGGGCGTTTCCGTCTGGGTTGCACTCTTGTGCTTAGCACATGGGCGTAAGCAGTCTGAGGCCAAAAGTGACAATAATGATCATCCACTGATCCCAGTGGAGGTCATCCTGTTTAAGCCTGTATTTTCCACCGTAGGTCCACCTCCACCATCCTCACCTGCCCCAAATCCCAGGACCATCCACCAGGAAGTGTTTGACAGCCTGAAGGTGCAAGCAAGTGGTGGAGGCAAGTGCCCAAGGACACCTGCCCCGCAGCAGGCTTTTTTGCACCACCCCACTGTCACCCCTCCACACAAATCACAGCTTACGCTGGCTGTGTAATGGAGCAAATAGGAATCTGTAGATCACCAATGCAGAGGAGCAGAGCTTTTGGAACAAGACTTGAATTTAGGAGTCTGGAGCCAAGGGATGCAGCTGTAATGGCAATGTTGCTCTGGCAACTTGCTGGGAAAACCACAAGTCCTTTTATCCCTTCGCTGCACTGTGGTTGGTGGAGCAGATCAGCTGACCACTACAGGACTTGCAATTGGGGTAACTGAGGACAGCTGGTCGCAAGTGTCATGGCGGTGCCCATGAAACAGAGGGGGCGGGAAAAATTGTGGCATATTGGCAGGGAGATCTGGGGCACACTCGAGACAACAGTGGGGACCAGGAGAGTGACATCGATACCACCTGAAGGACACCTGGAGGCAGCCTGGCAGTGCACTGGTAAATAACAGAGTATAAGTCTCCGTGGCCTGACAGTATTTTTCTGCTTTAGGAGGGCCACAGGACACCTACTGTGTTTTTGAGGATTCCCGGTGTGATAGGTTTAGACCAATCATTGTGCGTGGACACCAGAGGCATTGATCCTTGCCCTTTCTGCTAACCCATAATCTCCAGTCTATGAGGTATTGAAGATGTCCAAAGTGACATTGGAATCCAAGATCTTCTCAACTTCAAACTCAATACCTGAACTGAGGGCTTTCCAAAACTTTGCTACAACTTTAACCCTCCAGTCAGATACAATTTCTGAAGGGAGTCCATGCAGATGGAACATTTCATGGAGGAAGACTTGGGCTAGTTTATTAGCTGATGGTAAACCGGTGAGGGGAACAAAATAAGCCATCTTTGTAAATCTTTCAACCACTACTCAAATAGTGCTGTAACCATGAGAAATGGGCAAATCTGTTATGAAGTCTATCGGCATATGAGACCAAGGTTGACTTGGAATAGACAGCGGATGTAGAGGCCCTGTCTGGGCTTGCATAGTCACTTTGTGCTGTGAACACTTGGAGCAGGAGAAGATAAAATCTTGAATATCAACTTTCATACTGGACCACCAGTAGGTTCTCTGAAGGAACTTGTAAGTGCTAAGTACCCAAGGATGACCAGAGAATTGGGAGGTATGGGCCCAGGTCAGTAATTTTTTACACAATTCAGGAGCCAAAAGGATTTGCCTGGAGGAGGAGACAGGATGTAGTCTGCATCCCGGCATGTGGGATACCGGCGCTGGAATCCCAAAGGTAAGTATTGGGGGTTAGGGGGAGGGTTAGGGTTAGGCACTAAGGGGGAAGGTTTAGGGTGCGGGGAGGGGGACGTTGGGTATAGGTATTAAGGGGGGAGGTTCGGGTTAGGCACTGGGGAGGGAGGGTTAGGGTTAGTGCTAGGTTCTCTTACCTAGTGCTGTCGGAATGCCGATATTGGTATTCTGACCAGCGGCATCCTGACCGCCGGGATTTCATACCCAACCCGGAGGATCAATAACTGGATGCTCCTTATTGGAAATAGTTTCTTCATCTGGAACCATGGATGTGGAGAGTGCGTCAGCTTTAATGTTCTGTGAACCAGGTCGGAAAGTAATTTTGTAGTTGAATCTTGAAAAGAATAAAGCCCATTGTGCCTGATGGGGATTAAGACACTGGATGGATTTGAGTTAAAGTCAATTCTTGTGGTCCGTGAAAATAGTCACAGAGAACTTGGCTCCTTCAAGAAGATACCTCCATTCTTCAAGTGCCAATTTAATGGCAAGTAACTCGATCTCTAATTGAGTACTGTCGTTTTTTTCAGCTAGAGAGAAATTTGCGAGTAGTAACCACAAGGATGTAATTTCCCATCATCCGAGTTTTGCGAGAAGACTACTCCCAATGTAGATGCATCCACTTCAAGTATGAATGGCTTGTTTACATCAGGCTGATGCAGAACTGGAGCTGATATGAAGGCCTATTTAATAAGTTGAAAGGCTGATTAAGCTTCCTCTGACCATTGCGTGGAATCAGCACCTTTCCTGGTGAGAGCAGTGAATGGGGCCACAAGAGTTGAAAAGCCCCTGATGAATTTTCAATAGTTTGCAAATCCCAATAATCTCTGGATTACCTTCAATGAGGTTGGGAGAGACCAATTTGGAATTGATTCAAGCTTGGTTGGATCCATTTATAGATCTGTTCCAGAGATTATGTAGCCCAAGAATGGGATTTTGGGAACTTCAAAATTTCCCATAAAGATGGATGGCCTGAAGAAGCGGATTACCTCCCTGACTTGCTGACGATGAGTGTCGAGATCACAGGAAAAGATGTTAATGTCATTGAGGTAAACTATAATGAACTTGCATAGCACATCCCTGAAGACAGCTGGGGCATTAATACTCGTAGTGGCCTTTCCCTGGTGTCGAATGCTGTCTTCCACTCGTCGCCTTCCTGAATGATTATTAAGTTGTAGGTACCTAGCAAGTATAGCTTTGTGAAGATGTTAGCTTCTTTTACATGATCAAAAGCTCAGTAATGAGTGGAAATGTATCGATTCCTACCTATCGATTCTTACCTACCTATACCTTCTAAAATTGTCATATTTAGCGTTATGAGTCACACAAGAAATAAATGCTTTCAGACTTTGAGTGTGGTTCCAAAGCACAAAAAGTTATTATTCAGTATAAAAACAGATGGTTACATGCTGTGATCTAAATACAATTAGCGCAAATAAATCATTCAGACCCAAGGTACAGTTGTTACATATGCACGCGCTCTGGACCCAGATACCGGCATCAATATAGAAACCTCCGTCAACAGCAAGGCAAGAAGACTGGCATCCAAGTTTAGAGAGCCCACGTATATACTCTTACAGGGATAGGCAATACAATAGAACAGTTTGGCATGATTCCATTGGTTCTTCTTCCTGGTTCATCTGTTACAGTATAGTTCATAGGTCAATTCGAATGAACACAAACCAGACTCCAACAGCCCTTTGTGTCCTTTTAACCGCTGCATACTAAATCTAAGCTGGTTACATTACAGACTACATTTTAATGTTTAACTCTCTATAGTCCTTATTTTGCAGACACATGTTGCGATCTTCTCACCGATGGTACCGGAAATCTGCAAAGACACAGTGGATCAGTACAACACCAAACACGGTCTGCTTACCATGTACTAAACCTTAGATATCAAATTACATTTATTTCACAACATTAATAATACTGAATAAACCTTGAATATTACACTTTTAATACTAGGGACCCTTTTATGCAAATGTGCAGTGTGTAAGTATTGGGGTTTTTGGGAGAAGATGCTAGTTAGCGTTGTGCGACTACATGTTTGTGGACTACACCATGGTACATGTTTTGCAGGGTTAATCATTTTATATGTTTTAGTGACTGTCTATTTATATGATGAGGACTTTTAACTTCTTTCTATTGCGTGGGAATCGCACGACGCTAAATAATAGCATCGCCGTATGTACTTATAATGGGCGAGATTCACTAAAATGGCACTGGGCGGCCAGTCGCAAAATGGCGTCTCATTGCCATTCGCAAAATGGCGTCCCGCAGATTTAATTTTAAACCGATCCTGTCTCAGTCAATTATCCAGCTTCGACAGTCCACCCTTTGATAGCAAACAAACTGCTATCAAACTCTGATTTTAACATTAATTTAGGCTTACATTATGACATATTATTTAATGTTAATTTATGGGATGGCACAAGGTGGTTCTTAATTCATCAATAATGTGTCTCTTGGAGGGGATATAAAACTACCCTTATACGCACACCGCGGATCTTGGAAGATCATGGGAAAGATGTGGGAATGCACCAATCCTATAAAGGAAGTCTTGAGGGGGAATAGGGACTTACATTATATAAGATGTTTTAATATAACATTTTAATAACACATTTCATGCATGTCTAAATCTTATACATCATATGATGGTACCTTCTAGTTCAGGGTTGTAATGCAGTCCTACATTTACCTCAGTATTAATTTTGTTACTACTGTCCACCATCATAATTTCATTCTTTCGGTTTACCTTATTTTTACATTTTCCACATTTCAACACAGTAGGAACACACCTGACACATGAGCCAATTACTATGATGACAACCAGTATGAGGATCAGGAGTTTACCTATGCACGCAATCATTTCCTGGACCCACTCTCCTAGACCTGAGAACCATTTCATTGGGTTCTACCATGAAACCCATTCCTCTACCTTCTCCTCTACTTCAGCCACTGAAGCATTATGGTTCTTCCGAAATTCCCATTTCAGCTGCAGAATTTCATCCATCTTCCGGTCTATCACCTCCTTGGGGTCACTTGTATAGTTTGTAATGTAAGTGCAACACTTTACTCCAAATTGGGTGGCCAAAGTTACGCAATACCCTCCAGTGACAGCTGTTAAATAATTTAAGACCAACCTGTGTTGCACCAGTTCTTTCTTGTAGGCCTGCAACTCCCTACCTGTATACCTGAATGTGTCATCATACATATTGGTGATATTATCTATTAATTTAGCAAGATCTTGGATATATCTAAAATTTAGTGTACCCCGAGCGATCCTGGTGGGATCCAATGCTACCAAAACTTGAAAGCCAGTTGTCTCACTAATTAACTGTTTGGCTTTATGCACATCACCAGGTATCATATTTCTTTTTTCTCTGTGTTCATACTGTGTGTGAAGATATGGTGATGGTGTGTTTTTATGAATACCAAGCATTTCACCATGTGTAAGGATCATAACTTCTGGAAGTACTCTTCCCAGATAACACAAACCTTCGGAACTCGGAGAGAGCCACTTATACGCTTTCCTTCCACATATAAAATATACATAATCGGGGAGAAAATAAGGAATAGTGAACATCAGTAACCCACACATTTCCCTAGCAAGTGATCCCACTGTCTTTAGGGCATGTGAGAGCACACCCAACAATCGGTTTGGTTCAAAATTTTGCCCACCATGGTATGATAATACTTTAAAGGATACCCACCCCAATACTGGTTATACTTAGGTTGACACTGTTGGATGCATCTCTCATCAATTATGGACCCACAGAACTCACACATACAATAATCGTAAAACGATAGCCCTTCACACTGTCTCCGAGTATCCAGAATAGCAGATCTCTTAACAATTACTGTACTAAGATTGGTCAGACACTCCCCTGATTGGCATAGCACTCCTCCTCTCGACTCCACTCCATCAATACTGCCATTAGCTCCCATCTCCTCTATCGGTCCCCCGTCACAGAAATCAGAAATCCCCGAACAAACCAGGATGATGGAAACTCTAGAAGAGCATACAAAAATGAACACAGCAGACCAGTTCATTGCCTTAGCAAGGATCTACAAATTTCTTTAGTTCAGATATCTCACTGCAACCTTTTAACCCTCCCGGAACAAGCTCATGATCGACAGGTCCACGTTATCTGTCTCGTCTCCGCTTTGTATCTCCACCGGTTGGTTGACCTTCTTACAATGAGTTGAATGGACCCAGGTATCTCTCTCCGCCACCTTCAATGAGGTTGTACTCATCAGCAACAGCTGATGCGGATCTTCCCACCAATCAGTCAAACAACTGAAACGCAAGAAATTTCTGATCATAACAAATTCTCCAGGTTCAACATCATGACAGTTTATTTCAGGCATATCATGTGACAACAATTTCAGTTTCTGCTGTTGCTATTTTAACTGTTTACTCATTGTTATAAGATACTTTACAGTTACCTCGTTGTTACCTTTCAAATCTTCCTGCGGACTTATAATCAAATGAGGTTGTCTACCACACAGTATTTCAAAGGGGGACAGATTGAAAGGGGGTCTAGGAGTTGTCCTGATACTATGAAGGACAAGTGCTAGTGCTTCTGGCCAACCCAGTCCAGTTTCCGACATGATTTTACTTAATTTGTTTTTAATAGTCCCATTCATCCTCTCCACCTTGGCACTGGCTTGCGGTCGGTAGGGGGTATGAAGTCGACTATTAATACCCATCAGCTTACACATATTTTGGAAAACATCACCTGTAAAATGAGTACCCCTATCACTCTCAATAATTTTAGGGATACCGTATCTGCATACAAACTCCTGAACAATTTTCTTGTCAGTAAACGCAGCAGTATTAGTGGCAGCTGGGTATGCCTCAACCCAATTAAAAAACACATCAGTGCACACTAATACATACTTGAGATTCCTGCAGGGTGGTAATTGGATTAAATCAATTTGTATTGTCTGAAAAAGTCCGTCAGTCGGAGGAATGTGTGATGGCTCGGTAGGGATAGTTTTCCCAATGTTTTTTCCTCAAGCAGGTCAGACAGGACATTGCTCTCTTTTCCACTTGAGAAGAAAAACCCGGTGCACACCAGTATGCTCTCACCAATTTGCACATACCTTGCTTTCCCAAATGAGTCAGACTGTGCACTGCCTCAGCCAGGCTTGGGTAATATGCCTTGGGAGCCACTGGCTTGACTTGTCCATCTCTCCAGTGTCCAGAGGACTCTTGCCCACATCCCTTAGACTTCCAGACTGCCTTTTCCTGAATGGAACACAAATTTTGCATCTCAATTAATTTTAGCATGTCAATCGTTTGAAAAGTCATCATTTTTTCAATTGGTATATTCATTTTTAACCCTGTTGCCCATTTTGCAGCTTCATCTGCCCTGTTGTTACCCAGTGACACCGGATCATCTTCACATGTATGGGCTTTACACTTAATTGCCACCACTGTTTTAGGCAATTGGATTGCTGTCAATAGTCCTTTTATATGTTGGGAATGTGCAATTGGTGTGCCTGCTGCTGTCATATATTTTCTCAGATGCCATAGAGGGCCGAAATCATGTACTACCCCGAAGGCGTACCTAGAGTCAGTGTAGATATTAGCAGATTTACCTTCTGCTAATTCACACGCCCTCTTTAGTGCCACCAGTTCCGCCACTTGGGCCGAGTGTGGTGGGACTAAAGGTTCGGCCTCTATAACGACCTCATCATTTACCACAGCATAACCTGTACATAACTCTCCAGTGTCAGTTTGTCTATGACAACTCCCATCCGTGTAAAATGTCATATCTACATTTTCTAAAGGTGTATCCCGTATGTCAGGTCTTGCAGTAAAGGTTTGATTCCATACAATCATGTGCATCACTATACCTGCAGAACTCACCTTTCGCCAGCGACTCACCTCTCTCCACCCTTTGTGCATCATGTTGCACATATGGTAAATATGTAGCTGGATTTAACGTACTGAACCTTTTGATGGTGATGTTTGTAGGTGCTATTAAGGCTAGTTCCCATTTTGTGAATCTAGCTGAGGAGACATGTCTGGTTTGGGCAGAGTTTAGCAAAGCAGATACAGCATGGGGAGTATAGACAATCATATCATGGCCTAGTACCACATCCTCACTCTTACTGACCAATAGAGCAGTTGCTGCTACACTTCTTAAACACGTTGGGAGTGATCTTGCCACAGTAACCAATTGTGCACTGTAGTATGCTACGGGCCTACTGGCATCACCATGTTTTTGTGTGAGGATACCTGCTTCACAACCATCAGCTTCCGTACAATACAAATAAAAAGGTTTTTCATAATCAGGTATTCCCAATGCAGGTGCTCTTGTCAGACTATCCTTAAGATTAAGGAAAGCCTGCTCTGATTCCTCTGTGTGTATGACACGATCGGGCTTTGAGGAAGAGACTAAAGGGTCTCATTCAGACCTGGTTGCAAGCGCTGAGCGTTCACAACCGGGTCGATGTTGACCCACTGGGCATGTGCACGTCGGAGCCGGCTCCGACGTGCGCATGTGCGAGACACGGTTAGCGATGGGCACTCCGTCTCTATGGGTCTCGCACCAAAGGGGGCGAGCTGTCAATGTTGAATGACAGCTCGCCCCGTTTGGGAGGCGGGCAGGGGGGTGGCCGGCCAAATGGAGGCATTCCTGATGGAACGCTTGCCGTTTGCGGGCCGCCCCACTGACATCAGCACTGATGTCAGTGGGGAGCTTCCTGCTCGATCAGAGCAAGGAGCTCCCTGGGGCTTGCGCTTGCCGAGACCCAACCTTAGGGTCTCGTCGCAAGCCCCGATGGTTGTGATGGTCTTGACCATCGCGACCATCACCCTGGTCGGTCGCTAAGCTGTGGGTGGTAACCCACAGCTTAGCTAGCGACCAGGAGACCGCACTTCAAGATGCAAGCGGCCACCCTCATTCAGAGCGACCGCTTGCATCTAACGTCCGGGTTTGAATGAGGGTCTAAGTCCTGTACTGGCAAGGCCAAAATAGAAAAACCTGGGATCCACATTCTGCAGTATCCACACATTCCCAAGAAGGTACGAATTTGCTGTTGATTCTGCAGCAGTGTCATGTTCTGTATGGCTTTGATTCTGTCATTTGTCAGATGTCATAACCCCTGGGTTAGGCAATGTCCCAAGTATTTAACCCTGGACTGGCATGGCTGTAGTTTGTCCTTAGCAACCTTGTGTCCTGTTTGCGAGAGATGAAGCAATAAAAGTTTAGTATCATTTAAACATGACATAAACAAATAAGAACATAACAATAAATCGTCCACATATTGTATTAGAACAGATCCATTGGCAGGTTGAAAAGATTGTAAACAGTCGTGTAAGGCCTGGGAGAAGATACTGAAACCCTAGGGCAATCGAGTCCCATGTATGTAAAAGCGAATAGGTACTCACAGTCAGGATGAAGAGGTACAGAGAAGAAAGCAGAACAGAGGTCAATGACAGTGAAATGGGTTGCATTTGGTGGGGTCTGCATAAGAATGATAGCTGGATTTGGCACTATGGGAAATTGGCTCTCTACTACCTTATTAACCCCTCTAAGGTCTTGTACCAGCCTATAACCCCTCCCACAACTCTTCACAGGAAAGATGGAACTGTTGGCTACACTTGCTGTACGGACTAAAATTCCCTGCTGTAATAATCGCCTAATTCTACCTCCTGTTTTAATGGGTACTGGGGAATTTTTGGAGCTTGCCTACCGATTTTTAGATTTACCATTACGGGAGCTACATTTGCCATTAATCCAGTGTCCTGGCCATCCTTGGTCCAAAGTGAATCTGGAATTTGGTATAACATTTGATCTACCTGAGATGGATTTTTACCTGAACCGGTAGAGTGATACATTATCCTTTGGGGAGTGTCCAACATATCCCTCACCTCATGCGCAACTCTCTCTGGGATATCTAGAAATATACCATCAGGGGTACAATATATGACACAACCCATCTTACATAACAAATCCTTCCCAGTAGGTTAGTAAGAGCCGCTGCTGCCAGGAGGAAAGAATGCCTGGTATGCAATGGCCCGATAGTGACCTCTGTGGATTTGGTTAAAGGATAATGTTGCACTTTACCCGTTACACCCATTGCTGGTCCTCTCTCGCTGGTCACCTGTAAATTAGCTGGAGAATTTATCACTGATCTGGTAGCCCCTGTGTCTACAAGAAAAGGATATTTAGTACCAGCTACATCAACCATCATTACCGGTTCTTCCCTAGTACTTCCCGTTAACCTGACTATCTGTAGACTACAGGTATGACCTGACCCCTAGCATTGACTCTCACTCTCCAATACGGTATTTAAGGCCACAATTGGAGCTGGTGACTGTTGTGAATTTCCTGTACTCTGGGCCTGATTCAGAGCCGAACGCTCTGACCAGAGCGCTCGCTCTGAATCAGGGCCCTCCTCCCTAAAAATGGAGCGGCGTCTTGGACGCTCGCATAGCTGTGGGTTACCACCCACAGCTATAGCGAGCGTGTATGATGAAGGTCGCGATGGTCAAGACCATCGCAACCATCAGGCTTGCGACGAGACCCTGCGGTAGGGTCTCGCTGCCGCAAGCCCTGGAGTGATTTTGGCTCTATCAGAGCCAAAATCACTCCCACTGACATCACTAGTGATGTCAGTGGGGCCGGATCCAGATGGTAGGCGTTCCCATGGGAACGCCTCCGTCTGGCAGCCACACCCCCGGCACGCCCACCTAAGGGGGCGTGCTGTCAGTCACCATCGACAGCACGCCCCCTTTGGTGCGAGACCTGGAGCGACAGCTTGGCTGTCGCTCGCCGGGTCTCGCGCATGCGCACGACGGAGCTCCCTCCATCGTGCGCATGCGCATTAGGGCACCATTGACGCGCTTGCGAGCGTCCTACGCTCGCGAGCGGGTCTGAATTAGGCCCTCTGTGTATATCCCTTATGGGGATATCCAGGTACTCCCTGGTTAGGGGGTCCTACCTTCTTCACCTTACAGTTCCTACTTACATGTCCCACTTGGTTGCAGTTGGAGCACTTTTGTGAGTGGGGTGGGTGAAAGGGTTGCTGTGTGGGTTGAGCAGTAGGGAAAGGTTGTGGGTGTGGATAAGGATTTTGAGGGTAATATGGTGGTTGTGGGTAGTATGGGTTTTGAGGCTGTGTGTGATAAGTGGGATAGGGCTGTGTTTGTGGTGGTGCAGGATTGGTGAGGACGTGTAGCTGTGCAGGTGCATGTGTGTCTGGGGGCTGTGATGTTACAGTCATTCCTTCTAGAGCTTGAATACTAACAGCCATTAGCTTCTCGCTCTGGATCTCTCTCTTTTTTTTGGAGGATTTTTTATCATGTTCAATAGCGGATTCTATGAGCATGTCTACAGTATCTCCTCTCCAGCCAGGTAGTGAGGTCTGAACTCGGGTCTTTAGATTCTCTTTTAGACCATCCATAAGTACAGTGATGATCATTCCCCTGTGATGAGTGCTATCTTTAATATCCTCTATCCCAGTGTACTGGGTGATAGCCTGCAGAGCTCGGTTACAGTAATCCTCTGCAGATTCACTCTCTTTTTGTTTTATGGTGAAAATTTTACTCCAGTTAACTACTACTGGAATATATACACCCAATTGAGTTATTATGGGGGTAATGTTACCTTGGTTACTCTCGTCTGTTACAGGACCATCTCCATCCAATACGCAATCCGTGATAAACTTTTTCACGTCGGTATTGTGTGGAAAACAAGCCCTTAACACCTCTCGCCAATCTTTATTGTTTGGCTCGTGAGCACTACCCAAATTTTTAAAAAATCTTTGGCATTTGGCTAATTCCTTTTTTGGATCAGGGAAATCATTCATTATGGAATTTAGCTCCGCTCTTGTCCAAGGACAATGCATTGCTACCTCCCTTGTGGGCACTACACCGTTCGCATCCGCATTCCCATTAGGAACAGTTATTGTCCGGATGGGATGCAGACCGGCCGCACTGCTACTTTGACCTTGTTACCTGGCTTGGGATTGAGTCTATTACTGCTATGTATAGGGTTAACAAATCCTCTACGGGTGCAGTGGATGTTAACACTTCCTGTACTATCACTGATGAAGATGGCGGCACCACTTGTGCTTGTTGTGATGGAGCATCTAACATGTGTACAGCATGGGAAATGGCAGACAAAACAACAGGTTCATCATCCGCATCGTAAACATTTTCTTTGTGATTACTCAAGAGAGGGTACAAGTTACTTGTTACAATTTTATGGGTTTTTACAATGACTGTACCTGCACCCCCATTCGCATAGGGCGGTGGTGGTGCACGTGAACCACCGGCAATACCTTCTGCAATGCTACCTTGCTGCATGTGTGCGCTATCTCGCGGCGCGCATGCACCGCAGTTTAGCGCTGCGTGTGCACTCTCCTGTAACGTGCTTGCGACGCTAGTTTGCGTTGCATGCACACCTTTAAGCCACGCATCCCCGTCACGCTGCCACAACTTTAAACACTCGTTATATTTTACCTTTTTCATTCGAGAGCGCATCATACAGATGCTATCTCGGACATTGGCCCTCATTCAGAGCCGCACGCTATTTGCGGTCGTTCGTTTAAAAACAAGGGGTGGCTATTTAAATGATCCGTACGCACATTGCAGTGTGTTCACACCTCTAAGTCTGAACGAACGAGCAAAACATACGCTCGTTTATTTGTTAAAAACGCCCCCTGGCCGCACGCATCCTACGTCATGTCCGCTATTTATTAGATTAATCGAGTACATCGACCAGCGTATGAACTGCTTGCTATTCTTGTGGTTGGTGTTTGCTACCACAAATTTGCGTGCAGTTCTGGCTATAAAATAACCCAGTGACGTGGTCAATGACGCTGCTGTTTTAAATATACACACCCATAAAACGCCCGTTTTGACCTTTAAGCACGCCTGCGTTCGGATCTCCACTCCCCATTTTCAAGCACCTTCCCCTGTTACCACCCACATACGCCTCATTCTGTCACTCAAAATAGCAGGCACTCGCTATATAGCGTACAAAGGATTTTCGACCGCACTGACTGGTTCGCGCATGCGTACTAAAAAGCGTACGCATGCGCAGATGTGCAAACATCGCTCGGAACGAGCGTACTGCCGCTAACGAGCGGCTCTGAATGAGGGCCCTTGTTCAATACCTCCTTATCAAAGCTGCCAATTCTGGGGAAAGGTCTAACACTCCTCATCGTCATTTTAAACCATACATCACAGTACTTAATCGCATAAGCACCGTACTTAGTATGCATAATATGCCGTGCCGACCGAAGCGGCGCTTCCAACAGCAGCACATCATCTAACATCTCTACCGTTTGCTTGGCTCCCATTCTGGGAGAACCCTAAGCTTTTCAATAGAGATTTAGACTGGTGAAAGACAGTCAAGATACTTTCACTTACCTGCGGACGATATTAACAGGATGCGCCCACACACCTATGGAAGAATAACCAGGCTGCTTCCATGCACCTAATCCCTTTTTGACTACCTTTCAACTGCTAGCATGTAGGCATTCCAATAACACCTACACTTTTCAGTGATTTCGTCCACCCTCTACTCAGTTCACAATCACAATTTAGCCAAAACTGTGCGGTTCAAGTACAATGCTCAAATAACCCTAACTGATCACTGAATACTGTAATCACACTGAGAGCCAAAACTACAACAAAGACAACAACTACACCTGCTTATGTGTATAGACTGCGGTATCTACTACCGAGCCACTAGGCCGACACCAGGCGCCTAGCACTTAAGGGTCCTACAATACCCTTAACTAGGGAACATGTTACCTCTACCAACAAATGTTCACTGTTACACACCCTTTTCCTGTGCAGAAAAGTACACGTTTTCCCAGACTATGGCAACACTGATCAATGTATTTACAATAATGCTATCTATCAATATCACCTTGCACTCTCAACGGCTTTGTTTAAAACACGTCCGCAGCAATACAGGAAATATGTATATGCTATTGTGCGACTAGTCGCATACACAATAATGCGACTACTACACAAAACGTATTATTACCCTTACGCTATTGTGCGACTTCCCCTATTAAACAAAAAAAAATCTATCAATGAAGGAAAACAAACTTTTTCCTTCCTTGGATTCTTATTCAGCGCTCCTTAAGCCACAATAACGGGTAGCGGACTCTCGGCAACAAAGTGGTAGCAGATTTTCGAAGGCACAATGCGTTCTCCTGCTATGGCGCCTCCACCCTTTTGCTGACAGTTTGCTGACCGAGTGTTACCAAGTGACCGGTAGTGTGATTCCCCGTACTAGCCCCCAACTATCGATTCCTACCTATCGATTCCTACCTACATATACCTTCTAAAATTGTCGCTATTTAGTGTTATGAGTCGCACAAGAGATAAATGCTTTCAGACTTTGAGTGTGGTTCCAAAGCCCACATATATACTCTTACAGGGATAGGCAATACAATAGAACAGTTTGGCATGATTCCATTGGTTCTTCTTCCTGGTTCTTCTGTTACAGTATAGTTCATAGGTCAATTCGAATGAACACAAACCAGCCTCCAACAGCCCTTTGTGTCCTTTTTCCCGCTGCATACTAAATCTAAGCTGGTTACATTACAGAGTACATTTTAATGTTTAACTCTCTATAGTCCATAGTTTGCAGACACATGTTGCGATCTTCTCACCGATGGTACCGGAAATCTGCAAAGACACAGTGGATCAGTACAACACCAAACACGGTCTGCTTACCATGTACTAAACCTTAGATATCAAATTACATTTATTTCACAACATTAATAATACTGAATAAACCTTGAATATTACACTTTTAATACTAGGGACCCTTTTATGCAAATGTGCAGTGTGTAAGTATTGGGGTTTTTGGGAGAAGATGCTAGTTAGCGTTGTGCGACTACATGTTTGTGGACTACACCATGGTACATGTTTTGCAGGGTTAATCATTTTATATGTTTTAGTGACTGTCTATTTATATGATGAGGACTTTTAACTTCTTTCTATTGCGTGGGAATCGCACGACGCTAAATAATAGCATCGCCGTATGTACTTATAATGGGCGAGATTCACTAAAATGGCACTGGGCGGCCAGTCGCAAAATGGCGTCTCATTGCCATTCGCAAAATGGCGTCCCGCAGATTTAATTTTAAACTGATCCTGTCTCAGTCAATTATCCAGCTTCGACAGTCCACCCTTTGATAGCAAACAAACTGCTATCAAACTCTGATTTTAACATTAATTTAGGCTTACATTATGACATATTATTTAATGTTAATTTATGGGATGGCACAAGGTGGTTCTTAATTCATCAATAATGTGTCTCTTGGAGGGGATATAAAACTACCCTTATACGCACACCGCGGATCTTGGAAGATCATGGGAAAGATGTGGGAATGCACCAATCCTATAAAGGAAGTCTTGAGGGGGAATAGGGACTTACATTATATAAGATGTTTTAATATAACATTTTAATAACACATTTCATGCATGTCTAAATCTTATACATCATATGATGGTACCTTCTAGTTCAGGGTTGTAATGCAGTCCTACATTTACCTCAGTATTAATTTTGTTACTACTGTCCACCATCATAATTTCATTCTTTCGGTTTACCTTATTTTTACATTTTCCACATTTCAACACAGTAGGAACACACCTGACACATGAGCCAATTACTATGATGACAACCAGTATGAGGATCAGGAGTTTACCTATGCACGCAATCATTTCCTGGACCCACTCTCCTAGACCTGAGAACCATTTCATTGGGTTCTACCATGAAACCCATTCCTCTACCTTCTCCTCTACTTCAGCCACTGAAGCATTATGGTTCTTCCGAAATTCCCATTTCAGCTGCAGAATTTCATCCATCTTCCGGTCTATCACCTCCTTGGGGTCACTTGTATAGTTTGTAATGTAAGTGCAACACTTTACTCCAAATTGGGTGGCCAAAGTTACGCAATACCCTCCAGTGACAGCTGTTAAATAATTTAAGACCAACCTGTGTTGCACCAGTTCTTTCTTGTAGGCCTGCAACTCCCTACCTGTATACCTGAATGTGTCATCATACATATTGGTGATATTATCTATTAATTTAGCAAGATCTTGGATATATCTAAAATTTAGTGTACCCCGAGCGATCCTGGTGGGATCCAATGCTACCAAAACTTGAAAGCCAGTTGTCTCACTAATTAACTGTTTGGCTTTATGCACATCACCAGGTATCATATTTCTTTTTTCTCTGTGTTCATACTGTGTGTGAAGATATGGTGATGGTGTGTTTTTATGAATACCAAGCATTTCACCATGTGTAAGGATCATAACTTCTGGAAGTACTCTTCCCAGATAACACAAACCTTCGGAACTCGGAGAGAACCACTTATACGCTTTCCTTCCACATATAAAATATACATAATCGGGGAGAAAATAAGGAATAGTGAACATCAGTAACCCACACATTTCCCTAGCAAGTGATCCCACTGTCTTTAGGGCATGTGAGAGCACACCCAACAATCGGTTTGGTTCAAAATTTTGCCCACCATGGTATGATAATACTTTAAAGGATACCCACCCCAATACTGGTTATACTTAGGTTGACACTGTTGGATGCATCTCTCATCAATTATGGACCCACAGAACTCACACATACAATAATCGTAAAACAATAGCCCTTCACACTGTCTCCGAGTATCCAGAATAGCAGATCTCTTAACAATTACTGTACTAAGATTGGTCAGACACTCCCCTGATTGGCATAGCACTCCTCCTCTCGACTCCACTCCATCAATACTGCCATTAGCTCCCATCTCCTCTATCGGTCCCCCGTCACAGAAATCAGAAATCCCCGAACAAACCAGGATGATGGAAACTCTGGAAGAGCATACAAAAATGAACACAGCAGACCAGTTCATTGCCGTAGCAAGGATCTACAAATTTCTTTAGTTCAGATATCTCACTGCAACCTTTTAACCCTCCCGGAACAAGCTCATGATCGACAGGTCCACGTTATCTGTCTCGTCTCCGCTTTGTATCTCCACCGGTTGGTTGACCTTCTTACAATGAGTTGAATGGACCCAGGTATCTCTCTCCGCCACCTTCAATGAGGTTGTACTCATCAGCAACAGCTGATGCGGATCTTCCCACCAATCAGTCAAACAACTGAAACGCAAGAAATTTCTGATCATAACAAATTCTCCAGGTTCAACATCATGACAGTTTATTTCAGGCATATCATGTGACAACAATTTCAGTTTCTGCTGTTGCTATTTTAACTGTTTACTCATTGTTATAAGATACTTTACAGTTACCTCGTTGTTACCTTTCAAATCTTCCTGCGGACTTATAATCAAATGAGGTTGTCTACCACACAGTATTTCAAAGGGGGACAGATTGAAAGGGGGTCTAGGAGTTGTCCTGATACTATGAAGGACAAGTGCTAGTGCTTCTGGCCAACCCAGTCCAGTTTCCGACATGATTTTACTTAATTTGTTTTTAATAGTCCCATTCATCCTCTCCACCTTGGCACTGGCTTGCGGTCGGTAGGGGGTATGAAGTCGACTATTAATACCCATCAGCTTACACATATTTTGGAAAACATCACCTGTAAAATGAGTACCCCTATCACTCTCAATAATTTTAGGGATACCGTATCTGCATACAAACTCCTGAACAATTTTCTTGTCAGTAAACGCAGCAGTATTAGTGGCAGCTGGGTATGCCTCAACCCAATTAAAAAACACATCAGTGCACACTAATACATACTTGAGATTCCTGCAGGGTGGTAATTGGATTAAATCAATTTGTATTGTCTGAAAAAGTCCGTCAGTCGGAGGAATGTGTGATGGCTCGGTAGGGATAGTTTTCCCAATGTTTTTTCCTCAAGCAGGTCAGACAGGACATTGCTCTCTTTTCCACTTGAGAAGAAAAACCCGGTGCACACCAGTATGCTCTCACCAATTTGCACATACCTTGCTTTCCCAAATGAGTCAGACTGTGCACTGCCTCAGCCAGGCTTGGGTAATATGCCTTGGGAGCCACTGGCTTGACTTGTCCATCTCTCCAGTGTCCAGAGGACTCTTGCCCACATCCCTTAGACTTCCAGACTGCCTTTTCCTGAATGGAACACAAATTTTGCATCTCAATTAATTTTAGCATGTCAATCGTTTGAAAAGTCATCATTTTTTCAATTGGTATATTCATTTTTAACCCTGTTGCCCATTTTGCAGCTTCATCTGCCCTGTTGTTACCCAGTGACACCGGATCATCTTCACATGTATGGGCTTTACACTTAATTGCCACCACTGTTTTAGGCAATTGGATTGCTGTCAATAGTCCTTTTATATGTTGGGAATGTGCAATTGGTGTGCCTGCTGCTGTCATATATTTTCTCAGATGCCATAGAGGGCCGAAATCATGTACTACCCCGAAGGCGTACCTAGAGTCAGTGTAGATATTAGCAGATTTACCTTCTGCTAATTCACACACCCTCTTTAGTGCCACCAGTTCCGCCACTTGGGCCGAGTGTGGTGGGACTAAAGGTTCGGCCTCTATAACGACCTCATCATTTACCACAGCATAACCTGTACATAACTCTCCAGTGTCAGTTTGTCTATGACAACTCCCATCCGTGTAAAATGTCATATCTACATTTTCTAAAGGTGTATCCCGTATGTCAGGTCTTGCAGTAAAGGTTTGATTCCATACAATCATGTGCATCACTATACCTGCAGAACTCACCTTTCGCCAGCGACTCACCTCTCTCCACCCTTTGTGCATCATGTTGCACATATGGTAAATATGTAGCTGGATTTAACGTACTGAACCTTTTGATGGTGATGTTTGTAGGTGCTATTAAGGCTAGTTCCCATTTTGTGAATCTAGCTGAGGAGACATGTCTGGTTTGGGCAGAGTTTAGCAAAGCAGATACAGCATGGGGAGTATAGACAATCATATCATGGCCTAGTACCACATCCTCACTCTTACTGACCAATAGAGCAGTTGCTGCTACACTTCTTAAACACGTTGGGAGTGATCTTGCCACAGTAACCAATTGTGCACTGTAGTATGCTACGGGCCTACTGGCATCACCATGTTTTTGTGTGAGGATACCTGCTTCACAACCATCAGCTTCCGTACAATACAAATAAAAAGGTTTTTCATAATCAGGTATTCCCAATGCAGGTGCTCTTGTCAGACTATCCTTAAGATTAAGGAAAGCCTGCTCTGATTCCTCTGTGTGTATGACACGATCGGGCTTTGAGGAAGAGACTAAAGGGTCTCATTCAGACCTGGTTGCAAGCGCTGAGCGTTCACAACCGGGTCGATGTTGACCCACTGGGCATGCGCACATCGGAGCCGGCTCCGACGTGCGCATGCGCGAGACACGGTTAGCGATGGGCACTCCGTCTCTATGGGTCTCGCACCAAAGGGGGCGAGCTGTCAATGTTGAATGACAGCTCGCCCCGTTTGGGAGGCGGGCAGGGGGGTGGCCGGCCAAATGGAGGCATTCCTGATGGAACGCTTGCCGTTTGCGGGCCGCCCCACTGACATCAGCACTGATGTCAGTGGGGAGCTTCCTGCTCGATCAGAGCAAGGAGCTCCCTGGGGCTTGCGCTTGCCGAGACCCAACCTTAGGGTCTCGTCGCAAGCCCCGATGGTTGTGATGGTCTTGACCATCGCGACCATCACCCTGGTCGGTCGCTAAGCTGTGGGTGGTAACCCACAGCTTAGCTAGCGACCAGGAGACCGCACTTCAAGATGCAAGCGGCCGCCCTCATTCAGAGCGACCGCTTGCATCTAACGTCCGGGTTTGAATGAGGGTCTAAGTCCTGTACTGGCAAGGCCAAAATAGAAAAACCTGGGATCCACATTCTGCAGTATCCACACATTCCCAAGAAGGTACGAATTTGCTGTTGATTCTGCAGCAGTGTCATGTTCTGTATGGCTTTGATTCTGTCATTTGTCAGATGTCATAACCCCTGGGTTAGGCAATGTCCCAAGTATTTAACCCTGGACTGGCATGGCTGTAGTTTGTCCTTAGCAACCTTGTGTCCTGTTTGCGAGAGATGAAGCAATAAAAGTTTAGTATCATTTAAACATGACATAAACAAATAAGAACATAACAATAAATCGTCCACATATTGTATTAGAACAGATCCATTGGCAGGTTGAAAAGATTGTAAACAGTCGTGTAAGGCCTGGGAGAAGATACTGAAACCCTAGGGCAATCGAGTCCCATGTATGTAAAAGCGAATAGGTACTGACAGTCAGGATGAAGAGGTACAGAGAAGAAAGCAGAACAGAGGTCAATGACAGTGAAATGGGTTGCATTTGGTGGGGTCTGCATAAGAATGATAGCTGGATTTGGCACTATGGGAAATTGGCTCTCTACTACCTTATTAACCCCTCTAAGGTCTTGTACCAGCCTATAACCCCTCCCACAACTCTTCACAGGAAAGATGGAACTGTTGGCTACACTTGCTGTACGGACTAAAATTCCCTGCTGTAATAATCGCCTAATTCTACCTCCTGTTTTAATGGGTACTGGGGAATTTTTGGAGCTTGCCTACCGATTATTAGATTTACCATTACGGGAGCTACATTTGCCATTAATCCAGTGTCCTGGCCATCCTTGGTCCAAAGTGAATCTGGAATTTGGTATAACATTTGATCTACCTGAGATGGATTTTTACCTGAACCGGTAGAGTGATACATTATCCTTTGGGGAGTGTCCAACATATCCCTCACCTCATGCGCAACTCTCTCTGGGATATCTAGAAATATACCATCAGGGGTACAATATATGACACAACCCATCTTACATAACAAATTCTTCCCAGTAGGTTAGTAAGAGCCGCTGCTGCCAGGAGGAAAGAATGCCTGGTATGCAATGGCCCGATAGTGACCTCTGTGGATTTGGTTAAAGGATAATGTTGCACTTTACCCGTTACACCCATTGCTGGTCCTCTCTCGCTGGTCACCTGTAAATTAGCTGGAGAATTTATCACTGATCTGGTAGCCCCTGTGTCTACAAGAAAAGGATATTTAGTACCAGCTACATCAACCATCATTACCGGTTCTTCCCTAGTACTTCCCGTTAACCTGACTATCTGTAGACTACAGGTATGACCTGACCCCTAGCATTGACTCTCACTCTCCAATACGGTATTTAAGGCCACAATTGGAGCTGGTGACTGTTGTGAATTTCCTGTACTCTGGGCCTGATTCAGAGCCGAACGCTCTGACCAGAGCGCTCGCTCTGAATCAGGGCCCTCCTCCCTAAAAATGGAGCGGCGTCTTGGACGCTCGCATAGCTGTGGGTTACCACCCACAGCTATAGCGAGCGTGTATGATGAAGGTCGCGATGGTCAAGACCATCGCAACCATCGGGCTTGCGACGAGACCCTGCGGTAGGGTCTCGCTGCCGCAAGCCCTGGAGTGATTTTGGCTCTATCAGAGCCAAAATCACTCCCACTGACATCACTAGTGATGTCAGTGGGGCCGGATCCAGATGGTAGGCGTTCCCATGGGAACGCCTCCGTCTGGCAGCCACACCCCCGGCACGCCCACCTAAGGGGGCGTGCTGTCAGTCACCATCGACAGCACGCCCCCTTTGGTGCGAGACCTGGAGCGACAGCTTGGCTGTCGCTCGCCGGGTCTCGCGCATGCGCACGACGGAGCTCCCTCCATCGTGCGCATGCGCATTAGGGCACCATTGACGCGCTTGTGAGCGTCCTACGCTCGCGAGCGGGTCTGAATTAGGCCCTCTGTGTATATCCCTTATGGGGATATCCAGGTACTCCCTGGTTAGGGGGTCCTACCTTCTTCACCTTACAGTTCCTACTTACATGTCCCACTTGGTTGCAGTTGGAGCACTTTTGTGAGTGGGGTGGGTGAAAGGGTTGCTGTGTGGGTTGAGCAGTAGGGAAAGGTTGTGGGTGTGGATAAGGATTTTGAGGGTAATATGGTGGTTGTGGGTAGTATGGGTTTTGAGGCTGTGTGTGATAAGTGGGATAGGGCTGTGTTTGTGGTGGTGCAGGATTGGTGAGGACGTGTAGCTGTGCAGGTGCATGTGTGTCTGGGGGCTGTGATGTTACAGTCATTCCTTCTAGAGCTTGAATACTAACAGCCATTAGCTTCTCGCTCTGGATCTCTCTCTTTTTTTTGGAGGATTTTTTATCATGTTCAATAGCGGATTCTATGAGCATGTCTACAGTATCTCCTCTCCAGCCAGGTAGTGAGGTCTGAACTCGGGTCTTTAGATTCTCTTTTAGACCATCCATAAGTACAGTGATGATCATTCCCCTGTGATGAGTGCTATCTTTAATATCCTCTATCCCAGTGTACTGGGTGATAGCCTGCAGAGCTCGGTTACAGTAATCCTCTGCAGATTCACTCTCTTTTTGTTTTATGGTGAAAATTTTACTCCAGTTAACTACTACTGGAATATATACACCCAATTGAGTTATTATGGGGGTAATGTTACCTTGGTTACTCTCGTCTGTTACAGGACCATCTCCATCCAATACGCAATCCGTGATAAACTTTTTCACGTCGGTATTGTGTGGAAAACAAGCCCTTAACACCTCTCGCCAATCTTTATTGTTTGGCTCGTGAGCACTACCCAAATTTTTAAAAAATCTTTGGCATTTGGCTAATTCCTTTTTTGGATCAGGGAAATCATTCATTATGGAATTTAGCTCCGCTCTTGTCCAAGGACAATGCATTGCTACCTCCCTTGTGGGCACTACACCGTTCGCATCCGCATTCCCATTAGGAACAGTTATTGTCCGGATGGGATGCAGACCGGCCGCACTGCTACTTTGACCTTGTTACCTGGCTTGGGATTGAGTCTATTACTGCTATGTATAGGGTTAACAAATCCTCTACGGGTGCAGTGGATGTTAACACTTCCTGTACTATCACTGATGAAGATGGCGGCACCACTTGTGCTTGTTGTGATGGAGCATCTAACATGTGTACAGCATGGGAAATGGCAGACAAAACAACAGGTTCATCATCCGCATCGTAAACGTTTTCTTTGTGATTACTCAAGAGAGGGTACAAGTTACTTGTTACAATTTTATGGGTTTTTACAATGACTGTACCTGCACCCCCATTCGCATAGGGCGGTGGTGGTGCACGTGAACCACCGGCAATACCTTCTGCAACGCTACCTTGCTGCATGTGTGCGCTATCTCGCGGCGCGCATGCACCGCAGTTTAGCGCTGCGTGTGCACTCTCCTGTAACGTGCTTGCGACGCTAGTTTGCGTTGCATGCACACCTTTAAGCCACGCATCCCCATCACGCTGCCACAACTTTAAACACTCGTTATATTTTACCTTTTTCATTCGAGAGCGCATCATACAGATGCTATCTCGGACATTGTTCAATACCTCCTTATCAAAGCTGCCAATTCTGGGGAAAGGTCTAACACTCCTCATCGTCATTTTAAACCATACATCACAGTACTTAATCGCATAAGCACCGTACTTAGTATGCATAATATGCCATGCCGACCGAAGCGGCGCTTCCAACAGCAGCACATCATCTAACATCTCTACCGTTTGCTTGGCTCCCATTCTGGGAGAACCCTAAGCTTTTCAATAGAGATTTAGACTGGTGAAAGACAGTCAAGATACTTTCACTTACCTGCGGACGATATTAACAAGATGCGCCCACACACCTATGGAAGAATAACCAGGCTGCTTCCATGCACCTAATCCCTTTTTGACTACCTTTCAACTGCTAGCATGTAGGCATTCCAATAACACCTACACTTTTCAGTGATTTCGTCCACCCTCTACTCAGTTCACAATCACAATTTAGCCAAAACTGTGCGGTTCAATTACAATGCTCAAATAACCCTAACTGATCACTGAATACTGTAATCACACTGAGAGCCAAAACTACAACAAAGACAACAACTACACCTGCTTATGTGTATAGACTGCGGTATCTACTACCGAGCCACTAGGCCGACACCAGGCGCCTAGCACTTAAGGGTCCTACAATACCCTTAACTAGGGAACATGTTACCTCTACCAACAAATGTTCACTGTTACACACCCTTTTCCTGTGCAGAAAAGTACACGTTTTCCCAGACTATGGCAACACTGATCAATGTATTTACAATAATGCTATCTATCAATATCACCTTGCACTCTCAACGGCTTTGTTTAAAACACGTCCGCAGCAATACAGGAAATACGTATATGCTATTGTGCGACTAGTTGCATACACAATAATGCGACTACTACACAAAACGTATTATTACCCTTACGCTATTGTGCGACTTCCCCTATTAAACAAAAAAAAATCTATCAATGAAGGAAAACAAACTTTTTCCTTCCTTGGATTCTTATTCAGCGCTCCTTAAGCCACAATAACGGGTAGCGGACTCTCGGCAACAAAGTGGTAGCAGATTTTCGAAGGCACAATGCGTTCTCCTGCTATGGCGCCTCCACCCTTTTGCTGACAGTTTGCTGACCGAGTGTTACCAAGTGACCGGTAGTGTGATTCCCCGTACTAGCCCCCAACTATCGATTCCTACCTATCAATTCCTACCTACATATACCTTCTAAAATTGTCGCTATTTAGTGTTATGAGTCGCACAAGAGATAAATGCTTTCAGACTTTGAGTGTGGTTCCAAAGCCCACATATATACTCTTACAGGGATAGGCAATACAATAGAACAGTTTGGCATGATTCCATTGGTTCTTCTTCCTGGTTCTTCTGTTACAGTATAGTTCATAGGTCAATTCGAATGAACACAAACCAGCCTCCAACAGCCCTTTGTGTCCTTTTTCCCGCTGCATACTAAATCTAAGCTGGTTACATTACAGAGTACATTTTAATGTTTAACTCTCTATAGTCCATAGTTTGCAGACACATGTTGCGATCTTCTCACCGATGGTACCGGAAATCTGCAAAGACACAGTGGATCAGTACAACACCAAACACGGTCTGCTTACCATGTACTAAACCTTAGATATCAAATTACATTTATTTCACAACATTAATAATACTGAATAAACCTTGAATATTACACTTTTAATACTAGGGAACCTTTTATGCAAGTGTGCAGTGTGTAAGTATTGGGGTTTTTGGGAGAATTACATTAGTTAGCGTTGTGCGACTACGTGTTTGTGGAGCCCTTCTGCTCCACGGGAGGTTTCTGTCCTCCCTGAGCTCGCCTTAGGACACCTGCATTACGGTTTGACAGGTGTACCGCCCCAGTCAAACTCCCCACCTGCCACTGTCCCCGGTGTACGTGTTTTGCAGGGTTAATCATTTTATATGTTTTAGTGACTGTCTGTATTTATATGATGAGACTTTTAACTTCTTTCTAATATGCGTGGGAATCGCACAACGCTAAATAATAGCATCGCCGTATGTACTTATAATGGGCGAGATTCGCTAAAATGGCACTGGGCGGCCAGTCGCAAAATGGCGTCATGCAGATTTAATTTTAAACCGATTCTGTCTCAGCCAATTATCCGGCTTCGACAAATGGATAGTCATTTTTGATGGTTATATCATTGAGCCCACAATATTTGATACTAAAAAGAAGCCTGCACCAGCAGGAGACAAAGTAGGCTGGATAAATCCTTTTTGAAGCTTATCTTTTGAGTTTCCGGAACAGACAAAGGATAGGTGTGACCCTTGGGAGGGGATTTGCCAGGGATGAGATCCATGGGACAGTCCCATTCATGATGAGGAGGTAAAACACCAGCAGCTTGTTCACTGAAGATGTCAGCAAAGTCTTTATAAGCATCTGGCAACTCTGGAGTGTCTTAGTGCATGTGGATCGAAGGGGCAAAACTTGCTGCAAACAGGACTGGAAGCAAGAGGAACTCCAAGCAGCAAGCTGTAATGAACCAAGGGAGACACCATAGGCAAACACAGGGGGGGGGTTGTCTACCTGGAAACCCCCCTCTTCAGCCCACACCATGACCACAATAGCAATAGTAATGTAATAGAATTTTTACTAGTGCTGCATGTTCTTCACAGTATCACATATGAAATAATTAGCACCACCTGTGGATCTTTTAACATGTATCAGTCAGTAATAAATACACCTGTGCACCAACTAGGAGAACTGGAAAACATTCACTCTTAGGAATGTGCTGCTATAGAGCCCGATATGTACATATATGTCCAGGGCAGTGCTAGGTTATCCTGCTGCTCCCCCAGACTCCCGAACTTGCTCTAATACTCTGGAATGGTGCCCACATCTAAAATAAAACCATTCAGCTCAGGCAGGATGGCCCTACTGCCGCATTTTATGGCTACTGTGATCACTGGTCCTGTATATGCTGGAATTATGACACACAATACACATTGTATGATGCATATTAAAGCTGGATAAGTACTAATTCTACCCTCTTCATGGACTGGCCACACTCACTCTAAAATCAAGCATTTGGAAACCCCCCTCTAGAAATTCTGCGTTTGCCACTGGACACAGGACTATATCAGGCGTGGCTTTGGGTATCATGAACTTAATCTGCTCTAAGTGAAGAATTTCAATATGCAGAGTGATATCAGCAGTTTGGTAACGGATTATTCCTTTGGATATCCGGCTCCCATCCACAGTAGGGGATGCAGTCGGGATGCCGACGGTCTAAATGCCGACCGTCGGCATCCCGACTGTCTAATCCCAGCAAGTGTCTAATGACCGGTGTCGAAATCCCGACGCATGTCATTAGACCTACTGATTGAAGGTAAGCTGGGCCTCACAGACAGCCGCAGGTGGGGGAGGGTTAGGTTAGGGGCTACCGGGGGGGATTTAGGGTTAGGCACCCCCCCCGAGAAGTTAGGATTAGGTTAGGGGAAGGGGGGGTTAGGGTTAGGCACCCCCGTGGGGAGGTTAGGGTTAGGCTCCCCCCAGGAGACTTATGGTGCGTACACACTGGGCGATAAAGTGGACGACTGAACGATAACGATATCGTTATTGTTCAGTCGTCCACTTTATCGTCCATTTTTAACCCCAAAAAGATGAACGATAATGACGACACGCGTTCCCGCGGGTCGTTCGTCATTATCGTTCATCGGGCTGACATGCAGGCCAACCTGACGATCTCGTCAGGTTGCTGCATGTTGGGGAATGGGGGAGAGAGCCTGGCGCTGAATGATATCGTTAATGATATCGTTCAGCGGCTGTGCTCAATGTCATGAACGACATTGAGCACAGCCTGCCGGGGCCACACTACACGATATCGCTCAGGGAGCATATCGTGTAGTGTGTACTCACCATTAGGGTTAGGCTGTGGGGAAGGGTGGGTTAGGTTTAGGCACTTAGTGGGGGGTTAGGGTTAGGCACTTGGGGGGAGGTTAGAGTTAGGCACCCCTAAGGGAGGGTTAGGAGGGGGAGGTTAGGTTAGTAAATAGAAAAAATACTCATCTGACGGGATCTCCACTGCCGGGCTTCCGCTGTTGGGATTTGAACCGCCGGCCGCATTCCCCACAGCAGTCAGGGAGATTGGACAAGATAAAGACATAACTGGAGGTCCTAATTCTTGGACAATAGCCAGAGAAAGAAAGTTGCCTGCAGATGTAATAGCAACATCTCTCTGGCAACTTGCTGGGAAAAACGCAAGTCCTTTTATCCCCTGCTGCACTGCAGTTGGTGGAGCAGATCAGCTAACCACTACAGGACTTGCGATTGGTGAAACTGATGACAGCTGATCACAAGTGTCATGGTGGTGCCCAGCAAACGGAGAGAAGACTAGAGAGATTGTGGTGTACTGCAGATCTGGGGCACACTGCAGGGACCAGGAGAGCAGCGGCAATACCACCCTAAGGACACCTGGATGCAGCCAAGTCAAGGGGGGCATTGCAGGGGTGGGGCCACAATGACGTGATACAGCATGTATTGCGTCATCGGCCCCCCCTCCCCCCCTGCTGTGGGAGTGAGTGTGTAGTGGTGCAGGGGTGTCTGAGGGTATGCGGGCGGGTGGCAGCCGTCTTGTCCACTTTTCTGGACGGCTTAGAGCACCACCCGATTTTCAGGAGCTTCTCTGCCGTTACAGGAAAGTAGACAAGTATGACCTGTGTGTGATCTAAGCAAATAGCAAGAATTAAGGAACACTGATTCCAAAGAAATGATTTACAGCACAACAAGGTCCAGATTAAAGTCTGAGTGGAACCCAGGGCAACTAATTTGTTGGTGGTCCTGTAAATAAAATTTACTTTTTGGAAATTCTCCTAAATAAATCATTAATGCTAAATAAACCTTTATTGTAATAACATAGTTACCTACTTTCCCAATTTACCATCTGGGAGATCTGAAAAGGGGGAGTTCCAGGTGTGAGAGGTGGGCGTGTGGTGCTTTGAACATGTCATCGCAGCCCCGCCCACAGCAACATAATCCTGTGGATCACTGAAGTGGCATGATGTAGGAGGGTTGCCCAGGAGAACTCCCCAAATTCGGAAGTCAATTTATGAGAGTAGATAGGTATACCTAATATCTCCTCACTGTCCCAATTTATATAGCAGTGGTTTGGATAACCCCTCGTAAAATATAAACTGCTCCCCTCCCTGGCAACCTGATATTGTGAAACTTTTTCAGTGTTCCTGCAGCTTAATGTAAGTATTACAATTTAGTAATAAAGGGATGTAGTTTCAATCCCGGCTGTCAGGATGCTTACGTTCAGAATGTTGGTGCCGGAATCCCGACACCAGTCAGAATCCCGGCACCGGCATCCCGACCGCCGGTAAGTAGTGGGGTTAGGGGGATGGTTAGGAGTTAGAGGGAGGGTTAGGCACTAGGGGGGAGGGTTAGTTTTAGGCTGCAGGAGGTTAGGTTTAACACTGGGGGGAGGGTTAGGTTTAGGCACCAGGGAGGAGGGTTAGGGGTAGGGTTAGATACTTACTGACAGGTGTCGGTATCCTATCCCTGTCCGGATGCTGGTGTCTGGAGGGGATGTAGTTATTATACCTACCATCAGGATGTCGGCTGACGGAATCCCGAACCGCAGACAGAAGACCGACGCCGGAATCTCGACATCAGTGGAGATGCTGATATCGGATTCCTGACAGCTGGCATCCCGATCGTAAATATAGCCTTGGGAGGAGGAGGGTTAGGTTTAGGCACCCTGGGGAGGGGGGTTAGGGTTAGGCTGTGGGAGGGAGGAGGTTAGGGTTAGGCTGTGGACAGGAGTGGTTAAAGTTAGGCATCACCGGGGGGAGGGTCAAGTTTATGCACTAAGAGGGAGGGTTAGGTTTAGGCACTAAACGGGAGGTTTGGGATGCAGAAAAGGAGGGTTAGGGTTAGAGGGTTAGGATACTTACCTAACCCCTGTCAGGATGCTGCTGCCAGTCTTTTGAGAGCTGGTATCCCGACTGCAGGGATACTATAATACCCAGACTGTCTGGATTCTAACCGCCGGGATCTTGAGTGCCGGCATCCCGTACCCAACCCAGTAATAACGTCTACAGTCACACTGTGACTAAAGAGGGCATTTCTCCACCTCTGTTCATTAGCCTAACCATCGGGGTCAGAGGAAATTACAGAAACAAATTCAGTGTAGACCACCAGGGTCCGATTACAGAGCTATTTACCTATTTATTTCAAAAATTGTCAAACCAGTTGGTGGAAGAGGCTGGCGATGGTGAAAATATGTTGAGGCCACCTGATGTGTGAGGGTCCTAATTGCCCTGCCAATAATGTGGCCCTGTGAGTTCTGCCAAAAGATAAGGGTTTGTAGAAGTTGATAGTGATTTTTGGTGAGGAAACGAACATTTAATTCCCTGATGAGGGAGTCAGGTGTATGTGGGCATAGTGGGGGCATTCCTTGCTAATACAAAGTTGGGAGGGGCATAATGCTAGGCATAAGATTTATAAAACATATTAAAACCACATCTTTGATGTTTATATCCCCGTAAACATGTCCTGTATTGCCGGTATCAGAGGTGAGTGTCCCTATCTAAGTCTATCTTACCTCTTGTTGTTCCGTGGTGCTGGGTGCTCGGGAGAATTGCTCTTGCCATTCACTCGCAGTAGTGACCGACGGATGATGTCCTGTGTTCACTCTAGAGCAGCACAAAGAGACAAATGCAAGTGCACACTCTAACCATGCTGAACCTAATAATATAACCGCTAAATAGCATCAAAGAGGTTCTTTGTATAATTATGGGCCTGCCCACCGCATCCAGGTGACCTCTATCAGGCAGGTCCCTAACACTCCCATGCAACAAATATAGGGCACGGGACCCCCCAGGCCAACCCAGCAGAACCGCCCCATGGCATCACACTAGTGTGAGATTTAAAGTGAGGTTTAAAGAATAATAAAGAAAGCCTATGTGTTAAGTCCTACCTAAGTAGGAGGTTATAATAAAAAGTGTATAAAGTGCTACATTTATCAAAAACAAACTAAAGAAGTGAAAAAGTGTACATTATGATGCCATGAAGCAGTCCAGCCACACCAGCCCAGAGAGCCCCGCACCCCAATACCAGTCCCAAAACTGACAGCATATATATAGGTCTTACCCTCAGTGAGCCTATATTTGTTCCATGGGAGTGTTAGGGACCTGCCTGATAGAGGTCACCTGGACGCGGTGGGCAGGTCCATAATTATGGTGATTATTATGCAAAGAACCTCTTTGATGCTATTTAGCAGTTGTATTATTAGGTTCAGCATGGTTAGAGTGTGCACTTGCATTTGTCTCTTTATGCTTGCAGCACTACAAGTTTCAGCAGGTAGCACCTCACATTGTGCTTAGGGTGTGCAATCTAGGGCCCCTCCTCCTATGCAGTCTAGGGCAGCGCCTGTCAGGCTTCGGCAAGGGAGCAGCATGCCTGGTATTGACTTAGGTGTGACGTAACTGCTCCGGAGTTGTTCCTAAGTGTTATAATCCGCTCACTGATTGTCCATTATGAAACTTTTTACGGGTAGACTTATGTCACCAAACCTCTGTAACATAACGTCGAGGTCTCCTTAACTTTTCCCTTCTCATTGTCAAATGCCTCTGCCCCAGACACATGAACAATGTATAAGCTTGTACCTTTTTTTTCTTTCTCAGACAATCCCTCTGTACTCGTTCTATTCCTTGCTGAACTTTAACCAGTTGTCAGTGATATATTCTTCGAAAACCAGCGGATCATTTCGCGGAGACCCTGAGCCATATTCACACACCCCTGACAGCATGTAGATTGAGGCTAACAAAAGACTGGATACCAATGTGTTGGAAAGGTGAATACATATGCTTTACTAGGTATCAGCTCCATCCTGTGCACCATAGGGCAATGGTGCTAACTTGCCAACTACTCCAACCAGAGTAGCTACTGTACCATCAATTCCTGGAAGTTCTGGCAGAACACTCATCAATGCCTACAGTTCTGACATCTGAGCGAATGGTGTGTTTTTAGTAAAATACCTGTAAGGGGGACACATCCCCTTAATTTAAAAAAAAAATTACATTTAAAATGCCCAAAAATATTCTTTAAGTATGTCTAGGGAACATGTGATGATGGGAACAGCAAGTTCCCAGAAACTGCTCCATTACCTGAAGCCAGAAGTAGGTAGAAGCTATGTGCTTTTTTAGGCCACAAAATGCACTAATTTTGCGGTCAACTCTTTGGGGTAAATTTACTAAGCATTGTGTTTTTCCGAGATTGCAATCTTGGGGGAGTTTAGACATTTTTTTCAACTCGCAAATTTACTAAAGACAAACTGGGATGAGATGTGTCTCTTTTCACTGAAAACCTACTTTTCATGAAAAAGATGCAACTTGGGAATTTACTAATAAACGAGAGTACAATCTCCGGTGTAATTGTAGTAAACTTGCAGATAATTAGAAGTTTCAAATAGACCACCTCCTGAGCTGCGAGTTTGGCAGAAACATACACTGATCAGTGTGATTTGTGTATGTTTCTGCATGTAAAACTTATCTAAAGGGTTAATATTTTTTAAAAAAATTGACGTAGGATCCCCCCCCCAAAAAAAGCATAACCAGCACCGGGCTCCTGAGCCTGTCCTGGTTCCTAAAAATACGGGGGGGGGGAATGAGTAGGGTTCCCCCCGTATTTTAGGAACTAGCACTGGGCTGCTGACCAGTCCTGGTTTCAAAAATAGGGGGGGGAATAGTTTAGGGGTCCCCCTATTTTTAAAACCAGCACCAGACTCAAATCCGGCCGGGGTGTAATGCCATAGCCAGGGAACCCTATTACAATTTTTCCCCCCTATTTTTAAAACCAGGACTGGTCAGCAGCCCAGTGCTGGTTCCTAAAATATGGGGGAACCCTACTTGTTTTTTCCAACCATATTTTTTAGGAACCAGGACAGGCTCAGGAGCCCGGGGTTGATTATGCTTTTTTGGGGGGGACCCTACGTCATTTTATTTTTTAATATTAACCTTTTTTTATAGGTAGAATACACAAGCAGCTTTCACATAACTGATATATGAAGGCTGCTTGTTTGGGAGAGTTGAGCAGAGAAAACACTGCAAACTCGGGTGAGAAATCTCTATCTAAACTTGTTACTAGGGTGAGAAATTTTGATCTGCTTCACCATCGCCCAACTCGATCACAGCTAAACTCACTTCTAAGTATATTTGAGAGTTTCAGAAGCATAAAATCACCCGAATTTTGACGATGCAAATCGAGTTTAAAAACAAACAAACTCGATCAGACTCGATTCTTAGTAAATTTACCCCTATATCTGCCCCATTATCACTAAACACACTCTACTATCACATTTGCCCTGCACCCATTACTCATTGAAATGTTTCTATTGTTCAACTATATAATGTTTGTTTCACCTTCATTCATATTTCATAAATTCCTAACACTTAGGAAACATTGTGACTACCTCTTTTTCACATGATAAATATTTAATATTTCTTTTGTTATATACATCTGTTAACATTTGTAAATGTCTATGTGCAATATGACCAATTTACGGTGTACCTGACAGGACATTGTACAAGGGGCTGCATTCAAATCTCATGAAAAGTACAGATTTCCGCTACATGATTTGCTACAAGTTTCTGATTATTTTATGAGAGTTACAGGCCCAGCAGCATCAGATAAAATCAATTAAATTGTACAATTGTACTATGAACAAGCTTGAGGTACATAAAACTGGCCAAATTGGAATTTGGAACTAGTTACAATTTGAGCAACTAATATTTATAGATCTCCTTTATACTGGATACAATACTATAATCTTTCAAACATCTGAAAATAATGCTGCTTGCCCACCAGCAAAAACAAGAACATTTTTCATTGGGTCCATGCTTTACCAAGTATCTGCAGGTATAAATCCAAAGGTCAAAGGTAAAAAAAAATCTCTTTTATTTTAACTGTTAGGGGTATATTTACTAAAGTGAGAGTTAGAAGTGGAGATGTTGCCCATAGCAACCAATCAGATTCTAGCCATTATCCAATCTAGAAGGTGCTAGGAAAATGTTAAGTAGAATCTGATTGGTTGCTATGGGCAACATCCCCACTTCTAAAAACTCTCACTTTAGTAAATATACCCATAATATTCAAATATAAGCCATCAGAGACATACACATTTCAGACACAACCTAATTGATTTCACTAGATGGTAATTGGTTATTTCTCGAGGTTGTGTCAAGGGTGTTCTGAGTTGTACGTCTGCAGAGATCCATCTGATTTCATAAGAAATGCCCACTGATAGTGATAACAGCTCATTTCACAAGAGGATGGATGGAGTTAGTGTGGCCGGCTTACTTGCAGCTCTCAATAAGACCCTTTGTACATAGTAAGGCACATAAGTGCACCTGGCACAGAACATGTAGCCCAGCCTTTGGCCTGAGTAAAGTGTAGTCACCCCACATTTGGTCAGTTATTTACAAAAAAGGGAAACACTCCTTAATTGCACTTTTATCACTTCACAAAGGCACTTACGGAACAATTGTACTGCAGCTCTGGTTTGCAAATAATTCTATCTTTAAAAAATAAAAATATAATTAAACTTCTGGGGGTGATTCAATTATTTGTGGGCAGGTATAATTAATGGGCAGTGTTGCAATTAAATTGTTCTGGGCGCCCATTAATTATTGCAGTCTTCACGCCCTATTAGACTGGGCTTAGCCATGTAAAATGGCTAAACCTGTCTAAAGTCCAGGATAGGGTGGCCAAACTGCTGTATGGGCGCCCTAACCACAGGTTTAGCGCATATTTTGGCTCGCACCCTGCTTATAAACAGTTGAATCGATGTAATATATTTTCCCCTTAAATACAGTGTAAATACTGTCTACTTTTGTATATAGCGCACTAATACTGGGAAACTTTACTTGTAGAATTGAGCTAGGAAATGCCACCCCACAAACTATGAATCTTTACTCACATTTTAAATCCTGCCCTGCAGTACAACAAGGTTTTACCAAGGTAAAAAATTGCACCTTCTAACTAAATTTACTTCTAACTCAAGTTATGTCCTGTATGGATGCCTCCCAACTCTCTCGACAATCCAAACTTTCACACTTTGGTCTGGCATTCCGACAGGAACAGCTTTTTTAACTGTGGAAGTTGGGAGGTATGTCTCGTTTTCTACTGCTCTCCATTCATCACTACTGCATAGCAGAGCCGTGATGAAAGAGTGCCACGTGTACCTGCCACCTACAGGGGATACTGGGTTTGGGCCAGTGGTGTATCTATAATGGGTGCAGGGAGGCCCCGCACCGCACACACTGCACCCATATTTTTTTTAAACTTACCAGTTCGAGGTACCGCGTCGGGTGTCACTGCTGCTCAGAACATCGGAAAAATGGCTGCCGCGGCCATTTTTCCAGCGTTCTGAGCATGCGCAGTAGACTCTGGGCACACTCTAGTGCCCGGAGTCTACTAACGCTCCGGTGGCTGGCCAGCCGCGTCAGTCGGCTGCCAGCCACCAGGGAGAGAGGAGGGGGCCCCGCACGAGGAGTGCACACGGGCCCTCTCCTCTCTTAAAACGCCCCTGGTTTGGGCCACATCATTTCAGATTGTTGTGGCATGTGGCAATGCTCCCGTGTGCATGCCACTGCGAAGCATCTGCAAGCACAAGTTGCCACGATTCCCCTAAGAAGTAGAAAGGCATGCTGTATGTGCCCACAGTGCCACTGTGTTGCTCAGTATGAGGGCATCAGTTTTATAAGAGATATAATCATCAAAAAAACAAGGATATCTGTTAGGCATAAACATCTCCAGGCACAAATATTTAAAAAGTTTGGGGATTTTAACCATAAATAAAGGATGGCACTGAAATATCGCCTTTCAATATACGAAAGTTATTATCATGGAAAATTGTAATCACTTCATCTTTGTTTATTGTTATGAATTTGCAAGCAAAAATGGATATAATTAGTTTAAAAAGTTAAGTGCTGCAGGATTGCTTTTCCAAATAAATTTTTGGTCCTTTGCAATATAACTTGGGTGGTGCAGCCACTAAGGGGCCCACAGCTCGGAAAGGCAGCCTCTCCTGTCAAAGTCCTATAAGTGTATGTGTAATTTTTAACCTTTAGGCATTGCATAGGAAACCTTACAAAATTTTGCTACAGAGCCCACAAGTGTATGGCTACCTACCAGAGCCGGATTTAGACCTCATGGGGCCCTAGGCAAGATACCAGTTTGGGACCCCCCTCAAACAATCCATAGCACTTTATTTGCGTTCCTGATTCATATAAAGCGTCCCTACCCTAATGCTGACCCTAACTCAACCCTAAGTGCATACCTGACCCTAACCATAACCTGTAACCCTAATACCCTAACCGCTAAACCGTACACCATCCCTAATGCCCCAACTCAAACACCTAATCTGACCCTAATACCCTAACCCAAACTGATACACCAACCCTAATACCTTATCCCTAATACCATACGGTTTTATTCCTCGTCATCCATTAAATACAACATATAAGCCTGAGGGGTGCTAAGGATTAGAAAGTGGCTGCGAGGTGGCATTTGCAGTGGGGGCTGTGGTGTGGACATGCCCAGTATTGTGTGTGACTGTGCTCAGCTGAGTACTATGATGGGGATGAGTCATCACCATTACACCCCTCCCCCCTTTTTTAAAGTACACTATAGGATTTATTTTTTTAATGGTAGGTGGGGAGTGGACAGGACTGCATTATAGTACAAGTATATTACAAGTACCTAACATGAAAATACCATCATCCTGGATTGATGTACTAATAATACTAATAATATTATGATCATCATCGTGTATATTACTATATGCTTGTAATATAAGGCAGTCTTGTCCACCTCCCAGACCCCACCTACCATAAAAAATAAATCCTACATAATTCAATCTATATTAGAGTAAGGGGCGTATCTATAATGGGTGCAGGGTCTGTGGGGAACACGGGCCCCTGGGTCAAGGGGGGCCCCGCACCGTTGGCATTTTCCCGGTTACCTGTGCATACACTATAGACTCTGGGCACACTCTATAACTTTCGGAGCTGGCCGCGCACAGCTCAGTGCGCTGATGGCCGCCGGGGGGTGGGGGGGAGAGGAGGGGGCCCATGTCGGAGGCTGCACACGGGCCCCCTCCTCTCTAGAAACGCCCCTGATTAGAGTAGTTCAGAATAGCACAGTACTTTACCCTACCTGCCTGGCTGCTGTGATTCCCTGAGATATGGATCCTCGGTCACTGTCTCACTCAGCTAGACTCTGCCTTGGCCTGTCCCTCTGCTCCACGCTGGGTGCCACCGGTGAATGCTGCTGGTGGCAAGCTGCAAGCCTGGCAGTCAGTGGCAGAGGCTGCTGTGCTGGGGGTGTGCTGGAGCTGGATGGAGCTGGTTGGAGGACCCGGTGACCCACCTCCTCCCTCTTATGCACAGTCACTCTTTGACAGTGCAGACAGCGGCGCCGCAGCGAGACTCTGGGAGTATAAGCGGGTCCTTGTGACATCATGACATCACACGGTACTCGCACAGTGCTCCTCTGGGAGCATATGGTCGGCCAGATTTCTTGGGGAAAAGGGGACCCATCTATGGCCCCGCGAGTCAAAAGGGGCCCATCCACGGGCCCCTTTGGACTCGCAGGGCCCTAGGCGAGCACCTAGGTTGCCTTGTGAGAAATCCGGGCCTGCTACCTACTGTGTGTACCGTTCATTGCCTGAAGAGAGTGTAATAGAATGATATTATGATTGTTTGTTACATGTTTTGTGTTATAAAACAATATATTATATATAATTATTACAATATCCAGTTTTCAGATTATGTTGGGTAGGTGGTATTGTGACGTTGTCCAGTGTTATGTGATGTTGGGTAGATATAGGGCCTTATATCTCAATAGAGTATAATAGAATTATATTGTTTGAGGATTATGTTCAATAGTAAAGATGAGCGGTATGTTTTCCTTGGAAACTGAACACACCCGAACTTAGGATCTGGTTCCGGGCTCGGGTCTTCCCTCCAACTTCGGATCCCAAAACGAGGCAAAACGTCTTCTTGCGTTGGATCTCGAGTGTTTTGCTTTGCATATAAACGTCCCTCCCTTGTGATCGGCCACCATTTCAGCAGAGGGAGAGGGGGTGGGCTTGAACACTGTGAGGCACTGTATAAAAAAAAAACACTTTAGTAAGCCATCAGGGTACTATTAAGGTGCCATTAGGTTAGGAGGAATTAGTTAAGTTTAGGTTTAAGTTTAATAATTAGATCTGGAAGCAGAAGTACTGTAGGGGATAAATTTACTAAGATGGGAGTTCTATTAAGAAGTGATGTTGCCCATAGCAACCAATCAGATTCCAGGTATTATCCTCTATAAGGTGCTAGAGAAATGAGAAGTAGAATCTGATTGGTTGCTATGGGCAACATCACTTCTTAATAGAACTCACATCTTAGTAAATTTACCCCTAGGTGTCTGCGAAGTGTGACTGCAGGCATCATTCTTACTTGTCAGTGTTTGTGTGTTTGTCATACACTGCACACTCACACTCACATACTGCACTCACACACTGAACACACTGCAGTGCAAACAAACAGGCTACTGTCCGTGTATTTCAAGAAGTAGTTTGTTCAGATAAGTGATTCAGCGTATATATTACTGTTCTGTGTGTGGTGGTATTCTCCCCATCATCGGCACCCCAAAACAATTCTAAGAGACCTGTTCCTCCAAGTGTGTGAAAACAATTGCCAGTGTTGTCTATGTCTAAAAAACATAGCTATTAGTGCAAATAAATATGCATAGTGTGTTATCCTTCCAGTGTAAGTGACTGTATGTGTGGTGGTGTCCCCCCATCATATGCACCCCAATACAATTCTCACAAAGATCTGTTCTTCCAAGTGTGTGAAAACAATTGCCAGTGCTGTCTGTGTCTAAAAAACATAGCCATTAGTGCAAAAAGTATTGCATAGTGTGTTATCTTTCCGGTGTATGCAACAATGTGTGCAGTGGTGTTCCCCCTTCATTTGGACCCACAACAATTCTCATAAAGAGCTGTTCTTACAAGTTCATGAAAACAATTGGCAGTGTTGTCTGTGTCTTAAAAACAAAGCGATTAGTGCAAAAATATTTGCATAGTGTGTCATCTTTCTAGTGTAAACAACAGTGTGTGCAGTGGTGTCCCCCACTATCTGCACCCCAAAACAATTCCCACAAAGACCTGTTCTTCCAAGTGTGTGAAAATATTTGCCAGTGTTGTCTGTGTCTAAAATACAAAGTCATTAGTGTGAAAAAATTTACATAGTGTATTATCTTTCCAGTGTATGTGACGGTGTGTGCGGTGGTGTTCCCGCATCATCTTCACCCCAAAACAATTCCCACAAAGACATGTTCTTCCAAGTGTGTGAAAACAATTTTCAGTGTTGTCTGTGTCTAAAAAAACAAACCTTTAGTGCAAAATCATTTGCAGTTATCCTTCCAGTGTTATGGTGCATACACACGGGACGATCGACAATGATAACGATATTGTTGTTCGATCTCCCGGGTGTGCTGGATGATCAATATCGATCATCCAGAACACCACCAACTCACCAATGACTATAGCGATCCGACCAAACAAAAACCAAAACACTTGAGGGTGGTTTTGGCAAGTAAAACGTTTGGGGGTGGTTTTGGCATGCGCAGAACGGAACAATCGACCAGGTGCGTGTGTTTTTGCACTTGCGATGCTTGCTAAATCAGGCCGTGAGATATATAGATGCCCAATAGTCACTAGCTTTTTATTGATGTCAATGTTACAATGAACGTTTATTACAAGTTTATCTGGGACAGTTAGGATGCTAGTTTTAATTAAACACTGTTTTTAATGATCACTCATTTCTAAGTGATAGATAGCGAATTATAACTGTCTATCCCTCTGCCCACATTTTTTACTCAATATAACCCAGCTGCTCTCACTTACCGGCAGCCATAACACAAATAGAACAGGACAGTCCTGTAGTTTGCTTTAGGTTATTGCTGTGCTCGTAAAAAAAAGGCAGATAAGTATAAAGTAAAATATATAGGCCCTCATTCAGAGCCGTACGCTCTGAGCAGAGCGCACGCTCTGAATGAGGGCCGCCCTCCATAAAAATGGAGCGTCCTCCTGGACGCTCGTAATGCTGTGGGTCACCACCCACAGCCTATACGAGCGTGCAGTTTGATGGCCGCGATGGTCGTGACCATCGCGACCATCTAAACTGCGAGCCGGAGCCTGCGGTTGAGGTTTTCAACCGCAAGCCCCGGAGTGATTTTGGCTCTATCAGAGCCAAAATCACTCCCACTGACATCACTAGTGATGTCAGTGGGCCGGCTTCTGACGGGAGGCGTTCCCGTGGGAACGCCCCCGTCAGGGAGGCACGCCCCCGGCACGCCCACCAAAGGGGGCGTGCTGTCAATCAACATCGACAGCACGCCCCCTTTGATCAGACACAACGAGCGAAGGACTTTCCTTCGCTCGTCGCGTCTGGCGCATGCGCACGACGGAGCTCCCTCCGTCGTGCGCATGCTCAGTGCAGACCATCGACCCACTTGCGAGCGGACAGCCGCTTGCGAGTGGGTCTGAATCAGGGCCATAGTTCACAAAGTAACTCAAGTAATTAAATATATACATAAACAAAAATGGTTAACATACAATTGACTTGTAATATGCAATAAAAATGGCTTGCATACTTTAGTGTACCTTAAAAAGCATTTTCACCCCAAATTTTAAAACAACGCAACTATAATATACGTACATTTTTTCTGATTATTCAATTACATTGTGATAAAAAATTTATATATAAGATAAGTGGTTTAGGCTTATGTAACTAAGTGAACCAGAATTTATATAGTTCTCTACAACTAGTTTTAAGTATTGTAGAAGTAGTGTAAACTGCATGCTAAAGGGTATTTATAAATGTTGTCACAAGTTTAAACTACACTTTGCTGTAGATTTTATAAATGCCCATAATGGCTGTAAAATAATTATTATTGTAACATTTTATGTGACTGTATCCAGGAAGGAACTAAGGGCCTGATTCATCATGGATCGCTATTGCGAAAGCGTATGCATCACAGTGTGCGTGCGCGAAGGCACCACTGCGATCGCACTGTGATCATGGAGACCACGCAGAGCCATCGCAGAGTGATTGACAGGCAGTGAGCGTTTGGAGGTGGTGACAGGGGGCTGGTTGTAGTAACGCAGACGTGCCTGTCCATTTGAACGCCTTTGCATAGGCGTGCTTACATTAACCATTGCGATGGCATACGAAGTTAGCAATTTATATTAATTTCTAGCAATTCTGCGTGAGGGACCGATGTTTATGAAGGTTTGCATAGTATTACTGTAGTGGAAGGCAGTGGGCGTCTCTATGCTGGTAGTGTGACGGCATTGTGATTGCAATCTTTAGCATATTTTCGCAGCAGACCTCTCCTGGCTATCCTCCTACTTCTCTGATCGATCCTTCTCTGTCTCCTCTCATGGCTTACCTTCCCCACCACATCCTCACAGTAGGTGTTCCCCAGGTTCTGTTCTTGGACAACTCCTTTTCTCCCTCTATATGTCCTCTCTAGGTGAACTCATCAGCTCTTTTGACCTCCATTATCATCTCTATGATGATGACACTCAGATCTACCTTTCCTCCCCTGACATCTCTCCCTCTCTCCTCACTCGTATCTCCAGCTGTCTCTCTGCTATATCTTCCTGGATGTCCCAGCGATTTCTTAAACTTAACATGTCTAAGACTGAGGTGATCATCTTACCACCCTCCCACATAACCTCACTTCCCACTATTTCTTTATCAATTGATGGCACAACTATCTCCTCTAGCCCCAAAGTGCGCTGTTTTGGAATTATCTTGGACTCCTCCCTCTCCTTCAAACCACATATCCAGAACCTCTCACAGTCCTGTTGTTTCCACTTAAAAATATTTCCAGGATCAGACCCTTTTTCATCCAGGATGCTACTAAGACCCTAATACATTCACTGGTCATCTCCAGATTGGATTACTGTAACCTTCTCCTATCTGGCCTCCCCAACTTCCATCTCTCTCCTCTCCAGTCTGTCCTCAATGCTGCCGCTCGACTCTTCTTTCTCTCCAAATGCTCTACATCTGCCTCCCCTCTCTTACAAGCCCTCCACTGGCTCCCCTTCAGAGCCCATTTCAAGGTTCTCACACTCGCTTACAAAGCTCTCACACACTCCTCTCCCATTTACATCTCTGACCTCATCTCCCTTTACTCTCCTGTCCGCCCTCTTCGCTCAACAAATGCACGCCGCCTCTCATGCCAACTGATTACTTCCTCCCACTCCTGCCTCCAAGACTTTGCCCGTGCTGCTCCCCACTTTTGGAACTCTCTCCCTCTCCCCATCAGACCTTCCACCTCTCTACAATCCTTCAAACAGGCTCTCAAGGCCCACTACTTCATCAATGCTTTCAAGCTCTCATCCTAACTTGCTACTACATGCTCCCTCCTCCTTGTCTTCCCGATCTGTGTCATGCCGTCTGTCTGCCCCTCCCCTTGAGAATGTAAGCTCTTGCGAGCAGGGCCCTCTACCCTCTTGTGCTTCTCCTTACTTTATTTTCATCTACTTCTTACTCACCACTAGCGCACCTAGCACTTGGTGCTTATGTTCTGTTGCTTAATTGGGTGTTATGGCCACCGATGTATCAATGTATATAACATACATGTCCTTGTCCTTCATTGTATTGTAATTTACTGTAAGTCACTTTTTTGGTTATGTACCTTGTAAGGCGCTGCGGAACACTTGTGGCGCCATATAAAAAAATGATAATAATACGATTACGGAGCTGCGATCGCAATAGCGATCCATAATGTATCAGGCCCTCAGTAACAGCACACAACTAGTGGTCTGGAGAGAATATTATTACAGCTCTGAGTAACCACAATACAAGAGACAATCCCCTATCTATTGCTAATCACAAAAACCCAGTCACAGGGCTCAATCCAATTTGCAGCGAGTTGCCATTGCCATGGCGTTAAAGTGTCAGCAACGGCACCACATCTCGCACCCCACGCGGCCCACTCCGAGCCCAAATTCACACAATTGCTATGAGCCTTATAGGGCTTTTTGTGCGTGTTCGGGCTGCAGTAAAGTGTGGCTGTTGCAACGATGACTCGCACCCGCGAGATCATTGCAGCTAGTTGGATTGACCCCTTACACTCCAGTGACTTTTCTTCTCTGATTCAAGAACATGGGTGCAGAAGAGAAAGCTTGACAGTAATACTGTGTTGCAATACTAGGTGAAAGAGGAAGATTATGAACTGTAATAAACTTGTATCCCATGTTCTGCAATGTTTTCTACTGTAAGTCTTTTGCTTTTTGTTATTAAATATAAATAACGGATAATATTAAACTCTTTCAAGCCAGACTCACACGCTCAAGATATTTTAGTGTTTGAACAACTTGTCAGCTAATAGATTCTACAACTGCCATTGCTTCATAATTAGCTGTCTCACTAACCTCACTCAGTGGTGTGGAATGCATGACCGACTAACGATGACTGTAAAATTTTCATTTAGTAATATATTATATATAAAGAAATTTCACATTCAATTTGAAAACGTACTAAATTTAGTAACCGTTGGGAAAATCTTGTGAGGGCATGGAAGATAAAGAACAAGGTCCAGCTCTTCTCCTACACTGTCTCCCATCTTTTCACTGCCACCCTCAGCAAATATTTACAATACGCCCAGTTCCTTACCTGGCAAGCACTACCTATTGTACCAAACGGATAATATGGACAAAAGTGAATTTATCATAGGTATAACAAGTATTTCCTATGACTTTGTGCTGGAGGCTAAGCTGTAGGAGGAGTGTAGCATCCAAGTGCCCAGCAGGTACTCTATAAGAAGAGGTAAATAAGGAAGATATCAGCTGTAGTTATGAGTTTTGGATATGGCAGGGGAGAAAACAGGATGTAAGAGAGAATTGATTTAGGGATAACCTATGATCTATGCCATCCAGACTATTTATGTACTGACATATATTCCATTTGCTATGAAAAACACACAGCACTTTTTTTTTTCTTGGTCACCCCTTTAAAAAACCCGGGATTGTTTTTTGTTTTTTATTAGCATTTTGGAGAAAGTGTTTGAACAAGAACAGACATCATTTTATGCAACATTGATGACTATAGGTAGCAGGAAAGAATGTCAGGGATGGCACAACTAGCTCTAAACCTGAAAAATGGGTGGAATTCATTGCGTCATCTATTGCTGGCATGTTTGACAGCAGGGCTGTAACTAGGGTGGTGCAACCAGTGCCGTGGCACAGGGCACTGCAGGGCAGGGGGCGCTGTTTGAACTTGTCAATTTTCCTGTTTATGATCATTCTCTATCTATCTATCTTATGTCCCTATTTACAAAATGGGAGGGGGGGGGGCGCCAAAGCTCTCTCTGGCACAGGGCACCAAAAAGTCTCGTTACGGCTCTGTGACAGTTCTGATCAGTCATATCTGTGGCTAATACACAGGGATTTAAAAAGGAGTTCCGGCCTCTATACCCAGGGGCGTTTCTAGAGAGGAGGGGGCCCGTGTGCAGTCTCCGACAAGGGCCCCCTCCTCTCTGTCTGGCATCCGGCAGCGCACTGAGCTATGCGTGGCCAGCGCCGGAGTTATAGACTCTGGGCACTAGAGTATGCGCAGGTCACCGGTAAAATGGCAACGGCCATTTTCCCTGCACTGCACATGCGGACCCCCACGCCGACGCGGGACTCCGGAGAGGTAAGTAATACTATGGGTGCAGGGTGTGCGGTGCGGGGCCCCCCTGGACTCAGGGGTGTGCCCCGCACACCCTGCACCCATTATAGATACGCTCCTGTCTATATCATCCTAGTCAGTGCCATAACACTTTCAGTGCAAAAGTAACTTTGTGTTTATATTTGCACAGCAAAGCAGAATTATTATGGATGACAGAGACTCAATGAGTTATCCTGCACCTGGAGGTCTCAGTTTTGATGGGGAAGTGAGAGGTCAGCGGGAGTCTCTTTGAGGATAATGTGGATTATTATCCTTTATTTATATGGTACCACAAGTGTTCCACAGAGCCTTACAAAGTACTTAAATAAGTGAACAGAAAACAGTGACTTAAGGCTGGTACACACTAGACAATGTCTAGCATGCACTGACCTCGTTAGCGACGAAACACCCGGTGGGGTGCCGGCATAGGCAAGTGCGTACACACTTGCCAATGCCGGCAATGATGGCGGGTGCCATGCTGCATTTGGCAGCATAGCCCCTGCTGATGATATCGTCCGTCAGATGGGCGATGTCGCTGACGACGGGCGGGAGCGTGCATCTACAGTGACATTGAAGGTACATACTAGACGATGTCCCCGCTATCTTGTCCAATCTGGCTGGATCGGACGAGATATCGTCTAGACTCTAGTGTGTGCCTGGCATTACAGTACAACACAATGCAGGACAAGGACAAAGTTTATATATTTTGCTGCATTAACGATCATAACACTCAAATAAGCAACAGGGTGTAAGCAACCAAGTGTTAGATACCCTAGTGGGGAGTTGGAGTAGATGAAAGTATAATTAATGAGAAGCACAAGAGGGTAGAGGGCTCTGCTCATTAAAGCTTACATTCTAATGGGGAGAAGCAGACAAACACGTGTGACACAGATGGGGTAGACAGGGAGGAAGGAGAATATAGTAGCGGGTTAGGATGAGAGCTGGAAGGCTTTGATATAGTGGGTCTTGAGAGCCCGCGTAAAGATTTGTAGAAGGGTGAAGAGTCTGATGGAGAGAGGAAGAGAGTTCCAGAGTTAGGGAGCAGCAAGGGCAAAATCTTGGAGGCGGGAGTCGGAGGAAGTAATCAGTTGCCAGGAGAGGTGGTGTGCATTTGTTGAGCGAAGAGGGCAGACGGGACTGTGAAGGGAGATGAGGTAAGAGATGTAAATGGGAGAGGAATGGGTGAGGGCTTTGTAAGTTGTAAAAACCTTGAATTGGGTAGGACGTTTGGAGAGGAAGATGAGCTGAACAGTAGCTGAGAGGACAGATTGGAGTGGAGAGAGGTGGGTGTCAGGGAGGCCAGATAGGAGGTTACCGTAGTCCAATCTGAAGATGACCTGTGAATGGATGAGGGTTTTAGTAGCATCCTGGGTGAGAAAGGGTCTGATTGGAAATATTTTTTAGATGAAAACGGCAGGACTGTGAGAGGCGCTTAATGTGTGGTTTGAAAGAGAGGGAGGAGTCCAGGATAACTCCAAGACAGCACACTTTGGGGCTAGAGAAGATAGTTGTGCCATCAATTGATAAAGAAATAGTGGAAAATTAGGTTATTCGGGAGGGTGGGAAGATGATCAGCTCAGTCTTAAACATATTAAGTTTAATATTATATATATATTAAGTTTAAGAAAGTGCTGGGACATCCAGGAAGAGATATCAGAGAGACAGTTGGAGATCAAAGTGGGGAGTGAGGGGGAGAGGTCAGGGGAGAAAAGGTAGATCTGAGTATCATCAGCATAGAGATGATATTGTTATAAGAGCTGATAAATTCACCTAAAGAGGACGTATAGAGGGAGAATAGTAGAGGTCCAAAAACAGAACCTTGGAGAACACCTACTGTAAGCGGAAGTGGTGCCGTAGAGAAGTCATGAGAGGAGACAGAGAAGGGACGTCTAGAGAGATAGGAGGACAGCCAGGAGAGGGCAGTGTCACGTAGATCAAGGGAGTGAAGGATTTGCTGGAAAAGATGGTGGCCCACAGTGTCAAAAACAGCAGAGAGGTCATGGAGAATGAGCAGAGACAAATGGCCATTGAATTTGGCAACAAGGAGGTCATTGCTGACTTACATGCGTGCAGGATAGTGCACCACATGTGACATTTCATTTTTTCCTCCTGTCCTTATTCATACATCAAATATGTCTGTGGTAGCAACCGTCAATTGTAATTTTTGACTTTCTGATTATATGAGGGTCTATTTTCTCTTCTTTTGAGAGATACCAGATAAGTTCTTGTTCGACTGTAATTACCCCAACAGGTCATGGAGAATGAGCAGAGACAAATGGCCATTGGATTTGGCAACAAGGAGGTCATTGCTGACTTACATGTGGGCAGGATCAGTGGAGTGGAGAGAACAGAGCCAGACTGAAGTGGGTCAATGAGGGAGTAGGAGGAAAGAAAGGCGTTAAGGTGGTTGTAAACAAAACAACTCAAGGAGTTTGGAGACAAAAGGGAGGAGAGAGATGGGTCGGTAGTTGAAAAGAGTATTAGGATCAAAGGTAGGCTTTTTAAGAATGGGGGAGACAAGGGCATGTTTGAATGCAGAAGGAACAGTGCCAGATGAGAGGGAGAGATTTAGGAGGTGGGCAAGATGGGTACAGGCATAGGGAGAGATGTAGCAGAGATGGGAAGGGATAGGGTCAAGGGGGGAGATGGAAGGGGAGAGGAACGGATGAGGGCCATGACTTCCTCTCCAGAAACAGGGGAGGATGTCAGAGATGGTAAGTTGGATGGGGAGAGGTGGCCCTGAAAAGGAGGGATGGAGCGCAATGGAGATCTGTGAGGTTATACTATCTGTGGGAGTCTTTGTGAAGTTGGGAAGGATGGTGAGTGAGGATATGCTGCTAGTGGGAATCAGGCCTTCATTCTGAGGTGGCCGTACGGTCTACGACCGCACGGCCGCCTCGATGTTTGGCCAGTGCGCATGCGCACGAGGGAGCCGGCTCCCTCGTGCGCATGCATGAGACCCGGTACGACCGACAGCGCTGGTCGTAGCGGGTCTCTTTCCAAAGGGGGCGAGCTGTTGATGTTGATTGACAGCTCGCCCCGTTTGGAAGGCGGGCCAGGGGGGGTGGCAGCCAAAACGGAGGCGTTCCCGTGGGAACGCCTACTGTTTGGGGGAGACCCACTGACATCACTAGTGATGTTAGTGGAGAGCTTCTGGCTCTAACAGAGCCAGAAGCTCTCCGGGGCTTACGACAAGTGAGACCCTACCCTAGGGTCTCGTCGTAAGCCCCGATGGTCGCGATGGTCTCTGACCATCGCGACCATCACCGGAGCGGTCGTTAGAGCTGTGGGTGTAAACCCACAGCCTAATGACCGAAACAGAGGCGGGCGGTCAGGATGCAAGCGGCCGCCCAGTTTCTGAGCGACCGCTTGCATCCTCCGACCACCTCTGAATCAGGCCCTCAGTGTGGATGGGGATAGTGGTTTGTATGTTTCTGATACCCATGTAGTTCTCTGTGAAAATGTATAATCAATGGGACTGAGGAATAGGCACTACAATCCCTGCTGCTTGTACGTCAACTTGAGTCAGATGCTGTCCCTGTTCCCCATTAATTCAAATGTTCAGAAACTCTCTAGTTGGCTATTTAATTTTCATATAGTTGCACTAATTAATACTCCTACTAAATGATTGCTGTATAAACAGCTATTGTATGGTGGAATTTTTAAGGTGTGTGTGACTACAGCGCAGAAAAAATGGTCATAAGTATAAACTACAGTACAGATTTGATTGTCCAACATATTTTATTACAGGTTAACAAAATAATAAATGTGAAGAGTAGTGTGGTACACAACCAAAAGCAGGATGTCCACATGTACTATTGTGTACTGTGGGCCTGATTCAGTAAGGATTGAAACTGAGATTGCAATAGCGATTACGCACACAGTCGGACTGCGATGATATGCTAATCCACTGCCATCGCTATGCCACCGCAGCACAACATAAAGACGTCCACCTTACCTTACACACATCCATAATACTTAGCAAGACTGCGAAACCATCGGTAACATCGAGTACCATCGCAGCCTCACGCACACTTGCACAAGATCAGACCTTACTCAGAAATTGCTAACCTTCCGGTACACAGTGAAAGCTCAGGCTGTGTATGCCATCGCAGTGGATAATTTACGCATGCCCCTGCAACGGCGTTCAAACGCACTGGCACGCCTGCGTTTCGCCGACCACTCCCCCGTCACCACCCCAAATGGTACTTCATGTCAATCACTCTGCTATGGGTCTGTGTAGCCACTGTGTTCGTGCGCACACACTGCGATGCATACGCAGTATGCAACAATTGCGTGCGTAATCACAATTGCGATCCTTGCTGAACCAGGCCCTGTATTCCCAAAAGTTTCATATTGAGAAATTCAGCAAAAATTATTCAACTAAGTAAATTGTGCTTACCTGTCACCCTTAGGTTCAGTTATGTGTTGGTGTATAGGGTTGTGCTTTTGTTTGTCCACATATTTTATGATTTGCAGCCACCAGCTCTGGTTTTGCCGATCACACTGACCATAAATAACTGAATTTGGTCCTGTAACCACCAACCCGTGGCACCCCTGCAAGTGCCCCATGGCATGGAGTTGCAGATGCAACAGCATATAAACACCAGCAATGGCAGTGGACTCGCCCCATCTCTGCCTGACCTCGCCCTGGACTTGCTGATTTTTGTACACATAGGGGCTGCCTACAAATATCAGAGAGTCCGGAGCTACCGTAAGTGTGGCATATAGCCACACTTACTCGCCCAGACTCACGGGGCGACTTTATTGAGTCAATCCCATTAATGCACAACAAATATAAATTTTGTCGTACACTCTACTGCCACCATGATTAGGCTCACTACCAAGGAGATAAATTCTAATAATAAGATAATCCAACTCTATTAACAAGACCTGTGCTTTGTGAATCAAGTGCATAGGTTAGTGGCTCTGCTGACCAAATCCCTCCCATTGCATACCCCAAACATTGGCTTATCATGCAATTTATAATGAATTCTCATTATCCTCTTGCTGACCCTCTTCCCCAAGAGCTAAGGTATACCAACTTAGGGCCTGATTCAGTACCGATTGCAAGTGCGAATACGGATGCAGATGGAGCGAATAAGCCGCATCTCGTGTGCACTGGGATGGCATTGTGATTATGGACGCACAGAGGAAACCAATGTCAGCATTTGGGGTGTGAAGGTGGAATGGTCAGAAAAACGTAGGTGTACATGTCTGTTTGAACGCCGTTTCATGGGCGTGCATAAATTAGGCACTGCAATTCCTTATGCAGCTTGAGAACTCACTAAGTGTGATGAGATTTGCAGTTTCTGCGGCTGGTCAGACCTGATGTAAATGCTGCGTGATGGGCCGATGTGCGTCGAATGTACCGCTGTATGCGCAGAAGAGCGAGGTTTGACGGATATAAGAAAGCAGCACTGGGTGTCTTTATGCCGACTATGCTTTGGCAAGCAATAGCATATTTTCACAGCTGCGATCTGTAGGCGATTGCAGTTCGGTACTGAATCGGCCCTCAGTACATATAATATAGATAGCCATCCCAGGTTTCAAAGATTTGTCCCTGGAAATGTCTGTTTCTAACAACTGCACAATAAACATAATTTTCTGCATGTACAGCCGGGTACACACTGGGGCGATGTCGGGCTGATATGCTGTTTCGTAACAACATATCGCCTGCATTGCTCAGTGTGTACTCATTATTGCGCACTCCCGCGGTTGCTAGCGACAGTCGCCAGGTTTGATGCGCTACACACCATAACTAGCGCTATATCGCTAGCAGCCAGTGCATTGTTATTGAATGACGTAACAGTGATCGTTCCGTCATTCGTAACAGTCGTCCAGTGTGGATGCACAATCACTGTTCACGGGCATTAGTTCCCAACTGTAACATGACAGTTAGGAGCTGAGTGGCTGGTTGTTTTATCACTCTCCACTTTATCACTTTCCAGAGCTTCATACATCTGCCCCAATAATTACACCTCCTCCTTCTCCATGTGGTGCAGGGGTTGTGCAGACTATTGTAAAGCATAGACCCTGACCGTCCTTGGCCGCCACTACAGTGAGTAGGAGTCTCTGAGCTGGCTACGCATCGTGTGTGCAGGTTATGGCAGGTATCCACTAGACGATATGCTCCATGAGCGATATTGTCTAGTGCAGTGGCGTAACTAGGGTATTTGGAGCCCATGGCAAATTTGAAAAGGGAGCCCCCCCACAACATCTCGATATGTGTGCACGCCTAAGGCGCGCGCTGGAAAAAATGGGCGTGGTCACTTAAAAATGGGGCGTGTCAACATGACACACCCCTTTATTTTCACGCTGAACATTCCTATCCATATGCACCTTAACCCCAGTAGTTCCCCTTATACAGTACCCCCAGTATGCAGTTGTGGTCCCTCTTATGCAGGCCCATAGTAGTGCCCCTTATACAGTATCCCCAGTAGTGGTTCTCCTTATACAGCCCCCAATTAGTTCCCCTTACTCAGTGCCCCCAGTAGTGGTCCCCCCAAATGCAGTGCCCTATGTAGTGTTCCCCCTTATGCAGTGCCTCCAGTAGCCGTCCCCACAATGCAGTGCACCCAATAGTGGTATCCCCTTATGCAGTGCCCTTTATATAGTGCCCCCAGTAGTAGTCCCCCCCTATGCAGTGCCCTTTATATAGTGCCCCCAGCAGTAGTCCCCCCCCATGCAGTTTTCCCAGTAGTGGTCCCCCTTATGCAGGCACCCAGTAGTGATCCCCCCCTATCTAGTGCCCCTAGCAGTAAGCCCCTTATATAGTGCCCCCAGCAGTAGTCCCCCCCTCCCATGCAGTGCCCCCAGTAGTGGTCCCCCTGATGCAGGCCCCCATTAGTGACCCCCCCTATCCAGTGGTCCCTGTAGTGGTCCTTCCTGTTATTGCCCCCAGTTGTGGTCCCCCCAGTGCAGTGCCCCTAGTAGTAGGCCCCTATTATAATGCCCCCAGTAGTAGTTCCCCCCCAAGTAGTGGTCCCCAGTTGAGGTTCCCCCTCCCAATTAAGTGCCCCCTGTAATAGCCCCACCCAGTAGAGGTCTTCCCAATAATGGTGCCCCCAGTAATAGCCCCCCCCCAGTAGAGGTCCTCCCAATAATGGTGCCCCCAGTAGTAGCCACCCCCCGTTGTGCCCCCACCCCAGTAGAGGTCCCCCCAGTAGTAGCCACCCCCCTTCCCTGTTGTGCCCCCAGTAGTGCTGACAGGTTTTTCAAAAAAATAAAAACATACCTGAATCCACGCTGCTGCTCCGGACCGCGACACCGCTCCCTCCGCCCGCCAGTCCTCCCGGGCTGGCGCACTCATGATAATGGGAGAGACGTCATGACGTCTGTCCCATTACCCACTGCAGGAGCCGGACTTCTGCATTGGGGTGCTTAATGTTGTTAATGAGTGCTCAATGTCATTAACAACATTAAGCACCCAAATTGAACGATATATCGTTCAGTGACGTCACCCTCCCTCATCCCTGTACTTGCAGAACCTGACAATATCGTCATGTTGCCCTGCAAGTACGGGTGATGAAAGATGCCATCAATGACCAGCGGGAGCGCGCATTGCTGATCGTTGACGGCATATCCACTGCACGATATTGCGGATGATGAATTATAACTATATAGTTCAAATCGTCCAATTTATCGTGTAGTGGATATGCGCCTTGAGAGGGCGGGGAGGGGCAAGTGTCTGTGGGGGGGCGCAGCCGACAGAACGATTTTAATGTGCTCCCCCCAACATAAAATTGTTACGACGCCGATGTGCACAGTCAATGGCAGGGCCGGATTGAGGGCCACATGGGCCTGGAGCTGAAAATGACCAAGGGCCCATTATGAGAAGAGAGGAGGTGTGACCAGTGCTGTGTGGGTGTGGCCAATGCCATGTGGGCGTGTACCCCCCTATACTCTCAGCCCCAGTGTCTCCCTAAATATATTAAAGAAAAAAATGCTTCATTTTGTGAGGTAAATAGAAATACAATTTTACTACTTATGATTTATGGCCGACTGTGTGGAGAGCAGATGGCCAGTCAACATCATGTTGTCATGACAAAGGGCCTATTTTTATGTGTGGCCTGGAGCTGTAGCTCCATCCGCCCCATTGTTAATCTGGCCCTGGTCAATGGGATGATGCAATGAACGATGCCATGCTGCTAAATACATCATGGAACCCTATATATATATATATATATACACACAACATCGTTGTTTCATTGCGTTGTGCCATCGCTGGGTACATACCAGCTTTAGTTCATCATATGTAATAGTATATATATGTAATATTATCATGACTGTCAAACCGAGCAGCACTGCAGTTGCAGCACTGGAAGAGAGGGATCGGGGGCGCGCAGCCGTGCACAGGAGGAGGAGGGCGAATATGTTATACTCCAGTCCCTCCCCACCATCCTCTCCTGCCAAGCCCCAGCCGCGGTTGCCAGGCACACTGAAACCATCGTTGCCTTGGTGTCTCGGCCTGTACGCCTGCGCACTGACGATTTTCTTGGGTCGGGTGTCATGGCGGCCACCCGGAGAGTAAACAGTGCACGGAGTCATCCATGGTAACAGGGAGCCAGCGGAGGTGCGAGCTGCGTTCCTGCTGGGGCTGAAGACGGTGGTAGCGTACAGAACCATGCAGCCAGACAGGGTGATGCATAATATTATTTACACACATTTCTGCTCGTCATTGGCAAATGGGATCCCCAGCTATTGTGGAACCACAAATCCCAGCATACTCATAGGGCATCATGTGATGTATAGTTCCTCTACAGCTGGGGAGAGCTGGCAGAGCCATGCTACAAAAGTGCACCTCCTGTTGTAGTGACGTTATGCAGCAGCTCATTGCTTTAATGAGATTTTGCAGGTTTATGATAAACTCTGCTGAGTCTTCAGTATAGTTATCCTATCTCTTATGTCATGATAATGTATTCGTAGAACTGTATGTTCTGCCTGTGATATAAATTCTAATGTATCTAATCTTGTATCTGGTCAAATGTATCAAAATTCCTGCTACAATTGTAGCATTATTAGTGTTATTATCTCTAAAGCACTAGTACCGAGTAGGCGGGAATACAAGTGACAATTATAATTGACATGACTAGTACAACCAAGTTAAGTTTCACATAAATAAATAATTACAGCGAGCAGTTGGCATAATTATGTAGGTAAGAGGGCCCTGATCGCACAAGCTTACCATCTGAAGCAGGGTACCAGGGGCGTATCTATAATGGGTGCAGGGTGTACGGTGCACACGGGCCCCTGGGTCCAGGGGGGGCCCGCACCGCACACCCTGCACCCATAATATTTAAAACTTACCTTTTCGAGGTCCCGCACCAGGTGTCAGCGTTGTACAAAAAGCCGAAAAATGGGCATTTTTTTTTACCGGCATTATGCGCAGTAGACTGGGCACACTCTAGTACCCAGAGTCTACTAATGCTCCGGTGGCCGGTCAGCCGCGTCAGTTGGCCGCCGGGAAGAGAGGAGGTGGCCCTGGACGGGGAAGGCACATGGACCTCCTCCTCTCTAAAGATGCCTCTGCCGGATGCACACTACTAGACCATATGAGCAGACATCATATCGTTCACATCGGCCAGTGTGAACCGGCTATGTCGCAGACGATGTGTCGTCCACGTAATTGTCCATTGGAACGGGCGATATCGGCAGCGGGAACCATGTTGCGAATGCAGCATGGCCCCCGCCGTCGCTCCTTGCTCGGCAAGTGTGTATACACTTGCCGGTTAGCAGGATCGTGCTGGGCACACATCGTTTAGTGTGTGCCCAGCATTAAGGGGATATGGGTGGACACAAAAAGGAGAAATGGTCAGACAAGAGTTAGCGTTGGGAGGATATGCAGGGCTGCCAAGAGCCAAGGCGGGCCCCGGTAATAGGGGGCGTGGCCTAATCTCGGGAAGGATGGCCACGCCCATGCCAAAAAAAAGTAATAAATAAGATTTGCAGCGCCGCGAAGCGGCGCTGTGCGCCGGGGAGGGGGGCGCTCTGAGCCCCCGCAGCCCGGCGCAAAGCCAGGGGGGGCACGATCAGTGTGATCGCTCCCCCGCACAGGCATAGGAGACTGCTGTGGCTGTGTCTCCAACTGCAGCTCAGCACACGCTGCGTGCTGGGCTGCTGTGAGCGAGGGGGGGGCGACGTTGGACCCGGGCCCCCGCCGGGCCCCTCAGGAAGCCCGGGCCCGGGTAATCTGTACCCGCCCCCCCCCTCTGGGCGCCCCTGAGGATGGGTGCTAAACTAAAATGAGTTTTAAGAGCACGTTTGAAGGCTGGTAGGCTGGGTGAAAGTCTGGCAGTGCATGGGAGAGCATTCCATAGGATAGGAGCAGCTTGGGAAAAACACTAAAATGTGAGAGCGGAAAGAGGCAATCGGAGGTGAGGGGGCAGACAGAAGAAAATGACGGATTATGTGAGTAAAGGAGGCTGGATATGTAGGGAGGAGAGGTGTGATTGAGAACTTTGTAAGTAAAGAGGGGTATCCACTACGCGACATGAAAGTCTGACCATCCAGTATTCAGACCTTCAGGTCGCCGAGGTGCGTTGCCCGCACTGAACGGCATTCACTGAATGTCATTCAGTGAAGGAGCCCGACCTCCTATCCCTGAACATGCCGAACCTGACGAGTGTCGTCAGGTTGACGGGCATGTTCAGTAGACAGTCGGGGACGGCAGGGACCCAGCGTGCACGCGCATCGCTGGTCCTTGCCGGCTATCCATTATCCGACTTTGTGAACAATGCGACCAAAACTTCCTGGCTTTGGTCCGATTGTTCACAAAGTCGGGTAATGGATAGGCCCCTTAAGGGAGAGGAGCTAGAATTTGAATCTCAGAAGGATAGGGAGCCAGTGGAGTGACTGGCAGAGGGGGCAGTGGAGAGAGAAAAATGAGGTGGGCAGCAAAAGTTCAGAATAGACTGGAGAGGGGTGAGGCGTGAGTTTGGAGCAGCCAGAAAAGAGCCGATTACCTTATTATTGCTTGTATAAATTACTGTAATGGATAAGAGTTTATTAGTATCTTACATGGTGAGGAAGGGCCTGATTCTGGATATATTCTAGAGGTGTTGAACATAAAATACCAGGCTACAAATTCTATAGCATAATAACGCAGAATAGCATGTCCGGGGATAGACATGCGCATTCCATACATGTAACATTTAACATATAATTTTTAGTGCCTTGTCTTAGTTGTATGTAGAATGTTTTTTTGTTTTGTGGGAAATCAATGTTACTCTGCAGATGCAGTGAACAAAGTGAGTATTGATTAAGAATTCACAGAAGAGCACATACAGTACATAGAGCATGAACAAACTACATTACTTTATCCGTGTGATTGCCATACATTGCACTGAGCATCTTAGTGACTGCCATACATTGCACTGATCATCTTAGTGACTGCCATACAATGCACTGAGCATCTTAGTGACTGCCATACAATGCACTGAGCATCTTAGTGACTGCCATACAATGCACTGAGAATCTTAGTGGCTGCCATACATTGCACTGAGCATCTTAGTGACTGCCATACATTGCGCTTAGCATCTTAGTGACTGCCATACATTGCGCTTAGCATCTTAGTGACTGCCATACAATGCACTGAGCATCTTAGTGACTGCCATACATTGCACTGAGCATCTTAGTGACTGCCATACATTGCACTGAGCATCTTAGTGACTGCCATACATTGCACTGATCATCTTAGTGACTGCCATACAATGCACTGAGCATCTTAGTGACTGCCATACAATGCACTGAGCATCTTAGTGACTGCCATACATTGCGCTTAGCATCTTAGTGACTGCCATACATTGCGCTTAGCATCTTAGTGACTGCCATACATTGCACTGAGCATCTTAGTGACTGCCATACAATGCACTGAGCATCTTAGTGACTGCCATACATTGCACTGAGCATCTTAGTGACTGCCATACATTGCACTGAGCATCTTAGTGACTGCCATACATTGCACTGAGCATCTTAGTGACTGCCATACAATGCACTGAGCATCTTAGTGACTGCCATACAATGCACTGAGCATCTTAGTGACTGCCATACATTGCACTGAGCATCTTAGTGACTGTCATACAATGCACTGAGCATCTTAGTGACTGCCATACATTGCACTGAGCATCTTAGTGACTGTCATACAATGCACTGAGAATCTCAGTAACTGCTTTGCTGGCAAGACAGCGGAAACATCGGTAACACAGAGAACCATCGTACCCATACGCACAATAGTGGCTGACCTGACCCTCCTGCAGACATAGCGAGATATCCTGTGTGCAACTAGACCTCAGGCTGCATCAGCAGCCGCAAGGGCTTAATTATTCACGTCCCCTGAAACCCCGTCCAAAGGCACAGGCACGCCTGTGTTTGCCCGACCACTCCCCCGTCACCACCCACAAACGGCACTTCCTGTCAATCAATTGTCCCTGGGGCTGCGGACTCCCTGCGTACACATACTCCATCGCGCTGGCTGGTTCGCGCACTGCGATGCATGCACAGAGCAAAACCATCGACCGATTGCGTGTGGGTCTGCATCCGTGCGTTCCTTGCTGAATCAGACCCACAGTAGGCTGTGCATCCCAATGACTGCTGTGCAGCACAATGAGTATCCTAGAGACCACAATACAGTACATTGAGCATACCAGTAAGCACATCAAGATACAGAGAGCATAATGCAATTGTTTGCCTCTGTGGTACCATCGGGCATTTGGTTTAATTCTTGGGCCAACAGTGAGGGTTACAGATGAAAAGTAAACCTGACAATATAGCCAGTCATATTCCACTTTGCAAGAACAGTTCAGGATACAAATGCTGCTACTTTCTGGGTTCAGACATTAAAGTGGATATCTGTCTTATGTATGCGCACCACAAGTAGTACATTACGGAGCTGAGACAGGAATGTCACACAACTGTCTGACATGAAAGTTTGGAATTCGTTTTGTTCTGCATCCCAGGATGTGCCTCCCAACCATCCTGCGCTGCTGTCCAAGCCCCCATATGTAAGTTGAGAGCTCTCCAACTATGGTCGCAAGTTTAAGCAAATTCAGTTGACAAGGTGTGCTGGGACTTGTAGTCCCATCACAGCTGGACAGGCACAGATAGCATTTTAATTATAAGATCCCCCTTAGTTATAAGATCCCCTTGCTCTCCTGATAATTAGTGTTCATTCTAGCACCCTGCACCTTTTACAACCTGTGCAGTTCCTCTTTCCTGCCTGGGGTGTCGCTCTCTGCTCTGGTACTTCTAGCACACTCAGCTGATGCAACAAACAGCTGAGAATCAGACCAGAGTGTGCTAGAAGCACCAGAGCAGAGTGTGACACCCCAGGCAGAAAAGAGGAACTGCACGGTTTGTGACATGTGCAGGGTGCTAGAATGAACACTAATGATGGACCCGTAGAGGAGGCCACAGGGCTGGGGAGTCTGCTGTAGGAGTTTTATGCTGGAATGTCAGTCTACTCTGGCTGTTGTGTTGAAGGAGGGATGAGGGGGAGAAGGATAGGAAGGGATGGGAATGAGAAGATTGATTGCTGATCATACAGCAAGGTAGCTGGTCTCTGTGGATGCACCAGCTACCAGGAAGCATACCAGAACCGTACCCAGTGAACTCTGGCTGCTGAGACCATGGTGCAGGCAGAAAAAAATAGATATATGCATATAACAGAATTTGGAGATGTATTGGATGTGGGAATCAAAGGATATTTATGCGTTACAAATGATAAGTTGGCCTTAAGCTTCCATTGTCGACAGAAATAGAGTACGTAGGCTGCTTGTGTTGGCTGGTGGAGATGGAGAAGATTGACATAGCATTGAGTAGTACAGACCAACACATAAATATAGTTACATTCTGTTATTGTCCACATAGAGGTGATGATGAAACTAAAAGGAACTCATTCATTTAAAGCAGTGGCTTCAGTTTTCATAATTTTTTCTTATTCCCCTTGTCAATTATTATTATGTATGATCATTTTGCAGCAAACAAATAAGTACATAGGGCATAAGCCCCATGAGATGTTACAGCTACACCAATGTACAATTTACCACAAATAACTAAATCTGCATATGTAAAAAATGAAAACTCAGTCTTCACCCAATTCCATATGTGTTGTGTGACACACTGCTAAGTGGGGGTGTCCTGCTCCGCCCAAGGGGTGTATTTATTTATCCTTATACATAAAAAGGTAATTATAAAGTCAATATAAGACACACACACAAACATGTCATAAAATGTATTTAAAATATATATAGCTGGTTGTGTAACACCTCCTGACCAAGGCTCCTTGTCGGTCAGGCTCAAGCTTAAAGGATCTGTCCCCAGCATATGGGGTTTTTGGTGTCTGACCTGTCTCAAGCAATTAGCCAGATATTTAATGTTTTGCTGCTGTCTGTAGAGTTGAGCCCTATGCCTAACATGGCTGAGAGCCTTTTCTGTCAGGCCAAAACTGGATACTTGGACGTAGGGCGCACAGCTAGTCAGGGCAAGGGGCTGATCAGCTTCTCCTCCCTGATGTCCTGCTGGCTCACCACTCGCCTACTCTCTCCTGTTTTTCCCATTACCCTCTGTTGTCTTCTTGCATCAGTTCCTTTTCTTCCCTCCCTCCTGCTGCCTGCCATCCTGTTTTACACTGTTCCCTTTCCTCATGACTACTCCCCTCCTGTTTCTCACTATCCCCCCTCCACATGGTGTCTGGACTTGTGCATGGGCAGTCTGGATTTGCAATGGGGCAATGGAATCTGGGATTTTAGCCTACTCTTTGCGTTGATCTGGGAGGGTAAGCAACCTTGCCCCATTCCAAACATCAAGAATGTTAAAACAACAATATTAACTTCATAGTTTGTTGTTGGAATGGAACCTGTGTTGAACAAATACTGTACAAGTAAAGATTACAGTGTCTGAAACTGTGCGGGTAACCCAGATTGAGCGTTTCATACCCACAGGGCATACAAGTAACCCTGGTTAAGAACCAGTATTTTAAGGAGAAGTGTAATAGATAGTGAAGAGTAGAGAGCCTAGGACTGAGCCTACTTGCACTCAAAGTGATAGAGGAAATGGAGATGGGTAGATCCTGAGAAACAAATACTGAATAAGCCATTTAAAAGGTAGGTTGAAAACGAGGGTTGGACAGTGTACTAAAAGGGAGCAGGTATATACAAAACAAGTTTTTAAAAATGTCAGCACTGAATTAAACTGAAATTGAATTGCAAACTGTAAGAACTTTTTATTTGTACTATATTTATCAAAACATTTCAGTATTGAATGCAGTGGTCCTCCATAAAAGTGCAGCAATTTAGGTAAACCTAGGGAGATCCCATGTGAGTGTAACCAATTGTTTTTCACTCATCAAATTGCATTTTTAAATATTTTGTGTGTTAATTCAGTTACAGGTTTATAATTAGAATCTGGTCAGAAACTCTATTTGTGCCAGTTTAGAAGATTAGGATAAAGCTTCTATTAACTTGTGCCAACAACAAATGATATAATTATTTTATTTGTCCAATACAGCGCACAACTTGAATATCTTGTTTCTAAAGATTTGTATCTCCTACCACTTATGGTGCGTACGCACTGGGCGATATTATTGTGCGATTGCATAACAGCATCGTAATCGTGCAATCGCTCAGTAATCGTACACAAATTGTGCACTATAATGTCGGAAATGACTAGCGATGCGCGCTTCCGCTGGTCGTTTCCGACATTGTCCATCACCTGAACATGCAGGCCAATCTGCCGATAACAACAGATTGGCTATGTTCAGGAATGATGGAGGGTGCCTACACTGAATGACATATCGGAAAGATGGAGGGTGCCTACACTGAATGACATATCGTTCAGTGTGGGCACTACGATGTCGTAATCGTACTGTCTTTCCTAATCGCCTAGTGTGTACGCACCTTTAGATTCCAACTTCTTTCTAATTTTGCTTAAATAACATATCTAAATAAAGTAACTATAAAAAAATAAAAAAAAATATAAAAACATATTGAGCGCACTCACCAGACTTGCAAGCGTAGAAAAAGTTTTATTAGTGGAAAGCCAACATCAGTAATCGACATTTCAGTCATTGCTAGGACTTTTATCAAGATAACAAATCCAGGTATCCCCACCCCTAATATACCTCCCCAACAATCAAGGCGGCAACTCCCGCATTAATCATTGTACATCTGTGTCCTACAAAAAACAACAGTCTATTGACATACTAAATACACAAAACATACAACACAAACAAACAATACACAGCTATATGTCACTGTTCTATCTTGTTAAAACTGCGTCCCCCGAGACTGACCTGCCATCCAGGAAGTTCACATCAACCATAGACACACAGATCACTCGCGTGTGTATCATAGCGGGACGCAAACAAATCATTAACTTAGCAACCAATCAGCTGCGCCCAGCATCGGACATAGCTGACGGCCGACACATGTAATTACAGTAAGAGATTAATAACTATTAGGATCGGTCAGTATCCAATAGCATTAATGGAGGCATAATATCTTGCACAGTATAACATTGAGTAATACTCCGCATTAAATGTAAATCAGTGTTCCATATATATACAAATATAGTTACAAAAAAACAAATAAAACACTAAAACTCTTTAAACATACACAATGCATAGTATCTGATCAAACACATTCTTTTGTTGACTAAATTATCAATATTAAGATTGATTAAATTATCAATGTTCATAGACTGCATATAGAGCCAAACCAAAAATAAAAACAAAAAAAGGAAAAAATAAATAAAATATTTTGCAAAAAATTATCGAAAGGTTACGGTCATCCACGTACTACATAGGAAATAGATGCAAATTATTTCCCTTAACTGTACTTATAGGCAAAGTCACAAAAAGTCAATCCAAAAAAATACCAAGATGGATCGAGTCATTTAATCCCTGTGACCATACTGTATCCAAATGATGGATCCATTTTGCTTCTCTGCGGAGTAGCATCTTCGCTCTATTTCCACCTCTAGTAAGCGGTGGTATACAGTCTACCACCATACACCTCAAAGAAGCCAATGGATGTTTCAACTCTAAAAAATGTTTGGCTACAGGTTTGTCCGTCACACCCGATGACAAGGCGGATCTGATCGATGATCTATGGTTCGCCATTCTCTCGCGGAAAGGACGAACCGTCTTCCCCACATATACAAGGGAACATGGACAACTTAAGGTGTAAATCACATAGTCAGAGGTACATGTCAGATGATGTTGTATTTTGATTTTCCGACCAGTGTGTCGGTGATGTAAAAAGTTTCCAAATAAAGTAACTATAAATATATTATTATTTAAAAGTGTACGTGTTACGGGGATGTAGTTGGTCTCAATACCAATATCCAAATCCGAGTAGGGATTTAAGATAGGTGCCGAAATCCCAATGCCTATCTTAATCCCGGTGCCGGACCGAACGAGGTAAGTCCGGGTGCCCTTAGCGTTAGCCGCGGGGAAGGGGGGGGGAGGAGGGTTAGCTCCTTATAGAGCGTAGCAGTGTTTGGGTTAGGTTTTGGGGGTAGGGTTAGGGTTAGACACCCCCGGGAGAGGTTAGGGTTAGGCACCCCCCCCCCAGGAAGGTTAGGTTTAGGTTGCGGTAAGAGGGGGTTAGGGTTAGGCACCCCCGGGGGGAGCTTAGGGTTAGATACCAGGGTTCGCAAAATACGAGCTATTGTGCGTATTTACGCGTTACATGCTGTTGGGGACCCAAATTTTAGAGCTAAGTGGGTCCCGCAGGACGCGCTTTGTGCAGCCAATCGTCGCTGGCAGCGGCGGCCTCACAACCAATAGCCGCCGACTGAGTTTCATCATCTAGTCCCCGCAACTCGCCCAATCTCCAGACAGCTCCGACCAGACACCGGGACAGCCAGGCTCCGCTCACTCCCCGGAAGAAGCAGCAGCGCCTCCAGCCAATCACTGGCTTTGTCTGTTCAGCCAATCGCAGCCTGCAGTGTCTTCCTCCCCCTCTCTGAGCCGCTAGCGCAGCGCGTCGATCTGCTGGTCTCTTTCCTCCAGCTCAGGTCGGTCTCCTGCGGTTCCTCTGCATCCTCTACAGGGCACGCTGACCCTGGTAGCCGCCACAGAAACTGTCCCGACTCACCCAGTGCTGTGCAGCCACCATCCTCCTCTGCAAAGGTAAGTGCTGCTCTCTGGGCCTGATTCAGACCCGCTCGCGAGCGTAGGACGCTCGCAAGCGGGTCGATGGTGCCCTAATGCGCATGCGCACGACGGAGGGAGCTCCGTCGTGCGCATGCGTGCGACCCGAATAACGACGGCCAGCCGTCGTCATGGGTCTTGCACCAAAGGGGACGTGCTGTCGATGGTGACTGACAGCACGCCCCCTTTGGTGGGCGTGCTGGGGGCGTTTCCATGGGAACGCCTGCCGTCTGAGTCCGGCCCCACTGACATCAGTAATGATATCAGTGGGAGTGATTTTGGCTCTGATAGAGCCAAAATCACTCCTGGGCTTGCGGCAGCGAGACCCTACCGCAGGGTCTTGTCGCAAGCCCGATGGTCGCGATGGTCTTGACCATCGCGACCATCATCATGGACGCTCGCTATAGCTGTGGGTGGTAACCCACAGCTATGCGAGCGTCCGTGAGGCCGCTCCATTTTCAGGTAGGAGGGCCCTGATTCAGAGCGAGCGCTCTGGTCAGAGCGTCCGGCTCTGAATCAGGCCCTCTGTCACTGCCCCATGATGTGTGGTCCGGTCTGTGTATGGGTAGCGATCCACCGTGACACCCCATACCCCCTCTCCCCAGTACTGCCCCAGCTGATATCTACCCTTACCCCTTCCCTACTCCTAACCTAACCCCATCCTTGCCCCCCAGTCCTGCCCAACTGCTATCTACCCTTGCCCCCATAGTACCCCCATAGTACCTGCCCCTAACGTAATCCTTGCACCCCAGTACTGTCTTAGCTGCTATATACCTCCTCCCTACCCCCACAGCACTGTCCCCAGTACTGCCTGCCCCTAACCCCCTCCTTGCTCCAATGCTGCCCCATATGATTTCTAAACTTACCCCCCTACCCTTAGCACTGTCTGCCCCTAGCTCCATCCTTGCCCCCAGCACTTTTCCAACTTCTGTCTGCACGTACCTCCTCCCTGCTCCCAGCACTGCCTGTCCTTACCCCCCACTTCTCCTGCCTCTTTCTCCAGCTATACCCCAACTACTGCTTACCCTTAACCCTCTATACCCCAATTGCTATCTTCCCCCAGCATTGTACCATAATATGTGATGGGTCCCAGAAAAAGAGGAATAGGACCCCAATTTTTTAAAGTAAAGGGTCCCTGAGACCCACTAATTTTTTCGCTCACCGTGATCACTGGGCACTAGGGGGAGGTTAGGGTTAGGCACCACTAAGGAAGCGTTAGGGGTAGGGATAGGGTACTTACCTTACCTGTCGGGATCTTCTCCCTTCGGGCTGCTGGTGTCGGGATATGAACCCACCGGGACTTCATACCCATTCCGTGTTACCTACATACAGTCTACCTTTAGAAAAAATATTAATATTATATAATGTTACTGTAGGTTTTCCACTTTCTATTTCATTACAAGTAACTTGATGATGTTATCCAAGTATGTGTGTGCATGTACATGTGCTGCTCCTTCTGTTGTTATATGTAATAGGAACACTGCTACGTTCACTGTATGAATGATGACTGTCCTGTTCATAATTATGGCATGAATACATTCCTGGGAGAGACACTTGTACTCGTATTTTAGACTTTTAGAGCTACATAAAACATGTTTGTCATCGTTTCTTTATTGTGATCGGTGATTTTGTGGATCATTCAATTCTAAAATAGGAGAAATTCTCTTATTTTTTTTTTTACCTCTTAGTAAATATATCAGGATGCTTATAGTCAGGTATGAGTCCAGGCTGTTTGCCATCTGCCAGATGAGAAGGATAAGCCGCTCTTGTCTCTTCATTCTGTAATGCTGAGAATCACTAAACTGAATATATAATCTCCCTGAATACAAACTGTTACATGAATTTCTATTTCTTTGACTGTTGTTGGAATAGACATCATTGAAGTGACTTTGTGACTGTAAGCATGGACTAAGAAATAAAACTGTATCCCCATTTTACTTCGTTATCCTCTCTGAGCTGTTAATAGCAATTATCTATATCTTTTAAATGAAAACTTAATGCATGTGTTTCATGCTTTGCTTGAAGTCTGCCATCTAATCATCCTGCAATCACCATGACCATAATTGAGCATGGAGATGTTAACCCAAGTTAAAAGAAAGTTTCTTTGCAAAAGAAGGAAAGTACCATAAGGAATCTACAAATCCCGTTTTAAAAGTAATCGTAGTGAAACAGACCTTGTTAATTCTGTTAATGGAACCTCTGGCAATTTTTCATTGCTAGATTTTTTTTAGTGTGTTTAACTAGGTCACAGCTGTATTGTATGCATTTTCATCTTATGCTAGTCCCATTGTAACTAGTTTTAACATTATTGGTTCTACAAAAAATAAATAAATAAATAAAATCATATAAATTTTGTATACAATGCTGCTAAGTCTGGGTCTAGCAGCTTCACAGTAGAAAGATGACGGGAGTCTCCACCCCTCCCCTTCCAGCTCTCATCGGAGCTACAGTATTATTGATTTATGGGTCATTCCATGGTAACATATACGTTACAAAGTGACAATGCAAGTATATGCATTACTATCAACAGCAAGAGGAATTTATGTGAAATTTTATTTACTGAGAAAATAATAAGGCAGGTCATGCTTGAAAAACCGGTATACAGGAATTGTTAATTGTTTGCTTTGTCAATTTGTAAATTTACCATGGAATGACCCTTATACTTCTGGAGTTTCTACATTACCATGTGACTACCATGGCAACCACAGTTACATGGCACATGATATAGTGAGCAAAGACGCTTTGGAAAGCTCCCCTGAGCTCTCTCTGCACTATAAATGCAGATGCATGCTTAAATGCTACTTAATTAGCTATTTAAAGAAGAAAATAAAAATAAAAACTATTTGGGAATCCTGTTTTAAATTGTGTGGAGTGCAGCAACATTGCAGCTACAAAATGTTATGGGTAGCCCTTGCTGCTCATATTACTGTCTTTAAGAGAGGGGAATGTAAGATTTTAAACTGCATTACCACCTAAGCACTAGAACATTTAAGTTTGCTACTTTAAAATGGAGTAGTTGGAGTGTGTGAATGGAAGGATCAAGCAGGAGCTGCAATCATTCAGTGAAACTTGGTGACTGGGCTCTAAGGTCTGCTACTGAGATCAGGCGCATATTAAGAGATACGGGGGGCCTGGGTTCATTCCCCGTCCGAGCCCCCATTCTCTCTCCCCGGCGGCCGGCAGTAGACTGACTCATCTGATCGCCAACCACAGCATCAGTAGACTCTGGGCACTAGAGTGTGCCCTGAGTCTACTGCACTTGTGCGCGCCATTTCCCCAGCGATTTGTGCAGGGCTGAGACACCCGACGCGGGATCTTGGAGAGGAAAGTATTAGATAATATGGGTGCAGGGTGTGCGGGCACTCCCTGGACCCAGGGGCCAGTGTGTACTGCACCCATTATAGATATGCCCCTGACAGAGAGTGCTACCCGTTATGTGATTAGATTAGTTACTCAGCACCAAAGTGTCCTGCTCCCCCCCCCCCCCCATCCCTCCATAACATCCTAGGGTTGGATACAGGATCTCGGCGGTCAGAATCCCGACGGTTACAATGTTAGCGCATGTTGGTGAGTATTCTAAATATTACCCTAATCCTCCCCCTAACACTAACCCACCCATTCTGCAGCCTAATCCCAACCGTTCCCTTTGGCAGCCTTAAACTAAACCTCCCCTCCCGCAGCTTAACCCTAACAATTCCTTGCCGCAGCCTAACTGTCCCCCTAATGTCATACTCTAAACTTGTCCCTAACCCCATCCCTAATACTCACTGTCGGGACTCTGACGGTCGGGATCCCGGAACCGGTAGTCTGATGCCCTTCGGGATTCTGGAGCCAGTATTCTGAACGCTGGGATCCTGACTTACATCCCTCCATAGCATCATACAGCTCTGGGTCCTGGCTGGGGCGAGGAGACAATCCATGGAGCCCTGAGGAAAATTGTTGCATGAACAAATACCTGGAGCTCTGGGAAGGAACGTGTTAGTAGGTGGTACAGCAAGTTTAACACTACATCTTTTTCAGGCTGAATTAATACATATCAGTGGAATTTACCACTGTGTAATCTCCATGATGTGTTCTTCTGTTTCCATGATAAGAGACCGATGATAAAATGAATATTAAATTTCCATTGCAAAATAGACTTTGAGACAGTCTTCATGTCTTAATAATTACAAATATATAGAGAAGTGAGCGTTGTTTGTTTTGTAAAATATCATGTATGTCTAAACTTGGAGGTCAATCCAACTGTCCGCGATGATCTCACAGATGCGATTCATCACGGCAATAGCTGCGAGCAAAATTGTGTGAATTTGGGCTCAGAGCGGGCCACGAGTGGTGCGGGTTCAGGTGCTGCTGTTGGCGTTTTAACGCTGTTACAACGGCAAATCACACCCTTCGTGGAAAGTTGGATTGACTCCAATGATTAAAAGTAAATACTACAGATGATTCCTTTTAAAATAGATATTGCTTTTTTTTTCTTTTTGCAGAAAACTAAGGAGGACACCTGGAAATCAGAGGAGCTGAAGAAACACCTAAAGGTGACTTATTTTCTTCTGATCTACCACAGTTTTACATAAACACTTCATGGTAATGTACAGTTGCTGTCTACAAAACACAAGCAAACGGCTGCTGGCGTTCTGATTAGTCATAGCCTAGGAGGAGACAGAGGGCCTGATTCAGCAGAGGACGGACACAAGCGGCTGTACAATTCCGTCCTGCTAAAATGCAAATGCAGGTATCTGACACCTCCTTGCTGCATCTGCAATCCCAGTGCTGCGTCCGAGGTCACAGTCTGTGATCACCATCAGTTGCTCCTTTGAGCAGGCTGCGGATGCTGAAGCCTACTGGAGCCTGTCCGGGTCCTGGCAGCCAGCGAGGTCAGGATGTCTGTGTCCATGGACGCAGACCCTTGCCTTGCCATGCCCGGAAAACTGGAGTGGGACCCGTTTTGCACATGCACAGAATACAGAAATCTGCATTAGTTTGTGTAACTTTGTCTTCTGCTGATTCAGCCCCAGAGACCTGAATATTACCAATATAGCAACATATAACATGAGATTCCAATGATGATATCCTTACAATTGCTTGACTTGATGGTTACTCTGACCAAAAAAATAGAAAAAAACAATTAGTAGCGCTATTATGAGTCCTCTTATATATACAAAGGAACTAAATGTTTCCTATCTATAAATGCTTCAGCTGCTGCAACAGGAAACCCGGTAGTGTCCTGGTATATTATAGAAATATAAGTCACATAAAGATAAGCAGCGCTTGAAGCATTCAGTCAATGAAAAATATTTTAATCGTTAGGAATTTTATACAGATTTAAATACTCAACAGTGTAAAATTACATAAAAAATTGATTCTTTCACAAATAAAATGAGGAAAAAATCCCCACATGAAAAACATAAAAAATCACAGGCTGTACACATAAAGAACACTGGAAGGTGTGCATAGTAAATACAAACTTGCGTTAGATCCGTATTAAGTTTCAACGTATGATAATGGTGTATCAAAAGAATTCCAGAGAACAATTACAACAATTTCTTTTCAGTATCAAGCCAATGTAATAAATTCTTGGTCAAATTGACTCAATATTAAGTCCCGATATAAAGGAGGACCAGATCTAGTCAAGTTGTATATGAATATGGTGCTCGTGCATATGCCCCATATCAATCCTCAATAAAACAGGTTGTGGATATCACACGTCTAGGTGAGAATGATCATCTTAGGGCACAGTACCTGTTTTATCCCTGATGTTGTCACGGGGTAAAGGGGTATAGGAGGAGGGCCCAGAGAAGCTGTAAAGTTGAATACGTGGATCTCTGTAACCATAAACTCTCCCGTAGATAGACAATCCGTATGTCTCTGGACGCTGAATTCTGTGCCGACGGTCAGTCAGTCGGAGCAAAGATGTGAATCCTGGGGCACAGCGGGAACCAGGTACAGGGAGGTATTCGGCAGCTGCAGTCTGCTGAAAAACCTACCCGGGTGTGGAGAGTACCTGGTGCTAAGCGGCTGTGGCAAATCGCGAGTCACAGGCATCTCGTTCTAATGGTCCATGAACCTCGGAAGCTCTATTAGAGCATCTGACCCGCTGACAGCCGACCGCTGTATGGACAAAGCGGGTGTCCCGAAATGATAATAAACAGTTCCTGGAACTTGTATATGAAATCCTTGCAAGAATACAGCGCCCAAAGACATACGGATTGTCTATTTACGGGAGACTGTTTATGGTTACAGAGACCCATGTATTCAACTTTATAGCTTCTCTGGGCCCTCCTCCTACACCCCTTTACCCGGTGACAACATCAGGGATAAAGCAGGTACTGTACCCTATAGTGATCATTCTCACCTAGATGTGTAACATCCATAACCTGTTCTTATAGGGGATTGATATGGGGCATATGCACGAGCACCATATTCATATACAACTTGACTAAATCTAGTCCTCCTTTATATCGGAACTTAATATTGAGTCAGTTTGACCAAGAATTTACAATTATTATTTTTCCCAAAACATTTCTTGTGGCTAGCTGTTATTCTTCATATGTCATTACTGTGTATGTGAGTATGCTAGCCCTTTTTTACAATCCTGTTATTATCTTGTTTTAGGCTATGCAGTCAGAAGATCTTCATAGTAAGAGATCTAAGGAAAGAAGACATCACAGAGAGGAAACCAGAGAGGAACGTGCAAAACACAGAACATATGAATCCAATGATAAGACAGATGAAAGAGAGCGTCACAAGTACCACGAGAGAGAGAGTCACGCAGACAGAGAGAGAGAGAATGTTCGAGAGCATCACAGAGAAAAGGAAAAAGTGATGGAGACGGACAGGGGCAAACATCAGATATCTGAAAGGCACAAAATTAGGGAGAGAGAACAAATTACGGAAAGAAAGAACAGTGGGGGAAATCCAACCAAAGAGTATGGGATGGCTGAGCTGAGCAGAGAGGAAAGGAAGATGAGAGACAGTCTAGGTAAGTGACATTTGTGGGCTCTGGGTCTGATTCTAAGTTGGGAATAAAATAAAAAAGAACAAGTAACTGTGCCCCTTGGTAAAACCATGCTGCACTGCAGGTGGGGGGGGATGTAAAATGTGCAGAGAGATTTAGATTTGGGAGAGCGTGCCCAAACTGACATCTAGATTGCAGCGTACAAATAAAGCGGAATCGGTATGCGTCCGGCGGTGCAAATCTGGACAGCGGCTGGCCGACATGGTTGAAAATCCCGATCGTCCGCAGGTAAGTATCAACTAACCCACAGGTTCTCAAACTCGGTCCTCAGAACCCCAAACAGTGCATGTTTTCCAGGTCTCCTTAGAATCACAAGTGAAATAATTAGTTTCACCTGGGGATCTTTTAAAATGTGGTAGTGAGTAATGACTACACCTGTGCACCTGCTAGGAGACCTACAAAATGTGAAATGTGTGGGGTCCTGAGGACCGAGTTTGAGAAACACTGAACTAACCTAACCCCCCCTTACCCTAACCCTTCTTAGGGGTGTCTAACCTTAACCCCCCCCCCCCCCAGTGCCTAACCCTAATCTCCCCTCTAAGTGCCTAAACCTAATCCCCCCTTCCCCGCCGCCTAAACCTAAGTCCCCCGGGGGGAGTGCCTAACCCTAACCCTCCCTTCCCCTAGCCTAACCCTAACCTCCCAGGGGGGTGCCTAACCTTAAGTCCCCCCCAGAGCCATAAACCTAACCCTACCCCACCGTGGGTGTCCGCAGCGGCGCCTGGCATCACTTCGATCGGGATGCCAGGCGCCGGTCACATGACAGACGTCTAGATTTAGACGCCTGTGATTTAACCCTCGCCGGGATAAGGCTGTCGGGCTTACGTCCGCCGGCTTCCCGACTGCATACCAAATAAAGCTAATAGGGAAAATCCAGAGCTGCATTCACTCAATTACTAATAAAAAAAAAGATAATACCTTGACTACTTACAATTTATATTTTAATACATATGCAATAAGTACACACTAATTGGGATAATACATATCACACTAAAAATAAAGAATAAAAATACAATTTATAAGCACCTCTCAGCAGGAAAAATGTATATAAAATAATCCTCTCTTAGTAAGATAAAAATCCAATCACTGAGACTAATAAACGTTCAGAAATCGTTAATAACAATGTCTCACCATAGTGGCATCATTCTTCAGTTTTGGAAATGTAAGCCTTTTTGTGCAGATGGTATGATTGTTGTCCTGAACAAGAATCACATGGAGAATAAATATATACTAGTACTAATCCAGAACCAGAATGTGCAGATAGCCGCAGGAACCGTATCCAAAATCCATCAGGAGCCAATAGCAGTTACTGTGTTCTCTCTTAGAAATCCCACCGAAATGTGTGAAAGCGGCGCCAGAATCCACTGCTGTGTGGGACATGCCCCAGCGGTTTGCAGACTGGAGAGTTATGCAAGCAGGCTAACAGTTTAAATGAGTAGCTCCTGGAGCTCCGGCCAAACACGCTGTACAGCAGTGTGCAATTGCCCAGACAGGTGCTCACTCATACAGGGGCTTACACTCTAAACGGAGCTCCTTGTACTGGGATGTGAGTGAGGTAGCAAAGTGGAAGAGAGGCACTAAAGTACCCCAGTTACACAGCCCAGACCAGTTCTGGAAGGGGATTCTTTGACCAGATGAAACTAAGATCAGCCTGCACAAGAATGATGGGAAGAAAAAAGTATGGAGAGGGCTTGGAATCGTTCATGATCCGAAGCATACCACATAATCTGTAAAACACGGTGGCGGCAGTGTGATGGCTTCAACATGCATGGCATTGGCATTTATTGATGATGTGACAGAAGACAGAAGCAGCTGGATGAATTCTAATGTGTATAGCGATATACTGTCTGCTCAGATTCAGCCAAATTCAGCAAAGTTGATTGGATGGCACTACAGGTGGACAGTGACCCAAAACATACTGTGAAAGCAACCCAGGGGATTTTTAAGGCAAGGGAGTGGAATATTCTGCAATGGCCAAGTCAATCACCTGATCTCAACCCGATCGAGCATGCATTTCACTTACCGAAGACAAAACTAAGAGCAGACAGAGCCATGAACAAACAACAACTGAAGACAGCTGTAGTAAAGGCCTGGCAAAGCATAACAAAGGAGGAAACCCAGCATTCAGGTGATTCTCAACAAAGAATTACAAATGAAAATTTAACTTATGATTATGTTAAGTTTACAAATTACATTTGAGCCCCTAAAAATAGAGGACTGTGTATAAAAATGGTTGCAATTCCTAAACGTTTCATACAATATTTTTGTTCAACCTCTTGAATTAAAGCTGAAAGTCTGGACTTCTAATGCATCTCCATTGTTTCATTTCAAATCCATTTTGGTAGCATATAGAGGCAAAATTATGTAAATTGTGTCAGTTTCCAAATATATATGACCTACTGTAATTGTATGTATGTGAATAAGCTGTTTACATTTGTTGATTTGTTGCTCATTTCTGCACGTCCTTGGACTCCTACACTCTGTATATAATGCTCCCTCAAACACATAGGCATTATAATGACCTGCTCTTGTACTAGATTCAGTGATGTGGTTAATCACCAATGGACCTAGCTTGAATTACCTACTGTCACTGTTTGCAGTGAGATGTAAAACGAATTTTTTTCAGTGGTAAAATCATTATACAAAATGGATAATATGTTCAAATTTCCCAATGGTAATGTCCTGTAGCAATATATCAGAAAAAGGAGTGATCGGACCTCCAAACCCTGCTTCTCTCTCCCTCATTAAGTATTTTATCAATTTGTACAACTACGACAATTTTTATCATTCTTTAAAAAAAAAATAAAAAAAATCAATCTTCATCACTGATAGGACACCCATAGAATCATTATGTTAACACTCTGAATTGACCAAAGAACATATTTCCACTATATATCAAATACTACTTTCCCACAACCAACTCCAAAAGGAAGCACACGTACTGGCATGGGAATGTGATGTGGATGAGATCCTGAGCACCGAGGAGTGGTCCAAAATTAGAACAGAAATTGCTAAGAGCTCAATCTTGGTACGAATTAAGATGAATTCCTACTACCTTTATTTTCTCTGGTGCATGGTGCCCACTCGTCTCCATTTAATATATACCTCAACTTCTGAGTTTTGTTGGTGATTGTGTGGTCACCAGGGAACCCTCCTGCATATTTGGTGGTTATGTCCTCATTTTCAACATTACTGGACAGAAGTTCATAAATGAATTAGATCCATAGTTGGAATTGAAGTACCAAACTCTCCTCTATATAATTTGCTATTTCAACCCTGATATCTCGCACCCACAACAGAAATTGATTAAACACATATTGAACACAGCCAAATGTCAAATTGCAGCACAGTGAAAATTGACTGAACCACCCTCATTGACAACTACCGTTAATTCTATTTGGTCCACTTACAGTACAGGATGTAACATATCACTTCAGTGATACCCTAGACCACTTTGTTAGAGTCTGGACTCCATGGATAAATCATTTTGAGGCTGAACCTCCCCTAACATCTATATAACTTCATTCTCTCTTTATCCATTTTTATTGAAACTTGTAGCTCTCATTGCCTGGTTCCTCCTTTTTTCTCTTCTCTTCTCTTCTCTTCTCCTTTTTCTTTTCTTCTTTTTTTCTTTTCTTCATTTTTTCTTTTATTTTCTTTTCTTTCCATTTCCTTTCTTTTTTCCATTTTTTCTTTTTTCCATTTTTTCTTTTTCCTTTACCTTTTTCCTTCCCTCCCGTCTTTTCTCTCCCTTCTCTTCCCCCTAAGAGTCCTTAGGATGCTGTGGGCAGTGCTCTACTAACCGATGTTGGCAGCTGTGTCAGCAGCCTTGTCCCCTAGCTGGTGGCACTGTCATCAGCCCCGTCCCCTAGGTGTGACGTAATGATGTACGGGTGTAGGGGGCGGGGTCGGCCCAGGGCATATTGCCAGCTTGTTACAGCACTGTGAGCAACTATACATATTTTTGCTTTGCATGCTTCTTTTGATCAGTGTATTCCCAATTTAATTCCTGGTTTGCATCAGACCAAATTCTTTACACCTTAACAAACTGGTTTATTACAGTGAGCTGTACACTGATACATACTGTTACATAAAATACAAAAACAAATGAAGCAAAGATTAGTTAGATACATTTCATGATCTGGTGCCTTCCGAAGGGAAAGGAAAATGCCAGGATGCACTGTACTTATTCCACCCTTGCATATAAATTCACCATATACATGCACTTTGACGTTTTGAAATTGTGTATTAAATGTAATAATGTACATACACATATATTTCATTTATAGTAAATCTTGACATTTGAATCATAGGTAAAAGCAAACACCAAAGTGATGATCGAGAAAGAAGACATCAGGAACGACGGGCAAAAGAAGGGACAAAACGAGAGGTAATCTTTTATCTTGGTTTTGCATTTTATATCACCCTTTAATTCCAAATCTGTACAACTGGTTTTATTTCAAAATAATTTACCTTTTTTTTTTTTTTTAAACTTCTCGCATTGTCTTTTTCAAGAATGAAGATCACAAAGATCGAGACCAAAGACACCGAAAGCACAGGGAGGATTTAACTAGCCAAGATATGCAGCATGAGAGGACAAGGAGTGACCGGAATCGCAGTGAGAACTCTGACAGGGAGAAGAGGCACCATCGCAGACGAGAGAAGGGTACACATGGCGACATGGAACTGAGGTCTACAGGGGACTCCGTGAAATATGTGGACAGAGTGAAAGAGACATCTTCTAAGGAGCGGTATTCACAGAATGAGGAACAAAAACACAGAGAAAAGAGAGAACACAGGACACAAGCAAATGAAAGAATACCGAATGATAGCCAGGTATAGGAAGCCAATACATTTATAAAGTACATCTAGTAGTGTGTGCCAAATATCTATTGACGCAAGAGAGGACACTGACTGCCCTATTAAAGTTATTCTATTAGTACAGTTCCCTTCATGCAAATCAATTCCATATTAATACTAGTGCTCATAGGTCAACAATCCAGTATCTATGTACAGTACAGTTGACAGCAATGCATAGATCTTGTATTTGAAATGACAGGATACACCTATGTGAGGGGTAACCACTTTATTCTGTGCTTGTCGTTTGTTGATAGCCATACTGCACAGTCACCCAGCCTGCACCTGACACACTGCATATGATATGAGTTATATGTGCAACACTGCACTCTAGTGAGCTACTTTACTCTGGTCATGCTCTGTGTGTACTGTGAGCATAATACAAGAAACCAAAGTCACATGTTACATTCCTGCATGCTAAGGTACACCCCACAATAACAACTAACTGCATTTAAAGTACGGTAGTACTAGCATAACATACCTATTACTGTATGATTAATTAGAATGTAAGCCATGAGCCTACCCTATATTTTCATGTTTACATTTATTTTGGGCTGTCTCTGGTATTCTAGCATATGCTTAAACCATGATACAGTTGCGGTTTCGTAGTAGAGAACCAAACAAAAGCATTGTAGCAAAATCAGTATTGTAACACCGTTTAATAATAGTGCTAATGTATATGCCAACAAAGTTAATGTTATTATGTAAATACAACATTGTGTGTCTTTCTGAAGAGTAACATTGTACAAGAGTAGCGTAGTAGTTGCAAGTAGTTGCTCCATTTAATTAATTTTGCTTCTGATATGTGGATATTTAGTTGTTGTGTGTTTGAACTTTTTATAGTAACCTAGAAATGTTTTTCTGTTGTTATTTCACTAGATAAACAGTTCTTCTCAAAGACGCTCCAAGAAATCCCTGACAAAGCAGGAAAGTGATGATGAGAAGGTAACGGTGACCTTGCTGACTGCATATTGTCCGATCTGGTTTCATTATTGCTTTGACTCTCTGTGAAACCTTTCAAAGTAACTCATTAAAAATAAAGTGCTATAAACTTTTAGCTACTAAACTGTTTGAGGCAGATGATGAAAAGTTAGAAGTATTTGCTAAAACTTTTTTTCTTGGAAAATGTCAGCCTGATTGAGCCCTAGAGTGGAGACTGGCTGCCAATTTATTGTTCACCTACCCACCTTGTTGGAAGTAAGAGCATCTGTTCTTTCTGATAATTGCAATGGTAGAATCTGTCCTGTGAAGTATGAGGGAAGATGTGCTAGATAAGCAGTCTACATCCACTGCTGTTTACCTTGATTGGTTTTCAGTCTGAGTTCCAAATCATGCTTTAACAATTTTCCTTCCGCTTTGAATTACTTGCTCAGAAGTCTTTTCTGTTCCTGGGCTTTTAGATCAGATCCTATTGCACAGCAGCGTAAACATTTATGTACTATACGGAACAGATGAAAGCTTTTAGCTGCATTTAGAGACCTTTTCATACACCCACATGCACTTTAAGAGTCGTATGGGGAAAAATGTATATTGTGTGCATGTCATGCAGGTATATAAAGTGTACCTATCGCCTACACATAGTGAGAGCAGCCATGCTTTTGAAGATCCGATGTTCATGAGAATGCAGCTTATCATTTCACAAATGTGTCTTTCTACATCAGGGTCCATAGGGTATAGACAGGATACCTTGGGGTATAGGTGATGATGTCAGGCATCGGGCACCATAGAGTTAAGTTTTCAGCCTCCCAGGATGCACTAGGGTCCCCCTCCTATACCCCGCCACCCGAGACAAGGCATCTCAGTTTTGTTTGGTGCCCGGCCGGAGTCGGATGCACCTGTTTAGAAGGGGGCTAGAATTAGCCCCTGACGTTTTCTACAAGCAGCTGTGGCTGCTCATCTGACGTCCATGCTGTCTTCCCTACACCCCCGCCGGTACCAGAACGCCGGTACTGATCTGGGGATGCTGGTAGGCATCTGGGGTCACAGCTAGCGGTGACCCCAGATGTTTGGGACCATGGCCGGATTCAAGGGGGCAGCAGGTAAGCAGCGGGGTCCCGCGGTGGGTCCCTGCTGAGCACATGGTCCAGAGTCCCCAGGCAGGGGGCTCCCTGGGGACTGGCTGCAGCGTGGAGCCAGGTACCTAACCTGCGCTTTCACTACCCCCCTGGGACAGCGGACCGCGGCTGAGCGGTAGCGCTGTGGCATCCCAGGGGTTAATTGCATGCCAGGGGAGCGCGCCTTCCCTGTAACACAGCCGGCGCCTCCCCCACTGCACACAGCCCTGTCCACTCTGCTGACTGACCCTGTGGCAGCGCTCCTCCCCCAGGCCGGCCTCCTCTCTGCTCCACGGTGGCCATCTTTTGCTGAAAGCATGGTGAGCGCTGCTGGACGCTGAAGATCGGTGGCATCGCGGTCTGGGTCCCCCGGCATACCTCTCCTCCGTTGGTTCAGGTCTGTGTATGCAGCGCTGTGTCCTACCAGGCTCTGTGTCTGCGTAGTTGAGAATCAGCGCTGATAGTGCAGGAATTGATTTCTTTGCATTGCATGTGACTTCTGCTAGCGTCTGCTGCCTGTACTTTCACCTTCTACTGTCAGCCTTTTCACTGTCCCTGCTCTTCTTCTGCTAAAGCCCTTGCGGTGCGGCACGGGTCTTCCATCAGACCGGAACAAAGCCACGGAACTGCGGAAGGTTTTGCACACTATGCTCCAGGCTGGAGTTATAGTGCCTGTTCCCTTCTCCCAGAGGGGCCTGGGTTTCTATTACAATCTGTTTTTGGTGCAGAAACCCAATGGGTCGTACCGTCCGATCCTCAACCTCAAAGCACTCAACAAGTCCTTGCGGGTGCCGAGGTTTCGGATGGAGACCCAATGGTTCATCATTCTGGCGCTGGAACCTGGGGATTACATGGTGTCGTTGGACATACAGGACGCCTACCTGCATGTCCCTATTCTTTCGCGCAATCAACAGTTCCTCAGGTTTGCTATCCGCAACGATCACTTCCTGTTCCGGGCGTTACCATTTGGCCTGGCGACAGCACCACGTGTGTTCACCAAGGTTATGGCGGTCATGGCGGCTTCCCTGCAGCTGTAGGGAGTCCGCATGTTGCCGTACCTGGATGACCTACTGTTGGTAGCAGGATCTCCGGAGCTCCTTCTGCGCCATTTGGATCTGACGATTGCAGTACTGCAACGGCACGGCTGGTTGATAAACTGGCAAAAGTCCACCCTGATCCCGTCTCAGAGGATTCTGCACCTCGGAGCCTTGTTGGACTCCAGTCAGCAGCGAATCTTTGTGACGGGGGAAAAGATCTCTGCCTTGCAGTTGAGGGTTCACAGTTGTCTGCAGAGTCGCCGGGTGTCTCTTCACTCGGCAATGAGGTTACTGGGCTCCATGGTGTCCATATTCGACATGGTGGAATATGCCCAGTTTCACTCCAGACCTCTGCAGCAATTGATCCTGTCCAAATGGACTGCCTCAGTCTCAAATCCCAGACGATGGTGCTCACTCCGGAGGTTCGCCTGTCCCTTGCCTGGTGGTTGCAGACGACCATTCTCAACAAGGGTCGTCCGTTTTGGGTGGCGAACTGGGTCCTATTGATAACGGACGCCAGTCTTCGGGGCTGGGGAGCGGTCACGGGTCCATACTTGTTCCGTACCAGATGGACTCAGACGGAAATGGAGCTTCCGATAAACATCTTGGAACTCCGCGCCATTTTCAATGCTCTCCAGCAGGCCCATCAAGTTCTCCAGGGTCATCCCGTGCAGGTCCAGTCGGACAACGCCACTGCCGTAGCCTACATAAATCGGCAAGGAGGAACCCGAAGTCGGGCGGCACTCGCAGAGGTGTCCCGCATCCTGATCTGGGCAGAGCGCGATCTCCCGGCCATATCAGCGGTATTCATCCCGGGAGTCCTCAACTGGGAGGCCGACTTCCTCAGTCGCCAGGACGTTCATCCGGGGGAATGGTCTCTGCAGCAGGACGTCTTTCAACTTCTGGTGGACAGGTGGGGTCTTCCAGAGATCGACCTCATGGCGTCACGGCACAACAACAAGTTGCCGGTGTACGGGTCTCGCACAAGAGACGAAAAGGCGTCTCTGGTGGATGCTCTGTCCGTCCAGTGGACGTTCCGGTTTGCTTATCTCTTTCCTCCGTTTTCCCTTCTTCCACGGGTAATCTGGAAATTCAAACAGGAAGGAGGGATGCTCCTGTTTATAGCTCCCGCGTGGCCCAGACGGCACTGGTTCTCAGACCTTCAGGGTCTGTCCGTGGACATTCCTCTGCGGTTGCTGTTACGACCAGACCTACTGTCGCAGGGTCCTTGTCTTCACCCGGACCTGACTCGACTATCTTTGACGGCGTGGCTGTTGAGACGGCCATGTTAAGGTCCAGAGGGTTTTCCAGCTCTGTAGTTCGCGCTATGCTGAGAGCTCGAAAACCGTCTTTTGCAAGAATATACCATCGTGTGTGGCATACGTTCTTCCAATGGTGTCGACCGAGAGGTTATGCACCTCGGGAGTTCTGTCTGTCTAGAGTGCTAGCCTTCCTACAGGCGGGACTAGACCATGGGCTTCGCCTTGCTTCTTTGAAGGTGCAGGTTTCTGCCCTGTCTGTCTGGTTCCATCGTAGGATTGCTACAATCCCTGATGTGCGCACCTTTATGCAAGGTGTTCTACGAATCCAGCCGCCATTTGTTCCACCGGTGGCGCCTTGGGATTTGGCGGTGGTCCTGAGTGCTCTCCAGGGACCGCCGTTTGAACCATTGGGTTCTGTGGATCTTAAATGGCTGACGGCCAAAACAGTTGTCCTTCTGGCCATCGCTTCGGCCAGATGTGTTTCTGATTTAGGGGCTCTCTCTTGCAGACCCCCTTTCTTGATTTTTCATGGGAACAGGGCGGTGCTGCGCACTCGTCCTGATTTTCTTCCCAAAGTTGTTTCCCGGTTTCATATCAACGAGGAAATCGTTGTGCCGGCTTTTAACTCATCTGACCTTTCAGTGGGTGAGGCCACTTTGGACGTTGTGCGGGCCTTAAAGATTTATGTTGACCGCACTTCTTCGTTTAGGAAATCAGACGCCTTGTTTGTCCTCTATGGCTTCCGTAAAAAGGGTTGGTCTGCTTCAAAACAAACTTTGGCAGGCTGGATCCGTATGGCAATTTCAGAAGCTTATCTTCATGAAGGCCTGCCGGTTCCATCTTCTGTGAGGGCTCATTCCACTAGGTCTGTGGGTCCTTCGTGGGCAGCTCGATGTGGTGCCTCTGCCGTCCAGATCTGCAAGGCGGCCACGTGGTCCTCTGTCCATACCTTTTGTGAGGTATTACGCGTTTGACACCTTTGCCTCCCAGGATGCTTCCTTTGGGCGGCGGATTCTCCTTTCAGTACAGGAGCGTCCCCACCCTTGAAGGATACTGCTTTGGGACATCCCCAAGGTATCCTGTGGATACCCTATGGACCCTGAAGTAGAAAATATGAGATATGGTAAGAACTTACCTTTGTTATCTCTATTTCTACGAAGTCCATAGGATTCCACAGGACTCCCGCCCTGTCGCACCTGTGCTGCAGATGGGCTTTGCTCTGGTCACCGGTTTTTCCGTCTCCCTCTGGTGAGAATGTGATTCTTGTGTGTGTGCAGATCTTTTTTCTCTCTCTTCCTTCTCCTCCGGCCTATGGCTTGGTACGTAACTGAGATGCCTTGGCTCGGGGGCGGGGTATAGGAGGGGGACCCTAGTGCATCCTGGGAGGCTGAAAACTTAATTCTATGGTGCCCGATGCCTGACGTCATCACCTATACCCCAAGGTATCCTGTGGAACCCTATGGACTTCGTAGAAATAGAGATAACAAAGGTAAGTTTTTACCATATCTCATATTTTCATTCCTCGTGGACCTATATCTAGTCTCAGCTGCCATGCATCTGGAATACATCCATGTAAAATAACTATTAGTTACTACACTGTGTGTGTCATTGGCTCAGTGTGACTATTGGTGACATTGGAATGTACACCTGTGCTTGCCTTCTGTAATTATGGCCATTTTCATTGTCTTTAAGGAAATTGAGGAGACTATATACAACACAGATGTAGCGCATGACTCCACAAACTACGAAGAGGATTTTGAAGTATGTAACCTTTACCTTCTTTACAGTCTGTCTTTATATAGTGCATGCAGACCAGAACTTGATTAACTATTAGGCAACCTAGGCTGACAGCTACAGAACGGCCTAGATTATTTGACCTATTTTTATGTGTATGGGGTTTTTTGCCAAATGGTGGAGGGCTCAAATCAGTATTGTGACTTGAATTATACAGCGTCTTAATCGGACTCTGTTATGGACTGTAAACACAGTCCAGAGCTAATGAATAGCAACTAATGGAGGATATTTTCAACCAAACTGGGCCTACAGTACATCATACACTTTGGTGAACCGGGTGATCATCATTTTGAGTGGATTGATGCCAAATGGACCGGTGCAAAAATCCACATTTGGTGCCCAGGGGCAATATATACTCGGCAGTGGGTTTTCGAAGCTTTTGATATTCAGTTGTTTTATTCACAGGATTTTTAACGCCAATAAATATTGAATCCAAAACCGTTGCTGTTTAGAGACTAATGCTGGGTACAAACTATGCTATATGTCAGCTTTAGGGAGACGGCTTGTGGGGTCAGGAGCTCCTAATACTGGTAACAGGGAGTGTGTTAGATTGCCCGGTTTTATTGACTCAGATTTGTCCTCCTGGGACCATAAGATACTTATCAACAAATTTTCAAAGGGCTAAAGGAAAGAGCAATTCTTTTGGGTGTAGTTTAATGGATCGACAGTAATTAGATCGACAGTCAAAAGGTCGACTGACAGATGGTCAACAGTGCAGAAGGTCGACAGGTTCAAATGGTCGACACAAAAGTAGTCGACACATTCTTTTGTAATTTAATCCTAACACTTCTCCTGGTACCTAGCCCTAACCCTTCCCCTAGTGCCTCACCCTAACCATCCCCTCTGGCAGCCTCACCCTCTCCCTAACCTTTTATTGTTGAAAAACCATAAAAAAAGGAGTCAAACATTTGAACCTGTCAACCTTTTAACCCTGTCATTCGTCTGCACTGTTGACCTTTTGTCCCTGTTAACCTTTTGATCATGTCGATCTATAGCCTTTCGACCAGTTGGTGTCGACCTAATGACTATCGATCTAATTACTGTAGATCTTCCATCCGGGTACCATATCCTCTCTAGTTTTGTCAGCTGTAGTAGTTCCTATTCTTTAGAAGCAGAGAAATCCTAGGTTTTTACTCCAATCTTTTTCTGGTACAAAAACCAGAGAAACCATATTGACCTTGAATTTAATGGAAGTGAGGGGAATGTTAGGGTTAGGTTGTGGGGGGATAGGGGGGGTAGCGAGGTTTAGGGTTAGGCTTTGGGAATGGTGAGTTAGGGGTTAGGCACCTTACGTTTTGGTCGTCGGGATTCTGATTGTCGGGATGCAGTTGTCGGTATTCTAACCGCCGGCATCTTTACACATAAAAGATGTTTACCTCCATGTTTCTGTTTGGTAAGTGCATCAGAATCTACTCAGATGTGCATCGAGGGCTTCACCCACTTTCACTTCATGGCTTCACTTCAGGGCTCTGCCCTTTTGGTTTGGCCATGGCTCCTACAGTTTTACATTGACAATGGCAGTCATGGGGGCTCTTTTAAGATTTCAGAGGATCCTTTTTATTCCTTAAACACTTAGATGACCTTCTTATCAAGCCATGTCACTAGCCTTATTGCAGGCAGATCACAAGAAGGAGAGCCCCAGTACTTCAGCCTGTAGTTTAACTCTTCACAAATCAAAATTTTGCTGGGGTTAGTTTTCGACACAGGAGTGCAGGGTGTTTTTTCTACCAGATAAAAAATTCAGATCTCTTCAAGAGTTGGTGACAAAGGGTTTGAACTTAGACTCACTCTATTTTATTTATTTATTTTTCCTCAAGACTGTCCAGTTACGACAGGCTTCATTCATCTAGGTTTCAACTCAGCAACTTAAAAAATTGGAGATGACCCTATCACCAGTTGTATCTTCAGACCATTAAACTGTATCGGACAGGCATTCTCTGACTTGGTGGCTGAGGGGGGAAAACTTGAGTAGAGGGAGATTTTTTTTTCATCCTCAACTAGATGGTGGTCACTACAGATGCTAATCTTCAGTGATTGTGGACAGTCACCCTGTATCTTTGGTTACAAGGTGTGTGCTCCAGTGCCCTATGTGTTTGAATGCCCTGAGATTAGCTCAATTCCTTATTTAGGGTCTGCCCAAACAGATTCAGTCAGACAGTGCCACAGCTCTAGCATACATAAGTAATCAAAGGACACTTCAGGATCTTAACATGGGCAGAACAGTTTGTCATTGCAATATTAGCTGTATTCATTCCAGGAGTGAGAATAGAGAAGCAGACTGTCTAAGTTACCACTCAATTCTCCCATCAGAGTGTTTTCTTCATCAGGAGGTGTTCAGTCTCCTGGTGGAATCTTGGGAACAACCAAAAATAGATTTGATGACCACCAGACATAACAATAAAGTAGGGAAACTTGTATACCAAAACAGGTGTAAACCAGGCGCTAGAATGAGTTGTTTACCCAAGCTGCTACTAGTAAAGGGCTAGTCACTCCCTATCACATGCAGACATATAGGAAAAAGGGTAGTAGTGCTAAACAATTTAATAACATATATTGGTAAAATGGCATATGGTTTCATACATTCAAGAAGTGTAATAATAAGAATAAAAAAATCACAATACACTGGACATTGTAAAGATATAAAAATGATCACAGTTCGGATGTGGCATATAAAAACATGAGATCTCACCCACAACCTCAAATGTCGTATTAGGCCTTTTCACATACAGCATGAAAGGGGGACACAGGGGTGTCAACTGGATTGATGTCCACTGATTGTGAGTCCTGGGTGCCGCTAAAGGTATGTCCTTTAGAGATGTGATAAAACAAATCAGATGAAAGGGTCCTCAGATTGTGTGGTATCCTTAGAAGACAAAAGTCCCAGTGTAGCTGTAGATGTTGAAATCCTCCTGATTAAAGTCCTGAGTGCAGCTTTATCAAAGGTGTCAAATGTTTGATAAAGCTGCACTCAGTTGCAGCGAAATGCGTTAGGCCTACACAGGGACCATCACCCACACCTATTGCCATTGTGGACTTATCAGAACATTGGATCCATTTGGCCTGAACCAGCTTTTGGGACTATTAGGACTTTAATCAGGAGGATTTCAACATCTACAGCTATACTGGGACTTTTGTCTTCTAAGGATACTGCACAGTCTGAGGACCCATTCATCTGATTTGTTTTATCACATTGAGCGCAAGGTTTTTTGTTCCACCACATCTGAATGTACCCTCCCCTAGGGATAGTTTTGGAGTGTCACTAAAATTAATGTCTCCCAGATATATGAAGAAGAAAACTGGATTTAAGTACTGACTGGGGAACACTGTGTTCCTCCCTTTATAATGTTTGTGTTTTCTCATTGTGAGAGTTTATTCTCCCTTGTTTACACCCTGTCATTTGAGGCTTTGTAAATTAATAACTGATGTTTGATAAAGCCAACATTTAAGTATGACTGCACCCTTCTACTTACAATAAAGTGATTGCTGACACCCCATATGAAAACCTAAGCAGATGACCACTTGCCTGGCATACCTACAAATGAAATGAGAAAACGGAGGAGAAAGATGTATAGTAACGAATGCTCCGGCCCTAGGAATGAAAAAAAAACCCCATCAGTGTTATCATAATGTAATGTACTATAATATGTAACTATCCCACGCAAGAATATTAAGGTATCGCTGCGTTCCATTTCATAGGCTGGAAGGGTACTGTAAGGATGTTCTGAAATACAGAAACTTGTGTATCTCACTGTTTAAAATCTATTGAATTTGTAATGTCATGTCTGTTAATGATTGTGTCAAGTCTTCCAATGAAATCTATAATTATAGGGCACAGGTTCTCAAACTCGGTCCTCAGGACCCCAAACAGTGCATGTTTTGCAGGTCTCACATAATTACTAGTGAAATAATTAGCTGCACCTGTGGATCTTTTAAAACATGCCAGTGAGTAATGACTACACCTGTGCACCTGCTGGGTGACCTGAAAAAAGTGAACTGTGTGGGGTCCTGAGGACCAAGTTTGAAAAACACTGTTATAGGGTAAATAAATGCAAAGATATTGTTCATGTACACCTGTTAATAGAGTTATTAATGGTATTTTTTCTACGCTATTTGTGTGACTGACTTGTAGGATTATGATGATGATTTTGAAGAGGAAAGTGAAGAGGATAAGACAGTGAAAACACAGGAACCTAAAGCCGTTCCTGTGAATGCAGAGATAGAGGAAATCCAGAAGGCTATGCTCTTGGAGAATGAAAACATAGCTTCAGTCCCAACTGTACACAGACACATATCACGTGATAATCATCAACCAAAACCAACAGGTTGTTCATTTGTGTTATACTTGGTACAGCTCTATGCTATTCCTAATATTTCTTTTACGTTTTAATAAAAAGGAAAACCATTACAGGACATATTAAAATAAGCAGAGACTGTACTTCCGTACAAACACAACAGTCATAATACTTAATTTAAATTCAACATCATTTGCAATTCTACATTTCTGATGATGCCAGGGCCTTTTCAATTTAAAATACATAAGATAGTACGCTGTACATATGGAGTGTTGGTGCTTTTAACATAGACTCAGTTTTATAATGAAACATTGTAACTTAGTCTTAGATATTAATAGCACCGCTCCCTGGACCACTTGTGACCACGTTTGTCCACTAGTTGGTTTGCTTTCTCTGTAGCAGGGGAGATCCGACAGGACTGCTCTAGGTGAATTTCGTAAAATGCGTACTCCTGTTATGGTCTACCAGAGTACCTGTGTTTACCAGCCTCCATACCCATAGATCATTTTCTTAGTTCATTTATTATTTTCTTTATTATAGTACTTTTCAGTGCATTATTTTTAGAATAGCTTTACTAAGATAGGGCTGTAGTTACCCACCTTGCTTGGCGCGTGTTCTTTTCTGGGCCATGACCTCATGTTAAGAACCCTTGCCGCCATAGGTCTCCAGTGCTGGGTCACTTTTATATAAACAATTGACTAATGCATTTAGACTTTCTTTTATATTCATGTATTTGTCCCTTAGAGCAAAATGACACCCCCAGGAAGGCGGCTCACAGAGGTGTATTGATAGATTTTGGTTCCGCGAAACAGCGTCAAGTTAGCAGCCAAGTGGCCAGCAAGCAAAAGTAAGTATGTCTAGTTACTCACATTACATAAACGCTAGTAATAGGCAAATTGTAATGAACTGGAGTGTAATCCATGAAAAGTATATACAATTATTATTAAGGACATTATTACCCTGGTGGCTTCTATAGAGAAGTCTCACTAGAACCAGCAGGATGTGTTAGTACTAGTTTGTGTCCAATAAAACTACTTTGCCTGTTATTGTTTGTACAGAGCATGTTAATATAATGTGATTATAATGTAATTGAAAAATGCATGTAGCTTGTACCTTTTAATTTTTTGGTTTAGTACACTGTGCTCGTCTTTACTTACATGTTGGGTACTTCTCAGTAATGTGTGGAAGAGGTCACTGTTACACCTACTGCATCCTGTGTAGTCCAGTTATGTCCAAATTTGGACATGAATATTAAGTGATGCATCTACCAGTTTTCTTAATTAAAGGAATAATGTCACCAAAATTAAAATACATTTTTAGCATTCAACATATTATTAATTACTGCTTTTCCTATAAACGTTGGTCTATTTAATGTTATGTTGTTATTAAAATATTAATTTGTAATATTTACACATTACGTAATAGTCCTTTTTTCTTGTGGTTATAATATGGTATATTTATGGAATATAGGGTAGCACTGGACCCTATACTAAAAAACAAATCAATTTAGAAAACGATTGGTATTCCGGGTTAGAATCTACCTTGTCTTTACATTATGTAATTTGTAAGAATGATTATAGACACAGGCCATCAGTATTAGAGCTATTATTTGTGGGAAATCTGTATTTATTATTTATTGTATTGCAGAGAAGTGATTGCTGGGTGTGGCCCAGCAGAGCCGTAACTAGACTTTTTGGTGTCCTGGGCTAGAGCATTGATGCCCCCTATTTTTCACACAGGGTCATAGTATGTGTGCCCAAAAAAGGGGTGTGGCCTCATGGGTAAGGGCCATGACAAATCTTGCTCCGTATGATGATTAAGGGGTACCGATCCCATTGTACCACTGTTATCCAGGTGTCACTGACAAATACAGTGTGATAAGAGGATATGACTGAAGGTGCTTGGGGAGGGGGCCAGATGGAAGGGGAGTCAGCCAGGTAGGAGTAAGAGAAAGCTGCAAGTGAGAATGATTATAAGCAGAAAATTGACAGGCCAAAATAGCACCCCCTGCCCTGCAGTGCCCTGTGCATTGGCACATGTCGCACCACCCTAGTTAGGGCCCTGTGGCCCAGTATACATTAGTTGTCTTTACAACTTTCCTTTTCAGTGTATAGTGTTGAGCCCTGGACCAATGTTTTGAAGAATAGGACAGCTAAAAAAATACAATGATTGTGGAGAGAAGTGGGCGGTTTGTATGCAAATTGTTTCCCATTGTAAAGCACAACGGAATATGCTGCGCTATGTAAGAAACTAATAATACAAAGCTTCTCTTAGGAATTATATGTTTAGAACATAAAAATAAAGTTGTGTCCCTTTATGGTTGGTGCCACACAATAGTTTAGTAGCGTAGTTTTTGAGTAAACTTTCCTATTGCAATGAATTGGTTAAGCCACACTGATGTCAGAAAAGCACAATTCCTGGACTGTGCATTTCCTGCAGTTCTTACACCAGCATCATAAAGCTTTTCCGTCAGTGTTTTTCTTGCTATACTTATTATAAATTCTATATTACTGTGCTTTTTGGCCCCCACTGTGAAAACAGCTCTTATAAGGCTAGAGTCACACGGTGCTACTTCTTCATTCCATATAAATGTGCTGTCTCGAAAATAAATGGGTTTGCCTACAGTGTTGCCACACAGCACATGTTCTGCTCTGTTGGCCATTAAAAATCTGCAAGTGGCATGTAATGCTATGTGGAAAACCACTTATGGAAAAAATGGGTGTGGTTGTATAAAAGATAAACAGTTAAAAGGTCGACAATGTCCACATAGACACCAGATGTTAGACAGGCAATAGGTCAACAGGGACTAAAGGTCAACATGGAAGAAGGTGGACATGTACGGATGATTGACAGGGTCAAAAAGTCGACCCGAAAATGGTCGACACCACATTTTTGTATTTTTCTAAGATTAATCTTTACTTTAACCTTGGTGCCTAACCATAACCCTCCCTCCTGGTGCCTAACCCTAACCGTCAGGGTAAATGCCTAACCATAACCGTCAGGGTAAATGCCTAAACCTAACCATCGGGGTAAGTGCCGAACTCTAACCCCCCCAGTGAGTGCCTACCCCTAACCCTAAAAAAAAAACAAAAAAACATGTCAACCATTTGTGCCTCGACCATTTTTTTGTGCCAACCTTTTTTGACTATGTCGACCATTTGTACCTGTCGACCTTATTTTATGTTGACATTTCCTGTGTTGACCTTTTCCCTGTCGACCTATTGCCTGTCTAACATCTGGTGTCTATATAGACATTGTCGTCCTAACTATCTATAATCCGGATACCGGAAATAATTGCCTTTTCTCTTATACTTGTCACAGGAGCTGAGAAATTGTGTAGAACTTTACAGGCCTAGTTTTCCTGCTGTATGATCAGCTCTCCTGTGACACCACCCATCATTTAATGCATTATGTGTGTTCTGGTACCCTTTTAAACATATTTTGATCCTACAAAAAAATACCAAGATACAGTGCTTATAGGTAAATACACTAATCAAAAATCATGCGGCTTAATAAAAACATAAATATTCTTATTTATTATGACATATAAAACATGCACAGAAATTAAAACATACCATGAAGAATCAATTATATGGCATTTAGCTTTGTAAATAATGAGACCTTACGGTGTAAACCCAAATATAGGACTGCCAGTGTCAATTGTCCATACAGTTCCAAGTTCATATGTTGGTTGGTAACTGTCAGACCAAAGTTGATAAAAAGGAATTATATTACCAGTCCATGTACTGTAGATTTTAGCAAGTTGTCTTGCACCATTTGTGAAATGTCCTGGAGTCCTTGGCTGGATGTACACTTGGAATTCCTTGAATCGGTCCTGATTGCAGTGCAGAGATCCTCCTGGTCTCAAAACTGGTTAGTAGATACGTGCTTAATTCGTTTCGATGATTTGCTCTCCGCCTCGTAAGAAGCAAGTGTGTTTTGACCCTTATCGCCAAGAAACAGCGTAAGCAAATAAAACTGTACACACCAACTTCCTATCAAGCATTCGCTTTACTTTGCTTACATTCCAACGTTGATTACAGGATTCACAAACATTTATACTCGTAAACATTTAAGCTGGGTACACACTAAATTATGTGTGTACCGGGCGAAATGCCGGGCGCCCCCCCCTCCCGGCTGACAAATGGGGCGGCCGTTACACATTAGATGGCCTGATATGTCGACCCCTGCCGCATCCTGCTGCATGGGGTCATCAGTGGCATTGTTGTGTTGAACTGCATGTAGGGACAACCTGACGATGCGGCTGACGACCATAAGGGGGACGTGCAACAGCCGACATAGTGGGTACTGACTAGACAATTTTGACGATATGCCGTTTCGATCCGTCGGAAATTGGGCATATTGTCCAAGAAAATGTATAGTGTGTTCTCTCTTACACTTGTAAAATACGAGTATAATGGAGCTCTATGGGCTCAAACATATTACCTGTGAATTGGCTTGTTGCTTCTCGTCCTATTCTAACCTAATAGGATTGTGCCCTCTTGTGCTCTTGTTTAGTATGTAGTTTACTGTGCTGCAGGACAGCTTTGAGAAAACGCTTTAACCACTCTGTTAAAAGTAGTGATAATATACAAGGACTTGTTTTTGTTTAATTAGTGTTGTGTTTCAGTGTCTGTGTGTACAAGCTCTTATTGAGCAGGAAAGACCAAGGTCTGTTATTCCGTTGCTGTTGCCCATACATTTAAAGGTGCGACAGTACGATTACGACATCGTTATCGTTCAGTCGTTCCACATCCTGTAGGTGCCCACACTGAACGATATGTCGTTCAGTGTAGGCACCCTTCCTCATCCCCGAACATCATTAACGGCAGATTGACCGGCATGTTCAGGCGATGATTGCTTTAGAAAACGACCAGCGGGAGCGCGCATCGCTGGTCGTTTTCGACATTTTCATGCACGATTCATGCACAATTAATGAGCGATTGAACTATTACAATGTCGTAATCATTCAATCGCTGTTTAATCGACAAGTGGATATGCGGCATAACTCACAACCTTATACAAAAACTATATTTGAGAGAAAAAGGTTTCATTTATATTGTATCTACAATCTAATGTGATTTATTTGAAAATAAAGTATTACAAAAAAAAATGTGTACGGTCAGTAGACTCTACTAAGTTTGTTTTAAAACTAAATTGTACCCAATTAATACAATTGTTTGTTTGCATATATTATGGTTTAGGGTCAATAACCTTTAAACACATTTGTTTCTGCAGCATAGAACCTAAAGCACGGTTTCCACAAACAAAAAAAACTGCTAGCCGCCTAAAAATATTTTTGGTTTTTAATGTACAGGCAAAGAGGGAACGATATTAAATTCTTGTAAAATAGAATTGATACATTATTACATCTCAACTAGAAACAGCCTACGTAAATGTTTATTTTTTCAACAAAAGACAGCAGAAAAGTTAATAACAATCCTTTACAATTCATCATATTATCAATTGAGGATATCTGATTCCTGAGTGATATCTTCTGTTTAGTGTGTTGTTTTCATTTTCAATTTCATATTATGTCTATTGTAAGTTCAATTATGTATTTTTTTTTCTGTTTTTAAAGAAAACGCAGTTTGGAAATTCTAAGGCTCATCGACTTAGATTTTTCTCCCACTTTTTCCTTGTTGGAACTTGCTCCTGTGAAAGAGTATGAGATGTACATCCGGAATTTTGGAAAGACCAACACAAAGCAGGTATATATTATTGAAATGGCTGTGTGGGATGCGGTTAAAATACAGATGGAGAGGATTCTGGCGGTCAGAATGCCGGCGCCGGTATCCTGACACCTGTCAGAAACCCAGCGCCAGAATACTGACCGCCGGCATCCCGAAGGTAGATAGCGGGGTTAGGGAGAGGGTTAGCGTTAGGGTTAGGCTGCATACACACGTAAAGATTTTCTGTCCAACCATCCAACTAGTTGATTGGTTGGAATGAAAATCTGGTAATGTATGGGAGTAACTGATGATCAGCAATTTGCTCCTAAATGCCAGAAAAAAAATGAAAATGGACGTTCAGACAAGTTTGTTAAATGTTTGATCTAAACAATTTGTTCAAACAACAGTTTTTGTCCATTTTCCGGCGTTTGGGAGCAAATTGCTGATTGTCATTTGCTTTTATACCTTACCAGATTTTCATTCCAACCAATCAACTAGTTGGATGGTTGGACAGAAAATCTTGACGTGTATACCCAGCCTTAGGCACTAGGGGGAGGGTTAGGGTTAGGCACTAAGGGGGGGACTTTGTCTTGAAATACTCTCCCTAACACCCTCTTAGATCTACCTCTGACCAATTCCTTCTCTTGTCTCTGATTATCACCTTTCATTGCCGCCTACAAGACATCTCCTGTGCTGTACTCCAGTCTGTGGAATTCCTTACTTACTACATTCAGTTAAATTCTTCTAGCCTTCAAATCTTTAAACACACTATGAAAATTCATCTCATTATTAGCGCATACACTTCTCCCACCTCCTCACACTGGTACACTATCACAGCTGTCCCAAGCATCACTCTTGTCTGCTGTGTCTTTTATCAGTAGATGATAAGCTCTCTCATGAGCAGGGCCCTCCCTACCCAGTACATTAACAACTGTACCAGAGTATTATACAAGTAATGTAATAGCAGAGACAACTGTAGTATGTATGTAGTAACAAATTGCACACCAATTTCAAAGATACTAAAGGACGTAACATGTAGAAATAAATTGCAGGCCAACTACAAGAATACAAAAAGGTATAAGGCACAAAAATAAAAAGATAAAAGACCTAATAAAAGCAAATAATAAAACAAGTAGTAAACATGTAAGAGGGGGGAGAGATTAGGGAAGTAAGGGAAAAATTCCTCAAAATCATTAAGGAGCACCTTCTACCAATAAAAGGCCAGATCATATAAAGAGAGCAATTTAAGTACAATTGAAACACACTAACAGGGGTATTCAATTCGGAGCGAAAATTTCGAAATTGGCGATAAATTATCGCAGATTACGTAATTTTCGCCGATTTCAATTATCCCCGTATTCAATTTCAAAGACTTTTCGCAGGTTCGAGAAGTCTTTGAAAAAAAGCGGGGATAAGGTTTCACCACTGAATAGGTGGCGAAAAAAAGTGCAGAATTGGCGTTTAGGGGTGCAGGCTTAAAAAAAAATAGCCTGCACACCTGGGAATGACATTTAAAAAATAACTGTGTCAAAAAAAGTAAAAAAAAAAAAATAGGGACACCCCAAAAAATAATTTAAAAAACGGGGTGAAAAAAAATATATATTTTTGAAATAGTGTTTAAAAATAGGGAAATAGGTTCTGGGCTATTCTGCAAGTATGCGGCTGGTGTTTTCTAGAATAGACTATTAGCTGCAGGTGCATTTTTGCAGAATTTTTTAAAAATTACTTTTTAGGGACATAAAAATATGCTAGTACCCCTTTTCATGTACCCGAAATTTGATGGGACCACTTAAAAAAAAATTAAAAGAATAACCTAAGTACTCTTCTGCATCACTTCGTCAATGTCGGAAAAAAAACACCTGCCACAGCTATTTAAAACACAGACTTTCATTTGCAGGCTAAAACGGGGGTACCCATAGTGATCCCCCATGTTTTGACAGCTTTAGGGGGGTCCTACAATTTATTCCAGGTAAATCCCGTTTTTTTTTTCGCCGATCCTATTTTGCCGGCTCCCGTTTTCGTAGCTTTTTAAATGAATACGGGGATAAAGCGGGCGCGTGCCCGATACTTTATCCCAGGAAAATCAGCGATGTGGAGCGAAGATTCCAGCACAGACTTTTCACTCCCATATTGAATACCCCTCATAGATAGAAGTGTTTAGAACAGAAGGATTAACATGCCATGGAATGAGGGAGAGTGAGAAGGGGGTTATGGAAGTGGTATCACAGGCCCCAAATCCGGGGCTTATGTAAAAGCTGCAGCTCAAAACCTATTACATAAGCCCCCTGGTGTTTTTTTTTTTTATTTAATTTGTTTTCATGTGTGCATTTATTTTTTCTACCTTGTATGTACTCACTGCCTGTAACTACAGAGCACTGTGGTGCCTGGAAATCAATGACAAATAAAAATAAAATGTTATTAAAAAAGCCCCTCTGTGCACTGTGAACCAAGGCCGTAACTAGGTGTGTGCGAGTGGTGCGGCCGCACAGAGCGCAGCGCTCTGTGGGTGGCAACACCGCTCACCCGCAGCTCCTGCATCTGGCTAGCAGGGTGCCTATAACGGCGCCCTGCTTCCAGGATCTCTGCAGCAGTGCTGCCTGGAGCGTCCTGAGGACACTCCAGACTGTCACAACGCTGCCCTTACAGCACCCAGCGCTGGGTGCATGCCACACCTCCTCCACATGACATCATACGGAGGGGGCATGGCCTGAATCGGGCGCCGGGAGCTTCAGTGATGTCACTAATTCATAAGAAATTAATAGGCTGAGATCTAGTACATATTGTTACAGCAGGAAGCACACTTTAAGACCTAACCTCATTCAGTGCCTTATTTATCAACGAGTTTTATCATTCACAACGAGCAATAAAACTTGTTGCATTTTTCAAACAGATGAGTTAGGAGCTGATTGGCTGGAGCACCATTTATCATACGCAACAAGTTTTATCACTAATGATGAAACTTGTTGATAAATAAGGTGCTCAGTGTGTAAATGCCACATAATCCTCCTCCTGCCCTCTAGTGGCATCTACTTTGTCATTGCATGTGCTTTATTTTGTATTTTTTTTTTATGTTCTTATCAACAATTATTATATAAAGATCACCAGGACACAGAATGGATTATTCAAAAGTAACTGTCAAATTATTGATGATTAAAGTAGGGATTTGGTATTTCTAATTAAAATCATTTCACTTTAGTTGACAGTTAAGGACAGTGTTATTAGCCACTCATACACTACATGCATAAAATATTATTCCGTATACTATTTATTATAATTTATTATTATTATTATTATTATGATGCTGCTGCGAATCATAGCCACCCTCACTTTCCCCTCAAGCAATTACAATTGTTATTCAGCTACATTATGTGTGGTGTGTTCCCCGCACCTCTTAGATCAGTGGTCAGGGAACAAGGGTTAATTACCCCACATGGGGTAAAAATGAAATTCTTGGGGGTAATGGACGACAGCTGGCATGCATATACGTCATTCTATAATATAGAATGATTCATAAGCATGCCCAGCTGCGCCGCAGGGAGGCTCTAAGCCGGATGCCTGCTGAGATGTTATTACCAGCGGGCGCCCAGCTCCTTCCCTGCAGCGCCGCGTTAGCCGGAGGCTGGAGTTCTCTTCTGAACTCCAGCTTCCGGCTCTCTCCATGTGCATTATGGGAGAGACGTCATGACGTCTCTCCCATAGTTCCGAGGAGCAGCCGGGGCGGACAGGACGGCGGCGGATGCAGGAGTGTGAATTAAGGTAAGTGTATTTTTTTTTTTTTTGTACAAGCGGCACTACTACAGGGGCATAACTACGGGGGCATTATATGGGGGCACTGCTACAGGGGCATTATATGGGGGCACTACTACAGGGGCATAACTATGGGGGCATTATATGGGGGCACTGCTACAGGGGCATTATATGGGGGGTACTACTATATGATTTCATTCCTTTCAAATCAAGGGGGTAACGTCGGCGTATCTAAATATATTTTGGGGTAAAAGGTAAAAAAGTGCCCTGACCCCTGTCTTAGATAGTAAGCTCTTTTGGCCTAGGGCAGTCTTTACTTTCTGTTTCTTGTCATTATGTGTAATTTGTTTGTGTCATGACCCCCCCAATGTACAGTGCTGTGTAATTTATCACCACCTTATAAATAAAAGATAGTAATCTTATTTCAGGCTTATGTTCAGTGCAATGATGATGCTGTAGACCGAGAGATTCAAACTGAAGAAATAGATATTGAAGAAAAATGGACACAACATCCAGGAGAGGGCGCTGCTGTGTGTGGAGGTGACATTAGTGTGTACTTCTAGTGATAGGCACAATGCTATGAATACAAAATGATACAAAGATCCCTAAAGCACTTTATTTCTTTTTCTTTTCTGACAGAAAGAGAACTAGACAATTTTTAATAACTGTATATTGACATCTATTTATATCAATTTTCCTGTTCTCTATTGGATTGTAAGCTGTTCATTTTATTGAGCACATCTCTGGCAGTGACAAAGTACAACATAAAGCACTTGACACCAATCCGTATTGTCTACAAACTTAATCTACTTCCATGTATATAACATCGGTCAATTACTAAATGTTAATCTGGCTTCTAAATTGTGTTTCAGATATAATTTGTGCTAAGCATGATTGATAAATCTGCAGTTAATAATTACGTAAAGTCTAATAACATTGCATTGTTATTACTACAAATTCCAGTTGAAATAAAACCATGACCATTCTTCTCTCTATAGTTCCTTCTCTCTATAGTTCCTGTTATAATGCCTTAAGTGTTCTTTAAAATAGATGTTGCCTAAAACTTTACCTTTAAGCTCCGTAAATATTTTTCCTGCCCAGTAGATGTCAGAATTAAATACACTATAAAGTTGTCACAGTGAATGTAACATATCTTTAGTTATATGTTCAGATATCTATCTATATGTGGTGTGGTATTAAAGCGACAGGCTTATTTTAGCAAATTGATCCACAGCATTGTTTCTTAACTCCAGTCCTCAGGGACCCCTAACAGTGCATATATCCCAAATCTCCTACTGAGTGCACAGGTGTATCCATTACTGACTGACATGTTTTAAAAGATCCACAGGTGGTGTTTATTATTTTACTTGTGATACTGAGGAGATCTGTAAAACATGCCCTGTTAGGGATTCCCGAGGACCGCAGTTGGGAGACACGGATCTGCAGGATATGTTTTGTAGCGGTGTTGAGGTGATAAGGGGTGGGTCAAAAAATAGATTCTAAATTAGATAAACAGACTTTATCACTGTGCAAAGCTAATTGTAGACTTCTGGATGCAAAGAGATTAGTATCTCCTTTTGTAAAATACCACATATAATGTATGCCTTCTCTTGGTATCATAGGCCACAAAAATAATACAGCAGAGGACATGGGGCTTGTAACCAAGGTGGACTCCCAGCGATTGACGACTTTCCTTCACTCTGCAAGCCAGGTAACTCTACATTACTTTTTTGTCTCATCTAATAATATGTTTTCTTACATTTAATTAATGGTTTTATATTTGCTTGCAAAGACATAGGGCGGAATTCAATTCTCTCCAGCCCCTATCGCGCCCGACGGAGCTATTCTATTCTTGCTCCTGTCGGGCGCGATCGGCTGCCAAGCGCTACATTTCAGCTCGCAGCCCCTGGGGGATGAGAGCTGAAATGTGCGAAAAGTGACATGTTTGGGCGCCCAAACATCACTTTTCGCGATCGCGCCCAGCACTTTGGTCTGGTTTAGCTGCTTTACGCGGCTAAACCTGACCTCTATGGGCGCGATCAGCGTGAAATTCTGGCACAATTGAATAGCGGCCCGCGATCTCCTGTCACTTTAGACGGGAGATGCGGGCCGCGTAATCAATTGAATTCCGCCTATATAGTTTAAGTAGGCCATGTCACAGTTTATATAAATATAAAGTAACAAAGACAGAATAGACACCATATACACTTTGTAAAGTCTTTGTTGCTCTATTTAAAGGTCATCACTGTCCTGCTTGAGGAGAATCGTGCGGAAAACCAGTTTAATAGCAAAGTTCGGCCTAAAGAACCTTGCATGTCCATCAGTGATGGCTGCTTCTCGTTAAATACCAACCTGCCATTTATACAAGGTAAAACATGAAGTTCTCATGGTGTCCGTTTTAGAATAAAGAAACAAGTGAGAGAGAATAAATGTAAAACTGAAATTACAAAACAAATATATCTAATATCATTGAGTATCTTTATTATCTTGGACTATACAGTATATGTAAACTTTTTTAAATTTTTTGCCAAGTGCTATAAATATATGGCATTATATTTACACAAAATGATCTTTGAATTTTTTTTTTGTAGGACTGCAGTGTTTATTGTTATTCAAAATATGTTTTATAACATTGAATTTATTACAACATTGTTATTGTAATTAGTGGTTGGTGTTTCTATTTAGTATGTTGTTTGTGCTACACACAGTCTATATATTTTTATGAGTAACAGCTACAACATTCAGTTATTTTATTATATATTTATTACCAGTTATTTATATAGCGCAAACATATTCCGCAGTGCTTTACAGAGAATATTTTCCCATTCACATCAGTCCCTGCCCCAGTGGAGCTTATGGTGCATACACACGATCAGATTTTTCCTTCAGATATGAACGATAACGATTTAAAAATCGTTCAGTCGTTCATATCTGAAGGAAAATCGTTCATATCTGACATGCCTGAACGATGGACGATCAACGATGCGCGTTCCCGTTTGTCAGATAACGATATCTGACATCTGATGGGTTTGCAGTCAGACTTGGACGATTCCATTCATTTTAATGCAGTCAAAAATCGTTCAATCGTTCAAATCGTTCAAAACTTTGGTAAAATCGTTCAAATCGTTCAATCGTTCAGTCGTTCATCTGACAAATCTGACAAGTCTGACAAATCTGACCGTGTGTACGCTCCATTACACTCTATATTCCCTACCACATGCTCACACACATATACACACTAGGGGTAATTTGTTTTGGGAGCCAATTAACCTACCAGTATATTTTTGGAGTGTGGGAGGAAACCGGAGCACCCGGAGGAAACCCACGCAAGCACAGGGAGAATATACAAATTTCACACAGTTACGTCCATAGTGGGTCAGTTCAGTTGAATTATGAAGCTGAAACTAACCCTTTCTCATTCTTTTTCACAAGTGCTTACCCCATCTTCTCACAATTTACAAAGAGAGAAACCGCACGCATTATTTTTTTTCCACCACTTACCTCCGTCCACGTAGACGTCATCATTAGTCTATTTAACAAGTAGCGAATAGGTTTTGGCTATACCCAGTAATGGGCAGGGTCGTAGAGAGCCTAATCGCGGGATGCGTGGCCACGCACCATCAAGCAAAAAAACGAAACAAAACACTCCAGCGTCGACAAAAATGGTCGACGCAGGATAATATGTATTTTTTTTAGGGTTAGGTTTAGGGTTAATTCATCTCATTAAATGCTGTGTGTGCGTCTGACTTGTCTGAACCCTGACGCTGAGGGTGCGTCTGAAACCCGACACTCGAGTCCCTGCACCCCATAACTGTATGGGTGTATCATTGCAGGGTGCGGAGTAGTTGTGGGGCTATGTAGTTCCGTCAATACAGTACTGCAACATTATTGAACAGGAAATCATGTGGTCTTTTTGAAAACAGGTTGTGTTTGAGTCCCTGAAGGGCGCAGTGAGGGAAGCATAATAATAATGATAATAAAATTTTGTCTTCCTACATGTAAACATAGTATTACACCATTATTGAATAATAATTCATCCTGTCTCATTGAAAGCTGTGCGTGAGTCTCATTAATGTTTTGGTTATACCGTCATAACAACACGGCAATTACACTACTATACAGTACTGTACTCTATGTGTAATGATTTGTGTCCCGTTCAACGAGTTTCTGCGATATTATTAAAAAGATTGGTTGTGCGAACATGCAACATGCAAATACACTGCAGTAGTGTCCCAAACGTGATTGGCCCTCTTGTGAGGGATATCCATCCACTTCTGCAGTATGGTATACAGTAGTATAAATTTCATCAGTGGGTCACTCGCCACCCAGCGGTTAAACTGTGTATTACATGCTGTGGATTCTCTTACATTGTAGAACTCCACGGTGCGCCAAAGTACAGCCATCCCACAACGTTCCAAGGCGCCACTCAGAAGCCTAAATGTTGCGCTAGGAGCAACAAACTAGCTGGGCCCATCTGTAGATCAACTTCTTTTTACATTGTGGCATTTTAAGTTGATTAAGTACATGTTTTCTTACTACAAATGTGTCCTCACACATCTATGCTGCAGTCGCACCAAAAAAGCTGCAAAATTTTAGCCAAAAAACAGGTGAAAACGGCAACAGGCGAAACAAAATGGAGAAAACTTTTCTCCATCCCAATTCAGGAGATAAAAAATGCAAAATCCCTATTTTTGGCTAAAAATGTGGGGATTTCCTTCAGAACCCTTTGGACACCCCTCCCTAATGATAACTTAAAAACGAACGCACACATTTTAGGGGAAAAATATAAAAATCATTGAAAATGGTTTTAACATATTGGGTCTGATTTTTCAATGGGCGGTATGGATGCGTCAAGTGTTTTAAACATTGCACACGGTCACAGTAGGCGTTTTTTTAATGGTTTTTCAAATGTAATTTTTACGACACCCCCAACTTTAACGTACCCTCAGTTTACGCGGAACAGTAATTTCCTGGAAAAAAAATAGCTTTCTATCTTTTTTTCATATGAGACACTAGTATAGCTGTGTGCGACTGAGTCTCTGAATCTATATACGAAGTTCTACGATGCTCTGGCCGTGACTTTTTTCCACACCAAGTTCATTGTGTTTCGTATACAGACTCAGTCACATAAAGATATAGACGTATCACATATCAAATTAATCAGTGCATTCTCCTGGTGTGTCCTAGAAAAGATGCCTAACGCTAGCAGTTGTATGGGACCTGGCGGCTCACTCACACCAGGCATCTCGCGCTGTGTGGCGTGTTGAGGCTTGATGTACGAGGACACATCTGTACTTGGAAAATATCTATAACAGCCCCAATATGGATTAGCTGGTGTTTACAGGGAACCGTGTCTGCCATATTTAATGTGCCGTGATGAACACATTTTTGTTTGTCATTTTTGATACCTTCACAGGTCGGACTGTTTACCACCTGCGTTTCTCTGAAGCCCAAAGACACCTGTTACTTACCGTGCATGACCAGTGCAAGAACTCTGACTCTGCCATTCTGTGTGAGAAGTTTATTATCTGTGTATGGAATATATGGCAACCATCCACTCCCCAGAAAGTTCTCATTTGTGAGTGTGAGGTATGACGACGTGCAGTCAGCGGGGAACATCAGGGATTTAGTCTTACTCACTCCTGGGAGCTGAGACAATATAGCAAAAATATATGTAATGTACTATGACATACACCAGAATTGGCAAGCACCTACATTGCTTTTATTTCTGTATTTGCACGTATGTTTTACCTCTGTGGGATATTTAGCAGCACTGTGCACTTAATGAATTGTAACTTGCTTATTAGGTTTGCACTTGTATACTTTCCTACTATAATTAGGTATGTTGTATTGGACTTTCTGTAAGAGTTTCATTTGTCCTTTAGCTCTTCTTAGCCTGATATTAGTGGATACTCACCATCTGACTGCTGCCGCCTGTAGAATGGTAATGCGAGTATCTGCCTTTGTATAGTACAAATGTGTGTAAATGCATGTAAAAGCCTGTCCCACCCGCTGCTCTTACCACCACTGCTGCAGCCATCATCATTAGTACCTGGGCTTACACCAGCCCCATGCTGGGTGCAAAAGATCTGGCTGATACAGACAACCCATCTATGTCCACGCGCTATGATCAGCCAACAGGCCCATGAGATGGGAGACTTCCGTGCAACTGATTGGTCGCCGCGCGGTCACTGCCTAGAAGTGACCATTTCACAGACTCTGTGATCCATCAGCGGATGGATCAATCTGGACGTGCTAGGGATCTCGATCTGTGTGTAGATCCCTGATCCAGCGCATGCACAGAAGCCAATTTATTTATTTGGTGTATGTGGAAAGGCGTGAGATCCGTGCGCACTGCGACGTGTTACGCTACTCAAAATCGGCCCCATAGTCACAGCATACATGTTATTACTGTATGATAAAATTGAAAAATGTAGGGTTTTTTTGTTTTATTTTATTATGATAGTACCTCTTAAGGCAAACAAACGCAAATGTTAAAGGTCCTAAACTACATCACCTATATCAACAGCGGTTAGTGCTCATACAGAGTGAGCAAATGAGCAGGACTCTAAACACATTGATTATATAAAGAGTGCAGTCTCTAAAATGCACATGGCTGTGGTTAATGTACCTACTGTATTGAAGTAACAAGATGTGAATGCCCTGAATTATCACAGACAGTGGCAATCACGTGCATAAGGCCACAGTTGCAGATTGTAATGTCATACCTACCAGTGATACTGACCCATTGATGCAGAATATTATTTTCCCTGGTATTATTACTGATAAGAGCCTGAAAGACTCTTCTATTGGTATTATGTAGGTGAAATGCTGCTGCTTCAGCCCTGGTAAAGCATCCCTGGTGTTTGCTGGTACAGTGGATGGCTCTGTGATAGTTTGGGATCTACGCGAGGACTTCAGTATGCATCAGACTGTGAAGATAGAGGACACTAATTGGGCATTTAGATCTGCTACATTTTCTACAGGTTAGTGATTTCTGGTTCAGTTTCTCACCAGGTCTTGTCATATTATTGTACAGGTTGAGTCTCCGATATCCAAAATGCTTGGGACCAGGGGTATTTTGGATATTGGAATATTCCATATTTTGGAATATTTGCATATAATAATGAAATATCATGGGAATGGGGCCCAATATACACACAGAAAGCATTTATGTATTATATACACCATATACACACAGCCTGTAGGTAATATTATACAATATTTTCAATAATTTTGTGGCTCAAATAAAGTTTGTGTACATACTTAAAATTCAGTTATGTTTAATATACACCTTATACACACAGCCTAAAGGTGATTTTATACAATATTTTCAATAATTTGTGCCTTGGACAAAGTTTGTGTACATTGAGCCATCAAAAATCAAAGGTTTCATATTCTCAGTCATGCCAAAAAAAATCCGTATTTCGGAATAATCCATATTTTGGAATATTTGGATATTGGAGGCTCAACCTGTATTTGTTCAGGAATCAGTATTTGAATATGCATATTCTTCACATAAACTGAGGGCAAAATTATAAATGACCATATTGATCAAGCTACTTAGAATTTGTCTGGTATGCAGTCATAATGTTGACATTCTGAATGTCAACACGGACAGAATATCAACATACTGAATGTCGACATTGTAAATGTCGACATCCAAAGTTAGGGTTAGACTGCAGTTAGGGTAGGTTTTGGCTTATATTCACAGTGAATGTAAAATTGTATTGTCGACATGGCGATTGTTGACATTCCCAGTGTTGACATGCTGGCATTGTTATCATTCTGAATGTCAACATTCAAAATGTCGACCTAACATACCTCACCCATTTGTCTGGTTTAGTATGTAATCCTTCAGACCCTTGCATTTCCCAGGTCTTGTTGCCTTATAAATCCTGTAGTGACTTTAGTTACTTAATGTTGCAGTCCACGATCAATTATTAAGTATTGATCAGCGGAAACCCTGTCATACCCTTCTCACAGAATACTCCCTCCATGTAGGGAAAAGTTGGGTTCTGCCATTGCTGATATGGATGCAGGCTCTGCCATATGCCCAGTCTACTCCAGACATAGGGGTGAGGATACATCTAGTACTCTTCTGCTTGTACCCTGTTCTTCTCCACTGTTACAAAATTGCTACTGTTGACAAAATTGTTTTTGGAATCGCAGAGTGTCCTTGGTCATAACCATGCTAATCTTTCCAGATAAATGCACGTCATTAGTAAATTGTTTCTGAGTGCAGCAATGTGGTTTGATGTTTATAGATATATTTGTGTTAATTGCAGATGGCGTTTTCACTCAAGTGAGTCACACTCTCCCAGTAAAAGCCATAGAACCTGTCCCAAGTGCAGAGGCAAAGGATCATGAGATCTCTTCTCTGTCCTCTCATGAAGGTACATGTGATGATTGAGGTTTTTAATGACTACAAATAATGTTATCTGGAAATAAATTCATTCAGGGCTGTAAAACATATGGCTTACTCTGCTCTCTACCTTAAATGTGTATCATTTAATGATATACTGATTTGGGCAGAAGGCGCTTTCACATACTACAACTAAGTAGTAGTTAAAAAAAATATATATATTTTTTTACAAACTTTTTTTTGTTCATTTTTGGTAAAATCTATATCCTTTTCTTGGGTAGTAATCAGTTTGTCTGTATCGTGACTGATGTCACAAATGGGCGGGCATTTAAATGTGTGTATCAGCGGTCGTCCCAGTCATACAGTACGATGCACCAATATATCTGCAGTTATATTAGGTATCAACTGTGCTTTACAGCCAACGCGATATGTCTGTGCACACTGGCCGACGCACACACACAATAAATCCGCCGTTCAAGGGCCGATATGTTGGCCAGTGTGTAACCAGCATTAGTAAGGGAAAAAGAAGGGGAGGGTAACTGTTGGCAAATGCCACCAATAGCGAAGAGCTATATAGTGTCAGGTGTGAGCCTCATGATAAGTTCTGGGACACCAGATTCTAGTATACTTGTGTGAGCATTCATGCAGGTCCCTAGTGATATGTGCCAAATGGCGTTGTGTAATGCAGAAGGGGGGGGGTTCTGCCTTCTCCCATGGGCACAATTAGCAGTGTTGCGGATGTGCTTGGTGAGCTTTTTTTTTTTGTTTTTTTGTTTTTTTTAAATCTTGAAATGTAAGTATTTATTGTGAAATTAAATATTTTATACAACATTTCGCTTTTGTAGGTAAAAATTACAGACGTCCTGCTGGAAAATGTATATATTCTGTTATTTATGGTACCTTATCTCATTTAAGGCACACATCCACTAGATGATTAAATTGAACGATTACGAAATCATTCAATCGTTCAATAATCATTCGCAAATTGTTTGAAAATCGTTAAGAAAGATGTCTAAAACGACTAGCGATGCGCGCTCCTGCTGGTCATTTAGACATCTATCATCGGGCAAACATACTAGACAACCTGACGATAACATGAGGCTCAGCATGTTTGCAGATGATGATGTGCCTACACTAAACGACTGCTGGTCCAGTGTATGCACATCACAGACTAACAAACGACTGCACGATTACAATGTCGTAATCGTCCAGTCTTTTGCCTGTCTTCTAGTGAATGTGTACCTTGACTTGGGTACATTGGATAGTCCACAGTCATTTAATGTATGCATAAGCACTCAGTCTGCTATATTCATAAAGGGCAACATCAGACAAGTATTTTAGCACTCCATGATTTTCTGCCCAGAAAACTTTGGCGCTGTAAGGACTTACACAATCTCCATCACTGCATCTCCCCCAGTGCTCAGTCTTATGGCTAATAACACTGTATTGTCGTTGGGAAATGTGAGCGAACACGTAACTCCAAGTCTTTATGCTATTTTGTACTTTGTTCCCTTTTAGTTAGCTGCTTATGAATGACTGGATATGGTTTGATAAGTAATGGCACCTGTTTTCGCAGCCTGTGGAAGTCATATTGAGGCTTCACCTTTAAATGATGTTACTAAAATGAATGAGGTGGTTTTGTTTTTATACACAGTACATAGCATAGGAGTTGGTATTGTATTCCAACACTGTATGCACCTTATGTTTCTTATTCACTTTCATGATACGCTGAGCCTATTGTCACTCTGGAACACAACATTTTCCTGGGCAGAAAATGATAGTTCTAAAATACCTGTAGGACTCTGCTCTTGTGTATGGAGGACTGATGCATTGTGTGTTATTTTACTAGATCTACTTGTTGGGGAAAAAACAAATAGTTCATAACGGAGTATTAAGAAACAGCTTTTTTTTCTATTCAATCTTTCTGGTTTTTGTCCTCATTCTTCATTCGTGCAAATTTTTCATTTTCACTGTACAATTTGTATATTTGTATATAGCCTTCTGTCTTTTTGTTTTGCAGAAATGTCAGGTTTGTCATTTCAAGTGGCATCACTGGATGAAAGTGGCCATCTTATTTTTTGGGTATGTTTGAAAGAAAAAAAAAAAAGACCTTATATGAAGCATAAAGTCTTCGCTTGGATTCTCACTGCAGTTCTGTTAAAAAAAAAAATTAAAAAGGGTATTTATTCGCCAGGAATTGGGGACTTCAGGTTCTATTTTGGAGGAGACACCATCTTTGGAGCTTACATCTGTATCAACTAGTTGGATGATTGATTACCAGAAATGTGAAATAATGGAGACGGTTTTCCATCCATCAATGTGGATATCTTTTGGGATATCTGGAATTTTTTGGATTACTTGTACATCTTGTGCGGTGCCACGGATTGCCTGATTACGAGCTGTATGCAGCAGCATCTATGTGGGCGTCTTTTACTAGCCCTTTACTTGTGTACATCCGTGTGTCGCACCATCAAAACCTGCACCTGCCCTATGTGCAGTGCAGGTTTTCCATCTTAGTATGGCCTCCAATGTGAGCGTGTATGCAAACACTTCAGCGTCACACCCACGACACTCCCATAGCACACCAATAAGAAGGACCATCTCTGTGCATCTGATTAGCCACCTTGCAGTCACCGCCCAGGAACACCCAATACATTTTCACTACACTTTCACTTCATACATGCCGACCCTCCCGGTTTTCGTGGGAGGCTCCCGATTTTTCGGGTAACCCCCCGCACCCTCGGAAGGGTAGGCATTTCTCCCGCATTCTGCCCACTTCCTAGTGAAGTGGGCAGAATTAGGAGAATACCCGCGGCAATCGCGGGTCTCCGTGAAGGGGGCGGGGCTTAAGCTGTGATTCTGCATGAATCACAGCATTTGGCCCCGCCCCCTATGTAAATTGTGCCCAATCGCGGCAATTTTAATGCGAGGGGGCGGGGCTTAATGGCGCGAATCGTCAAGCCCCGCCCCCGTCGGCCCCCTGCTGCATCTCTTAGCCGGGCTTCTCCCGGGAAGAGAATGTTAAAGGTAGGCAACCCTGTTTTACTTGTGTGCATCTGAAATAGCTACTGCAACTCTGTACGAACACAATGGGGTCACATGCGCACTGCAACTTAGATGCATGTGCATTAAAAAAAACAAGACTTTTCCTATGTACATTTATGTATATGGGAACTTGTTGTACAGTGAAGATTTATAAGAACTGGTAAAATACACCAGATATCTTTTTTTCAATGGTTTCTAGACATAAACAATCATTTATTGAATTTTCAAGATTTGGGGTCTGATTTTGGGTTGGGATTAAAATAAAAAAAAAAACTGGACAAAGCATCTTGCAATGCAAGGGGTGCAAATACATTTATACCCTTTTTCCACTGACTTAAAAATACCAGGTTATCGCACATGATCCCGCAACAACCTGGGACTTTTGTCAGTGGAAACGGCTCCACCCGGGAATCCTTCCTGGGTACCTAGTAGGGTTTTACACTGGAAAGACCTGGGTGAGCTGCAGTGTAAACTGTTAACCAGGGTCGTGTTCACAGCACGGGGAGAGCTGCATTCTGGCGCAAGGAGATTATGTCATCTCCAAATGCCAGCACTGCACCAGTGTACAGTGTAAATGGCACCGATCCGGGAATAACCCGAATCACTGCTGCAGTGGAAAAGTGGTCAGACCCGGGACCTTGGTGGGAAAGTGGTATTATTTATTTTTTGCATGCCAGGTAATCTGTGGCTGCTTTTGCTTGTAACCCACAAATGCTCGAAGGCTTTATTTTTACACAGCAATTTAGATTAAGTTTGGACACCCCCCTCCCAAATCCAAATCTCTCTGCACATTTTAAATCTACCCCTCAGTGCAGCAGGGTTTTACCAAGGTCAAAGTTACTTGCTCTTTTTTTCTTTACTCCCAGCACAGAATCAGGCCCTTGGTGCTGAAATCAAATTAGTATTCATTTTCATAGGTCTTAAATGGGTTTTTGTCATTTCAGGTAGTGGTAGAACTGAGAAAGGTTGACCTAGCAGGCTCCCAAAGTGACTTGGGTAAGTTTTTGATGTAAACACAGATGTGCTTGATAGTCTGTGTGTTGACTCTACAGTTCAAAACTGCTTTTATCTGTATATATTACAGCAAGCAACAAAAAAAAGTTCTTCTCGTGTTTTGTGGGTTTTTTCTGGTTGCTACATTTTTTTTGTGTGTAAAATGGTGGCACTATGAAAATGAACGCTAGTAATAATACTAAGAAAAGAAAGCAGAGGTCTTATGAACACTAAATGTGTCGGGACCACAGGTGGCTCATCACTGATCACAGAAGTACAGTACCGTGCAAACATTTTAGGCTGGTGTGGAAAAAATGCTGCAAAGTGAGAATGCTTTAAAAAAAAAAAATAGAAATGTTAATAGTTTATTTTTAGCAATTAACAAAATGCAAAGTCAATGAATATAAGAAAAATCTAAATCAAATCAATATTTGGTGTGACCACCCGATGCCTTCAAAACAGCATCAGTTCTTCTAGGTACATTTGCACAAAGTCAGGGATTTTGTAGGATTATAGTCAGGTGTATGATTAACCAATCATACCAAACAGTTGTGTAGGAGGCTTTAAACTGGATGAGGAACAGCCAAACTGGTATGGCTGTGGTAGACCATTTCATGTCACAGGTTATACACCATGGAACTAGGTAGTTATACTGCATCAGCAAGGTCTATCCCAGGCAAAGATTTCAATGCAGACTGGGGTTTCAAGTTGTGCTGTTCAAGCTCTTTTGAAGAAGCACAAAGAAAATGGCAACGTTGAGGACCATAGGTGCATTGGTTGGCCAAGGAAACTTAGTACATCACACATCAGATGAAAGACACATCATGCTTCCCTTCAAAATCAGAAGATGTCCAGCTGTGCCATCAGCTCAGAACTAGCAGAAACCAGTGCGACCCAGGTACAGAAGACAGTTTGTTCGCCGAAGGGCTGGAGAGTTGTACAGTGTCTGCAGGCAACAGTGAAGCATGGTATATTTTTGAAAGCATTCTTACTTTGCAGCATTTTATCCACACCTGCCTAAAAGTTTTGCACAGTACTATGTTTTTTTTTATTGTCTCTTTTTTTCCCTTTTGTTATTTTTTTTATATGTACCTGTGTTTCTGATTACAGAGTCCAAAATATAAGTGCTCGCTTATGTATTTTTTCTAATTTATTGTCTATTTAGCAAATAAATTACATGATATTAAAATATTTTCCAGGTTTAATCCCAGGGGGCAAGGTGAAGTTGGTACATAGTTCCTCCATACATTTAAGTGACAAGTAAGTGCACTCTACTTTAAACAATTGTTGAAGGGTCTCAGATTTAAAAAAAATATATATTAATGGATTTACTTCCCTCTACTCATCTTGGTGAATATACAATAGGGGGTATATTTACTGAAGTGGAGATGTTGCCTATAGCAACCAATCAGATTCTACTTAACATTTAATTAGCACCTTATAGAAGATAATAGCTAGAATCTGATTGGTTGCTATGGACAACATTTCCACCCCTAAAAACCCGCACTTTAGTAAGTATAACCAATTTCCCAAATCTATCAGGCTTGCTTAGATCCCATTTTCTAGGCCAACTATCCAGACATATTTATGGTCAGGGAATAGTTTGTGTGGTTGTGGGATTTCTAATATTAAAACAAAATTCTAGATGGAACCAATGAATAGACAGTGGGCCTGATTCTGTCGCATGTAATGCTGTCACAAATCCAAAGCCTCTGGCGATCTGAAGTCCTATGCAAACACCTGCCTGTAGTCGTAAGCAAGAGTAGCCATCGTCGCTAGTAACTGCACTTAAACCCACCCCATGCTTGGTGCAGAAGATAATACTGAAAATGATGTGCATTCTACACATGTACAATAGAATAGGTCCCAACTCTGACTACACGCGCATGATATGCCGATGGGATGTTTCTCTTACGTTCGAACAACTCATTGCTGCCCAGTTGACCCAGTGACACGCATTCAGCTGTCAATGAGAAATCAACTAAGATGTTTTAAATTCCTTATCATTCATAGCGGCTCTGAGTTGCTTTTGTCAGTTGAGATACATGCGCATTTTGCTGATACTTTGCTGTATGCGGCACATTCAGACCTGCGTGAGAATGAGTTAAACTGTATAAGACAGCTGGAAAGAGGTCTATCAGTCAGGGGCAGAACTATGGGAGACAACGGAGGCGCCTGCCGCCAGGCTCCAGCTCTGAAGGGGCACCTCCTCCATTGTCCACAACATATTCACCCCACTTAGGGTTGTAACTATGTACCCGGAGTGTACCGTCACGGGCACCCAATACATGGCACCCCTTCCAAGAGAAGTCACCATACACTAATGGAGAGCTCGAATCGAACTAAATTGCATCCTTTGAAAAATATATACTTCCTAGGTAGTAATTGTAGTGACTGTGCGGTCATATTGTTGCTGAACAGGTTTTTACGGTGCTACACTCAAAGAAAACTTATTATGTTATTTATTGGGATGCAATTGAACAATGATTGCAAAACGTGAGTCATTATTTTTTGGTGTTTGTTATGTATATGGGATATGCTAGCAATAATTAGGTTCCTTCAATTAAAAAGAAATCAGAGATTTATATAGTATATAATAATGTAGATTTGGATGTTCATAAGAGATATTTTATGTAATGAGAATGGAGGTAAATTAATATAAGTTACCCTCTGGTGGGACAACATATGTTATAGGGTGGATATAAGTTTGGTATAAAACATTAGATAATGTGTACAGATTATTAAGAAACTGTAATACTAGTGGTAAACATTTAAGTATCCGCTGTTTAAGATATATGTTTTTTATTATTATATTTATTTTTATTTTTATTATTATTTAATGTTATTAGTATGTATTACTTTTAATTATTATTATTATTTATTATTATTATTATTATTTTTATTTTATTTATTTTGTGCATGGATTAAAGTATTATTCCAATTTGGGGGATTGTTTAGGTCCAATTACCATTCAATGATATGATAGATTGCAGTTTTCACTAATGTCTAGGTTTATGATATAAATTTATGATATTTAGAAATATTAGGATCTTCCCTCATGCGGTTACTCTATGAGAAAGTGTCACGTGAGGGCATGACGTATAAACCATTGGGATTCCACTAGCGCGGTTTAATATCAAGTATAATCACGTGGGGGATTGACGCTTGGGATTCCTGCCCATGTGATTTTCTGTGAGAGAACGTAATGGTTCTCTGGGAGCTCTGGCTCACGTGGTTACACATCGAGACGGTGCCACGTGGGAGAGTGACGTCGGGGATACCCGCTCACATGACTCTGATGGGAGAACACAATGTCACGTGATTTGGTGACGTCCGGATGTATCGGGAACTCCGATCATGTGTATTGAGATAAAATCACGTGAGGGGAGGATATACGGGATCTCCGCTCACGTGATCGCTGATTAGAAAATGGTAATATTTAACAATAAAGGAAATAACGTAATGGTGGATTAATTTTGATCCAGCTTTTGGCTCTGATTAAGGTAGGATTTAATAGAGTCGTGTGAATCTTCTTTCTTTTTATTTTATTGTGGTTATATAACATTGTATTAAATTGGTTTCTCAGGTGAAATACTTCCACCTAATTGAAAAGGGTATTTATAAGCAAAAACTTGGTGTAGACTATTCATTGCCTCTGATAAAGCTGTCAGGTACAGGGAAACGCGTCAGGCTGAAAATAGAGGTTTCCACACATTGATCATTGGATTTTCCTGCTTGCTGACCAGTTATATCCATATTGGAAAAGACCACCACATTCCCACTGGTGTGCCATCTGCAGTAACGGGATACAGAGCATTACAGACCACAAACAGTGTCACCTGGACACTCTTGTTCCCACTTGGGACATTAGAGACCAAGACTAAGGGACTGCACAAGCTGCAGGATATTATTAACCCACTTGGACATCATCCACACTGTCTGCACTTGGAGTGATACTGTGCTTCTGAAATCCCTTTTTCATACAAGCTCACAAGAACTGCACAGGTTGCAGAGAACTTTATATACTTGGGACATCACCTGCACATCACATTTGAGAGTGGTACTGGTAAATATACAGGAGACTTTTTCTACTTCAGCATATGATTGAATATCAATGTGAGCGACATACCTCTGATTCATATCTCCTATACTACACTTTTTACCTATATACATTTTATGTAATTGAATATATAACTATATTCAATCCATTTATATGTCATTATGTCTATGATGTTTATTAAATTGTTTAATTTATGAAGATTTTCACACGACTCTATTTCTATTTTTATACCAGCTATATATCAGCTAATCATTTTTATTGGTTATTATATGTATTAGCCACACATGCGCCGTAGTGTGTGTATATATACACTAATGGAGAGCTCCATGTCAGACTATCAGCTGCTGCCTTGGTCTATGTGTAGCCTGTCTGCATACGAATTGCTAAATGACAGTGTCAGCGGCTGTGACGGGGGGGCACCAAATTATAACTTGCGTCTGGGACGAACTTATGAACTGCTAATAGTCACCCACTTCATTTTACCCATCATACAGATGTGTCCACATACATCTTACTTCCTTGCGCGTTAAACAACCCTTCTAGTCACGACTCGTTTGTGCCGAACGTCGTTTCGTGCAACTTTTTACCTTGAAATGCGTCTTATTTGCACAGTGATGCCAATGGATGCAAGCTGCTTTTGCTGATTAAAATTATATGCGGCATGCCTATACTGTATTCTGTGTGTGATTGCAGTTACATTTGCATGCCAAATGCTACGTTACAGTGTCACAGCCGCTGACACTGTAACGTAGCATTTCGCATGCCGATACACCCACAGTTGCACACAGAGCATAGGCATGCTGCATATCATTTTAATCAGCAGATGCTGCTTGTGCATCCTATTTGCATTGCTGTGCGAATAATACATATTTGAAGGGAAACACTGGCACACATAGACGCTCAGCTCTACCAAGTCACGCGGCGCTCACGTGTTATGTTTAACGTGACTTTTAGCACACGGAGGAAAGATGTATTTGGACATATCTTTAGTAGAGAGACAATTGAATTGCAAGGCTTGAGAGTGTGGATAGAAACCTATCAATAATTTTGAAACTCTCCTCCAGGATGTAATCTCTTTGCAAGCTGCTGCACATGTCAGAGCATTGAGGCATCATCTCTAAGTGGAAAACGTGGGCATCCCTGGTGTCTGTTATTGTCCGGATCCTAAATACAAGCTCATTCATAGTAACCCCAGTGACTTTTGCATTGACAGACGAATCACCTAGTAACTGCTCCACATGCTATATAAAGAAACCAACAAGCTTTGGTTGTACATTACAAAGAGTTATAGATACAAATCTGAATTATGACTATGACGTTGCTAAATGATTGCTGGGGTATATTTATAAACTGGTGCCAAAGATAAGGAGGCTGTTGTCCATAGAAATCAATCAGATGTAATCTATTGTTTTAACTAGTGTAGTTTCTAAAATGAAAGCAACCATCTGTTGATTGCAATGGACTACATCAATCTTTTCCTTCTGCGCCAATGTTTATATATGTTCCTGCAGATAATATATAACATTAACATAGACCCATAAGGGATGCAGAAGCGGACAACTTCATTACAGATATGTCCACATACATCTAGTTTCCTTGCATGTTAAACAGCCCATCTAGTCGCGCCTTGCCGTGGCGTGACAGTAGCACTAAGCGTCTTTTCATGCAACTTTTTTACCTTTATATGCGTTTTATTCGCACAGCAGTGCAAATAGAATACACAAGCAACTTCTGCTGACTAAAATGGTATGCAGCATGCTTATATTCTGTGTGCAAATGTGGGTGTAGCTGCATGTGAAACGCTACGTTGCAGTGTCACAGCCGCTGTCACTGTAATGTAGCGTTTCGCATGAAGATACACCCACAGCTGCACACAGAATATAGGCACGCCGCATATCATTTTAATCAGCAGATGCTGCTTTTGTGTCCTATTTGCATTGCTTTGCAAATAAGACATATTTGAAGTGGAAAAACTTGCACGTATAGACGCTCGGTGCTTCCGAGTCACACGGCACTCGTGCGTTATTTGTAACACGACTTGTAGTGCAAGGAGGATGGATTGATGTGGACACATCTGCATTTCTTTGTTCACAAAGGCTGGTAAGGGGATCACTAAATCCCAAAATTGGAAATGCCAACTTTGCCAGAATGGTCCTGTTGAGAGAATAGCCACATTTTAAATTTTTTGCAGTGTCGTAATAAGTCCTCATATAGGTCACAAAGTTGACATTTCTGTGACATGACTGGTCTGCCTCTGTGCATAAATCAATCAATGCACATATTATTTTCTACAGAGACAGTCTCCAAGCTACTGTTGGTTGAAAATACTATAATATAGAGAAGGACATTGTAACTAGTTGTAGAGAGATGAAAGACAACACAGGATGGACAAACAGGGGCCAATGTAAAGTTGCATGCAAGTCTATCTTGTGGCTTTTAGAACTATAAATGCTCTCGAGTCGGACATATGCATCTTCTTACGATTCTAGGTTGCATCTTCACTTGCGGCTAAAGAGGAGTAACTGTGTGGCTTAGTTGCAATTGCACGTAGCCAAAGTTTAGTGAGTACTTGTTGGGGGCTGTGTAGACTGAACTACAGTCTTAATGATAATGAGGATAGCTATGTTATCAAACGTACGGGTATGTAGATGCGGTCTTACAGAGGCATACATTCAGCATACAGGCGAGAATCTGCTTTTAGTTATATACACACAATGTGGTTGTAATTACTGGTGACTTGTGTTCAACTCTGCATCAACCCCACTGTTGTTAAGTAAATATGAACGTGTGTTATTTAAGGTAGATCATTCATGCCCATAATACACAACCTTTTATATAATGGCAAATAGTGGTATTACTTGCCCTTAAACCTGGCGCTTTCATGGATCATCTATATTTATGTTCCTTTCCTCTGTTAATTTTCTTTAAACATTCGTTTTTTTCTGCTACTCGAGTTTGTGATCTGAGAATGTCAATAACTTTGTTTCGTAGGTTTTTTCACAAAGATATCCTAACTCTTGGAATCCCTCAAACCTTCAATATAAAATTTCTCCCACAGGACCTAAATCACTTTGTCATTGGAACAGATATTGTAAGTTAAACGTACATTAAGATATACAAATGTTCTCAATATTCCATATTAACTAAAGGGAAATGGGGTTTTCACATATGCAGAAGACTGCCAAATATATTCCTAATCTTATTACACATGCTTACATTCACAGTACTACAGCTGTGCCCACATACATCATACCTCGGGGCGATACAAGTCACGTTAAACGTAACGTGTGAGCGCCATACAACTCTAGTGTCGTGCAACATTTTACCTTCAAATGCATCTTGTTCGCAAAGCAATGTGAATATGATGCACAAGCAACTTCTGCAGATTAAAATGATATGCTGCATGCCTATATTCTGTGTGCCTCTGCGGGTGTATCTGCATGCTAAACTCAGCTTTGACACTGTAACGTAGCATTTAGTTTGCAGATACACTCGCAGTCACACACACAATATAGGCATGCCGCATATCATTTTAATCAGCGGAAGCTGCTTGTGCGTTCTATTTGCATCACTGTCCCAATAATACGCATTTGACGGTAAAAAGTTGCACAAAAAGACGCTCAACGCTATCGAGTCACCCCACAGCATGGCACAACTAGAAGAGCTGTTTAACGCACAAGGAAGTAAGATGTATGTGGACACATCTGTACATCTTTCTCCATCTTATCTGGAGAACATTCAGACCATTGGGATGTGTTCATAGTGTGAGATCTGAGCACTTAAAAGGTTAACTTCATCAATTCCTCCTCCGTTTTAAGTAAGTGCCGAAGGTGTGTGTGGTTTCTGTGGAGCTACAGTACACCTGTACTTAGGGTTTTTTATTTTACTTTATTTAAATTTCAACTAGAAGTGCTGCAGCAGTCTCTGTTTAGATCACAGTGGGAGACAGCTGTAAAATCAGTGGGAATAGGCTCATTTGGGTCTCTATCTCTTGCCCCTTCTAAAATACTGGGGGACACCCTTATTTGCTTTTATTTAATTCACCCACTGTATTCAATAATGGACCTGAGCTATGCCTAGTGGAGCTGTGTCACTGCTCTGACCCTACTCACAGAGGAAAGAATTCCGTCCAGATGAGTGGGGAACATTTTTTTTGCCATTTTATGACCAGCGCTTCTTAAGGAGAAAGGTCTCTGCTTCCGGAAGTATGCTGGGTGGAACATTGGGTCCACTGGAGATTATTCTAATGCTCCTGACATAAAGACAAGGTGCCCCAGAGACCAGTTGACATCTCTTGTGGATGTTATATTTATCTACGACTTTGCTCTGATTCCAATGCTCCCTTATAAACTAACAAAAAGGAAGAGGTTCCTGTGATCCCTGTGGCTTCAGATTGGTAAAGAAGGACTTGTTACTCTGACATGCTTAGCAAAATAGTTAGTACCAGTTGGCATCTGCCTCTGCAGTGTCCCCCACATTGGAAGATAGATGAGAGAAGTTTTGGTACTTGCAGCAGTGGTTCCCAAACTTTTTTGAATCATGGCGCCCTAGAGTATCAGCATTGTTTTCACAGCACCCCTAAGCCAAATGTTTGTTATTGAGAAATTCAGAAAAAATGTAGTAAAGTTAAGTAAATTGTGCTTACCTGTCATCCTTATATTCAGTTATGTGGTGTAGGACAGGTTTGCGCTTCCATTTGTCCACATATTTATGTTACATTGACCATAAAGAATTTGATATGGTGCTGGACCACCTTCCTGAGGCACCCCTGCAAGGGTCCCGAGGCACCCCAGGGTGCCACGGTGCACAGTTTGGGAACCACTGACTTCCAGTACTGTTAAACCTGTCTCTCTGGATCTGAGGACACTGTATTCTTACACTTTCATTCAGTATGAAATACGTTTTTTATTGGAATGTATTGTTTTCCTTGTATTCTTTGTTTAACCCATGCTTTTCAACTTTGTAATTTAGAAACAGGAGGGGTTGGTTTGAGAAAGAGTTTTAGCATTCAAAGAATGAAGTTAGCAGTTTAAGTGCCAAGCTCCAGCTCCAGCTCCCAACCAATAATTAGCAGTGTCTCCAAGATGGATTCTTATCTTAATATATATGGGGTTGTATAATACAAATATACTACACCATGATTTTCAGCTTTTAACTAAATCATACAGATTTATCATTTGAATTTTTGCATCTGATATTCTCTTAATTTTACATTTTTCAATAGGGAATAGTAGCTCACGGAACACGATATGGATTAATAGAGCCACCAATGCAATATACATCTATGCACAGCAAGCTGAGACCATCGCAGGTCACTGCCATTGATTTCTCACCATTTGGAGAACCTGCATTTTTGGTAACTAATTTAATTAGGTTCATTTGAAAGGTGTCTGATAAAAGAATAAACGTACATAGAATAATATGTACATTACAATGTGCTTCTAATGTAGTGTTAAAAATACAGTGTATGTGCACCAAACAGCAAAATATCAATGAAGTTAAGTTTAAGGACAGTCAAATACATTTAAAACAAAAATAAAGACTTTCCCATTAAAGAACTGTCAGCCACCAACAACATACATTGTTTAAAAACTCCACCATTTGTTTATGGGGTTTTATTGGACTTATTCTCATTTCTTTCACCAGAGACATGTTTAATGCCACTTTATATTGGCCACATTTTATACCTTCAAGTTTGTAGTGATTTTTTTCTCTTTGTATCAGTTATGTTTATTATACTAGTACTTTGGATCTGTCATTTGCCAGGTCACTAGCTATTATGCAGGATTCATTTCCCCTCTCTTTCCTTATTCCACCTGTATCTCCCCAATTCTTCCTGTCTCCTCCTATTCCTCTTATCTGTCCCTATTTCTCCCATCTCCCCCTATCTCTTTCATCTCACGGTTTGTTGTATTGTAGTCTTCGATCCACTGCTCTGGCCGCTCACTATGCAGTCTGAACCTTCTCCGGTGTGGTGTACGGTCCTTTTACTATACATTTATCCTGTACCTATCTATGCCTCATTGGTAAGCTGAAACTTTGATTCTCACAGGAATGGGTCATCTTGCCCCAGAAATCCATACAGTTCCTCATAAAACCGGGAGTAGCAGATTAATCAGGTTGTGTAGGTCACACTATAGGTGAAAATATTTTTGTTTGTATGTTTATTTTACAATGGCATGTGTTAGAACAGCTGTGGGTGTGAGCAAAATCCAAACTTAAGACCGTATTCAATTAGCGGCAATAACGGCCCTTAATGTCAAAAATCATATACACTGCATGGGAAAGCTTGTCTGGGTCTGATAAAAGTACTTTAAAAAAAAAAAAATACTATAGTGTAAAATTAAATGTTATTTTTTATATGTTAAATGCCTATTTTTCTAATCCATTTTATTGTTAGTAAATTTATTAAATGAAAGTTGTGGTAAGTTTTGTGGGTATAAATAATTGCGATAGCTACTAATGGAATAATCTTGAATTAGTGTTTTTTGCTTTAATTGTTGCTGAGTTTTCTGTATATATAAATAAAAATTAGGAAAACCAATGTGATGCTAATTAGGGAAAATCGACCCGGAGTCTTGCATGAACATATTAAATTAATCCATTGGTGTTGAAATGATTAAGGAAGATGTATAGAGCTGTGAAAACAGCAAGTACCGGGAGAACTTTTGTTTTTTCTATTTATAGATGTATTTTCAGTACATAGTGGTTGTCATAGGTAGGTTATTTTATGCCTACACGTATGAACATACATTCTCGCTGTACAATCAGCCTGTGCAATCCCTGAAAAGCACAGCAAATAATGGGTTATTTAATGGTATCCGATATAATATGCTGTATATGAGTTAAATGCTGAATATCTTTACTTTTCCTAGTCTTTCAGAATGAAAATGCTGTTTATCCAATATTTTTTGTATTTGTTGTGTTCTGCTTTATTAAGGCAGGATGCTCGGATGGCTGCTTACGATTACACATAATAAGTGCAGAGTACCCAGCAATGCAGTGGAATGATAGCACCAACGGCCAGTCCATTACTGCATTACAGTGGTCCTTGACAAGACCAACTGTGTTCTTTGTTTTGGATGCAGAGTCTTCTATCTACATATGGGATTTGTTACAGAATGATTTAAAGCCAGTAGCCAGAGAATCTATTATGCCTGACCAGTAAGTACACGCTGCCTTGTCTTTTTTTTTTTTTGGGGTGTATAGGCTCTGCTTTTGCATGCTAGTGGCGATGTGTGGGGTCCTGTTGGAAATTACTATTAAATGGGGCAGATATATGAAGTTCCTGCTTCCCCATAGGCTATATTAAAATGTTTTAATTTAAACTGAATGTGATTCAAGACTTTGTCCATTCTGCTGAGAACACTATGCAGCAAGCATCATTACCACACGTTACACTTAGTCCTGGGTGCCAAAATAGGACCTCATTTACGAAGTGCAGTCAGAGCAGTACCCATTTGCCCCTATGCACCAAGAGTGTCCAATCTGTACTTACCAAAGTGCATGCCTACTTGTGCTGTTGATTTTTGAAGAGGTGCACAGTGTAACAGCGCAAACATCACAGCAAAAAATCCTACCACTTTAGAAGTTAGAACCATCACTTTACTTAAATAAAACTTTTAGGTTTACAATCTGAAATGATACTTGGTTTAGCCTCATCAATACCTTAAATTAATCATGAAAGTGAGTGAACATCAGGACTGTCTTTATTACATATGGCACTTTGTGCGTTTTGAAGTTTTGTTTTACATTTGTTGATGCATATCTAGGAATGCACTTCTCTGCTAGGGCATCAGAAAGGTGCAATGTGGGTCCTATTAAAAGTATAGGATGAGATCCAATGTATGCCAGTTCAAACCTGGTGCAATAATAAGTCCTTTTCAGAAATGGAACTAGCTGTGTACTCCTCCGCACCGCAAAGGGCACATATAATGGTGCAGACCAGGTGATTGTTTATTATTTGCTGAGATGTGATTTAGAGTTGGGACAGTTTCTGTTTCACGTGATTGTATAACTTTGTTTTAGAATTTGATGCAAACTTCATTATTCTTCTTAATTTGTGCAGCGTGTTGAGTATGTCGCTTTTTGGTGAACCAGAAAAGAACAATAATCTAATGGGACTGGCTGTAGCCAAATCTTCAGGAAAAGTGGAGATCCAATATATTAAGAAGAAACTGGCCAAGATTCAGCCAAAGGAGTTAGAGAAATTGCATCTAATTTTACATGAGATTTTATAATGATCTAAAATATTAGTGCCAGCGACATAATAAATATCCTTTATTATTGGTTTACCTTATATATTATGACCGATATTTGTATTCTACAATCTAATGAATAATAATTTATTGCAGATATATTCATATCTATTTTTGTACTGAATCATCTTTGTTTTGGCACTTACAACATTACATTTGTAATTTGCATTTGTAAGTATGCATTTGAGCACAGCACAGACATGTCAAAATGACTTATGCCATTGGCAATTAGTTGACATATACTGTAGTTACAAGGACAAGCTCACAGGTTTGAGCAGTTTCTAGGGAAAATTGCATGCATTCTTCAACATTAAAATGGAACCAGGTTGTTTTAATTATGATATAATATTATACTCTAAAGGCTATATTTACACACGTCTGGCTTTTCATTTAACGTTAATGCCCTTTAAATCTCGCTGGCAGAACTGCCAGCAAATGGTGGCTTTGAAAATCCTCTGCTTAGTAAGAGACCTCTAAGAAGTACTTTGCTAACAAAAAACCTCCACACTACACATTCATCCAGGGAAGGGTTCACGTTCTAGTGCCCCCAGTATTATAAATGAATTGGGCAGCTGTATTTCCCTACCACTGTCCTATCTACTCTCTGTCAGTGCTTCCGACCTGTTAGAAACATTGGGGCACTGGCATACAGTAAATAAGGAAGGCTGATGCAACAGAGACACTCTCTGACTCTCTTGCATCTATACTTATCCTTAAATAAAAACAAAAAATATTCTCTCTGGCAACAGATCGGCTTCAGTTTGGCAACACCAGTAAGTGTATAAGCAGACACCATGATAGTTGGAATGTGGAAGTCTTATAACACAGAAAAGTGGGAGTCTTATGACACTTTTCCTGTAGTAATGTGCACTATAGACTTTATAATGTGGTCTTTAGAATGTACATTTACCAAAAACACTGTTTTCCATGTATCCATGCACAGCGTGACATCACATGAACAACTAGCCCATTCCATCTCACTAGGTGGTGGTATGTGGCCACCCTTGCCTTGATTCCCACCTAATTCACCAAAGTATCATGTTACATAGGGACAGGCAGACGAAAATTGTTTCTCTTTAGTACAAAGATATATCACACTGAAAAACACTTAATTATGTTGAATATATTTTCAACACAGAAGCCTTCATTTTACAGGTCTGTAATTTGCAGAAAGTAAATCTGTGCTGGTATTAGAAGCTTTCAGAGTCATTTTTGTATTTGTTTTTTGTTGCACATTTTGAAACTCTTTTATTTAATCTTTTTATAAAATGTGCTGTAGTTTGTACAATATTATGTAAATAAATACATGAATACATTACATACTGGAAATTTTGAATTCAAAATTTTGTATTGTATGGGGTCGACTCAATTAGCCGTGAGTAAGTGTGGCCAGTGGCGTAACTACCATGGGTGAAGGGGGTGCGGCTGCTATGGGGCCCGGACCAACGTGGGGCCCGGTCCTCCCCCTGCACCTACGGTGCCAGGCCTCTGTCCGCGGCCCCTCCCTCTGCACCCTCCTCACTCCCCCATCACTCCCCTCTACTCCACTTACCTGCTCCGTGGCCGCGCCCCCCCTGCTCCGTGGTCGCATCTCCCCCCCGTGCGTGCTCCGTGGTCACGTCTTCCCAGTCAGCTCCGCCTCCGGCTCTCCCCATTGACTGATACTGGGAGAAGGCGTAGTCGCCTCCTCCCAGCATCAGTCAGTGAGATGGAGCCGACTGAGAGAGAGGGTGTGCCTGCCCTGCACAGCGCGACCATGGATCAGGTAAGTCGGGGAGTGAGGAGGGAGTGGGGGCCAAGGGGGGACCACGGAACGAGAGCAGGGGGTGGTAGGCTAAGAGGGTGGCCTGTAAAATTTTTTGCTATGGGGCCCCCATAGGTATAGTTACGCCGCTGAGTGTGGCCATATGCTGCACTTTACGGTAGCTCCAAACTTGCTGCTTTTTCTTGGCAGCCTCAAAGGGCTGCGTACAAAAAACATGAATTTGGGGCAAGATTAGGCCAAGACAGGGGCGAGTTGAGGTGCGATTGACATCGTTTCCACACTGTTGTAACAGCAATTAGACTCCCTCGTGGCTGAATGAATTGACCATGTATTTATATACGATTTATTTTGTTGCCGAAGTGGCAATCTCAACTGGTATTTTCTATCTGTACACCTTTTATTATACTGTGAGTGCTACTTGCCATACCAAATTTGTGATTCATACATTGTTGTATCCCTGCGGCTACTATTCTATAGACAATACAATCCAGAATCTATTACAAAAGATACAAGGTATTGCAAATAGTAACTACAGTAGATGCATCAAAGCATACAACCCTCCTTACATTGAACTTAGATCTTCTTATTTACTCAGCAAGGGGGATAAGAATACCTGCTTAGTTTTCCAATTATCAGCTGTTGGCCCTAAAAGGAATCTCTTCATCCTCGACTAGGAGACACAGGGACATAATTTTATAACCTGGAAAGGAGAGTCTGGGCACCAAAAAGTTACAAATTCTTTCCCATCAACCCAGGCCTTCCTCTCCACTATACCCATGCCCTGGCTATTCAGTTTTCATTTGGTGCCAGGGCAGGAGCAGGCACCATTTTGAGGGGGCTGCTAATAAGTGGTCCCCTGGTTACACTTATTTATTTTTACACTAAGGATGGTCTTTGTAAGAAGTCCTAAAGGATGCCCTCATAGCTGCTCCAGCACCGGTGGTGGCAGCATCGGAGACTGGGTCAGTGTCTTCCGCTGCGGGACCCTGCAGGAGATAGTTGGACTCAACACTGTCGGCACCCGCAGCCTGCATTTGGGGTCAGGTAAGCATGACTCCCTGCTGGCAGGGAGCCGCATCCTCGTGGCTGTACACCGCTGGTGTAGAGGACCACTGGCGGTGCTGGTATGTGTTGGACCGGGGTGCCCTGCTCCTTACACTGGACCACCAGGGCCCTTTGGAACAGGTTACCACTTTAAGCGATAATGGCCAGGCCCAGGGAGTTCACACCAGTGGGGTAGAGAGCTTCATCCTGTTAGCTCCTCCCCCACCCTTAGGCACGCTCACACCGGAGTTCAGCACCCCTCAGCAGGGCTGCCATCAGAAATTGTGGGGCCCGGTACTGAGAAAATAGGCAGGGCCCCCTCCCTGGAGTAAGGGACAGAGGTGGGCGGAATTGTGGATGTGGGTGGAGCTACTTCAGCGGTGAGGGACAGGGAGGGCTGGAGCTATTGGGAGCACAGGGATTAGACATGGTGGGGGGGCGGTGGCACAGGGGGCATGGAAGGCTGGACAAGGGGGGGTACTGGGCTGGGAAGGGTGGCACAGGGCAGGGAAGGCTGTGGGGGCAAAGGGCAGGGAAGGCAGGCTGGCTGGAAGGGGGGCGCAGGGAAGGCTGGTATATTATTGTTAATATTACTATATCATCAATTCATTTTTTTTTGTCATATTCGAGATTTAGACAATTGCAAAAAAAAATACCTTTAAGCACCTTATAAATTTTGGTAGACACAGGCAGCCTGGGAGAAAGAGCATCGGCTGCATTTCCGGAGATAGAGGGGACCCAGGTAGCAGAGCTGCAGAGGTGTGGAATGCAGTGATGTGCGGTACCGCACGTCATCACTGGTGGAATCCACCCGGCAGCCAGAGAAGAAACGAAGAGTGTCGGTGGCATTTAAAACATAGAGCTGGCCACGAGCCAATCACAGCTCGCGGAACGGCAGCCAGCCAATCAGCAGCGGCTGCTGCTGATTGGCTGCTGTTCCACAAGCTATGATTGGCTTGCAGAACTGCAGCCAATCAGCAGCGGCTGCTGCTGATTGGCTGGCTGCTGTTCCCAAGCTGTGATTGGCTCGCGGAACTGCAGCCAATAAGTAGCGTTCGCGGCCGGCAGACTGCTTTTTTCTCTAGCTTCCAATGCATTCCACCACACCTCTGCTACCAGGGCCCCCTCTCTCTCCGGGCCCAGGACTCGAATCCCCGCAGTCCCCCCCTGATGGCGGCCCTGCCCCTCAGACACACTCCTTTCTCCACGGGAATGCTGAGCTGCCATTTTACACACAGTGCCTGCCTCTGCTCCACATGGAGAGAAGCTTAGGGCCCTGGTCTCCACATACACCTTGCTCCTGGCAGCTTGGCTATATATATTATGTTGCTTCCTGCTACTGGCTGGATTGTTGAGCATTATTTGCCCATTTTAATCTGCATTGAGTGCGTGTGACTTCTGCTGTGTGTCTGGTTGTGCCCTGCTGTTTGCTGCCCCACTGGGATACCGGTACTGGGACATCCCACGGTCAGTCTGCTGCTTTAGTTTACTTTTTTATATATGCATCTCTTGCAGCCCCACTTATTGTAGTTGGTGCCACTTGCCACTCCTTGCATTGCCCTGTAATGCCACCGCATTAGCTTTTGTCTGTGGGGACATCTTGGATTGCATTACAATGTCTTTCAAGAACAAAGCTCCCAAATAGGTGGGTGCTTCTGTGACAAGCACGTGTAGAACCTGTGCTAACACACTCCCCACGACCCAGCCCACTATGGCCTCTTATGTCTCAGTCGCCTCTGACATTGAGACTTCTTCAGTGCCTGAAGATTCCATGTCACAGGTAGATGTTGAGGCACTAATTAGGGCAGTTAGATTTGTACTCCAGAGTGAGGAATCTGAACAAGCTTCTAAATCTGGTATTCAAGCAAAGAGGGTATCTACTGTGTTCCCTGCTTCTGCACAGCTTGATGGCCTCCTCGTGGAGGCATGGGCTCACCCTAATAGGCACCTCCAATTATCTAAGGTATTGGCTTAGTTCAACTCACTCCCAGTTAGGGAGTGGGCCAAATGGGAATCCCCTCCTCCGATTGATGGCCACATTGCCCGTCTGGTCAGACCCTCTTTCCTTCTATTTCCGAATATGGATTCCGTTAAGGATCCAATTGATAGGAAATTAGAGACCTTCCATAAAACTGCGTATTCCCATGCGGGTGCTATTGCACGCCCAGCCCTTGTGTTGATGTGGGTGTCGAAAGCTGTAAGCCGCTGGGCGTAGAAACTGGAAGAGCGTCTCAGATCTGGTAATAACAAAAGGTAATTATTGCCTTTAGTGGAGCACAATAAGACTGCAAGGTCCTACTTGGGTGAATCGACTGCTGACACAGGGATCTTAACTTTTAAAGTGTTGGCGTCTACTGTGGTTACCAGTAGAGCCCTCAGGTTGCATTCCTGGTGCGCTGACTCTGATTCCAAAAAGGTGTTGAAGGTGCATCCTTATTCATGAGACATATTATTTGATCAGGAATTGGACGAGATAACTGCTACAGTGGCGGCATCCAAGACGACATTTCTTCCTTATGCAGCTCCTCCCTGGGACAGAATGTCTACTTTTCGTTCCTTTTGCCCACAGGGAAAGGCCAGGGACCAGGCATCTTCTAAATTCCAGGGGTCCTCCAAGGGATCTAATCCCTGAGGCAAGCAGCCTTGGTCTACTAGTCATCCCGCACCCAAGCCTGCCGACAAGCCTGCTGCATGGGGGGATGGGCCTCCACCTGGGGGACCCCAGCGTGGGAGGCTAGCTTTTACCTTTCAACCGATGCCTGTGTCAGAGACGTCTCTCAGGGATACACTGACTTTTCTATGGTGTTTTCTGGTTGGTTCTTTTCCACCAGATTTCCAGCAGATCCAGGAAAAGCAAAGGCTGTCAGGTTCGCACCCTTCTGGACTCCAAGGTCATCATTTCGGTCCCTTAATCTCAAAGAGGTCAGGTTTCTATGCCAACCTTTTCCTAGTCCAGAAACCAGGCTGTTTATTTTGTCCCAATCTCCATCTCAAAGTGCTGAACAGATATCTGCGGATCCCAAGGTTCTGCATGGAGTAGCTTGGTTCCATTATTCTAGCACTGGAGCCGGGGGCTTTCATGGCATCCTTAGATATCCAGGATGCATATTTGCACATTCCCATCCATGTCAGCCACAAGCGCTTCCTCTGATTTGCGGTTTGATCCAACCATTACCAGTTTCAGGCCTTACCATTTGGACTCTCATGGCTGCTTGTGTTTTCACAAAGGTCATGGCGGTTATTGCAGCGAACCTGCACCACAGAGCTGTAAGGATTTTGCCTTACCTGGATGACCTTCTCCGGATGTCTTTGTGGACCATATTTGTGTGACCCTTCTCGGGTAATGTTACACTTTGGTGCCCAGCTGGACTCCAGGGTGTATATTTACTAAAGTGAGAATTTTTAGAAGTGGAGATGTTGCCGATAGCGAGTGGGCTCTTCATCAGGAGGTCTTCCAGTTACTGGGGTCTTCCAGATGTAGACATGATAGCGTCTCGGCACAACCACCAGCTGCCAAGGTATTGCTACCACACCAGGGATCCTGGAGCTCTCCTGGTAGACTCTCTGGTGGTGTCATGGACGTTTCTACGCATCTGTGTCTTCCCTCTACTCTCAATGATCCAGCGAGTTCTCCTCAAGTTCAAGTTGGAGAGCGGCATGATTATTCTAGTGGCTCCATATTGGCCTTGGTGTGTGGTACACTGATCTTCTAGGCCTCTTCATCGATGCTCCTCTGTGTCTGCCCCTCCAGCCGGATCTTCTATCTCAGGGTCTGTGTTTTAGTCCGCACCTGGCCCGCCTCATTTTGATGGGGTGGCTCTTGAAACATTCATTTTGAGAGTGATGGGATTTTCCAACAAGGTCATCCGCACCATGCTTAGTGCCTGGAAGCCACCTTCAGTAAGAATCTATTACCGCATTTGGTGGACATACTTTGTGTGGTGTTTGGCCAGGGGTTTCAGTACCAAGTCATTCCGGCTCGCACATGTGCTTTCCTTTCTGCAAGCAGGGTTAGATTTGGGCCTCCGACTTTCTTCATTAGTACAAGTCTCTGCCCCATCTGTCCTCTTTCAGCAGCAGATTGCTCTCCTACCAGACATTCAGACTTTTTAATCAGGGCATCATACATGTACAATCTCTGTTTGTTCCTCCTCTTGCCCAATGAGATTTATTCTTCAGGCTCTCCAGTCTGCTCCTTTTGAACCTTTGCACATGGTGGACATTAGGTGACTTATGTAAAAGACTGTTTTCTTGCTTGCCATTGATTCAGCTTGGCGAGTGTCTGGCTTGAGTGCCTTGTCTTGTCACTTCCCCTTTCTTAGTTTTCATACAGATTGTGCGGTTCTCAGGACTCACTTGGGTTGCCTCTATAAGGTGGTTTCTCGATTCCATATTAGCCAAGAGATTGGAGAATAGTCTGGATCATTGAAAGACGGTACCACAGAGGCAGCCTCTCTGGATGTGGTGAGGGTTCTCTTCATGTATGTGAACAGGACCATAGATGTCCGTGAATGGGACACTCTTTGTCCTGTTTGATTGTCACAAGTGTGGCTGGCCAGCTTCGAAAACAGACTTTGGCCTGGTGGCTCCGCTTGACTATCCGTCATGCCTACTCGGCGGAGGATCTTCCTGCTCCTTCTGTGGTGACTGCTTATTCCACCAGGACAGTAAGGGCATCTTGGGCAGCTCAGTGTGGTGCTTCAGTGGAGCAGCTTTACAAGGCTACCACCTGGTTATCTGCCCATACCTTCCTTTTGATTCTATGCATTTGACACCTTTGCGTCTTTGGACACTGCTTTCAGGTGAAGGGTTCTCAGCACAGCCGAGGAGCGTCCATGCCTATAGGAGGACAGCTTTGAAACATCCCATTGTGTCCCTGTGCCCCCTAGTGGAGGATGAAGAAAAGGAGATTTATGGTCTTACCTGGTTAAATCCTTTTCTTCGACTCCATTGAGGGAACAGGGCACCCACCCTGATGTTCCTGGCTTGCGGGGTCTTGTTCCTTTGGTACTGGTTCTCTGAACACTGTCTGTGTGTGATTCTGTGTGTGTGTGTGCTGGTCTTCCTTCTCCCTCTCTTTCTCCTTGCTCCTGTGTTTGGCTTGTTATTTTAACTGAATAGCCTGGGCTGGGGGTGGGCAGAGGCGTCACCGGTCTGGTGACACCCGGTGTGCACTCTGGAAAACTTCTGCATGTTGGCGGCACTCCTGGCCGAAAAGAGGTCATCGCCTCGCGAGGGTTCCCGATAACACCATCCGGGGGCAGCCCGGCATCACCGGAGATGCTGAGCTGCCCTCGGAGACTGGGCTCCTCTTCAATGACAGGAGTCGGGTGCTGCAGGAGAATGTCACACTGCAGCACTTGGCTCCTGTCACTGCAGTGCAGCCGGCATTTTGGTGTCACCACCACCGAGGGTTACACCCGGGTACGGCCCGCACCCCCTTCATGACTCCTGGGGGAGGGGTGTAGTGGAGAAGGATGCCTGGACTAATAGTAAAGAATTTGTAACTATTTGGTGCCCAGACTCTGTCCTCTCCAGGCTATACCATTGTGTCCCTGTGCGCCCTATGGAGTCGAAGAAAAGGATTTAACCAGGTATGGACATAAATCTCCCTTGTTTTCCTTTCAAATATTGCCTGACACATAGTATAGCATAATTATTAGAGTGAATAGGAAGTGAATATAGAAATGGAAAATATTTCCTTTTTCTATCACAGATATTGAACGGCAGCATATACTGATCCACAAACCAGTTAAGTAATATAAATAGGGTAAATACAGTCAGGTGCATAAATATTGGGACATTGACAGAATTTTCATATTTTGGCCTCTATTCACCACCACTATGGCTTTGAAATTAAACAAGATGTGCTTTAACTGCAGACTTTCAGATTTAATTTGAGGGTAATTACATCCAAATCAGGTGAGCGGTGTAGGAATTACAACGGTTTCTATATGTGCCTCCCACTTTTTAAGGGGCCAAAAGTAATGGGACTATCAACTCAAAAGCTATTTCATGGACAGGTGTGGGCTATTCCCTGGTCATTTCATTATCAATTAAGCAGGTAAAAGGTCTGGAGTTGATTCTAGGTGTGACATTTGCATTTGGAATCAGTTGCTGTCGACTCTCAATATGAGATCCAAAGAGCTGTCACTATCAGTGAAGCAAGCCATCATTAGGCTGAAAAATCAAAACAAACCAGAGAGATAGCAAAAACATTAGGTGTGGCCAAATCAACTGTTTGGAACATTCTTAAAAAGAAAGAATGCATCGGAGAGCTCAGCAACACCAAAAGACTCGGAAAACCACGGAAAACAACTGTGGTGGATGACAGAAGAATTATTTCCCTGGTGAAGAAAAACCCCTTCACAACAGTTGGCCAAATCAAGAACACTCTCCAGGAGGTAGATGTATATGTGTCAAAGTCAACAATCAAGAGAAGACTTCACAAGAGTGAATATAGAGGGTTCACCACAAGATGTAAACCATTGGTGAGCCACAAAAACAGGAAGACCAGATTAGAGTTTGCCAAACAACATCTAAAAAAGCCATTACAGTTCTGGAACAACATCCTATGGACAGATGAGACAAAGATCAACTTGTACCAGAGTGATGGGAAGAGAAGTGTATGGAGAAGGAAAGGAACTGCTCATGATCCAAAACATACCACCTAATCAGTGAAGCATGGTGGTAGTAGTGTCATGGCGTGGGCATGTATGGCTGCCAATGGAACTGGTTCCCTTGTATTTATTGATGATGTGACTGCTGACAAAAGCAGCAGAATGAATTCTGAAGTGTTTCGAGCAATATTATATGCTCATATTCAGTCAAATGCTTCAGAACTCATTGGATGGTGCTTCACAGTGCAGCTGGACAATGACCCGAAGCATACTGCAAAAGCAACCAAAGAGTTTTTTAAGGCTAAAAAGTGGAATGTTATGCAATGGCCAAGTCAATCCCCTGATCTGAATCCGATTGAGCATGCATTTCGCCTGATGAAGTCAAAACTGAAGAGAAAATGCCCCAAGAACAAGCAGGAACTGAAGACATTTGCAGTAGAGGCCTGGCAGACCATTACCAGGGATGAAACCCAGCGTCTGGTGATGTCTATGTGTTCCAGACTTCAGGCTGTAATTGCCTGCAAAGGATTTGCAACAAAGTATTAAAAAGTGAAAGTTAGATTTAGGATTGTTTAGTTTGTCCCATAACTTTTGGCCCCTTAAAAAGTGGGAGGCACATATAGAAACCGTTGTAATTCCTACACCGTTCACCTGATTTGGATGTAATTACCCTCAAATTAAATCTGAAAGTCTGCAGTTAAAGCACATCTTGTTTGTTTCATTTCAAGACCATTGTGGTGGTGAATAGAGGCCAAAATATGAAAATTCTGTCAATGTCCCAATATTTATGCACCTGACTGTATACACACAAAGATGCAAACAAAACAAAAAGCTGTTTTTTAATGTATAGAGGATCTATGGCCCTCATTCAGAGGTCGTCGCAAGAAGCGATCACTCTCTCTGAATGAGAGAGGCCGCTTCATTTTTGAAGTGCGGCCTCCTGGTCATTAGTTAAGATGTGGGTTACCACCCACAGCTTAACGACCGACCAGGTTGATGGTCGCGATGGTGAACACCATCGTGACCATCGGGGCTTACGATGAGACCCTAAGGTTGATCGAGCAGGAAGCTCCCCAGTGACATCACTGATGATGTCAGTGCGGCCGCCCACAAAACGGTTCCTTAAGGAATGCCTCCGTTTTGTAAACAACCCCCCCCGGCCCACCTACAACACAGGGCGAGCTGTCGATCAACATCGACAGCCGCCCCTTTTGTAGAGAGCTCCAGAGCGAGAGAGTTTCTCTCTTGCTCCGGGGCTTGCGCATTCGCAGTGCGGCCGCTGCGTGTGCACAGGGCTAACTATTGACCCGGTTGCGAGCACATCGGTGGTTGTGACCGGGTCTGAATGAGACCCTATATCTACCTCAATGAGTTAATAGGCATTAACAGGTATAAGATGCAAATGGGCCTGATTCAGCACGGATCGCAGCTGCGTAATTGCACGCTATGAAGCTCCGAAAATATGCTAATGTCTCCCATCGCTCAGCCAGCTATTCCTTGTACACTGGACTGGCATCATGTGAGTGTTTGTGTAGCTGCTGCTATGCAGAGTTGGCTGGCACCTCTGCCACCCATTGTCAGAGACTTGTTCTCAGCTGTCTAGAGATATGCTTCCGGCAGCACAGGTGTGCGGTTTTGTGGCCAAGGGACTTTTACCATAGAGCACCCCTCCTCTGAAGACTGCTTTGGGCCGCCCCAGTGTAATCTCCAGTGTCTTCCAGTGAATGAAGTAGAAAACTGGATTTCTGTATTTACTAGTAAAATCAATTTCTCCGTTTTCATGAGGACACTGGACATTCTCCATGGGCTCTGGATGGTCATCTATTCTGGTTCTGCCTCTACAGTAGTTCTTTGAGAATGGTCTGTAGTCCTGCTTTGATTCGCCTCTCCTTCTTATTTCCAGCTTGTTTTAGGGGCTTTGTTATACATTAACTGGGCTTGCTATGGAGGGGGTGGAGCCTTTTCCAACTTAATTCAATTATTAAAGTGCCAGGCTCCTCCACCACTACCTATAACCCAGTTAAATCTCCAGTGTACCCATGGAATTGGAGAAATGGATTTTACTGGTAAGTACATAAAAACAGTTTTCCCTCCAGATTCTTAACTGGAATGAGGAGAGGTCACTGCAATAAACTGAATCTAATGATAATAATCCAGTATCATAGCATAGAGAATAATTGGAATAATTATTCTATAAAGGCAAATATATATGATTAACACAGTTTTCAGATATGCTGTGGTATTCACTCATCACTGTGCTCAATAAGGGGCTCATGCAAAGTTGAAAGAACTTCAGTTTGCACAGCATATATTGCGTGAATTTGCACTGAATATGCTTGGAAAGCTACCATCCTTGTATGTGACTCTGCAAACCCATATGTACATTATACTTCTCAAACCTTATGACTGGGGTGCTGACATGAAGGCAATGTTGACACATATGGCCTATGCAGACCAGCACATACGTGTATGCCTTTTGGTAGGCATACATTTTTGGCACCTAGTATAGTGCAGGTGCAAGTACAGTACTCATTGATGATGAATTACAGTAAACCAGGTGGCTATTAAACTATTGATGCAGTAGTGTATGCATATTGAGATGCATACAGCTCTGCCTAAAGTAGCTGTTGAAATCCGACATTTGCCCCTAATAGACTCAATGGGCCAAATGTTATAGCCAGGACTTTGTGGCAAGTGCTGAGGTTTTGGTTCTTTATCCACAAGATTTAGAGCAGCAATTATTTTAAAGGCAAAACCAAACTGAGGCCTGATTCAGAAACGTACAGTGTGCTAATGCATTTGCAACTGTGATCCCGTATGCAGCTGCTGCACGAAAATATGCTAACGCTATAGCAGCCTGGAAATGTAATGAGACGCCCACCGGCAAGGAAGTCTATCTACAAACACCTATCAGTAGTTGTAGATCTTTTGATAATCTACCATCTGAGTAACCCTATGGTCACGAAGAATGGCTGCGGGAACTGAGACACTGGCGGCATGTTTTCTACATAGTTGTAGGCTGAGACATGCCCCGAAAACTGTTGCGACATGCCTGCGTTTTTGCTTCAACTCCCTGTAACCGCCCTGAAACTGTCCCTGACTGTCAATCGCTTTGCGAAGAAATTCTCACTGGGAGCGCCATCGCTAAGTTACCATGGCATGTGCAAGTGTGACCATGACGCATGCACAGTCGGCCGATAATCGCTCAACGGTGTAAATATTGGCGTGTAAATTTCTGAATCAGACCCTGAGAACGTGCAGACTCCATGCTGATAATGCCCTGGTTCAGAACCAAACTTATGACCCATACTTACCTACTATAAGTTTTCCCGGGGAGGAGAAGCAGTGGTGATGGGAGCGGGGCCTTATGGCTTGCGTCGCTAAACCCCGTCCTCTCTCTGTAAATTACAGCGAATACCGCATATTTAACTAGAGAGAAGAGCCAAATTGCGCAATTCTTAAAGAATCACGTTATTAAGGTCTGCCCGACTGCCGATCTCCAGGAAAATTCTCCCTGTTCTGCCCACTTCACTAGGAAGTGGGCATAATGTGGGAGAGGTGCTTACTCTTCTGGGGGTGCGGGGGGTTACCAGAAAAATCAGGAGCCTCCTGCAGTTCCCAGAAGACTAGGCATGTGTCATGACCCCAGTGCTGAGAGACAGTGATGCTAGCCACTGCTCTGCCCTGTTATTTACAGTATATGTAACATACAGCCAACAAGGGATGGGTAGCTCACAAGCCTGTTCCCGTTTAGTCCTAATTTATGTTGTACATTATGTATAGTTTAGCTTTTTTTTTTTTTAATAAAATTTCTCATACTTCACTTTTTTATTACTGACATTTGTTCATTAATTTTACTGCAAGTGAATTTAATGACTGATTGCAGGTATTAATACTAAACACCAAATATAATATTTTTTTTTTTAAAAAGCGAGAGAATTGCCATTTTTGTAGCTATGATACAGTAGGTGATGGTTTAAAGGTCAAAATAACAGTATATTGTTTTCTATTATTCTATACTTACTAATATCTTTTTTTTATTCAACTGCACGTAGGATTTTAGTATAAAAATTAAGATTTGCAAATACAATACGGTTGAAATGTATTTATTAAACACATAAACACCAGCAGGTGGCAGTATTTCCCTTTAAAAGTTTTGTGAAACAGAGTGCTATTATTAACACATTATCGTAAGGGACAAAGCAAAAACAGTTCACTTTTCTAACTGAGCAGAGACAGGGGGCAGGGAAATTTGTAATGAAACTGATGCCTCATTCGACACCTGTAATGATTCCCTTACACAAACTGCCATAAACATTTGTATGTGAATTAGAAGCACATCAACTACAATTTTATGCTCTACTAGGTCCAGCAACAAAGTAAATAATTTAAGTTTAAACATCAAGAAAATTGCCAGTTTTTAAAATAAAATACCTCCATTTTGCTGCCCCCCCCCAAAACTCGTTACCTGAGACTCTTACCTCATTATACATATAGCTCCCTTTTGTGAACAAATTGCTGCTTTAGAAAAATCACACTTTTTAATGTGGTAATACAATGTGTAACAGACCACACAGTAATTAAGAGATATATTATGTATAAATGAAACTCATACTGGGAATTTTATAGTTACCTGAACCTGAGATCAGTGAATTCCTGTAAAATGAATGTGATGGTGCAGTAAAAATTAATGCATTGCATGCTCTAGCTTTGGGACCTGCACTGATGGTCAGTTGTGAGCTTCAGGTAATGAAGGGAGATTTAGGCACTTACTAGGAGGGTTAGGGTGCGGGGTAAGCAGGGTTAGTAAGACGGTACAAAAAAGGAGGGTTAGGGTGTAAATAGGAAAGGGGAACAGTACCCACCGTTAACCTGTCGAGATTACAAAATTACAACCATCGGGATGCCGATGTCAATGTACTGACAGCCGGCATCTCCTCCGTTGGTGTTTCATACCGATTCCCTGTGAAATAATAGTGAGTGCAGGCAGTGGAGGAACCGTGCATCGGTGGGAGTTCAGCTGCTGCTATGAAGCCTAACATGGAAGCCATTTCAGCCAATACTTTACCCCCTGACTACTCAAGAATTACGCAAACGAGTACTGGGGCCCATCTCAGCAGATGCAGGGCGACTCGGCTGAGCCGAGTGTCTTAAAGTCTCAAAATGTAACTCTTATTTGCACAAATGAAACAACAAAACTACTTAGCTAGACTGCACTGATCAATTTTATGTGTAACATTTGTACATCTGTGTTCGAATGAGTAGGAATCTGTATACAAAGTGCTGCGATAAAGTGTCCACAGCTTTTCTCACGCCAAGTTCCGTTGTGCTTCAACTGTGACTTTGTACTTGTTTAAAACTAATTCCTGTGAGGATAATGTCGCGGTCCAGCGTCTCTAGTACACTTTGGCATTTTGTTGGGATTTTTAACATGAAGAATTTCACTGATTCCCTGATGGATCAGCAATCATCGGTGGCCTCCAATCGGCCTTTCTGACTGGCGCATTGCCGGTTCTGGTTGGATCAAGGAATCTGTGAAATGGCCATCTGATGTATGTTTTAGTGTTTTAAAATATGTTGGATACAATTTTAAGCCATGTGGGTCTATTTACTAAGCAGTGTTAGGAGACAGAGTGAAAAGTGATAAGATAGTGATAAGGTGTCAGCCAATCAGCTCCCAACTGTCATTTTTAAAACACAGCCTGTGAGATGACAGTTGGGAGCTGATTGGCTGGCACCTTATCACTTTTCACTCTGTCTCCTAACACTGCTTAGTAAATAGACCCTATGGATCTGTCATTGCAAGGGTTAGTACACATCTTATAAACCACTACAGTGGATACATAAACTAGGTATGAAAAAATTAATAGCATCTTGCATAACTTTAATAATTACTTCAGTATTTTAGATGCAAAATGTATTGAATACAATAGAGCAGAGGTTCCCAACCACGGTCCTCAAGGCACACTAACAGTCCAGGTTTTAAGGATTGCCATAGTTGAGCACAGGTGTCTTAATTAGTACCTCAGTTATTTGATTTAACCATCTGTGATTAAGCATGGATATCTCTAAAACCAAGACTGTTAGTGTGCCTTGAGGACCGAGGTTGGGAAACACTGCAATAGAGGTTATAACTGGAGTTTGCAATTAATCCTTCAGACTACTCACTGATATTTTGTTTAAGCAATCCAGGTGTCAATTATTGCTAATTAAGCTCCCTACCCTTCAACTATAGAATTAACTGGTTTATTTTAGAAAGGGACTGATTCCCATGGTGATTTTATCCACTACTGTAAATATGTTATTAATTAAAAAACAAAATCCATTTACTCAAATTTGATTACCAAGTGCGACAGATAACCTGCACACAAAGTCTAGGCATTTATGCTGAATAGGCCTGATTCAGCAAGGATCGCAATTGCAAAGCTGCACACAAATCCTTACTATGATGCAAATGCAGCAGGAGGTGTATGTCACCCCCTGCTGCATTTGCGACCCAGCACTGGATCAGTCTGGAAACACCATTGTGACCATCAGTGGTTGATGGTTGCGATGGTGGATGGGACCGGGCCTCCGGCCAGCTGAGTAAACCTCAGCTTACTCAGACTAGCCAGCTTGCAAGCCCAGAACACTGTGTTGATCAACGCAGATCCTGGGCTGGCCACTCAAGGAAAATGGGCTAGACACGCCCCCGTTTACGGGAATTCCAGTCGCCCACCCAATCCCCCTTAAATCCCTCTGCCTGTTAATCAGGCAGAGGCATTCAAGGGTCTGCGTGCGACTACGCAGGACCCGTTCTGTAGATAATGTAATGTAGAATGTGTCTACATTACTGCAGCGCTCATAGGTGTTACTTTTGCAATCTTGAAATGCTTTTTTAAAAGTAGGTAAGTATGAGTTGTGTGACCAGCAGAAGCTGCTCCAGAAGTGGGGCAGCAGAGCAGTCCAAAATTCAAATAGGGTAGCTACACCAACAGTCACCCCAAACGCTGCCAAACATCACCGGCCGGGAATCCCTGGCAGTTGTTGTGGCTCCTTTTGTTGAATGCTGGATATATATATATATATATATATATATATATATATATATATTTATATATATATATCCAGCATTTCAACAAAATAAGAAATAATATAAATTATCTAATTTTGTGTATGATGTTTATTAACATTTTCTCATACTATTATTTTACTACTGAACCCTATTCTATTGCTAATTTTGTACATTCAAAAACAGTGTTAGATTGCCACAATAAATCAAATGCAAGCTTTACATCATTAACATCTTAAAATATATTGCTTTAGCAAATGACAGCAGAGGGACCAGAGTAGACATCTCATTAAGAAATGTGTCAGGTCTCCAAAAGTGTCTGTTTTTGGAGGATTGACTCCCGGACTGCTTGTGATAGAGTCTATTCTGCACTTTATTATGAGTTATTTTGCTCTGGTACTGTAGAATTTTGTTTTTGTTGTGGCTCCAACTGTGCAAGTGTCAAATATACGTAGTATATACATTTGTTTTTCATTCTCTCTCTCTGGGGGTATATTTAAATAAATTTTCTCTTATGACTACTTCATATGCTTACAAAATAATGGTACAGTCCTGGTCAACATTATTAGTATCCTTTAATTTTAAGTTCATCATGTACAATATCTCCTGAAAAAAACCAGCTTTGGTCTATAGACAAGCATGTTTGGCACAGAACAGCTAAGAATAAATAATAACAATTGTTAAAATGGCGGATGCAAAATCTGTAAGCTTTGCCCCATCACCTGAAACCCCGTTCATACTCTCCTGAGTTGTGACTTCCCTCCATAGAGCCCTCGGCTGAGACTCTTCCAGCTTTGCTATCCCCGTATTGAGACAAATATCTCCCCACTTATGGACTTGTCCTCTGTGCCAGTGCCTGAACCGCTCCTGCCACAGTTTCAGTCAGAGGCTTCCTATGTGGCCATCTACCTCAGTGCCATCTGTTGTTATCTCTGGGCCCCCTCATCAAACCTCCCTCCTCTACCCTCCTCAAAACATCCCTTCCTGCATGTGACAATACATGTATCACCAAATAGATTTTTAAATAAAATCAGGTGACCAGCAGTGTAGTGCATATTCTACTACTCTTCACTCTATCTTTGATTCTGCCCCCCCTCCTGTCCACAGCCCCAATCTGTACACTGAGGTTAACTCCACCTCTATGCAAAGGTTTCAATTTGCCATCACCATGCTGTGTGCCTAATAGGGGAATGTGACCTCTGTCAACCCTTTTACAAGTTGTGCCCTTTTCTGAAGTGGCTCTAAAAATCTGTCTCTCCAATGAGGAAGGGCAAAAACAGCCGACCAAAAAAAGATTCAAGTAGGCCCTGTGACTGCTTACCCAAGGCTGTATTATGCTCCTTTCTTAAAATTTCACATGCTGCTGTGCCACTTGCCAACTCCAGGTATGGACAAGCCTCCCCCTGGCACTATGGCTCAGGCTCCCCAGTTGAGCAATCTCCATTCTCTAAACGTTCACCTTTTGGAGGGCAATAGGAGGGATAATTTCCCACATTAAGTCACTCACCTCAAAACAGGAGGTACCCAAGTCCAGACTGCAAGAAACTCACCAGGTTCAGGTTTCGCTTGTTCAGGCACCTGGATTTAAGGATCGCTTCCCTGTAGAAGGACAAAGAAGCTTCTGATGATCTCTTGTCCCAATCCGAGACACGGCCCAGCAATCAACTGAAATGAAAGCCATGCAATTTAAATCAATGACCTCAGTAATAGAAGCCGTTACAATAATATCAGAATTTCTTTGGTGACATTCTGGGGCTGGATCCTAATGACACTATTGAATTTGATTGTGATATAATATGCAGGCTCCATTATTTTTTGCTGAAAGTGGAGATCCTCCAAGAGGTTCGGAGTTTAGATGGTGTTGAATTTAATGATGCTAAATTACAAATATATCCTGACCATTCCTGGTGTACTCTCCAACAGTGCAAACTCCTTTGCATGACAGAGGAACCTTGAGGCATGAAATACAACTGGGGTTTTCCCCTGTCTTCAAGTGACTCACAATGGCCGGGTGGTTTCACTCTTCAGGCACATTAAGATCTTCCTACTTTCTGCTCCACTTTAGGCCTTTTGTGCGTGCAAAGATATTATGCCTATTATGGCTTCACTATTAGATGCATGCTGGGTTATATCTTAATATGTTCAGCAAATGACCAACCAAACAATTGCAATCAATATAGCATTCATTGTCAGTACAACAGATGCATTATAGCAGCGAATGTGACTGCAATTAACCCCATCTGTGATCGTAGACTTTCTATGTATTGCAATCAATATAGCATTCATTGTCAGTACAACCGATGCATAGCAGCGAATGTGACTGCAATTAACCCCATCTGTGATCGGAGATTTCCTATGTATATGAGACATTAAGGGACATTAATACTTGTATTGTCTGTTTGTGTTAATATATGATAAAGATAATAATGAATATACACTGAGACATAAAGGCAGGGCCGAAACTAGGATATCTGTCACCCGGTGCAAGGCAACAATTTTGCGCCCCTCCTTTCCTATACCTAGATTTTGTCCTTGCTCCTCCATAAGGCAGTGCACTAGTCAAACGTCCCTGGTATTTACACATTATGCCACACACTGCAATGCCTATTACCAAAGTGCCAATTACATATTTGCCCGACGCCATTTTATGCCCCACAGTAAGGCTTCTAATTACTTTAAAATTACCTGCTTGTTGCCATGGGGTTTATGCTCTTTGCCAGGGGGTTTCACGGGAGAAGATGCAGCTTTCAGCATCTTCTCCCGACACTTGCACTGGCCTAACAGACACTAGAGGTCCAGTAGGACCTCTAGTGTCTGTCTTCTCCTTGGCGGCGGCCATTTTTGGATGGACGTTTTCAGCAGAGTCCATGCGGGCGGCTAGTCCGTATGGAATCTGCTAAAAATGGCCACATCCAAGGAGGAGATAGACACTAGAGGTCCAGTAGGACCTCTAGCATCTGTCTCCTCCTTGGCAGCGGCCATTTTTGGATGGCTATTTTCTGAATCTGTAGCCCCCAAGCCACCGTGAGTCAGCCCTTTTTCACCCCCTGCATTCCGGCACCCGGTGCACGTGCACCTCTAGCCGCCCCCTAGTTGCGGCCCTGATAAAGGCAACTCAATATTGCTACATAGAAATAACATACTGATGGATTTCTGCTTAAACATGCAGGTAATCTAAAATTATATCTTATTGGACTGCTACCAATACCTGGTGTGACATCGATGTTTTTGACCACAGTAAGATAATTGATTCCACTGACACACAAAGGCAATTCAATATTGCTACATAGAAGTAACATATTGATGGATTTCTGCTTTAATATGCAGGTAATCTAACATGATATCTTATTAGACTGCTATCAGTACCTGGTGTGTGACATCAATGTTTTTGACCACAGTAAGATAATTTGCAGGGATTGATTGATGTAAAAACTTTGTTTAAAAAGATATCTAAATATCAGAGACACATTCATCTATATACAAAGACAACTTAAATACCAACAAAGCAACATTTGGATTAATGATTTAATGGGCACAAAATCGATTTTTCAGTTGCGGATATTATAGAAGATACAAAGTTGCTGATACTTTAAAAGCAACTGAATCTGCTACAATTGGATTCAAACCAAACACTGCCATTTGTCGTGACTTATGACAAAGTGGCTGTAGTCTTTTTTTTTTTTTTTTTACTACAGCAACATAATCTGCAGAGATGAATCGATGTATCAATGTTGCTCATTTTTAGGGATCTATTTGCCTACATACAGAGGCAACCTTAATATCAGTATAGTGATGAGTGGTTCATTGATATATTCGGTATAACATCGATGTTTTGAATCTGGCAATATAACCTGTAAATGTTTAAGTGATATAAAGTTGCAGATAGTATAGAAGCAGCTCTATAAGGATATTTAAATATCAGGGCCGTATTCGCCTATACATAAAGGTAATCTTAATACCAATAAAGTGATGATTGGACCAATGATTTAATGGGCATAACATTGATTTTTTGATTTCAGCGATACAACTCTCAAACGATAATTGATAGTAAAGGGCTGATACTATATAAGATACAAAGCTGCTGATATTTCAACAACTGAATCTGTAATATTGAGATTCAAATTGAATACTGCTATTTATCGAGATTTATGATAAAGTGGCTGTAGTGTTTTTTTTTTTTTTGACTGCAGTAATATAATCTGCAGGTATTAATCGACGTACAAGGGATCTATTTGCCTATTTATAGAGGCAACCCAAACATTAGTATAGCGATAATTAGACCAATGATTTAATCGGCATAACATCGATGTTTTGAATATAATTTGTAAATGTTAATTGATATGAAGGTGCCGATATTATAGAAGCAGCTGAATCTGCAACATTTGGCGTATAATCTACAAATTTTATAGATTATACAAATTATGTACTGTGGGAGTTCACATAGGAGATCCAAGATATGGATCAATAACAGACGTATAATTTAAACTATATCCGATCACAGATGAGATAGTTGATCTTCTCACTAGAAGATATTGATTAATAAACCATTAAAGAGAAGACCCTCAGTTTAATTTTAATTCTAATTTCTTCTTTCTCTATATATTTTAATACTTCGCCGCTTTATTTCCCTAGAGGGGTGATATATATTATAATACATATCTAATAAAAGTTATGTTTTAAGTAATTTGTAACCAATCGACTTGTGCACCGATATACTACCTCTTTTTCTTTTTCCTTGTTGTATGCACTTTAGGCCTTGACAAGTTAACTGTACATGACTGGCAGGACCTTATACCCCTGTTGAACGTAATTCTGATCTCCCGCTTTGGCAAATGGTCCAACATTACCAGGTGAGGCCGAGAGATAATCTATCCACTTGCTAAAAAGATCTCTCCTAATTTCTCCTTGACATGGCTCCAACTGACCCTACTTATTTTTCTGTGCATTTGCATATATCATTCTTCTTTTTTTCTGCAGGTCTGTGGACATGTGTCCAGAGACTGTGACCATCACCTCCTGTCTTCCATTGTCATTGGTTGTATCTTTTTCTCTAAATGGGATGTGATGTGTGATAACCACATTACTCTGATACTACTGTCCCTGTATTTCATGCCTCAGGCCCTTTCCTGTTGGTTGGACATGTTGCCTTTTTCAACTTTTGTGTTTTTGTTTTTAACTATGTTTTCAGATTTAATATTATTAGCACTACATTCCATTTCCTCAATGTAAGAAAAAAAGGGAAAATGTTCTCCGAGCATACTGCAAAGACCAGCAATATGATTTGATACTACACATACTTGCCAATCTTTCTTTGAAACTGCCGTGTATTTGTGCTGCTGCTCTGTTGCTTAGTTTAGCCAGCCAGTCTTGGTGAACAATATAGTGATCTGTGAGGTGGACAAAATTGACTGGAAATTAATGTTATTGAAGTCAATAATACTGTAAGAACAAAAACAGGCCCAAATGACATGATTGTAGTTGTTTTTATCAATTTTTAAATAAAAACTACATCCAAAAAACAAAACACGTGAGGATGGTTTTGGCAAAACCAAACCATGATGATGCATTAGAATCAAAACCAAAACCGAAATACAGGGGTCCGCCCACATCTAATTTTTTTTTCAATAAAATGTTTAAATATTTTTTAAAAATACATTCTTCACTTTATTTTAAAAAAAAATATCGTCAGTTAAGTGGTGAAGATGATGATTCCCATATACCTGCCATGTGTTTCAAATCAAGACCTGATTGAGAGTCCTAAAATGGTTTACTACAATGTGAATCGTTTGACTATTTTAGTTTGCTGACTATTAAGAGTATTTGGTTATTTATTTCAACCTGTGTAATAGCTGTATATTCGATTGCCCCTACCTTCATCATGTTATGTCTCTTTTGTTTCTCCTATAAAGATATATATAGAATGAAAAACACATTTTACTTATCTTGAACATATTCACCCATCCACTTCCATGTGCATTATAATGCTATGAAGTGTTTGTTTTTTATAATAAGCTACGATTGGTTATTTCTGTCTAGCTTGAATGGAAATCAAATAACAAAGGTGAACTACCAGCATAACAAGCTGAATAAATAATGGAATGTACAGGATGGCCTATAATAAAATATTGATTTCACATGCCCTACATATCATTGAGCAACAGTCAATAACTATTTTTTTGTGACTTTTGTGGAAGTAAAACTGACTGTAAATACATTGGGCCTGATTCTAGTACCCAGCTTCGTATGCAATAACGTGTAGTGAATCTTCACAAATTACGCTGTAGCGGACCTACGCATCTTTGTCCAATGACTCTTGACCACTTCTCTCAGTAAATATATGAGACTTTCTGGGTGGTGCATATGCCAATTGGGAGCCTATTTCAGATGAATCTCTTGCCCCTTGACATAGGGTAGGTGTAAGTCCCAATACTAGTGATGATGACTGCACTAGCGGAAGGAAAACAGTTGGCAGGATGATGCATATAACTATAGACGTGCATATACTCGAGTTAGCTTTCCATTATCAAAATAACCACGTTCCGAATGTGACCTCCTCCTGTGTTCAATTCAGAATCAGGCCCATTATGATCAATAACAAACAGAAATTATATATCTACTAAGCCATGATAAACCAAGCTTCACTGATGCACAGTGCTAAATAGTTGTCAAGATTCTTGAAAAATAGTAGAGATAAGGCACTGCTTTGTCAAGTTGATCATTATGAGCCAGTTGGGGAAAATTTATCATTTATGAACATTCTGGCAAAACAAATTTGATTTTGATTAATTTTGAAATTTAATAGCCACTCATAAAAGCAATATATTCAGGGCAAGCCGTTTGCGTTATATTTGAATATAGCCTCATTATGCTAATGAAGACAGTACTCACACCAAGAATATGCAAATTTGAAGTGTGGATCATAATTAAAGCAGTAGTGAGGTAAAGCATACTGTATCAAAGCCAACACAATATTTCTTAATCAGATATATTATGTCCCATGGCTCATGGGGTGAATGAACAAACTTCTTAATTTTTAAAAACCCATCTTCAAAAGTCTAAGCTCTTCATAAGTAAGATTAATTGTTAGATGCATATGTTGCTAAAATATCCTGAGCTGGGGCCGCCTAGCAAGATTAGTTTAGATCACTATTAACTTATCTTCTGTAGTTGTTTTGACCTAGACACATAACATCAGATAAGATCCAATTGACCCATAGTTTGTCCACATATTCTGTTTCATCTCAATAAGCACTCTCTGCTTGATGTTGTTTATTCTTATAAAATATGTGTTTTGTTTTATAATTCTGTCTGTTGTTGTATTCGGGTTTACAGGGAAAGACAGATATATCTGAAAGTGATTATTGTTTGTTAGGATAAGCTCTGTGTTTTGCTCAGGGCCGTAACTAGGTTAGTGTGACCAGTGCCGTGGCACATGGCACCGCAGGGCAGGGGGCGCTGTTTGGGCCTGTCAATTTTCCTGTTTATTATCATTCTCACTTGTAGCTTCCTCTTCTTTTATCCCCAGCATCTCCTGGCCTCCCCTATCTCTTCCCTGGTCCTTCCCCATGAGGCAATGGCCCTTTTTTTAGCTGCACAATCTTATGTCCCTATTTAAAAAGTGTGGGGGGGGTTTGGGCACCAAAAGTCTAGTTATGGCTCTGGCTTTGCTTACCTGTTTATGTCGTGGAACCGATCTACTGGGTTTACAAAGGCTTCCGTGCTCCAGTGCTGCTCTAATACATATCAATACCACTTGTTTCAAGCAGTGGTGTAATCGATATCAGTCACTTTTGACCCTTCCCATCATTGGGTATATGTATTCTATGTATGCCATAAAGATAGAGCTATATTACAGTTATTATCAATATCAATATTATAGATATAAATCGCATTACACTTATCAATGTATATTGTGTGTTTTAATAGGTTTTATAAATGTCATAACTGTAATGTGAAGAAGCCCATTTACAGAAAAAGTTATGCAAACTATAAAAATAGTTAACATTTAAGTGGAATGGCCCAGTTTACTGTATATCAGAATAAGGGTATTGGAAGGCTTCCTTTTGCATACACAAGTGTTCAATTGGAATAATGTACACCTGATGCACTGTTATCATTGTCAGTAGCACACACAAGGGGGGTTTCTGAACCCCCCCTGACAGACTGAAGTGCAGGAACCATGTTCTTAAGCCCCGCCCCCTCATGGCAAATTTTCACGATTCGTGGGTCAATATGGAGGAGGTGGAGCCAATATGATGCAATTTCATTAGAATTTAGTCATTTGGCCCCGCCCGGCTTAAGAACATGCTGCCAGCCTACTAGGTCCTGTCACGGTCAGATCTGCTGTTAGGTAAGTTTGTTTGTGTATATGTGACATAGGTGTGTGTATATGTAAAGTATGTGTGACATATGTATGTGTGTGTATATATAAATGGTTATTGGTTTCCTTGCACACTGGATAATGTTTATGTTGTAGGGTTTGCTGCAGGTAGGGTAGAGGTACCTATTCCTCTTGATATAAAGTTAAGAACAAAGATATTTACCACGCTACAACCCCTATATGTAGTGTATGTCTGTACATCTAATAATGGGCCAGGATAGATATGCATAAAAATCTGTTTAATGGTTAATCACAATATTAACCTCAGAATTATAACACATTATGTTTATAGTAGGTAAAATTGAACATATATATATATATATATAATTATATATATATGTGCATGTTAAGGTGGTCAACAAATTCCGTTAGAAGCTCCTCTCCTCCAGTCCACACCAAAAACAAATCACCTATATAACGTATGTAAAAAAATATAAATTGTGAAAATGTATCATTGGCCATGATGTGTTGCTTCTCATACATATATATATATATATATATATATATATATATAAATTGGCATACGATGGGGCCATGTTTGACCCCATTGCAGTGCCACATAATTGAAGAAGAAAAGAAATTTAAAACATAAATAATTTTTTGCGCAATACAACATCAATCAACAGAATCAAAAACTCAACACTGGGGCCTTGATAATGAGGACTGGAGGAAATAAGACTCCGAATGGTGTCTAAACCATCTGAATGATCGATGTTGGTATACAAACTAGTAATATCTAGTGTGACCAACAAACTAGAATCAGGTAAAGGGCCAAGTTCTCCTAATTTATGGATGAAATCTGTGGTATCTTTCAGATAGTAGCTAGTATTTTGTACCACGGGTTGTAACCACAAATCTATGTACTGTGAAAGAGGCAGACACAAAGATCCACAAGATGATATAATGGGCCTCCCAGGGGGCTTAACCAAAGTCTTGTGTATTTTAGGCAGTACATAGATTAATGGAGTTCTCAGATGAGTCCGAGTGAGGAAGTACATAGTTTGTTCATCTATCCATCTATTACAAACTCCCAAATTAATGATGGCATCAATCTCTTTTTTATAGGAGTAGGTAGGATCATAGGTGAGTGTTTTATAACATTCCTTATCGGATAGCTGCCTTGTAATTTCCATTACATAATCTTCCCTTATCGGAGGGGCGAATCACTATCCGATTATTGTTCTTCAGGGAATTTACAGCAAGATTCTCCAATTTAGTTAAGTTAGTATATGAAATGTGTTGATGGTCAATAAAATCGAGAGTATCCCATTTTATTAACCTGATGAAGGTCTCTATAGAGGGATTCAGCCCAGGGGGCTCAAAGACACTCTTGGGTTTGAACTTAGTATCACTAGATGCAAGTTGATTAGGCCTGAGCATGTCTAGCAAAAAAATCTTTTAGCTTTAATAACCGATGAAAACAATATAATTCAATACCAGACTCAAAAAAGTTCTGCCTAAAAGTCCTAACAAAGCATAAGCCCTTTGAGAGTACTGATAATTCGGGGGGGGGGAGGGGGGTGGGTTCATAAAATGACAGATTGAATACCACTATCTCCGCCCCCTCTGTCCTCTGGTTCTGTTGTTTGTGTTATCTGATCCCTCCCCTCGGCAGGGCTTTTTTCTTTTTGGCCCTTGCACTTGGACCTGGCACCCCCTACCTTTAGAAAATTTGGGTCATGCTGGTTCACGCAAAACCCTGGAATTTCTATTGAGGCGTTACTGGTGGCCTTCCATGAAAGCTGATATTCTTGAATTTGTTACTTCTTATCTTGTTTAGCACAAAACTCCTTGTCTGACTCCTGCCAGACCCCTTCAACCTTTGGCTGTTCCTAAATAACCCTGGGCCCATATTTCTATGGATTTTTTTTTACTGACCTTCTATCCTCTACCCTCTCTTAGGCGCTGGTCTCCATGTGTGCAGGAGACAGGGTGCCGTTATCTTCCCCAGGATCAGTTGATTGGACCACTGCCAATCCGGAGCTGACATTGAGTCAGCTGACTTCTGGATCCAAACCCCACCCTTCAGGGGGGGGGTAAAAGGAGCAGCCCAGGAAATGTGAAGTTGCCAGTGCAACTGTATTCACAGCCTAGTTAAGTGAGGAGAGAGCGCTCCATGTTTATTCGTCAGAGTGATTCCTGGTGCTATTCGCACCTTACACCTCTGGCTTCATCAGAGCTACCGATACCTACAGTCTATCAGTTCAGGCTGATGTCCGCAGTCCATTGGTCCTGGCCAATACTCATAGTGTATTGGCTCCAGCCAAATAACCACAGCTTATCGGTTCTTATCAATAATCACAGCTCCTTAGTCCTTGGGCCTGATTCAGCAAGGAAAGCAGCCACGAATTTGCACGCACACGGCCAATGTTTGCATTCTGCGCATGCATATGCATCGCAGTGCGTGTGCGTGGACCGGGCCGCAGTAATCGGGAGTCTCAGTACACAGTGATTGACAGGAAGTGACCGTTTGGGAGTGGTGACGGGGGGCTCAGTGAAAAGCAGGTGTGCCAGTGCATTTGAACACCATTACAGGGGTGTGCATAATTAAGCCCCTGCGATGGAAGACGCAGCCAGAGCTCTAGATGCACACAGGAAGCAGCCCAAATCCTGAGTGAGGTCAGGTCAACCACTATTATGTTAATGGAATCGATGGTTCTCGATGTTAATTATATTTTTGCTGTCTAGCGAGGTATTGCAGATGTGAGTAAAGGGAAGTGGGCGACATTATGTAGTGGTGGGCGTCTGGTCCTTGTGCTGCGGTGCCATTGCAATTGGTTTCATTAGAATATTTTTGCAGCAGCTGGATGCGTGCGTATGCAGACTTGCGTTGCGTGCTGAATCAGGCCCCTTGTCAACAACCATTGCTCATTGGTTCTTACTGATAACCACAGCTCATTGGTCCATACCGATAACCATCGCTCATCAGTCCTTACCGATAGCTACAATTCATTGGACCTTACCGATAATCATAATTCACCAGTCCTTACTGATAACTACAATTCATCTGTCCTCACCAATAGTTACAACTCATCGATCCTTACCGATAATCATCTCATTGGTTCTTACTGACAACTAAAACTCATAAAATCCTCAGACCATCGGTCTCTACTGATAACCAAAGGCCATCGATTCCTACCGATAACCACAGCCCATCGGTTTACTGCCAATAAACACAGATCATCAGTCTAAGATGATACCCACAGACCCACAGCTCCTGTCCATTTTCCTAGTTTCAGTGCTAGTACTGAATGACCCAGCCAGGGGGCCGCGACCTGCCTGTCAAACGCAGCAAAGTCTATATCTCCTTGCCCTGGTGAACACCGCCGATGGGTTAGACTTGGCGCCTCTAGTTTGGGTCTCTGCCAACACTCAGTCCTACTTTCAGAACCCAGGGCCTGATTCAGACCCGGTCGCAAGCGCTGAACGCTCGCAACCGGGTCGATGGTGGCCCACAGCACATGCGCACGACGGAGCCGTATCCATCGTGTGCATGCGCAAGACCTGGCTAGCGACGGCAATCCGTCGCTCCGGGTCTCGCACCAAAGGGGGCGAGCTGTCGATGTTGAGTGACAGCTCACCCCTTTTGGTGGGCGGGCCGGTGGGTGGCTGCCCAAACGGAGGTGTTCCCAGGAGAATGCCTGCCATTTGGGGGCGGCCCCACTGACATCACAAGTGATGTCAGTAGAGAGATTCCGGCTCTGTTAGAGCCGAAATCTCTCTGGGGCTTGCGGCCACGAGACCCTACCACAAGGGTCTCATCGCAAGTCCGATGGTCGTGATGGTCTTGACCATCGCGACCATCAACCTGGCCGCTCGCTATAGCTGTTGGTGGTCACTCACAGGTATGCGAGCGGCCAGGAGGCTGCACAAAAATAAAAAAAACGCCCTCTTTCAGAGCGAGCGCTCTTTCAGAGCGTCCGGCTCTGAATCAGGGCCCCAGTTCCACACATGAGCAGGAGTTACATTCGTCCAGCAATCTTCATCACAGAATCCACAGAGTCCCTATCACGTCCAGACCCTAGTACGGGTTGACAAAAAACCCTATCTGTGACAAATGTATCTGTTTTATATAAGACTTTACCATTTTTTATACAAAATTAATGGAGTGAATACAAGAATGTGCTTGTGTTTTACAAATGTTTATGTTTATGCTGGTGAACATTATATTTAATTCTAAGCCCTTTCTAGTTGAGAGTGAATATTCTATTTATGTTAAATAGTGAAGCAAGTATGTTAATCAAAATATGATAACTATTTAAATCTAGTATCGTTAACCTTTCAGAAAGGTGAGTTGCAGTCTAATAAAGACATACAATTCTTCTCCTGATCTACTGTCATAGGACCAAGATATTCATACCCTGACCTGACTTATAACGAAGATTGCACACTGAAATAAGACAGATATTCTGCACCTGCATTAACATTAATGTTACATAAAAATCCTTATATATAAAAAAAGGAAAATAATTTTTTAAAAAAATTACGGTCCTGATGTTATCAAAGAGTCTCTGTAAAGCACTATGTAAGTGGTATATACAAATATTTAAATACAATATGCAACACATGTTTGCATACTCCTGCCCATGCCTATCGTACCTAAGGGATGCATGATAATAAGATGGAAAAGTGCACATATGGATGTATGCAGTTTTGCATATGCAGTACGGATATGTTTCCAACACAAAAAATTGAGGTACATGTAGCTCTAAATAAGTCAAATAATGAATGGTTGCTGTGGGACTTATAGTAATATGTGAAGAGATGGGCATAATCTGTTTGGTCACTTTTGGTATATTGTATGAGCACTGCTAGCCCAGGGTGTGGGTCCATGGTAAATATAAAGTAAAGGTAACAGTATATAGCAGTAGTGGCTTCTCTTGCAGCCAAAGACATCTGATGATGAGATTCTAATAACAAATAGAGAGAGTTAGCAGGGAACAGTTTAAATATAGTGGTTTATGAGGGATTTTCCCTAGAGGGACCCTTTCATCCTCTGGGTCCCAGTGCTATATTGCTCATAGTTGCACAAGATATTATTGGGGGAAATTCAATTGAGTTTGGGCACCTAAAAGTAATGGGCACCTGATGGGTGATGATCAATTGTTTCTGCCGATGGGCACGAATACCATGGGTGCCAATTATTTTTGATTGCCCCACTTGGGCACCCAAAATACCTCTAGGGTGCGCTGCCCAGTACTTTGCACGGGTTTAGCCACTTAACATTTCTAAACCCAGTGCATTTGTGCCAGAGTGCAGCGGTCAGCCACCGCAACTCTCAGACCCCGGCTGCGGCAGGCTACCGCTGTCTCTTTAGAGTCCTGGCTGTGGCGTGCTCATGTAGCTGCTTCGGTCTCCAGCTGCGGCAGGTTCCTGCTGCTCCTTCCCACTCACGGTTGCGGTGGTCACCCCGCTTATCACTTAGATGGTTGGTCCATGAGGTGATCTTGTTCGGGGGGTCTGGTCCTTCCAAGTACGCTGGCCTAGGGGTCTGCCATGACACTTGATTACATAACTCTGCCTTAGCTAATAACAGAGACACTATAGGCCACCTGACGCACTCCAGCCTATCACAGTACCACCATAGGTATAAAAAGAATCTTTGAGTCAGGGAATGTTTGCCTGTGCAACGACACTACTAGTTACGTCTCAAGGCTCCAGCATTGCAGTCTGCGGCTAGTCTTCAGAGTGTTTGCTGTTTCATCCTGCTGAACCTTCTGGTTTCTTCATCGCTATGTTCTGGTCAGCCTCTCTCCGGAGCACTCGTTCGATTATTGGCTAGGTACAGGTTGACCACTACTCTCAGTCAGTGTAATCCAACTTGGTCATTATTTTCGGTTCTGACTGATACATCAACACAGCGTCCAGCTTTGTTATTACTTTCGGTCTTGACTGGTTTATCAATGCAGAGTTCAACTTGGTCATTATTCCAGTTCTGGCTGACACATCAACACCAAGTCCAGTTTGGTATTACCCCTGGACTTGGCTGGTACAGCTCCGAGTTCTACTTGGTCATTCAATCCGGTTCTGGCTAATACATCAATGCTGAGTCCAGCTTGAACTGGTTGCCGCCAAGTCCATTCCGAGCCACATTTCTGGACTTCGACGACACTACTCCTCCTATGTTTCCAGTATTCCCATTGGTTACATTGGGATCTGCTCTTGTAGTCACTTAGGAGAAGGACCTATATTCATTCTTCATACTTTGTTCACAGCGCTGCCTCTCCCTCTACTCCTGAACCTGTCCAGGGAACTCCTCCACATCCAAATCCCATGACAACTTGGGTGCAACATACGTGATAAGTAATGGACCCCCAAAGCACTCGTGCCCATCTGCAAAACAATTGAATATCACCCTATGATTATGAGTTAACCATCATGTGTAATGCTCTATATGTTGGGCATAATCTATTCACCAGTTCTATTTGTGAAGTATATAATTTATTTTAATTTACTCTCTAAACTAAATTCAACAAACTTTCTCCCTGTATCAAACTTTTATTTAAATTGATTCATTAATTTGCTACTTACTGTGACATTTCAACAAAGAGGTGAGATTATTATGTTTCATTTTATGCCCATTTCCCAATTTCAATCTACCTTTGTGAACAGTTGGGAACAACAAAATGTAATTCACTTTCAAAGAGTGACACTATAAGTACTGTTAATGAAGCAAGTTTTTATGGTTACATTTCAGGTCTGCAATTACTCTCTTATTACACAAATAATAGGAGGCCTTAAAGCAGAGATTGATTGATGCTTTATATAATTAGGCTCTAAATTTAATTTCATGTGTTTAAAAAGTTAAACCTCCTTCAAAATATTTTCTATATCTGCTTTGAGAATTCTATTTTAATACTTGGGGCCTGATTCACTACAGATCGCTATTCTGCTTATACTCAGGCAACGCAGTTGCTAATATCAGCGGTGATATGTAAATGTTTGCAATCGCATTATGTTCGTAGCCTGCCATAAGGACGCCCCCACTTTCCCTTACTCACATCCGTATACTTTGGCAACATAGCGAAACAATCAGTAACATTGGACCCATACACAGGGGCACCGAGAAGGGGGGGAGCGGTTACTAATTGCCCGGGCCCGCACTTGCTGGAGAGGCCCGGCACCGCTCCCCCCCTTTTACATCACAGCAGTCCAGCAAATGCTGCTGTGTGCTGGGCTGCACTAGGGGACTGCTCACACCCCCAATGGTTATACGCCGCTGCGGGGGCTCACTGCAACCCCCCTCACCAGTGAGCCCTTAAGGGGGCATGGCAACGCCTTCCGTGATTAAGTCACGCCCTTTTTACCTGGGCGTGGAGCTTCTCTTGGCGGGCCTGCCATTACGCACAGTTAAGGCAGGTCAGACCTCACTCAGGAGTTGCTTATTTCAGCGCATGCAATGAGACCTCAAGCTGCTTATGGTATCGCAGTGGATAATTTATGCACGCCCCTGCAACGCCATCCCAACACACTGGCACACCTGCATTCGCCCGACCACACCCCGTCACCACCCACAAACGCCACTTCCTGTCAATCACTTTGCCATGGTTCTGCGTAGTCGCAGTCCCGATCGCAGTGGCTAGTTCACGCATGCTCATTGCGATGCATGCGCAGTATGCAACAATCGGTCGATTGTGTGCATATAAGCAACTGCATCCCTTGCTGAATCAGGCCCTAAGTTAGAACATTGACAACTACAGTTGCAAAGCTTTTATTACAATATTTGATTTTGAAAATAATACTCAATGTCTCTTGTGTAAATTTATTCTGCTTTGTCAATAATTTATTTAATTACACATGTACAAGCCTTGACAAAAAAAAAATATATAATTAATGTCAATACTTCAAATTAATTATACTTTTTTTTTGTCAAGGCTTGTACATAAGTGCAATGCTGAATGCAGATTCCCGATTACCCTCTCTGCGAATGTGCAGAACCGGTCCTGCTGTGTTCACACTATGGGTCTCATTCAGACACGGTCGCAAGCGCCGATGCGCTTGCAACAGGGTCGATGGTCCCCACAGAGCATGCGCACGACGGGGGCCAGCTCCGTAATGCGCATGTGCACGACCCGGCTAGCGACGGGCGCTCCGTCGCTAGGGGTCTCGTAGCAGACAGGGCGAGCTGTCGATGTTGAGTGAAAGCTTGCCCCGTTTGCTGGGCGGGCCGGGGGCGTGCCGTTTTGGGGCGGCCCCACTGACATTATTGATGATGTCAGTGGGGAACTTCCTGCTCAAACAGAGCAGGAAGTTCTCTGGGGCTTACGAGTGCCCAGACCCAACCTTAGGCTCTGGTCGTAAGCCCTGATGGTCGCAATGGTGATCACCATCGCGACCATCATCCTGATCGCAAGCTAAGCTGTGGGTGGTAACCCACAGCTTAGCTTACAACCTGGAGGCAGCACTTCAAAACAAGAAGTGCCCACCCTCATTCAGAGTGAGTGATCGCTTCTTGCGATCGACTCTGAATGAGCGCCTATGCCTCTGCCTGATTGACAGGCAGAAGCATTTAAGTGACTGTGCGTGGATGGCCAGCATTCCTGGAAATGGGGGCATGTCAGCCCCATTTTCTGCAAGTGTGGTGGCCAGGGGCTGCATCCATGGACACAGGGCCTGATTCAGACCCGCTCGCGAGCACTTAGCGGGTCGATGGCCAGGCAGTGCACATGAGCGGCGTGCGCAAGCCCCGAAGCGAGCAAGAAATCACTTGTTCCGGGGCTAGCTACAAGACGGGGCGGCTGTCGATGTTGATTGACAGCTCGCCCCGTTTTGTAGGTGGGTCGGAGGGGTGGCTGCGCAAATGGAGGTGTTCCCTTTGAGATGCCTGCCGTTTATGGGTGGTTCTACTGACATCACACGTGATATCAGTAGTGAACTTCCTGCTCTATTAGAGCAGGAAGTTCACTGGGGCTTGCGATGAACGAGACCATACCACAAGGGTCTCATCACAAGCCGATGGTCGCGATCATCGCCAGGCCGCCCGCTAAAGTGGCCTGGAGTGGCCTGGAGGTCGGGGTTAAAAAAAAACATCCCGCCCTGATTCAGAGTGAGTGCTCTCAAATAGCGAGCGCCTCTGAATCAGGGCCACAGTTTCCTGGCTTCGCAAGCCAGCCAGCATGCTTAAGCTGAGGCTCATTCAGCTGGCTGACACCGTCCACAATTGCGACCGATGGTGGCGATGGTTATCCCAGCATGTGACCTCTGTTGCAGTTACAAAGCTGCTTGTGTGCATCTTTGCAATTCCTCCTGCTGAATTAGCCCCCTAGACTGGAAATGACTGTAGATATTATCACCATACTGGTAAGAGCTCACATTGAGTAATTCTCATCCTGTACATCTCTGGTTTGCCTTTGCTTCCCTGAATTCACCATATCAAAAGGCAAGCATTGTACTTTGAAGTGGGTACGTTCAAAAGTTGACATGTTCTTTAAATTACCTGCATGATAAATAATTTTGTGCATGAGATTAACTATAAGGGGCATATTCAATTAACCATGGTGCACATATGGACAACTCCTACCAAATTCAGTCACTGCCATGATGCAAATAGTAGGACTCCCCTTTTAACTTATATAGGGTTGGTGAACCTTACCTGGATTTTCACTACAGGTCATCTTGAAATAAAAGTGTGATGGATTATTTCCTTACTATGTGTAATTTTAATTAGAGATGTTGTCACGGCTGCCGACACTTGAGACTCCTGGAGGGAGGCAGGCCTACTAGGCACAATAAACTAGGGTGGTCTTAGGAATGACCTTTCCATGAAACTCAGTAGCACAGGATAAAAGTAAAATAGAATTTATTCAGAAAAGAATTATAATCAGCAAGGTCTCATATAAACTCTCAAACAGCACAGAGGACCTCATTCAGAGTCGGTCGAAGCGACCGCACGGTCGTACGCCACCGATGTTCTCTATACTGCGCATGCGTAAAGTTCACAATGCGCGTGCGCAAAGTAGCCGCTATGATCAGAAATTTTTCTCTCCTTGAACACAGCCAGGTCGGTTGTTTGAGTGACAGATTGAGGCGTTTGTGGGTGGTAACAGGGGAAGGTGCTTGAAAACGGGGGAGTGGAGATCCGAACGCAGGCGTGCCTAATTATGCGAACAGCGTTTTATGGGAGTGCATATGGTTTATGGGAGTGCATAATTAACAAAGTAGCGTCATGGCACATGTGACATGGGAGGTTTTTACACTGACATGATCGTAGAGCTTAAGAGAGGGTATGGTCAACCTTAAGCTCTACAACCAGTTCTGATGGTTCCCGATGGTCTCGATTAATCCTTTTATGCCCGGAGATGACGTGTAATGCGTACGAGAAGGGGGCGTATTTTTTTTAAATTCCGGCCGCTTCCTCCCCTTGGTCGGCCAGCTACCGATCCGAACTTAGGGACGCAACTTGCGAGGGAATCAACCCCCTTTCCCGTACAACTGTGCGGCCGCTTCGACCGACTCTGAATGAGGTCCAGAGATTCATATATGCAATAATAAGTATAGGAGGGAATCCCCAAAATATATATGCAGTCTTTAACATATAAGAACTAACGTGGTAGAGAACCCAGAGTCCAGTATGAGGGTAACACCTCAGGAAGGCATTGAGGACCTTGGCCAGGGTAGAACCCTGTAGTAATAGAAATCCAGAGCAGATCGAGCTCTGCAGAATAATTAAGTTCCAGGACAGGGCCGAGACCTGCGGTGCAATGAGAGATGAAGCAAACTTGAGCCTTGTGGTATAATGAAGACGGAGCAGGGTTAAACCCTGTAAGGCGATGAAATTCCAGAACAGGGTTGAGCCCTGCAACGTGGCTAGAGTAGGAGCGGGGTTGAGCCCCATGATGCGGAGAAGATTATAGCAGGGTTGAACTCTGTGGTGCAGCTAGGGTTCAGAGCGGGGTTGAGCCCCGTGATGCAGAGAAGATTGTAGCAGGGTTCAGCCCTGTAATTTAGCTAGGGTTCGGAGCGAGGTTGAGCCCCGTGATATGGAGAAGATTGTAGCAGGGTTGAGTCCTGTGGTGAGGCTAGGGTTCGGAGTGGGGTTGAGCCCCGTGATGCAGAGAAGATTGTAGCAGGGTTTTGCCCTGTAATGTAGCTAGGGTTCGAAGCAGGTTTGAGCCCCGTGATGCGGAGAAGATTGTAGCAGGGTTGAGCCCCATGGTGCGACTAGGATTCGGAGCGGGGTTGAGCCCCATGATGCAGAGATAGCATGGTAACAGTGCAGTTGACAACTGTAACAAGGATGAGTTCAATATCCACAGGAATGGAAAGACAACAGGCAAAATAAATAGTGCAGCAAATTGGTGAAACCACAGTGATGGAGCAGTAAGCAATACTTAGGCAATAGGAATGCTGGGCTCAGTAGTGCAGCGGGTAACTGGCATCAGAAGTTCATCTGGAATATAACAAAGTCCACAGCAATCCATAGGCACAGCGGGGATCTGGCAGAAGTCCAAGAAAAGACCTCGAAGCAACGTTGCACAGACACTGAAACATAGTTAGTAACAGGCTTTATACTAGAGGTCTGTGATCCATAGGAAGTTTCAGAACATATGACCCAAATGGTATCAGGTTTGAAATAACGAGCAATCTTGGAATTCCACAACCTGACGACACCTGGGACACAGATGATCACTTTAACACTCTGGGCCTAATTCAGACCTGCTCGCGAGCGCTCGCAAGCGGGTCGATGTTAGCCAAGTGCGCATGTGCACGATGGAGGTGGCTCCGTTGTGCGCATGCGTGAGATCCGAATAATGATGGCCAAGCCGTCGTTATTGGTCTCGCACCAAAGGGGGCGTGCTGTCGATGGTGATTGACAGCACGCCCCCTTTGATGGGCGTGCCAGGGGCATGGCTGCACAGATCGAGACATTCTCATGGGAACGCCTACCGTCTGGGGCCATCTGTGATAGAGCCAAAAGCACTCCAGGGCTTGCGACAATGAGACCCATCGCGACCATCATTTTGGCCGCTCAACATAGTTGTGGGTGGTCACCCACAGCTATGCGAGCGGCCAGGAGGCCGCTCTTAAATTCAGAGGGACGGCCCTGATTCAGAGCGAGCGCTCTGTCAGAGCGTCCGGCTCTGAATCAGGGCCTCTATCCCCTGAATGAGAAGCATACCAGCAAGCAGGATAGCTCCTCCAATGACCACAATGGAACTTTGGCAAAAGTAGTCTATCTTTATGTACTGAAATAGTTGCAGTCCTGACAGTAACCCCCCCTTTTTGGGTGGTCTCCGAACACCCACCAGGCTTTAAAGGGAGTTTAGCATGAAAATTACGTATCAACTTAGGAGCATGGACATTCACTTTCCCCCAGGCCATAACCCTTCCAGTCTACAAGATATTGCAATTGATTTTGATGCTTATGCGAATCCAGAATCTTATCGATCTCAAACTCCACACCTCGAGCAGTTGTTATGGGAGGTACTTTAGGCAAGCTTTCATTAAATTGATTAAGAATCAATGGTCTAAGCAAGGAGACATGAAAGAGTTAGGTACACGCATAATTGGAGGTAACTGTAACTTACATGCCACTGGGTTGATAATTTTTATAATACGAAAAGGACGAATATTGTGGGGAGCAAACTTCATGGTAGGTACTTTAAGTCAAAGATTTCTAGTAGACAACCAGACACGATCCCCAACAGAATACTTATGTACCTGGGTCCAAATTCCAGAAAAATGTTGGAGGGTAGCTTTAGCTGCTGGGACGTCCACAGTAGGAATTGACTGAAGCTCAGGAACTCAAGGAAGTCGACCAGTATTGGCAAAAAAAAGACTTACACCTGTAGCAGACAAATAATGAAAGTTATGAGAAAAGCCCAGCCCAAAAAATCCATCCAATCATCTTGGAAGGAAGAAATATACATTCTTAAGAAGGTCTCCAACTCCTGGTTCACTCTTTCAGTTTGTCCATTTGACTGAGGATGATATGCAGAAAAAACTAATTTAATTTGCAATGATGAACATAAAGCCCTCAAAAACCGAGCAACAAACTGGACACCCCGATCATACACTATCTCAGAAGGAAGTTCATGAAGACGAATTGTCTCTTTGATAAATATTTGTGCTAATTTGGGGGCTGATGGAATTCGAGCCAAAGGACAAAAATGAGCCATCTTGGTAAAACGATCCACCACTACCCAAATAACTGTAACCCACTAGACCAGTGTTGGCTTACCTTGACACTCCAGCTGTTGTGGAACTATATATGGTCTGTAAAAATAGTAACAGGATGTTTTGCGCCTTCTAATAAATGTCTCCACTCTTCCAAAGCTAATTTAATAGCTAACAGTTCTTGGTCCCCGATGGAGTAATTACTCTCAGCACTAGAAAACTTTCGTGAAAAGAATCCACAAGACACTGTTCTCCCATCTGCAGCCACTTGAGACAAAACAGCCCCAACTCCATAAGTGGAAGCATTCACTTCTAGCATAAATGGTTTCTCAACATCAGGTTGAACTAGAATGGGGGCCGCAGAAAATGCATCTTTAAGAATCTGAAAGACATTCAATGCTCTGGGGACCATTCTTTGGGATTAGCCCCTTTTTTGTCAGAGCAGTAATTGGGGCTACAGTCGTTGAAAACGCTTTGATAAACTTTCTATAGTAATTGGCAAAGCCTAAAAATCTCTGAATAGACTTTAACGAAGTGGGCAAAACCCAATCTTGAATATCCTTTAACTTTTCAGGGTATAACTGGAACTTCAAAAACACACTTGGAGATCTTACCATAAAGCTTATTAGCTCGAAGACGACTTAACACCTCTTTAACATGGGTATAATGATCAGAAATATTCCTGGAAAAAAATCAAAATATCATCAAGATAAACATAACAAACTGGTAAAGTAAATCTCAGAAAATTTCATTCACAAACTCCTGGAACACCGCAGGAGCATTACATAAACCAAAAGGCATGACGAGGTTCTCATAACGGCCATCTCGCGTATTAAACGCAGTTTTCCACTCATCACCCTCTTTAACTCTGATCAAATTATAAGCTCCTTTTAGATCAAGTATAGTATATAGTTCAGAACCCTTAACTCTATCAAACAATTCCGTAATGAGAGGTAAAGGATATTTATTTTTTACTATAATCTCATTTATACCTCTAAAGTTGATACATGGATGAAGACCACCATCTTTTTTCTTTATAAAAAAGGAGCCCGCTCCAGCGGGAGATGAAGAAGGCCTGATAAACTTCTTTCGTAGGTTATCTTGCACATACTCCAACATGGCTTGAGTCTCAGGAACAAGGAGAAGGGTTTACTCAACCTTTAGGTGGCATTTTACCAGGGATAAGTTCAATAGGACAATCCCAGGGTCGATACGGTGGGAGTTCGTCTGCTGCCTGCTCAGAAAAGACATCAGCATATTCATGATAAGGCTGTGGGAGAGAAGATGGAACATCTACTTTCACTTCAGCCAATCGTACAACAGGAATCAAACAATTTAATTTGCATTTGGGACTCCAAGAAAGAATTTGAGAACAAGTCCAATCAATATGAGGGTTATGAAGAGTTAACCATGGTAAACCAAGAACTATATCATACATAGAAATAGGTAATACCAAAAACTCTAAACTTTCTTCATGCAAAGCTCCTACCCTCAACTTCACAGACTTTGTTTGATGTGTAACATATCCATTAGAAATTCTAATCCCATTTACTGCAGAAAGGGAAAAAGAACGGGATAATTTGACAACAGGAATTTTCAACTTTTGAACCAAAGACAATGAAATAAAATTAACAGCTGCTCCAGAATCTAGCAATGCAGAAAACTCTTGACATAAACAACCAAAGTCAGGAATGCTCACAGAAATTAAACAATCTTTTTTGGGGGAAACTTTGGAGAGTACCCCTAGTTTGACCCCCTCCATCAACTAGGGACGACCGTTTCCCAGACTTATTGGACATTTAGCCAAAAAATGTTCTGAGGATGCACAATACAAGCACAGATTAGAACGCCTTCTACGTTGCTTCTCCACTTCAGACAATTTGACTTTATTAATTTGCATAGGCTCATCAGATGTACCATGAACAGAACGAGACTGGGGAAGAGAATATTTAGAACTCTCAGTGCGATTCCTCTGAACCCCTCGTTCTTGCATACGCAGATCAATTTTAATAGTCAATGAAATTAACTCATCCAAACTCTCAGGAAGATCCAGAGTCACCAACTCACCTTTAAGTCTCTCAGAGAGACCATTCCAATATGCTGCTCTTAATGCCTCATTGTTCCACTTAAGTTCTGTGGCTATTGTTTGAAAACGAACCACATACTGACCAACTGGAGCTGCTCCCTGCTTCACTCGTAAAATGTCCACAATTGCAGCCACTGATCTTCCAGGTTCGTCAAATATCCTTTTAAAAGTAGAAACAAAAGCTTGGTAATTAGACATTAATGCATCATTTCTCTCCCATAAAAGAGAGGCCCACTCAAGAGCAGTACCAGACAATAATGACATAATATAAGCCACTTTGACAAAAGGGGTGGTAAAATTCTGAGGTAACAATTCAAAATTAATCTCACATTGGTTGAGAAATCCTCTACATGTTTTTGGATTACCATCATAAGAGGTGGGAGTTGGTAGGCGTAAATGAGAAGCTGACACCCCTGATGTACTTGTAACAGGAATTTTAAGTTTATCAAGACGTATGGAAAGATCCTGTAGACATTGTAAAACTTGAACTTGAGTATTTTCCTGTACTTCCAAATGGGCGGTCAAACCCTGAAGCACCTGTACCCCGGTAGCCTGATCATTTTTAGGTCTGTGCAAACTGTCACGGCTGCCGACACTTGAGACTCCTGGAGGGAGGCAGGCCTACTAGGCACAATAAACTGGGGTGGTGTTAGGAATGACCTTTCTATGAAACTCAGTAGCACAGGATAAAAGTAAAATAGAATTTATTCAAAAAAGAATTATAATCAGCAAGGTCTCATATAAAGTCTCAAACAGCACAGAGATTCATATATGCAATAATAAGTATAGGAGAGAATTCCCAAATATATGTGCAGTCTTTAACATATAAGAACTAACGTGGTAGAGAACCCAGAGTCCAGTATGAGGGTAACACCTCAGGAAGGCATTGAGGACCTTGGCCAAGGTAGAACCCTGTAGTAATGGAAATCCAGGGCAGAGCGAGCTCTGCAGAATAATTAAGTTCCAGGACAGGGCCGAGACCTGCGGTGCAATGAGAGATGAAGCAAACTTGAGCCTTGTGGTATAATGAAGACGGAGCAGGGTTAAACCCTGTAAGGTGATGAAATTAAAGAACAGGGTTGAGCCCTGCAACGTGGCTAGAGTACGGAGTGGGGTTGAACCTGTGATGCAGAGAAGATTATAGCAGAGTTGAACCCTGTGGTGTGACTAGGGTTTGGATCGGGGTTGAGCCCTGTGATGCAGAGAAGATTATAGCAGGGTTGAACTCTGTGGTGCAGCTAGGGTTCGGAGCGAGGTTGAGCCCCGTGATGCAGAGAAGATTGTAGCAGGGTTGAGCCCCGTGGTGCAGCTAGGGTTCGGAGTGGGGTTGAGCCCCGTGATGCGGAGAAGATTGTAGCAGGGTTAAGCCCTGTAATGTAGCTAGGGTTCGGAGCGGGGTTGAGCCCTGTGATGCGGAGAAGATGGTAGCAGGGTTGAGCCCCGTGGTGCGGCTAGGGTTCAGAGCGGGGTTGAGCCCCGTGATGTAGAGAAGATTGTAGCAGGGTTGAGCCCTGTGGTGCGACTAGGGTTCGGAGTGGGGTTGAGCCCCGTGATGCGGAGAAGATTGTAGCAGGGTTAAGCCCTGTAATGTAGCTAGGGTTCGGAGCGGGGTTGAGCCCCGTGATGTGGAGAAGATTGTAGCAGGGTTGAGCCCCGTGGTGCGGCTAGGGTTCGGAGCGGGGTTGAGCTCTGTGATGCGGAGAAGATTGTAGCAGGGTTAAGCCCTGTAATGTAGCTAGGGTTCAGAGCGGGGTTGAGCCCCGTGATGCAGAGAAGATTGTAGTAGGGTTGAGCCCCGTGGTGCGGCTAGGGTTCGGAGCGGGGTTGAGCCCGTGATGTAGAGATAACACTGTAACCGTGCAGTTGACAACTGTAACAAGAATGAGTTCAATATCCACAGGAACGGAAAGACAACAGGCAAAATAAATAGTGCAGCAAATTGGTGAAACCACAGTGATGGAGCAGTAAGCAATACTTAGGCAATAGGATTGCTGGGCTCAGTAGTGCAGTGGGAAACTGGCATCAGAAGTTCATCTGGAATATAACAAAGTCCACAGCAATCCATAGGCACAGCGGGGATCTGGCAGGAGTCCAAGAAAAGACCTGAAAGCACTGTTGCACAGACACTGAGACATAGTTAGTAACAGGCTTTATACTAGAGGTCTGTGATCCATAGGAAGTTTCAGAACATGTGACCCAAAAGGAATCAGGTTTGAAATAATGAGCAATCTTGGAATCCCACAACCTGACGACACCTGGGACACAGATGATCACTTTAACACTCTATCCCCTGAATGAGAAGCATACCAGCAAGCAGGACAGCTCCCTCAATGACCACAATGGAACTTTGGCAAAAGTAGTCTAACTTTATGTACTGAAATAGTCGCAGTCCTGACAGATGTGCACGGACTTACGTGTTTTAGTTTTGGTTCTAAATCTTTATCGTGTTTTGGTTTTGAGTTTGGCAAAACCACCCTCAAATGTTTTGCTTTTGGATTTTTTTTTTCAAATTGATAAAAACAACTAAATCATGCAATTTCTACCTGATTTCTTAATATGGTATTATTAACATCAAATACATTAATTTCTAATCATGTTCAGTAAATTTTTACCTCCTCACACCTCACAATATTGTTTTCACCATTACTGTATGTACAACATATGGCAGTTCAAAAGAATATAGCACATCTGTAAAACATAGTGGCATAGAATATTTCATTAATCAAGATCTAATAGCCTGAAAGTAAAAACCTAGTCAAATAGATAAAATATTAATAAGTTAATAACAAACTTCTCCAAGCAGCAAATCACAGGTCCGAGGTCAGTACAGGAAAATGGAGGCAGAGTATTTATTTAGTTGAAGCCACGTAAAGCATTGATTGATTACTAATAATAATAACTATAAAGGAAAAGTAAATTCAAAAACGTATTAAAGAACAAGCTTCCAAATGTGAGTTTTCTAATGGAATTGCAAACTGAATCCAAGCAGCAAGTCACAGGCCAAAGGCCAGAACAGGTAAATGGAGGAGGAATATTTATGTGGTGGAAGTCAGGTAAAGCATTGATTGATTAATAACAGTATTAACTATAAAGAAAAGTAAATTGGAGACACGGAACAAACTATTAAAAACAAGCCTCTAAATATGTATTTTCTAACACAAGTCCAAGCTGAATACGAGCAGAACATCACATGCCTGAGGCCAGCAATTTGTAAATGGAAATGGAGTATTTGTGTATTGGAAGCCAAGTAGAGTATTGATTGTTTACTAATAGTAATAACTATAAAGAAAAGTATATTGTAGACATGGAACAAACTAATAAAAAATACAAGCTTACAAAATCCCAATGAGATTTTTTAAAATGGCATGTGAATCCAAACAGCAAATCAAAGGCCTCAGGACAATACAAGAGATTCAAGGCAGAGTAACAACTTAGTAATAACCTAGTAATAAGTTGATGATAATTATTAGAGATGAGAAGTTTGGTTTAACAATATTGGATCAGAACCTCTATGTACCCCTGCCTGTACCTTCTAAAATCCTTCCTATAAACCTCTAAGGATGACGCTAATTTGCGTACGCAGTCACACCATAAATAAAGACTTAGACATAGAACCTGTGGTTCCAAAGCACAAGTGATATTCAGGTAAAAGTTCAGACAGTTACACGCAATTGATCAAGACACAATTTAGGCGCAAAAGTAAATCATACAGACCACAAACACAGTATACGTATGCAGGTGCTTCTGGACCCAGAGATAGGCTACAGCAAGAGACCCCTCGTCATTCAGCATTCAGCACAAAGACTCCCAAATAGTGTCTGTGCACCCATACTTATACCCCCCCAGTATAAACAAGACAAAAGGTATGTCTGTTGCTGATGTCATTGGTTCTCAGAGGTGAAGCATCTGTTACAGTGCATCTAATAGGCTGGTTTAAACAGACTTTCCCTGCCTCTAACAGCTAGGGGTCTTCCTCCTCACGCCTTCTTCAGCATCCTAACAGTTGAATCTAAAATATACATTTTGGTTGCTTGTAGGTTCTGCGGTCCATAACTCGAGGATGCATAATGCGATCTACTCGCCGATAGTACCGGGAAACTGTGGAAAGAGTATGCATCAGAACAACTCCAAGAATGACATGTTTATCTTGTATAATTCCTTAGTTAACAAATATCTTTATTTCTTAGCATTTAAACTAACTGAACCTTCTTGAATCATACACTTTAAAGCTTATTGAACCTTATGTATGAATATGAAATGTGTGGGTATTCAGGGTTTGGTAGAAAGACATATTTAATGTGTGTATGAAAATGCATTTGTCTCTAACTGAGTGAACATTTTAGCAGTGTGGCATGCTGGGTTAGATAGTTCTACATGTCCTGTCAGCAGCCCCCCCCACCTTTCCTGTGTTCAAAGGGAAAATACCTCTGTCAGTCTCTTGTGTGAAAATGCAAACTACAAGAGACATTCTAGCCAGACCACCCGTAGTGAGCAAACACTATGCAGGAAACTTATCTACACAAGCCAGTTGTCACCTGGCCACTTGCTTATCAATACTATAAAGCCATTTCTGGAATATATCCTTTATAATACATAAAGTAATGAAATAGGCTTTTAGTGAATCACCGTAACATATGATAATGGTCACAGATGCATTCGCATGATGCTAATGGTATTATCGCCACATGTACTAAAATGTGAGTTTATCTAAAATGGCGCTTAGGCAGCCATTTCGCAAAATGGCATCTTGCGGCCAGTCGCAAGATGGTGTCGCTGCGATTCAATTTTAAACTGAACTTGTCTCAGCCAATTATTCAGCTTCGACAGGTTCTACTAGGCTAAAATCAGATCTGAAAAACGGCTCTTATGGGCTATCCGGTTCTCAAGTGTTTTGGATAGACAATAAGATAAATCCAAACTTGCGCTAATTTGGTGAAAATAACTGAGTAGAACCAAGCCAATCATATGTATTAATTATATGATTATATTATTATATTATTTGATTATACTACTCTGTATCTGGAGAGAAGCTGCAGGAAACAGGACATATACACCTAGATAAGAAGCTGGTGATAAATGGCCTTGCAAGATACAGAAGAACATCAGCACTCCAGTAAATAAAGTATTATATGCTGCCTGTCAAACACACACAATAAAGGTTGATAAGGAGAATGAGCTGGTGATCGATAGTCTTACCAGTTACAGAAAAACATAAATGGCCCAGTAAAGTACAGTATCATACGCTGCCTATCAAACACACACAATAAAGCATGATAAGCTGGTGATGGATGGCCTTGCAAGATACAGAAGAACATCGATGCCCTAGTCAAGTACAGAAATATTTGATTATATGCTACCTGTCAAACTTACATGGTAAAGGATGATAAGGAGGATGAGCTGGTGAAGAATGGCCTTGCAAGAAACAGAAAAATATTAACACCCCAGTAAAGCAAAGTACAGTACAGTAATACACAAATATTCTGTATGCTGTCTATCAAACACACACAAACTTGGCAAAGCACATAATGAAAAGTGGTGCACGATTAAATTGTCTTTGGGCCGTCCCATCCACCTTTATGTGATATATATACTTCCGTTATACTAGCTGAAAAAGGAAAAAAGAGAACCAGTTGCTAATATCGGTGGATAAAAACATATATATGTATTTTAATTAAAAAATCCACAAAATACATCTATATATTACCACTGGAGAAGGCAGCAGCTGCATACAGTATGTCCAGCAGCGTTGTGAACTCAACGAATAGACTGTGGAAGCAATCAGTTCATTCTACTACTTAAAGTTTGCTGTGGTGTGAGAAAGTTATATTTTGCTAACTACTAATCTTTGCAACACTGGAGTTTGGACAACAAAACCAGAATCCCACTGGTAACATAACTCCTTTTGCTAAAGTAGGAATCTCATCCATATACTAGGCAAACGATGCTGGTTGCCATGGCAAATGATACCTTGATGTGCAGTTTAAGCTGGTTGCCATTGCAACCGACCATTGCTAGTCAGTTTAAGATGGTTCCCATGGCAACTGACCATTGCTAGGCAAACAAGGCTGGTTGCCATGGCCTTGCTGTGCACTTTAAGCTGGTTGCCATGGCAACTGACCATTGCTAAGCAACCGAGGCTGGTTGCTATGACAATTGAAAACTTGATGTGCAGTTTATTGCTAGGCAGTTTAAGCTAGTTGCCATGAAAACCGACCATTGCTAGGCAACCAAGGGTATGTGCCATGTCAACCAAACCCAGGCTGTGCAGTTTAAGCTGGTTGCCATGGCAACTGACCATTTCAGGTACTTTAAGCTGGTTGCCATGGTAACCGACCATTGCTAGGCAGTTTATGCTGGTTGCCATGGCAACCAATCGTTGCTAGTCAGCCAAGGCTGGTTGCCTTGGCAACCAAACCCTTGCTGTGCAGTTTAAGCTGTTATCCATGGCAACCGACTGCTGCTAGGCAGTTTAAGCTGGTTGCCATGGCAACCAACCATTGCTGTGCAGTTTAAGCTGGTTGCCATGGCCACCAACCATTGCTGTGCAGTTCAAGCTGGTTGCCATGGCAGCCGAGGCTGGTTGCCATGGTAACCGAACCATTGCTGTGTAGTTTAAGATGGTTGCCATGGCAACCGACCATTGCTAGGCAGCCAAAGCTGGTTGCCATGGCAACCGAAACCTTAATGCACACCTCCAAACATGACCCTCTCCAGGAGGGACACAATGCTCTGGTTCTGGACTTCCCTGGTAATTTATGATTGGTGGAGGCTCCAGAGGTGGGGCTGCAGTACCGTCCAAAATTCAAATAAGGGAGTCACACCAACTGCCAGTGAGTCCCAGCCAGTGATGTTTGGCAGCGTGTGAAATGACAGTTGGTGTGGCTCCCCTATTTGACTTTTGAACTGCGCTGCAGCCCCACCTCTTACCAGGGAAGTCCAGGACCAGAGCATTGTGTCCCTCCTGGAGAGGGTCATGTTGCGAGGTATGTTAATGTGTAGTATAAGCTGGTTGCCATTGCAACCGAATGTTGCTTTGCTAGGCAGTTTAAACTGGTTCCCATAGCAACCGACTATTGCTGGGCAACCACGGCTGGTTGCCATGGTAACTGAACCCTTGCTGTGCAGTTTAAGCTGGTTGCCATGGAAACCGAACCATTGCTGTGCAGTTTAAGAAGGTTGACATGACAACTGACCGTTGCCAGGCAACCAAAACCTTACTATGCAGTTTAAGATGGTTGACATAACAACTGACCGTTGCCAGGCAACCGAAACCTTACTATGCAGTTTAGGATTGTTGCCATGGCAACCTACCATTGCTAGGCAACCAAAACTTCCTTGATGTGCACTTTAAGCTGGTTTCCATGGCAACTGATCATTGATAGACAACGAAGGCTGGTTGCCATGGCAACCGACTCTTGCTGTGCAGTTTAAGCTGGTTGCCACAGACTTATGATTTAGGCATAGAACACATATGTATAAGCTGTATATGTTTAATGGAAAGGAGAATATATGAAATGAATGGTTTATTTATTTTCTTAGCCTCAGTAATGTATATATTTATAGAGGTACAACTGTTCTTTTTAGTAGTGTGTTTGTGCCCTGTAGGGGCTAATGTACACTTTACACTGTTTGATGGATGGGAACATAGGAGAGAAAGCTAAGGGGTCTGAAGCAAGGAATAGAGTTATATGTACACGAACCAGGTGGCTTTTTGTGCCGCTGTTAAGAAAGGAAAGCTCCAGAGCCTCTCGAGCCCTCTTAGCTGTCAATCATCCAGTTCAAGGCAGACAGGCTCATGCTGATGGCAGGAGAATGGAGCCAGGTGCCACTGGTCAGATAGGAGCAGCAGAAGGGGCTTTTGCAATTCACTCCCTCTGAGTGCACACCTCTCAGGACCGGCTCTGCAGCTATAAACACTAAGCTGTAAACAGCAGCAGCCAAACCTAGAGAAGCATGTGGCCAGAGAGGGGGAGTCCAGGGCTGACCTGGGAAATGTTAGCTGGCTGCTGAAGGGAGCTTGGCAGAGGAATCCATCTAGCCAAGCATGTGACAGCTCAGACTAGGGATAGCCATCAACCATCGATGATTCATAATCATACTGATGGCCATCCCTAGTTCAGACAGGCAACTTCTAAGAATCCAGATGGAGTGTCCGAGGCTCTGCCCCTTTTCTCAGAAAGAGGCTCTCCACTGATCACCAATGACAGCTATGGTGTAAGAGCTTGGGGTGTGACAGCAGCAGGACTTCACAGGCAGCCAATCAGAATGGACTTGTATTGGTAGGGTAAGCTAGCCTGAATGCACTCCACCCATCACCAGCATAAATAAAGCAAGCAGCAGGATAGTACTGGCTCTATTTAAATTACAAAGCTTATGTACAGACTACTATACATTTCAGTAACAGGACCTCAGGAGTACAATATGCAAATATTTCTGGCTGTCAGATGTGTATAAGGAAAGCAGCATTCCCCATCTAGTGGACAGTGGTAGCAAATGCCATCCTGTTTTGCAACAAAGTCAAAGGAGAAATGATATAAAATATATAGCTATATATTATTTGAGCTACGAGACTGTTAACATAAATCTGGCACCTTATCTGAGGACTGGAACTCCATTCTCATTTTAGTCACTCACAATATATAGGGATATTTTTTGTATATATATATATTTTCTATTTTTTATTTTATGAGACATCCAATATGTACATAAAAATTAAAATTATAATATAAAATTAAATGAACTTTATTTATTGCTGTTATTATTTTCTTACATATTTTTTTATTTTATTTTATATTCATTGTATTTAATATTTTATTTTATATTCAATCTATTGTGTTTATAATAAAGATTGCCTCCAGAAAGAACTTTGATATTGTGTATACTTTATGTTTATTATATTACTACAGAGTAACATAGTTGATACGTTTGTTATAGAGACTGATATTGTTACAAATTGTTTCCTGTTCAGTAACCACGGAGCACAAAGGGTCACATTTTCAGGTGCTATTTATTATGGGATCATCAACCCTTTTTAAATGGATCTTGTGGATTGAACGGCATCTGCCTCTGATGAAGCCGTGGGTGGAGCCACGGGGAAACGCGTCAGCAATGCCGTTTCTCACCTGCAGGAATCAGGCCTTACCACTCACATACCATCTCCATAGTGGACCGGACAGCCTCATATATCATCCCGGCAGCCCAGTTGCTTGAAGACACAAGGTCAGCTAGGATTAGCACTAATGGACTCTGCCTTATATCAAGCTCGGCTACACTACACTGGTGACACAGGATTTCGTGCCAACTGTGTATTACAACAGGTGAGCTCATCATTGAGAACCCTTACATCATGGAGGCTTTCTGTTCAGGGCGGCGTGCAGTGTTATCACTACTGCTACTTAATTTGTGACTTTGTATTGGATTGATACCGCTCGAGGTAGGAGCGTAGGATACGGAGCTACTCAGTTTCAGTGTGAATATTATTTCCAGCTTATCACAAGCATCCTAGGAGACCTCTGTTTCAGGAGGGCACCTTCATTGGACTCCAGCTTGTACTTATTTTTTCCTGTACTGATTAACATCTGATTTGCTCCCGATTTGCTACTGCACATGTTGCATTATTTATTATTTTTATATATGTTTGGATTCCTGCATTTTTATTGCTTAATTGGTTTATATTATTAAAATTATCATAGATTCATTTCAGTCTCTATATATTTTATATCCTATATTACATTAAGCGCTGTGTATTATCTTTGTGGCCATTTATCCCTATGTGTGGGAGATTTGAGGTTTGACACTCCTCAACATAGCTGCTAATTAATCTGTTTTATGATTCTACTATCCTGCGCCTTTTTGGGGTTTTCTTTTTCCAGAGTTACAGGGTGACTTTACTTTTGGATGCATCCACTGAGATCGAAATATACACTTAGGTGCAAGTTTGGTTAGTAGTCAACATGACCCATACACACCATTACTATTAATCGTGTGAATGGGAGGGAACCATTCCAGGGAAAAGCTTTGTATTATGTGGGAATCTCACAAACACCACTGATGAGGCTATTATGACTGAGATGTTATTTCTCTATGGAGTAAAAGACCCCAAAATGATTTATAAGCAGAAGAGGGAAAATGGAGAGTAATGTGCAGTACTGTTTACTACTGACAATGAATTAGACTCTTCTTTAATCCCTACAGTGGTGGCTGTTAGGGCAAATCCTGCTTGTAGGTGGAAAATTGTATGGCCTAAAAAGTACAATAGTGAAGAGGCTTCTGAATCTCTAGCTGTAGAGGACATCCACTCCCAGACCAATGGAGGCTCCTTCCATGGTCATGGGAAAGGATGATCCTTCTCAAGGGGTTGAGGAAAAGTTGGGAAGTCAATTAGAGGTCATAGCTGAAAATGTAGTACACCAATTAGAATGCTGGCACTATGCGGGAAGCTATAGGAGGTTGAGAATTTTCTCTGGGATGATTCCTCTACCTACAAGTGAGGAATCCTATGAGGCCTGGAAGAAGGTGGTCATCCAGCAGTCAGAAGAATGGCATTGTCTTGACCATATAAAAAAACAATGAATTGTAGAGAGTTTTCGTAGACCTACTATGGAAATTAGTCGGGCCACTAGAAAAAGCAATCCTTATGTTGTGGTTGCAGACTACTTCCAGTTGTATGCCTACAGGACACTAGAGGATGTAGGTGACCTGGTTGCTAGATTTAATCACACTTAACAGGAGCATGGGGAGAAATTGTCCCAATATGATTATAGATTAGACAAATTGATCCATCAGATTGTAGAGAAGGGAGGGTTTTTAAAAGAGGAAATAGATAAAAGTAGGATGAACCAAGTATTTCAGGGAGCCCTAACAAATTACCTAGAAGTGCAGTGCTTGCGATGTACTGCTGCCCTCTTAGGAAGTCTTACTCTTAATGATCTAATTAAGGAAATTACTCATGAGGAAGCCCTACTAGCTAATTGTGAGAAAATTCAACAAAAAATATCAAAGTAGTGATACCCCTGAACCAATAACTCCAAAAGAAGACCGATTAGTTAAACTGATGAAAGAACAAAACAAAAAGATGGATCAACTCATTGCATTATATACAAAACCTGCACCTGCTATGAGAGTCCCCTTTAGTAAGAAAAGGGGGTTTAGAAATGGAAGGGGAAATTTTATGAGAGGTGGAGGTGTGACTGCCAGAGGGTGTTTTAGGTGTGGGCAGCCAGGCCATAGAGCTCCAGAATGTATCTTTGGTTGGGGTCAAACCAGATTAGAATCTATAGCATACCCTGAGATCTCTTTGAAAAAAGAAAATGATGGCGGGAGACTTGCTGACCCTTCACAGTCTCCCATACCTTAGATGTAGATTCAGTGGGGAGTGCCGGTGGAGTAATTCATACCTGTTGGCATGCTTGAGCCAGCTCCATGGGTGGTTGCAAAACTAAATGGATGCCCATGCACAGTATTATTAGACAGTGGGTCCCAGGTGTCCATTATCTTCAAGCAGTGGTATAGGCAGCATCTTTCTGATGTTCCAATTATGCCCTTGGAAGGACTTGTAATATGGGGATTAAGTGAACACAAATATCTCTAGCTAGGCTATGCGGTGGTGAACATTGAATTTCCCAAGGAATTCATTGGGGTAACTGGGCAGCTACCACTGATTGCTTTAGTTTGCCCGGAATCTTCAGGTGAAAAAGACAATGTACTTGTAATGATTGGAACCAATGCTCATCTTTTCAAGATTCTAAGTGCTTGGTGTTTACAAATGAATCAAGAAGCCCAGGCAAGAAGCATGTCGGCTCACAATGTGAATTCTCATAGAGAGGTGTACATGCACAAGGATTCCTCAATGGCACCTGAACTGTCCATGGAGGATTTGAATGCAGGTTTCATTGTAGTGACATTAGGCTGGATACTCATAATAATTTATGTAAAGAGTTGATAAAACGACCACAGGTCTTTCTCTCTGTGAATGGTATTTGCGAACATTGTATAAAATTGACCGATGACACACCATTTCGGGAATGGTCAAGGAGACTTGCCCCTGCCAATTTTGAAGATGTCAGACAACATTTGCAGACTATTTTGAGACCAATGTAATTAAGCACTCTGAGAGCCCCTATGCTTCTCCTATTGTGGTAGCTCATAAAAAGAATGGGAAAATCCATATGTGTATTGATTACAGGACTCTTAACCAATGTACCATGCCTGATCAGTACACAGTATCTAGAATAGAGGAAGCATTGGATTGTCTGCAGTAAAGTCAATGGTTCTCAGTTTAGACCTAAGAAGTGGTTATTATCAAATCCCTATGAGTCCTGATGACCGAGAGAAAACGGCCTTTACCTGTCCTTTAGGCTTCTTCAAACTTTTAATGATGCCTCAGGGTATAAGGGGTGCCCCTGCCACTTTCCAGCGTATGTTGGGTGATATGAACAACCATGAGGTATTAGTGTACCTCAATGATATCATTGTTTTTGGATCTTCATTGGAGGATCATAACCACCATCTGCTGAAGATGCTGGATAGGTTGCAGAAGAGAGGGCTTAAGCTTTCATTGGAGAAGTGTAAATTTTCAGACGGCCCTTTGTCACTTACCTGGGACATGTAGTGAGTCAACATGGAATTTCCACTGATCCAACCAAAGTGGAGTTAAAATCATTCTTTTCAAGTTTTGTAGGTACTGTCGTCGCTTTGTGCCCTATTACTCCTCCATATGTCGGCCGCTTACTTACTTGACTAAGGGGTATCCGCCAGCTGGCAAAACTGCTTCAGGTAGGTCCTGTAAAAAGGAGGGTTACTTTAAATAATCTGAGGAATTTGGGGACAGATGAACCCCTGAGTGTGAGGCTTTCATCAAACTAAAATGGAGTTTTTATTATAAGTAATAGTGGGACCTGTGCACTGAGTAGATGTTAAATAGACAATGTATTGTACACATTACTGGGCTGTCCGTACAACACATTGAGATAATTTCAGGTTCAATACTTTTAAGATACAGTACTCTGCACTTTCCCTCTCCATTCCTCTCTTTGTTAGGCCACCCAAGTCCCTTCACCACCTCCCCCCACCATCACTCATTACTATTTAATCCCACTGAGCTCATTATATGGCTCACCACCATCCCCCACCATCATTTGCTTCTATTCAATGCCACCGCATGCTTGAGCCCACTATTGACACTGTATTGTACAGCTTCCCTGCTGTAAAGTCATACACGTAACAGCCATAGTCTTCCCAGCCATTGACCTCATGGCACCTCATTATCATTTACAGTACATTAAGTCAATCAGTATGCCTCTATGGCAGATACTGATGGGATATATAATGTACTGTACTTACTATGCCTAACTTGGACCCTTAGACTCTGCAGCCATCGGGGGTCTCTCTGGGCTAAATTGCCCCCCCCCTCTTTTGAAGGGAGTGTACTGTCCAATGCCAGTCATATTTATACAATATGTCATGGCGGCCATTCATATACGCCAGCCATTTTTCAATATTGTTGGTGAGTGCCCTGTCCCGCAAATGCAAGAGGATGAGCAGCTCAGCCCTAGAATAAGGCCTATAGCAAGGTGCCATATTGTCAGGAATGAGTACGCTTTTAGGAACCAGGACGGCAGGATGCTGGATGCCCCGTAATATGTACAATACAATGTCTACTGTATAGTGGTTAAGCGTAAAGTGCAGCTGGGTGACATACAGTAACATGGAAATGCCAGGTGGTGGGAAGTTGAGAGCAATGTATGGAGTTTGGCAGAATTCTTTAACAATATTGAACTTGAATTGCTGTGTCTTTATTTAATGCTGGTTGTGCGTCTTCTGGTCAACACAGATATGTATTTTTAGAAATGACAGAACTCACACCAAATTATTTATTTTTAATCCTGTAGTGAAGATTTAAAAAAATAAAATAAAAATATTGATGTCCAAAATGACATTGACCCTTTCTGGACCTCGAACCCAAGCCACCAACACTGTAAGACGCTCTTAACCACTCGCCCACACACGCCAACCATATCTAGAGCCACACCTGTTGTATATGTGATGTTACGTGTGCGATCAATAGCAGTTCAGTGTAAAATGCAGCTGGCTGGCATACAGTAGCATAGAAATGACAGGTGGTGGGAAGTGAGTTCAGCAAAGTTCTTTAAGAATATTGAACTTTAATTGCTATGTCTTTATTTAATCCTTCATTCATGACAAAACACAGTCCAGTACTACTGTATAGTGTAATGAATGACAGGTTCCATCAGCCAATCAGCAGGAGACGGCACTACAAAAGCTTTGTTAGCTATTTGACACATGCGCTGTGCAGTTTTGGAAAAGTGACATCGGGTGGATAGGAAGTTGTATTATACACTCCGGCTTTTCCAGCGCTTCGCTACGTACGTTGTGCCTTACTGCAGCATGCTGCAATATACATTGACAAGCAGTGGTATGGCAGAGCGCGACTAGTATGGCGCACTACATGGCGTATGGAGCAAATATGTAGCAGGACACATCTGTAGTTGACGATCTGGGGTAACAGTAGGAGTTTACAAGAAATTATATATAGTGTTGAATTACTATGTAATGATAATATTTGTTTATGTAAGTTTGTTTGTGGAATTTTCTGTTCTGTAACAACATAATAAAAGTAATCATCTGAGGAACAGTACCCAGAATATGGTGTAAGTGGCGTCAAATATATATATATTGGAGGTCATGTACCACATACGGGTTGTCCTATTATTATACCCACATATACATTGTGATAGGGATTTCCCAGGTAGACCCTATATACTAATAGTTCCATTCACATACTGTACTCGGGTGGAGACACAGAGGATATTGTGTGGATAACTATATACAGAGTTAGCTAAAAAGAGGGGTTTGCCAGCCTGGAAAACACTGAACTGTATTAAAGAGCAGCCATATGCTGGCAGCAGGGAGGTGCCAGTGCAAGCTGACAGTTATAAAAGGAGAGGGAGAGAAGCTGTTAAACAGTTTTTTTAGTCAGTTGAGTTGGACGGAGCAAGAGTGCAGCCAGTCTGGAGCTGCATCTTACCACAAGGAACATCAGGGGCTGGCTGGCAACCTTTAGCCTGGGGGGCAAACACAAGCAAGTGGCCCCGGCTTTTCTAGCAGCACATTGTGGAGCTTGGCCCCGATAGGGTAACGCCATCTCCAGGTGGCGTTACCCTATAGTAGCCTATGGGCTACTATTTTCCTGGAGAGGGGTGCTCTGTATCCCTCTCTGTTGGCCCTTGAAAGCTGCTCATGCACAGTGTGTGCCGAGGATCCGAACCAGAAAGCATTGTGATAGAGTTACGCTATCACACTGCTTCCAGCTCTATTCCAGGACAGGCTTTTATCAGAGCCCGTCTCCTGGCAAGAAGATTTTAGTAAATTTGCATGAAAATATTAACACATTGTGAATTTGGGCATAAAATATTTATCACATCTACATAAAAAATTCAGATTGTGATAAATAAGTCACTTAGTAACAGACTTGCCATCCTTAGGTTCAGTTTTGTGGCACTGAGGGCCTGATTCAGAGCCGGACGCTCTGAACGAGCGCCCGCTCTGAATCAGGGCGTGTTTTTTTTTTGCGAGGCAGCCTCTTGGACGCTCGCATAGCTGTGGGTTACCACCCACAGCTTATGCAAGCGTCTATGATGAAGACCATCGTGACCATCGGGCTTGCGACGAGACCCTGCGGTAGGGTCTCATTGCCGCAAGCCCTGGAGTGATTTTGGCTCTATCAGAGCCAAAATCACTCCCACTGACATCACTAGTGATGTCAGTGGGGCCGGACCCAGACGGTAGGCGTTCCCATGGGAACACCTCCGTCTGGGCAGCCACGCCCCCGGCACGCCCACCAAAGGGTGCGTGCTGTCAATCACCATCGACAGCACGCCCCCTTTGGTGCGAGACCCATAACGACGGCTATCCCGTCGTTATTCGGGTCTCGCGCATGCGCACGACGGAGGTCGTCAGCGCTCGCGAGCGGGTCTGAATGAGACCCTGAATGCGAAGAGTGGATGTGTATGGGAGACGAGGTGGATTTGTAGTGGCGAGAAGGTTAAAAGTGTAGTGGGGAGAAGGGAGCATGTGTGTGGTGGAGGAAGGGGATTTGTAGGGGGGAGGGCGGGTATGTAGTGGGGAAACAGATGTGGTAGGGAAGAGATATGATTGAAGGGAGAGGAGGAGGTAAGAAGGGGATAATAGAGGAGCAAGGAAAAAGAGGGACATTAACAGAAAGATGGAGAGGAGTGTGGGTGGAGGAGAAAGACAAGGGGGCAGATGGATAGATCCCTCCTCCGTAGATGTAACCTGACGTTATCAGTTACTGTCCAGCGTCATTCCCTACTATCCACGTGGACATAGAGGGGGAATATAATAATGTGGTGAGCGAAGTGAGCCCACAAGCGGACAAGTATATATACACAAACACTATATATATATATATATATATATGTAGTATGTATGTTTGTGTATATATATATACACAAACATTATATATACTGTATATATATATATATATATATATATACTATGTGTGTATGTATGTATATATATATATATATATACTGTGTTTATATATATATATATATAGAGAGATACACACACAGTATATATATATATATATATATATATATATATATACACGCACACTATATATATATATATATATCTATATATCTATAGACTGTGTATAAACAGGTAAAGGCAGTGTGGGTGAATAAATAGGCCCCTAGGTGCAGTGAGCAGGGAGTTAGGTGTGAGGGAGTCATGTGGGAGGCATAAGGCACTGGGGTGGGAGCTGAGTACATGGTATCACCAGCAGTGTTGGGCAGCAATCACTCCTCCTCCCCCTCCCAGAGAGAGCCACAGTTACTTACCAGCACTGAGGTCACTTCTCCGGATGGGGGGATATAGCAGCCACCAGTCCAACTACCGCTAGCGCCGCTCGGCTGCCACCGCAGCCTTCCATGGCTGCTTCTCCTGGCACTCGTAAGCGCCCGCTATTCGGGGTATACCACAGCTTCCGGTTTGCGTTCCTGGTAGTGCACAGTCGGCGGATGACAGCTGGTCCTGTCAGCTGATGTGAGCCTGCCAGACAGGCAGCCCGGCAAAGGACTGGCCGGCCCTAATGCTGCACAGTTGTACCGGCCTGGGGGGCAGGTGGCACCCTGCCCCCCTGCCCAGCCCGCCCGTGGGGAACATACCTAGTAGCGGAGGCGCTATTTACGAGGCTGAAGTTAGATTCTTATGTTGCCAGCTTCTTATTTACTTCTTATTCATGCTCCAGCTTCTTATACAGAACATATTATATTAAAACAATTAAATCAAGTTGGATCACAAAATTGACATTGTATAAACAAAAAATATGTAACCCTTAGACAAATTTCCATTGTGTTTTGCCTGGTTCAAAAAGGTTTTTGGCATGATATACTGTAGGTTGGCAAAGTAGGCAGAGGCAACAGATTATTATTGTTTTGAATAATTTGCTGTAATGATGCAATGATTAAATTGCCTTGGGCCACAAATTTGACACGTGCAACCAACAGTGGCGGTATGGGTGCCGGCCACCTGCTGGCACTTATAGTTCCACAAATGCCAAAAGGCAGGCATGCTGGCACATGTAGTTCCACTGTAAAATACAATAGTTTACAACTATTTAACACTTTATTACCCCCATACCCACCGCTCCGGGGGGTGTGGGGAAGAGCCCCGGGCTTCAGACCAAGCCTGGGGTTTTGGGAGAGGAGGGACCCCTTTTCTGGGGGGACCCTCTTCCCCTGAGCCCCGACTTAGCCTGAGTGGCTTGGGGTGAGAATGCTTTGGCCATGGAGACCCAGTAGTAGGGTCTCCTGGCTGTGGCATTACACCCCGGTCGGTTTGGGTCCATTGCTGATTTTAAATATAGGGGGACCCCTATGTATTTTTCCCCCCAATATTTAAAATCAGCACTAGTCCTGCAGCCAGGTGCTGGTTCTTAAATTACGGTGGAACCCTACACGTTTTGTTCCCCATAATTTTTGGAACCAGGATTGACTTATCAGTCCAGGTGTCAGAGTTCAGCCGGGGATCGGCCGTCCCTTACCATCCCGCCGGCTTCCTCTGACTTCCCGGGCAGTCGGGCAGCTGGTGCGGCGACGTGGGAGGTGCTGAGCATTCTCCCTGATGCTGGTGTCTCGGGGGGCCTGGTGCGCGGGGATCGGAGTCCCTGTCATGGGCGCCGCCATGACACTTCCTTTTCTGACTGTCCTTCCTTCCCTGACAGTCTGGCCGGTCAGCTGACGCTGTGGACCAATCAGTGGGCTTCCAGGGGTATATATCCGGCTCCTGTGTATCAGTTAGTTGCCTGAACAACCATTGTCGCTGCTAGTGTTACTAGTGGTCTCTCGTTCCAGGTTCCCTTGCTTCCAGTGATCTATTCCTGTGTGCAGCTATATCGTTTATCTCACCAGTGCTTTACCACCTCAGCCTGTGTGCAGCTATATCGTCCATCTCACCAGTGCTTTACCACCTCAGCCTGTGTGCAGCTATATCGTCCATTTCACCAGTGCTTTATCACCTCAGCCTGTGTGCAGCTATATCATCAGTGCTTAACCACCTCAGCCTGTGTGCAGCTATATCATCAGTGCTTAACCACCTCAGCCTTTGTGCAGCTATATCATCAGTGCTTTACCACCTCAGCCTGTGTGCAGCTATATCATCAGTGCTTAACCACCTCAGCCTGTGTGCAGCTATATCATCAGTGCTTAACCACCTCAGCCTGTGTGCAGCTATATCATCAGTGCTTAACCACCTCAGCCTTTGTGCAGCTATATCATCAGTGCTTTACCACCTCAGCCTGTGTGCAGCTATATCATCAGTGCTTAACCACCTCAGCCTGTGTGCAGCTATATCATCAGTGCTTTACCACCTCAGCCTGTGTGCAGCTATATAATTCATCTCACCAGTGCTTTACCACCCCAGCCTGTGTGCAGCTATATCATTCATCTCATCAGTGCGTTATCACCTCGCCTGTGTGCGGTATACCTCCATTCCACCAGTGCGTTACCACCGCCGCCTGTGTGCAGTATACTATCCATTTCACCAGTGCTTTACCATCACAGCCAAGACCCGTGGATGCGGAGGTCGTACATTCAGATGTCAGTGGGGCCGGCCCCAGACGGTAGGCGTTCCCATGGGCAGCCATACCCCCTTTGGGACGTGGGCACCATAGACAGCACGCCGCCTTTGGTACGAGACCCAGAGCGACAGCTTGATCGTCGCTATCCGGGTCTCGCGCATGCGCACGACGGAGCCGGCTCCGTCGTTCGCATGCGCACTGGGCCACCATCGACCCGCTTGCGCGCACTCAGCGCTCGCGAGCGGGTCTGAATCAGGCCCATCATACGGTCATTAATTTGACATACAGTAGCGGAGAACAAGCTTGCCATCCCTTGTGGTAAAGCAAAACTCTATTATACAATGAATAAAGCTAGTAAATACTGTTAAATTGGATGAGGCTTAGAACCAACAAAACACAAATACATTTATTTGAAATTGGCAGTTTCTCATTCAATTTGAGATTATCAGAAAAAATGTTTATTGTTTGCCCGAAAGCTCTGTACAATTTAAATCATATATTGCAACAATAAATACAATGAGGCCGTGTCATTACAATCCATTCCATAATTCTACAGAAATAGTTACAACATTACAGTACTTGTCCTTTTCTTGGCTATAGATTGCAGACAATTTCTAGCAGCTTAATTTTTTAATGTCGAAGGTGTCAGTTGGTTTAAAATATTTGACAGAGCCACTGTTGAATAAGATATCAGTGAATCAAAAGGATTTGCAGTATAGTGGGATTATAGATTTCTAGGAAGTCATGTACAGTACATTTGGGGAAATGTGTTATTGTTATATTGAGTGATGTCTTTACTAAGTGCTAAGGCGGGCTGTCAATTATTAAAACCATATATAAAGACAACATACAGTATGCTGCGTGGTTGACATAGTTAACATTTTCTCAGACTCGTTGTTCTTACAGTATGTTAGAAAAATTGTTCCTAACTGTTGATAGAGGCCTCTGGTCTTTGTTCTGACTTGACTTGGCTTCAACATGTAATCGTTAATACAGTATCTACAGGAATTGCACTGTTTGGATTCACTGCAGGGGCGTATCTATAATGGGTGCAGGGGGGGCCCCACACCGCACACCCTGCACCCATAATATTACTTATCTCTCCGGAGTCCCACATCGGCGAGGGTGTCCGGCGCTGTAAAACGACTGGAAAATGGCCGCGGCGGCCATTTTCCCGTCGTTTGCGCATGCGCAGTACAGGGAAAATGGCCGCCGTGGCCATTTTTCCTGTGACCTGTGCATACATTATAGACTCTGGGCACACTCTAGTGCCCAGAGTCTTTAACTCCGGTGCAGGCCGCGCACAGCTCAGTGCGCAACTGGCCGCAGGGCGGAGAGGAGGGGGCTCGTGTCGGAGACTGCACATGGGCTCCCTCCTCTCTAGAAACGCCCCTAATTCACTGACATTTTGTTTCATCACCTCGTTAGACCTAAATGATGTTTGTTGTATTGTCTGACATATTATATCTTAGACTGATCAGCATATTATAGAAAAAAATAGTGTGATTTCCACAGAGATCAATTTTCTCTATGGTCAGTTCCGTTCATGTTGCAGTCAGATTCATTGAACTGACACCAGACACTGCACAGGAGCCACAGAAAGATTTGTATCGGTCACATACTGTATTAATGTAACATAACCTAAAGGAATCCTTCAGTAACTAATTGATAGGACACCACAGTGAATATTTAGAATACTTTGAAATGTATTATAAAAATAGACTCTATAGATTACAAGTAGATCCCTCTTACCTCTTTGTCTGTCTGTAATTACCCATTCTTGTTTGATTACTGTTCAATTACTGTTTTTTTACTAATTGTACAGCACAATGGTATATGCTGGCTCTGTATAAGTACATGTTAATAAACTATATAATAAAATGTTTCTTATTTTATAGGCTGAATTAGTGTAAAGGTTTCTGTTTCAATCTATTGAATTTATCCATTCACTTCTGAAGCATCAACACACTAATTTGTTTTGGTTTGCGTAGCTGATCTGATTTGCTTCTTAAAATTAGAGACGTGAGCAGACCCCAGTGTTTTGTCTTTGATTTTGGTTCTAAATCTTTATTGGATGTTGGTTTTGGTAAAACCACCCTCAATGGTTTTGGTTTTGGATCTGAATTTCTTAAAACAATATAAAAACAGCTAAACTCATGTAATTTGGACCTGTTTTTGTTCTTACAGTGATATTCACAGCAAAAGAATTAATTTCCAGGATTTTCCAGTCAATTTTGACCACCTCACAGCTCACAATATTGTTTTCACTAATAAATGCCAAAGGCTGCTGCAAGCTAGCTTGCTAAACTAAGCAACAGAGCAGTGGCAGTTTAAACAAAATACAGCACATCTATGAAACTTTGTTTACACAGTAGTGACAGACATGATGGCAGTTTAATAAACTATATGACCCTATAGAATGTTGTCATTAATCAAGAACTAATAGCCTAAAAATAAAAGCCAAGTAGAAAATGGGATGCAGTCTGGATGCCAACGGTCTAAATGCCGACCATCGGCATCCCGACTGTCTAATCCCAGCAAGTGTCTAATGACCGGCTTCAAAATCCTGACTCCTGTCATTAGTCCTACGCCTTGAGCCCAACACCCGGCTTACTGATCGAAGGTAAGCCGGGTGCGGACAGCCGCAGGGGGGGTTAGGTTAGGGGCTCCCCGGGGGGGACTTAGGGTTAGGCACCCCCCCAGGAGGTTAGGGTTAGACTAGGGGAAGGGGGGGGTTAGGCACCCCTGGGGGGAGGTTAGGGTTAGGCAACCCCCCGAGAGACTTAGGGTTAGCAGGCGGGGAAGGGGGGGGGTTAGGTTTAGGCACTTGGGTGGAAGGTTAGGGATAGGCACCCCTAAGGGAAGGTTAGGGGGGAGGTTAGGTTAGTAAATAGACAAAATACTTACCTGTCGGGATCTTCACTGCCGGGCTTCCGCTGTCGGGATTTGCGGCTGGCGGTAAATCATACTGATTCTGTAGAAAATGTATTACTAACACATTTCTTCAAACAGCAAATCAGTACTCATAAATGGAGGTGTACTAACAGGCTAGTAATCTTTACACCAATGATGAAAAGTTGTGCACAATGAAAATGTCCTTGGGCTCTTCCACCCATCCATATACTATATTTCCTCATCCTCAGTGAATAGGATGTCACTTTTGAGACAGAAGTGCTTGACTTGTTTTTGCCCCATAAAAGAATATATTTTGGCGGTTTGGTTAAACCAAGCTACCAATTGGTGTCATGGCTTCAGTGATCTGCCGTGCAGCAGGATGGTGGCTGTTTGAAACTGCTAGTCCTCTTTGTCTCCTTCTGTGATGAAGATTAACCCCAGCAGCAGCAGCTCTAGCACGCAAGGATTCTTCTTGGGAATTGGATAGTGGAGGATTCAGTTTGCCATTGTAAGTTGGATGCAGGATTACCTCCGATCATTAATGAGAAGGTTGATGATGATGGTATTGGTGATCTAGATTGCATGTGCTGGGATCTATTCATGCTGCTGGTAGCTGATGCTGGACTGTTTGTTATTATTTGACAATATTTTTCCAGATTTTTATAAATAATCTGAATGAACTCACTGCAAATTAAGTAACATGAAGTAAGTGCCTAAATGGTTGACACCCCTACCTCTACTTTGGTTTTACAAATTCTTCAGATTCTTTGACAGATGTTGTAAAATAAATATGCAAGGACATTGTGTTTTTTTGGTCTTTTGCCCAGGCAATGCACTTCTTCATATCACTGGCAAGAACTCCTGCCACTAATGGCTGAAGTACTTTGACACAAACAGCATCATCCTCCTGAATTTTATCAATGTGTTCTTGTCCAACACATTCATCATCAACATCCTCATTAGTGTCAGATATACAAATATCCCCCTCATCCTTTTGCACTTCCAAAGTACAGATTTGTTCACCTCTAATATTAATGTTTTCTCAATTGAATTTTTGGATCTGGTATTAATGGGTCAAGATTTTAAGATCTCAACATAGAATTTCATTAAAAATACCAACAGCTACCTCCACTACAAGAGTAATCACTTAAAAAGATGGAATGACAACATACCATATTTACAATTCCATAGGATCAAACGGAACTGCAGTGATAAAGACACTTGTGACCAACAAATTCAAGTCTATAAACAGAGGTTCTGGGATAAAGATTACCCAGATGACATCTTGAAAAAAGCAAAACAAAAAACTGAATGTCTGGTGAGAACAGAGCTCTTGTCATACAGAAATAAAGAAGAACAAGGAAATACGTTGATTCCATTCATCACCACTTACAGTGGGCAGGAACAGAAAAAAAGGGGAATCTTATCCAAACACTGGAAAATATTTTTACTTGATCTGGTGTTGAAGGATATATTTCCACCTAGGCCACCAATTGTATTTATGAAAGCCAAGAACTTAAAGGATACTCTAGCCTGTAGAATGTAAAGTAATGGCAGCATAAAACAGAAGGAGGTTATACCCAGGTGCCTGGGATGTTATAAATGTGGCTGATGCAACATCTGTAAATTTCTTCATCCACAAAAAAATCTTCAAAAATCATGACAATTCGAAGGAGTATAAAATTAAACAATTTATGAATTGCAACTCAACATCGGTTATTTATCCACTTGAATGCACATGTAGCATAAAATATGGGGGAAAGACTAAGAGGCCTATCAAACTTAGAGTACAAGTGCATATTAGAAAGATCAAGAATACAGTCGCAAGTCACATGGTCTCCAGACACTTCACCTCGCATCACGGATCTAACCCAGAAGAACTCTCCTTCAAGGCTTTTGAACATGTCACCTTGGGAGAAAGGGGAGGGAATTTGAGTAATAAATTATCGCAACAGGAGATGTTTTGGATTTTTGAATTATGTACCCTATCACCAATGGGATTCAATGACAACTATAATATAGTCCCACTTCTATGAACTACCACCTTTATCTTTATGTTTTAAACTGTTATGAAGCAATCATATGGTCAGGGCACTATAAGACGATGGTAGCATATGTCCAAAAAAATCACTGTACAACAAATTAATACTTTTGATTTGTTTCCTTTCTAAAAATAGTCATACGTTACTAATTTGAGGTCAAGAAAAACCAAAATGATTTCAGAATGTTTTTGCTACCTCTATTTTTTGAGCTACACTACTTGCACTATACTATATGTACATTAGTAATATAGTCATAGTGAAAAGCTATTTTAAAATAATCTGATATTTTCTTGATAGAAAATAAATAACAGTTGTTTTAATTCAATCAATCACAAATAAGAACACAAAACGAAACAAACATACTGCATACGAAACAAACATACAGCATAAGAAACAAACATACAGCATACGAAAGTACTATCTAATATAGTGGCCTATTCATGGGGGTGCTTTCTCTTTGCTTGTCGCTTGTACTCCTCTTCTGGGGCATCTCTTGTCACTGTCCAACAGTAGTGATCACCTACCCTGATATCTTTGTTCCATTGCTGAAATGTCTGGTGGAATTGCTCACTATGCTTGTCACTCAGTGCACCACAGTTATCTTGGGTGGGTAATCCCGTGAATCACATATATTTGAATCGGGGAGGGGACAAATAACTGATTCATTTAATTGGGTCATTAGGCCCCATCCCCTCTGCGCGGAATGCAGATTGCTGGTAAGATTCTCTCCATTCTGCCCACTTCACTAGGAATACCCCTACATCATCATAAATGGGTTATATCTCGGAACTCAGAGCTAACTGAGAGTTTTAATGTCATATTCATTCTTTGCATGCTGAAATCAATTAGAAGTAACTACTTTCACATCGGAAACATTTTCATTGTTGTGCAGTGTAATATATCTACAGCCAAACCAACATGTAAATGCCCAATCTCATCCGATCTCGGAAACTAAGCATAGTTGGATCTGGTTAGTACTGGAATGGGGGACCGCCCAGCAATACCAGGAGCTGTAGTCATCAGTCTAGTGCATAAAAACAAAATATGCATGATCTTACTTGTTAAACATATATGCTTTTTATCCCCAAAAAATTTGTTAGGCTTATTTGGATTCTACTCGCTCTTATTTTTTTTAACCTAAAAAGAAAACTATTATTAGCATTTGGATATCTGATCCTATGTATATCTTAAGTAAGTGGAATATTTCCTACATTAGAAAAGAAATTCAAGTGTTGGTTGAATTGAAGTACCTATTGATGACTATGATCTGTGGTGTGGCTCCTGAATCCCAACTAATAAGTGTGATTTTATTGTCCTTCAGGGACATTATGTATACAGTACTTTAGGTATTAACACGCTATTGAATAAACAACCATATTCCATAATTAACGACATAAACCTAACTAAATTATACCAATAAAGATAAAACCTAGACAAAATGGGATGTTTAAAGTCATTGTGTATGAAATATCCCGAAACTTTATCTCTTTATATACATGCTATAATCTGTGTTTTAAATATATAGGTATCATCCAAGATGGCTGCCTCCAGATGATAGGACTAAATAAACCTCGAAATTAGGACTTCTATACAAAATAATTTCTGACAAAATAGCCACCGGGAGAACATTACCGATGCCTTCCCTTGAAATATTGGTATTTATTTTCGGAACTCGGATAGGACATCTATAAACTATGGGCAGGTGCTTTACAGGAAATGATAGAAGAAACCACCGCTATCTGAAGGGAAAGACGGGCACGCATGCGCAATGGATATTAGACACAACAAGATGACCGCCGTTAGTGAAGACCACCTGTGTGAACTATGGGCACGCAGGCGCAGTGTACATTATGTGCACTAAAGACGGACGGAAGTGACGTCACTTCCATTTGAGAACTAAACACTAATATAAAGACTTGGACACAACAAACTAACTGTACAATCCTGTGGTCTTTAGCATTAGTAAAATTACAAAACAGCTGCATTTTGGAATAAAGATTTTTTTTTAGAATTTTTTTAGATAAAAGAAGTCACGTTACCTGGAAGTGACATCATAATGGACTGCCCTGGTACTAATTGCACTCATTAATTTCTGAATGAGAGATCAATTAAGCTCAGTACCTATTCCTTGTTTTTAAATCTTATTTAGCCTTTTACTATTTTCTTATCTATTTGGTATTTTTTACGGCGTTGTTAACTGTGGAAGCTTTTTATGGTGCTTAGTTATATCTTATCTTATAGTAAATAAACTATGTTTTATTTTTTATTACGAAAATGACTGATTTTCATCACTTTAAGTTTAAAATTTATGTACTGAGACATTCTATATGTTATGGAATTGCCTTTTTATGAATTAAGACTTTAAGCTGTTTACACATCTATATTTTACAAGTTGCTGCACATATGCACTTGATTACAAAACATTTGTACACTTGATTTGAGTTTTTAATCACTTATAGGTGATTTAGATCAACGTTATTCTTATAAATATTAGGGGTGTGCACCGGCCACTTTTCGTGTTTTGTGTTTTGGTTTTGGATCTGGATCTTTCTTCGTGTTTTGGATCTGGATTGGTTTTGCCAAAACCACCCTTGCGTGTTTTGGGTTCTGGGTTTTGTGTTTTGGATCTGAATTTTTTTGAAAAAAAGCATAAAAACAGCTAAAATCACAGAATTTGTAGGTTTTTCTGCTCCTATGCTATTATTAACCTCAATAACCTTAATTTCCACTCATTTCCAGTCTATTCTGAATACCTCACACCTCACAATAGTGTTTTTATGTCCAAAAGGTTGCACCGAGGTAGCTGGATGACTATGCTAAGCGACACAAGTGGGCGGCACAAACACGTGACCCATCTAGGCGTGAAACTGCAGTGGCAGACAGGATGGCATTGAAAAACTAGGCCCCAAACTGTACATAATGCAAAGAAAAAAAAGAGGTGCAAGATGGAATTGTCCTTGGGCCCTCCCACCCACCCTTATGTTGTATAAACAGGACATGCACACTTTAACAAACCAATCATTTCAGCGCCAGGGTCTGCCACACAACTGTGGCTGAAATGATTGGTTCGTTTGGGCCCCCACAAAACAAGCTGGCAATTTATCTGTCCCTGCACAAACTGGCTCTACGGAGGCAAGATGTCATCCTCATCCTCCTCATCCACCGATTCCTCACCCTCTTCAGTGTGTACATCCTCATCCTCACAGAGTATTAATTCGTCCCTGCTGGAACCACAGGTCCCTCTGTACGTTCTGGAGGCTGGTCTCCCTGGAAGAGTTGATAATTAATTTTATGAACATCATCTTCTCCACATTTTGTGGAAGCAACCTCCTACGCCTTTCGCTGACAAGGTTCCCGGCTGCACTAAACACTCTTTCGGAGTACACACTGGAGGGGGGGCAACTCAGGTAAAATAGAGCCAGTTTGTACAGGGACCTCCAAATTGCTTCTTTTTCCTGCCAGTACAGGTACGGACTGTCTGACATGCCTACTTGGATGCTGTCACCGATGTAATCCTTTAACAGACAGACGCACGCTTGTCGCTGCTGCTTTGAGGATGCAAGTGCGGCTACAGCACACACAATTCACAAAGACAGAAAAAAGAAGAAGAATATTTTAATTGTTTGTGTAGAACACTTTGAGGTGTCACCACCCTTTAACAGACAGACGCATGCTTGTCGCTGCTGCTTTAAGGATGCAGGTGCGGCTACAGCCCACACATTTCACAAAGACCAAAAAAAAAAGAACAATATTTTAATTGTTTGTGTAGAACACTTTGAGGTGTCACCACCCTTTAACAGACAGACGCACGCTTGTCGCTGCTGCTTTAAGGATGCAGGTGCGGCTACAGCCCACACAATTCACATAGACAGAAAAAAAAAGAACAATATTTTAATTGTTTGTGTAGCACACTTTGAGGGTGTCACCACCCTTTAACAGACAGACGCACGCTTGTCGCTGCTGCTTTGAGGATGCAAGTGTGGCTACATCGCACACAAGTCACAAACACATTAAAAAAATAGTTTTTTATTTTTTGGAACACTTTGAGAGTTACACCACCCTTTAACAGACAGACGCACGCTTGTCGCTGCTGCTTTAAGGATGCAGGTGCAGCTACAGCCCACACATTTCACAAAGACCGAAAAAAAAAGAACAATATTTTAATTGTTTGTGTAGAACACTTTGAGGGTGTCACCACCCTTTAACAGACAGACGCACGCTTGTCGCTGCTGCTTTAAGGATGCAGGTGCGGCTACATCGCACACAAGTCACAAACACATTAAAAAAATAGTTTTTTATTTTTTGGAGCACTTTGAGAGCTACACCACCCTTTAACAGACAGATGCACGCTTGTCGCTGCTGCTTTAAGGATGCAGGTGCGGCTACAGCCCACACATTTCACAAAGACCAAAAAAAAAAGAACAATATTTTAATTGTTTGTGTAGCACACTTTGAGGGTGTCACCACCCTTTAACAGACAGACGGACACTTGTCGCTGCTGCTTTAAGGATGCAGGTGCGGCTACAGCCCACACATTTCACAAAGACCAAAAAAAAAAGAACAATATTTTAATTGTTTGTGTAGCACACTTTGAGGGTGTCACCACCCTTTAACAGACAGACGCACGCTTGTCGCTGCTGCTTTAAGGATGCAGGTGCGGCTACAGCCCACACATTTCACAAAGACAGAAAAAAAAAGAACAATATTTTAATTGTTTGTGTAGCACACTTTGAGGGTGTCACCACCCTTTAACAGACAGACGCACGCTTGTCGCTGCTGCTTTAAGGATGCAGGTGCGGCTACAGCCCACACATTTCACAAAGACCAAAAAAAAAAGAACAATATTTTAATTGTTTGTGTAGCACACTTTGAGGGTGTCACCACCCTTTAACAGACAGACGCACGCTTGTCGCTGCTGCTTTAAGGATGCAGGTGCGGCTACAGCCCACACAATTCACAAAGACAGAAAAAAAAAGAACAATATTTTAATTGTTTGTGTAGCACACTTTGAGGGTGTCACCACCCTTTAACAGACAGACGCACGCTTGTCGCTGCTGCTTTAATTATGCAGGTGCGGCTACAGCCCACACAATTCACAAAGACAGAAAAAAAAAGAACAATATTTTAATTGTTTGTGTAGCACACTTTGAGGGTGTCACCACCCTTTAACAGACAGACGCACGCTTGTCGCTGCTGCTTTGAGGATGCAGGTGGAATCTAGACGGGATTTGGAACCGAGGACACACTACCTCCATCAATTGTCTAAATCCCACTGCACTAATGTCGGATACCGGACGCACGTCTAACACCAACATAGCAGTCAAGGCCTCAGTTATACGTTTTGCTTCAGGATGACTGCTGTCGTACTTCATCCTCATCGCTAGGGACTGTTGGAGGGTCAATTGTTTAGTAAAAGTAGTGATGTTCCTACTTCCTCTCTGGGATGATGAACAACTCCCAGCAGCAGCAACAGCACTAGGAGGAAGTGGTTCTTGATCTTTCCCTATTTTATTTTTATCGGAGAAAGTTTGGTCCTCCATTTATGTTATATTGATATATATACGTGCGGCTAAAGCGCACACAAACACAGAAAATATTTTTTTATTTTTGCTGGAGAGTAGTGCACTTTGTGGGTTACACCACCCTTTAAGAAATGAGCCAGCCGGCTCTTTACTTATGGGACACAGGCGCACGCTTGGCGCTGCTCCTTTGTTGATGCACGTGCAGCCACAGTGCACACAAGTCACAAACACAGAAAATATATATTTTATTGGTTTGGAGTGTACTTTGGGGGTTACAGAACCCTTTAACGGTCAAGCCAGCCGGCCCTTTACTTATGACACAGGCGCACGCTTGGCACTACTTTGTTGATGCACGTGCGGCTACTGCGCACACAATTCACAAACACAGAAAATAATTTTTTTTTTGGTTTGGACTGGAGTGTACTTTCGGGGGTTACAGCACCCTTAACGGTCAAGCCAGCCGGCCCTTTACTTATGACACAGGCGCACGCTTGGCACTACTTTGTTGATGCACGTGCGGCTACTGCGCACACAATTCACAAACACAGAAAATAATTTTTTTTTTGGTTTGGACTGGAGTGTACTTTCGGGGGTTACAGCACCCTTAACGGTCAAGCCAGCCAGCCCTTTACTTATGACACAGGCGCACGCTTGGCACTACTTTGTTGATGCACATGCGGCTACTGCGCACACAATTCACAAACACAGAAAATAATTTTTTTTTTGGTTTGGACTGGAGTGTACTTTCGGGGGTTACAGCACCCTTAACGGTCAAGCCAGCCGGCCCTTTACTTATGACACAGGCGCACGCTTGGCACTACTTTGTTGATGAACGTGCGGCTACTGCGCACACAATTCACAAACACAGAAAATAATTTTTTTTTTGGTTTGGACTGGAGTGTACTTTGGGGGTTACAGCACCCTTTAATGGTCAAGCCAGCCGGCCCTTTACTTATGACACAGGCGCACGCTTGGCACTACTTTGTTGATGCATATGCGGCTACTGCGCACACAATTCACAAACACAGAAAATAATTTTTTTTTTGGTTTGGACTGGAGTGTACTTTCGGGGGTTACAGCACCCTTAACGGTCAAGCCAGCCGGCCCTTTACTTATGACACAGGCGCACGCTTGGCACTACTTTGTTGATGCACGTGCGGCTACTGCGCACACAATTCACAAACACAGAAAATAATTTTTTTTTTGGTTTGGACTGGAGTGTACTTTCGGGGGTTACAGCACCCTTAACGGTCAAGCCAGCCGGCCCTTTACTTATGACACAGGCGCACGCTTGGCACTACTTTGTTGATGCACGTGCGGCTACTGCGCACACAATTCACAAACACAGAAAATAATTTTTTTTTTGGTTTGGACTGGAGTGTACTTTCGGGGGATACAGCACCCTTTAACGGTCTAGCCAGCCGGCCCTTTACTTATGACACAGGCGTACGCTTGGCACTACTTTGTTGATGCACGTGCGGCTACTGCGCACACAATTCACAAACACAGAAAATAATTTTTTTTTTGGTTTGGACTGGAGTGTACTTTCGGGGGTTACAGCACCCTTAACGGTCAAGCCAGCCGGCCCTTTACTTATGACACAGGCGCACGCTTGGCACTACTTTGTTGATGCACGTGCGGCTACTGCGCACACAATTCACAAACACAGAAAATAATTTTTTTTTTGGTTTGGACTGGAGTGTACTTTCGGGGGTTACAGCACCCTTAACGGTCAAGCCAGCCAGCCCTTTACTTATGACACAGGCGCACGCTTGGCACTACTTTGTTGATGCACATGCGGCTACTGCGCACACAATTCACAAACACAGAAAATAATTTTTTTTTTGGTTTGGACTGGAGTGTACTTTCGGGGGTTACAGCACCCTTAACGGTCAAGCCAGCCGGCCCTTTACTTATGACACAGGCGCACGCTTGGCACTACTTTGTTGATGAACGTGCGGCTACTGCGCACACAATTCACAAACACAGAAAATAATTTTTTTTTTGGTTTGGACTGGAGTGTACTTTGGGGGTTACAGCACCCTTTAATGGTCAAGCCAGCCGGCCCTTTACTTATGACACAGGCGCACGCTTGGCACTACTTTGTTGATGCATATGCGGCTACTGCGCACACAATTCACAAACACAGAAAATAATTTTTTTTTTGGTTTGGACTGGAGTGTACTTTCGGGGGTTACAGCACCCTTAACGGTCAAGCCAGCCGGCCCTTTACTTATGACACAGGCGCACGCTTGGCACTACTTTGTTGATGCACGTGCGGCTACTGCGCACACAATTCACAAACACAGAAAATAATTTTCTTTTTGGTTTGGACTGGAGTGTACTTTCGGGGGTTACAGCACCCTTAACGGTCAAGCCAGCCGGCCCTTTACTTATGACACAGGCGCACGCTTGGCACTACTTTGTTGATGCACGTGCGGCTACTGCGCACACAATTCACAAACACAGAAAATAATTTTTTTTTTGGTTTGGACTGGAGTGTACTTTCGGGGGTTACAGCACCCTTAACGGTCAAGCCAGCCGGCCCTTTACTTATGACACAGGCGCACGCTTGGCACTACTTTGTTGATGAACGTGCGGCTACTGCGCACACAATTCACAAACACAGAAAATAATTTTTTTTTTGGTTTGGACTGGAGTGTACTTTGGGGGTTACAGCACCCTTTAATGGTCAAGCCAGCCGGCCCTTTACTTATGACACAGGCGCACGCTTGGCACTACTTTGTTGATGCATATGCGGCTACTGCGCACACAATTCACAAACACAGAAAATAATTTTTTTTGGGGTTTGGACTGGAGTGTACTTTCGGGGGTTACAGCACCCTTAACGGTCAAGCCAGCCGGCCCTTTACTTATGACACAGGCGCACGCTTGGCACTACTTTGTTGATGCACGTGCGGCTACTGCGCACACAATTCACAAACACAGAAAATAATTTTTTTTTTGGTTTGGACTGGAGTGTACTTTCGGGGGTTACAGCACCCTTAACGGTCAAGCCAGCCGGCCCTTTACTTATGACACAGGCGCACGCTTGGCACTACTTTGTTGATGCACGTGCGGCTACTGCGCACACAATTCACAAACACAGAAAATAATTTTTTTTTGGTTTGGACTGGAGTGTACTTTCGGGGGATACAGCACCCTTTAACGGTCTAGCCAGCCGGCCCTTTACTTATGACACAGGCGCACGCTTGGCACTACTTTGTTGATGCACGTGCGGCTACTGCGCACACAATTCACAAACACAGAAAATAATTTTTTTTTTGGTTTGGACTGGAGTGTACTTTCGGGGGTTACAGCACCCTTAACGGTCAAGCCAGCCGGCCCTTTACTTATGACACAGGCGCACGCTTGGCACTACTTTGTTGATGCACGTGCGGCTACTGCGCACACAATTCACAAACACAGAAAATAATTTTTTTTTTGGTTTGGACTGGAGTGTACTTTCGGGGGTTACAGCACCCTTAACGGTCAAGCCAGCCGACCCTTTACTTATGACACAGGCGCACGCTTGGCACTACTTTGTTGATGCACGTGCGGCTACTGCGCACACAATTCACAAACACAGAAAATAATTTTTTTTTGGTTTGGACTGGAGTGTACTTTCGGGGGATACAGCACCCTTTAACGGTCTAGCCAGCCGGCCCTTTACTTATGACACAGGCGCACGCTTGGCACTACTTTGTTGATGCACGTGCGGCTACTGCGCACACAATTCACAAACACAGAAAATAATTTTTTTTTTGGTTTGGACTGGAGTGTACTTTCGGGGGTTACAGCACCCTTAACGGTCAAGCCAGCCGGCCCTTTACTTATGACACAGGCGCACGCTTGGCACTACTTTGTTGATGCACGTGCGGCTACTGCGCACACAATTCACAAACACAGAAAATAATTTTTTTTTTGGTTTGGACTGGAGTGTACTTTCGGGGGATACAGCACCCTTTAACGGTCTAGCCAGCCGGCCCTTTACTTATGACACAGGCGCACGCTTGGCACTACTTTGTTGATGCACGTGCGGCTACTGCGCACACAATTCACAAACACAGAAAATATTTTTTTTTTTGGTTTGGACTGGAGTGTACTTTCGGGGGTTACAGCACCCTTAACGGTCAAGCCAGCCGGCCCTTTACTTATGACACAGGCGCACGCTTGGCACTACTTTGTTGATGCACGTGCGGCTACTGCGCACACAATTTACAAACACAGAAAATAATTTTTTTTTTGGTTTGGACTGGAGTGTACTTTCGGGGGTTACAGCACCCTTAACGGTCAAGCCAGCCAGCCCTTTACTTATGACACAGGCGCACGCTTGGCACTACTTTGTTGATGCACATGCGGCTACTGCGCACACAATTCACAAACACAGAAAATAATTTTTTTTTTGGTTTGGACTGGAGTGTACTTTCGGGGGTTACAGCACCCTTAACGGTCAAGCCAGCCGGCCCTTTACTTATGACACAGGCGCACGCTTGGCACTACTTTGTTGATGAACGTGCGGCTACTGCGCACACAATTCACAAACACAGAAAATAATTTTTTTTTTGGTTTGGACTGGAGTGTACTTTGGGGGTTACAGCACCCTTTAATGGTCAAGCCAGCCGGCCCTTTACTTATGACACAGGCGCACGCTTGGCACTACTTTGTTGATGCATATGCGGCTACTGCGCACACAATTCACAAACACAGAAAATAATTTTTTTTTTGGTTTGGACTGGAGTGTACTTTCGGGGGTTACAGCACCCTTAACGGTCAAGCCAGCCGGCCCTTTACTTATGACACAGGCGCACGCTTGGCACTACTTTGTTGATGCACGTGCGGCTACTGCGCACACAATTCACAAACACAGAAAATAATTTTTTTTTTGGTTTGGACTGGAGTGTACTTTCGGGGGTTACAGCACCCTTAACGGTCAAGCCAGCCGGCCCTTTACTTATGACACAGGCGCACGCTTGGCACTACTTTGTTGATGCACGTGCGGCTACTGCGCACACAATTCACAAACACAGAAAATAATTTTTTTTTTGGTTTGGACTGGAGTGTACTTTCGGGGGTTACAGCACCCTTAACGGTCAAGCCAGCCGGCCCTTTACTTATGACACAGGCGCACGCTTGGCACTACTTTGTTGATGAACGTGCGGCTACTGCGCACACAATTCACAAACTCAGAAAATAATTATTTTTTTGGTTTGGACTGGAGTGTACTTTGGGGGTTACAGCACCCTTTAATGGTCAAGCCAGCCGGCCCTTTACTTATGACACAGGCGCACGCTTGGCACTACTTTGTTGATGCATATGCGGCTACTGCGCACACAATTCACAAACACAGAAAATAATTTTTTTTTTGGTTTGGACTGGAGTGTACTTTCGGGGGTTACAGCACCCTTAACGGTCAAGCCAGCCGGCCCTTTACTTATGACACAGGCGCACGCTTGGCACTACTTTGTTGATGCACGTGCGGCTACTGCGCACACAATTCACAAACACAGAAAATAATTTTTTTTTTGGTTTGGACTGGAGTGTACTTTCGGGGGTTACAGCACCCTTAACGGTCAAGCCAGCCGGCCCTTTACTTATGACACAGGCGCACGCTTGGCACTACTTTGTTGATGCACGTGCGGCTACTGCGCACACAATTCACAAACACAGAAAATAATTTTTTTTTTGGTTTGGACTGGAGTGTACTTTCGGGGGATACAGCACCCTTTAACGGTCTAGCCAGCCGGCCCTTTACTTATGACACAGGCGCACGCTTGGCACTACTTTGTTGATGCACGTGCGGCTACTGCGCAGACAATTCACAAACACAGAAAATATTTTTTTTTTTGGTTTGGACTGGAGTGTACTTTCGGGGGTTACAGCACCCTTAACGGTCAAGCCAGCCGGCCCTTTACTTATGACACAGGCGCACGCTTGGCACTACTTTGTTGATGCACGTGCGGCTACTGCGCACACAATTCACAAACACAGAAAATAATTTTTTTTTTGGTTTGGACTGGAGTGTACTTTCGGGGGTTACAGCACCCTTAACGGTCAAGCCAGCCAGCCCTTTACTTATGACACAGGCGCACGCTTGGCACTACTTTGTTGATGCACATGCGGCTACTGCGCACACAATTCACAAACACAGAAAATAATTATTTTTTTGGTTTGGACTGGAGTGTACTTTCGGGGGTTACAGCACCCTTAACGGTCAAGCCAGCCGGCCCTTTACTTATGACACAGGCGCACGCTTGGCACTACTTTGTTGATGAACGTGCGGCTACTGCGCACACAATTCACAAACACAGAAAATAATTTTTTTTATGGTTTGGACTGGAGTGTACTTTGGGGGTTACAGCACCCTTTAATGGTCAAGCCAGCCGGCCCTTTACTTATGACACAGGCGCACGCTTGGCACTACTTTGTTGATGCATATGCGGCTACTGCGCACACAATTCACAAACACAGAAAATAATTTTTTTTTTGGTTTGGACTGGAGTGTACTTTCGGGGGTTACAGCACCCTTAACGGTCAAGCCAGCCGGCCCTTTACTTATGACACAGGCGCACGCTTGGCACTACTTTGTTGATGCACGTGCGGCTACTGCGCACACAATTCACAAACACAGAAAATAATTTTTTTTTTGGTTTGGACTGGAGTGTACTTTCGGGGGTTACAGCACCCTTAACGGTCAAGCCAGCCGGCCCTTTACTTATGACACAGGCGCACGCTTGGCACTACTTTGTTGATGCACGTGCGGCTACTGCGCACACAATTCACAAACACAGAAAATAATTTTTTTTTTGGTTTGGACTGGAGTGTACTTTCGGGGGTTACAGCACCCTTAACGGTCAAGCCAGCCGGCCCTTTACTTATGACACAGGCGCACGCTTGGCACTACTTTGTTGATGCACGTGCGGCTACTGCGCACACAATTCACAAACACAGAAAATATATTATTTTTTTAGCACTTGGGGGGAGCACCCCTGATGGACAGAGCACCCCCTGGACAACACTTCAGCACCCCTTTAGGACTGGGACACTGCACAGGACTTTGGAGTGGACACAGCCCCTATGGAGAACTGACTGCACAACACAGTCCAGCCAGCCCCTATGGACTTTGAAGTAGTGGACACAGCCCCTATTAACAACAGCAGCACAGCACAACACAGCCAGCCCCTATGGACTTTGAAGTAGTGGACAACAGCAGCACTACACTACACTACACTACACAGCCCTAACTCCCACCCTCCCTCTTCACTGTCCACAGCCGAGTGAGAAAATGGCGCCGACGTGTGTACCTTATATAGGATCCAAAACCCGCGAGACTCGGAAGGCGGGAAGATGACGTTTTGCCTCGATTTCAGATCCGAGTCAGGCGGGAAAAGTCGAGCCTGACTCGGATCGGACTCGGATCGGGGGGGCTCGGGGGTGTTCGGATTTCAGAAATCCGAACCCGCTCACCCCTAATAAATATATGTTTTGCCATTCCACCTTAAGTCAGTGACCAACTGTGACACAGGAGAAGGTCGAGTCGGCCTAGAATGCACTCGTCACTCCAATTTGTCCCAGAGGTTATCAATGGTGTTAAGATCTGGACTCTGAGCTGGCCAGTCCATCTGGGTTACCGAATTTTCTGAATAGCGACCAGCATCGCCCTGGAAACAAGACAAGTGGCATTGTCGTCCTGATAAAAACATTTGTTGTTTCCGTAGAATTTCCACAATGTAGGGAGCACAGAATTATCGAGAACATCTCTATACTTCTCATTTTATACCTCACAAACACAAACAGTCTTGATCCAAGGTCCTTGTAACACAGGACACTCGCCACTTCAACAATATCAAATGGATAATTTATTCTTCAAAAACACATACTGTATTCATGCCAGAAATAATGTCGACATTTTGATTCTGTAAGAATCTTTCTCTGGCAGAGCATGCTGTATACTATGTTTTTAAACTCTTAGCCTGACTTATAGTCTTGTTCATGGGGCGACTTTTAGCAGCACTCTCTTACTGCCATATTAATACATGTCTCGTTTGTTTTGTATATATGGCTGCCCTATAGTGTGATCCAGTTCTTATTGATAACCATCATTGTCTCTGTGATCTACACAGCTCACATACTTTGAGGCTATTGGTACTGGGTCTCCCGATTCATGCTGTAGACAGTACCCAGCAATGTTCCAATTGGCTCTTGTGTACAAACACACCACACTGGACACGCCTAAAACCGTCCGATCTTAGAAGCTAAGCAGTATGCGGCCTGGCAGTACTTGGCAGGGAGACCGACTTGGAACACCAGGTTCTGTACGTTGATGCCAAACATAAAATGCCTCAATAACCTGAATAGCTATTGGGATTGACACCACTCCTTGGACAATCATATTTCAACTTATTCTTTATTTTCTAGTCTTTTTGGATTTTCCTCTATAGTTATGTTAGATCTTTTGAGACCATTCATGGTATATATATATATATATATATACATATATATATACATGTACAGTATGTCACGGCCATGGTATTTCAGCATGGTGCTATGCAGGTGTTACCTGTGAGGTCATTGTGGCGCGGGCTGTCTGGTGGCGGAGCTGGTGTCTGGCGGGGGGCTTTGGCTGCGCGCGTTGTTGTGCGGGCCTGTTGTCACTCTGCGCTGGTAAGGCCTGGCGGCGTCTCCATTCCGCTTGGCATGGGTGCCGCCATCTTGCCTTCTGGCCATGTAATGCGGCTGGCCAATCCTGGGGAGTCACATGTTCCCTCCGGCCAGTAACAGCACGGCATGGGGTATTTAGGAAGGGTCAGTGCCTTCCTTCTTTGCCAGTGCAACGTGTATCTCAGCCTAGCTGAGAGGGAGTTCTCTGTGCTTATCCTGTTCCTGTGAATTCGCTGTCTGCCAGTCTGCCTGTCAGCTCCTAGCTTCCGCTGGACTACCCCGCTTCCTCCATCACCCTTGCCCATACCTGAGTGCCTGAGCCTGCTGACATGCTGCTCATTGCCTTAGTTCACTACCTGCATACCTGGCTATTATTTTCCTGCATCACTACCTGCATACCTGGTTGATTATTTTCAGTCTCACTACCTGCACACCTGGACAGCTCTAATTGTTTCTACTTGGACATTAACCTATTACTCCCACCACAGAACTCTTGTGCACATTTATATATTCCTGGACTTTTATTTACTGCCATATTTTATGTCTACTCAAGCACTTTTTAAAAACCCTAGTTTTTTATTCAAATCCGCTTCTGTGATTGCTCCTGCTACGGATCAGGAGTCAGGAGTGGATTTGTTCCGGTGCATTTCTGGTCGTTTAGAAAATCTGGAAAACATGCAGCATCAGATGGCTCAATTTCTGCAAGAGATGTCCAAGCGACAGGATAGTTTGCAAACTTCCTTTTCTACCCCTGTAGTACCAGTATCTACATCCGCATCAGCGTCTGGGAATACAGGAGGCAGATCATCTCCCCGCTTACATCTTCCTTTACCAAGTAAATTTGACGGCAACCCTAAACTCTGCCGAGGATTCCTAAATCAGTGTGACATACATTTTACCCTGCAGCCTGACAACTTTCTAACTGCAAGAACTAAAGTGGCTTATATAGTCTCTCTGTTATCCGGCCAGACCTTAGAATGGGCTTCCCTACTCTGGGAGCGCTCAGATCCGCTGCTGGATAATTACGCAGGCTTTGTGTCATCTTTCAGGAGGATTTTCGATGAACCTGGGCGTACTGTATCAGCATCATCAAACATCATGACACTGAGACAAGGGGTCCGTCCTGTCAGTCAATATGCCGTGCATTTTCAAATTTTAGCATCAGAGCTCAAATGGAATGAGGAAGCCCTCACCTCGGCCTTCTGGCATGGGTTGTCAGACCGACTAAAGGATGATCTAGTCACTCGAGAGCTTCCTACTAATCTGATCGACATGATTTCGTTGTGTATCAAAGTTGACCTACGCTTCAGGGAAGGTCAGGCTGAAAAACACAGAACTGACCGGCAAAGGTCATTTGCCCCCTCCATTTCTACCCGTTCCAATTCCTTCTCATATTGAAGAGGAGCCTATGCAGGTGAAACATACACACCTCTCCAAAGAAGAACGTCAGAGAAGAATGCAAAAGAACCTCTGTCTGTACTGCGGAGAGTCCGGTCACCTGCTGATCTCCTGCTCCCGTAAACCGGGAAATGCCAAATCCTAACTGACCCTGGAGACATCAAGTTATGAGTTATGAGCCCGTCTCCAAAAATTAAAGATTTCACGATTACACTAGCGTTGGATCTTAAACCCAAACCTGTCTTTGCTACTGCTCTACTTGGCTCGGGAGCAGCTGGAAATTTCATAACGTCTAGTTTCATAGATAAATTTCAGATTCCCTGTTTGTCTCTCAACCATGCCATCTCTCTGACCTCTATAGACGGACGCCCTCTTACTAACGGGATAGTCACCAAGGAGACTTAACCAGTATTGTTCCGAATTGGGGCACTTCATTCTGAGTCCTTAAAATTTCTGGTGATATCAGAGGCCTCTCAAGAAATTGTTCTTGGTCTACCCTGGTTGCGTCAACATAATCACAGGATTGATTGGAGTTCTATGCAGATTCTGTCATGGGGTATGGACTGTCAGAAATCCTGTCTTCCAAAAATTCGACCTGTAAGAAAGACAGTTCCATTAGTTTCTTCTGCCATTCCCAAGGAATATCAGATGTTCGCCGATGTGTTCTCTGAGCAGCAAGCAAATACCTTACCTCCTCATAGGGAATGGGACTGTCCAATTGAATTGATACCTGATAAGACACCACCTCGTGGTCGTACCTATCCGCTGTCCTTGCCTGAGACTCAAGCCATGACCGAGTACATCCGGGACAACCTGGCAAAGGGGTTCATTCGCCACTCTACTTCACCTGCCGGAGCTGGGTTTTTCTTCGTTGGCAAGAAGGACGATGGTCTAAGACCATGTATCGATTATCAAGGCCTTAATGACATTACTGTAAAGAATTGATACCCTCTTCCCCTGATTACTGAGTTGTTTGATAGGGTCAAGGGCTCTGTCATTTTTTCTAAATTAGATCTGAGAGGGGCTTACAACCTCATTCGTATCCGAGCTGGCGATGAATGGAAGACAGCTTTTAATACCAGAGATGGACATTTCGAATATTTAGTAATGCCTTTTGGATTGTGCAACGCCCCTGCTGTCTTTCAGAGTTTCATTAATGAGATTTTCCGGGATCTGTTATATGTTTCGGTTGTTGCCTATCTGGATGACATACTGATATTTTCATCCTCTGTGGTTAAACATCAAGAACATGTTAAAGAAGTTGTGACCCGTTTGAGAGAAAACCACCTTTACTGCAAACTGGAGAAGTGCGTCTTTGGTGTGCCCAGTGTACCTTTTCTCGGCTACGTTATTTCTGGCTCCAGTTTGGAAATGGACCCCAAGAAGGTACAAGCAATTCTGGATTGGACCCGACCTCAGACACTGAAAGCCATCCAGAGATTGTTGGGCTTCGCCAATTATTATAGATGCTTCATCAAGGGATTTTCTACATTGCTGGCTCCCATTACAGCATTGACCCGAAAAGGTGCTAATCCTTCCCAATGGTCACCTGAGGCAGAGTCTGCCTTTCATCTTCTAAAACAGGCCTTTATCACAGCACCAGTTCTTCGACAACCAGATCTGGACAGGCCTTTTTTGTTGGAAGTAGACGCATCATCTAAAGCTGTGGGAGCAGTCTTGTCTCAATGTTATGAGGACAACCGAGTCCATCCTTGTGGCTTCTTTTCTAAAAAATTTTCACCTGCCGAAAGGAACTACGCCATAGGTGAACAAGAGCTACTAGCTGTTAAGTTGGTGATGAAGGAATGGAGAAATTTACTAGAAGGTGCTAAGTTCCCATTTACTGTATTTACGGACCATAGAAATCTCCTATTTCTCAAAAACCTTCAATGTGTGAGTCCTCGTTTAGCCCGCTGGGCAATATTCTTTGCCAGGTTTCAGTTCACCCTGACCTTCCGGTCTGGAGCACTTAATCAGAAGGCTGATGCCCTATCAAGATCTCTCCTCTGTGATGATCAATCTGAAAATCAAAGCAATACCCCTGTCTTAGAATCAAGAGTCTTCACCGCATTACAGCTTCAGCCTCCTACGGGAAAATCATTTGTGGCCCCGGAATTAAGGAAGCGGCTTCTCACTTGGGCACATTCCTCTCGCTTCGCAGGGCACTCAGGCACTCGGAAGACCTTGGAGTTCCTGAAAAGACACTATTGGTGGCCTTCTATGAAGGCAGATATAATGAAGTTCATCTCTTCCTGCTCCTCCTGTGCCCAGCATAAATCATCACGACAAGCTCCAGCTGGGGAATTGCTTCCACTACCTACTCCATCACGTCCATAGACGCATCTCTCCATGGATTTTGTCAGAGACCTGCCAGTCTCTCAAGGCTTCAACACTATCTGGGTTGTAATAGACCGATTCACTAAGATGGTCCACTATATACCGTTGAAGAAGTTACCTTCTGCCCCTGACCTGGCACAGTTGTTTGTCCAACACATATTTCGTCTACATGGCCTTCCTGCTGAAATTGTCTCTGACCGTGGTGTGCAGTTTACTGCAAAATTCTGGAGGGCTTTGTGTTCTGTTCTTCAAGTGAAGTTAAACTTTTCCACGGCCTACCATCCGCAAAACTACGGCTCCACCGAGAGAGTTAATCAAGATCTAGAGACTTTCTTAAGAATTTTTATGTCATCTTCCCAGGACAATTGGGCTGTCTTGCTGCCATGGGCCGAGTTTGCACACAATGCTTCCTACCACTCGTCAACTAAGCAAACGCCATTTCAGGTTGTTTATGGCCTTCATCCTCGTGTTCCCGAATTCCGAAGCCTGCCTGTTTTTGATGTTCCGGCCGTGGAGGACACTGTGCGGAATTTTGCTGCCATCTGGACTCAAGTACGGTCTGATTTGTTGAAGGCATCCTCTCGCTATAAGACCCAGGGCGATAAGAAGCGTAGAATAGTTCCACGCATTTAAGTAGGAAACCAGGTCTGGTTGTCTACTCAGAATCTTCGTCTAAGAGTTCCTTCTATGAAATTTGCACCCCGTTTCATCGGTCCCTTCACCATAACAGAAGTCATTAATCCAGTGGCCTACCGTTTACAGTTACCCCCATACCTAAAAATTCCTAATTCCTTCCATGTTTCCTTATTAAAGCCCCTGGTCCTGAATAAGTTCCATAATGCTCTACCTGCTTCTCCTCGAGTCCAGACAGAGAGAGGAGTTGAGTTTGAGGTCGCCCAGGTCTTGGACTCTCGTCTGCGCAGAGGTCATCTACAGTATTTGCTGGACTGGAAAGGTTACGGTCCAGAGGAACGTTGCTGGACTGATGCTCGTGATGTCCACGCTCCCACGCTCATCAGGAGATTCCATTCTGCCCATCCGGAGAAGCCTGGTGAGTGTCCTGAGGCCACCCCAAAAGGGGGGGGTACTGTCACGGCCAGGGTATTTCAGCATGGCGCTAGGCGAATGTTACCTGTGAGGTCGTTGTGGCGCGGGCTGTCTGGTGGCGGAGCTGGTCTCTGGCGGGGGGCTTTGGCTGCGCGCGTTGTTGTGCGGGCCTGTTGTCACTCTGCGCTGGTAAGGCCTGGCGGCGTCTCCGTTCCGTTTGGCATGGGCGCTGCCATCTTGCCTTCTGGCCATGTGATGCGGCTGGCCAATCCTGGTGAGTCACATGTTCCCTCCGGCCAGTAACAGCACGGCATGGGGTATTTAGGAAGGGTCAGTGCCTTCCTTCTTTGCCAGTGCAACGTGTATCTCAGCCTAGCTGAGAGGGAGTTCTCTGTGCTTATCCTGTTCCTGTGAATTCACTGTCTGCCAGTCTGCCTGTCAGCTCCTAGCTTCCGCTGGACTACCCCGCTTCCTCCATCACCCTTGCCCATACCTGAGTGCCTGAGCCTGCTGACATCCTGCTCATTGCCTTAATTCACTACCTGCATACCTGGCTATTATTTTCCTGCATCACTACCTGCATACTTGGTTGATTATTTTCAGTCTCACTACCTGCACACATGGACAGCTCTAATTGTTTCTACTTGGACATTAACCCTACTCCCACCACAGAACTCTTGTGCACATTTATATATTCCTGGACTTTTATTTACTGCCATATTTTATGTCTACTCAAGCACTTATTAAAAACCCTAGTTTTTTATTCAAATCCGCTTCTGTGATCGCGCCTGCTACCACCCTGGGTCCACAAACAACCCAGAACATAACAGAGTATATATACACTTTTTAATTTTTATACATACTAGTATATATGAGCTTGATTTCTTAGTCACGAGCGATTATGGTACTTGATGGACTTTCACCTACATGAGTTATATTGTGCCCATGTGTTTGCGTGTTGTTATTCTATGTTATGTTTTTTTTGTATTACTCATGCTGGAAGGTCATTTTTTATTTATATGTAAGTATTCACTTTTCGTTCTTTTTCCCATTGTCCCACCCCTTCCCCCTTTTTTTCCACCTTTATTCACATTGTACATACATTTTTTTTCCCATATGTTGTCATTCACATTTTATATACGTGTTTTCCTACATATTGTTAACATGTAATTGGTTGCTTTGTACATCACATGCTACCATATTGCACTCTATGTCCGGCACACGGGCAGTGATGTTCACAGTCAGGGCATTAGCGGACCAGTGGATGCCTGACGTGATGACATCAGTGCGACCATGCTGGTCCGTCCCTGATGACGTCACGTGCCTGATAGTCGGCGCGAGGACATGGACGGCATCACTTGCATGAATAGATATCTGGTATAAAGGTATGTGCTTTTCACCTTGTTTATTGTTCTTGATAAAAGTCGTTGAGACTGAAACGTTGAAAACTGACACAGCATTGTCTGGTAATCTTCTTTCAAAAGGACCTGTGAGTACCGCAGTTGTTCTTGTATATCTATTTGGGTATTACAAAATACCCCTCTGAGGGCACCTGGGCATTTTTTTTCTAAGTGTGGAGTCCCGGCTTTACACTTGTATATCATCCAATTGATTTTTTAGTCTATTGGTTTGCATGGCACCTCTAACTTATATACTCTTCTGAATATCAGGACTTGGTTCATACTTAATTTGTTGATAAAACTAATTTTTGATCCTTCCAGGTAATTTTTGGCACATTTGTTTTGTGCATATTTTTTGTACAAAGTTATACTTTATGCATGGATCACAACAACACACTAACACTGTAGGTGCATATCAATACTCAGCAAATATTATTTGATTCAATAGATATGTCTAAGGGACACAATACTTACTCTGCTCCCCCCATGGATGGAAGAGGTTTTTTGAACATACAATTACCCATTGGGGAGGTTTTAAGTTTCAGCGAGTCAGATGCTGAGAACCTATACTTCAATGATACACTCTTGGACACAGCAGGGGCAGCAACAACTGATGAATTATTTCAATCCCTATTGAAAGTGTGGAGTGCTGGCTTTACACTTGTATGTATATACGTATATATATATATATATATATCTGTGATGTACACTGACATCATCGTGTTTTTGGTTTTGTATCTGTATTTTTCTCAAAAGTTTAATAGACTATAGCACATCTATGAAGGATTGTCATACAGCAGTGCAGACAGGATGGCAATTTAATAAATTATATGACCCCATAGAGAGCAGGAATATTTTCAGTCATCAAGAACTAGATCAGAGGCCCAAGGGCAGTACAAGGAAATGGCAGTGGAGTATATACGTAGTGTAAGGCATGCAAAGGAAGGATCAATTAGTTTAGTAAATTTAATTGTTTGATTGCCAAAGAAAATTTAAGATAATATAGACAAAAAAATACAGAATTATCAAGCTTATTTGGTATTATTCAGTAATATGCACTAGAGAAATTATTTATAGCAGTCAACAGAAATGCATGTTGACCATGGATAAGGAGAAAATCTTTCTGCTTGTGGACTAGATTTAGGAAAAAAAACATGGTATTATTATCCCTCATACTCAGACACTCTGGTGCACCTCTTAAATGTAGCACAGGGATGTTTTATCCAACTAGGAAGGTGGCAGAGAAGGAGGAGGGGGTAGTATGGCCAGTCTCCTAATATTTGTTAGTGTAGGAGAGGCTGATTTGGAGCTTGCAAATTTGCAGTGCACACTCTTAAATTTCTTGGGTTCTTGTTTCAACTCTTGTCAGAAATTCTTTGCTATTAACAAGTTATTCTTTCTGGTTAAAAATGTTTTGCAAATTAGTAATGCATTAGAACAATAACCAATAAAAATGTTTGTCTATACAAAAAAGACTGTCACCAATTCCCCCCCAATATGCAGCCCATAATGAAAAAGAAAGTGGTGCAAGATGAAATTGTTCTTGGGCCCTCCAACCCACCCACCCTTTTGTTGTATAATAAAAAGGACATGCAAAGTTTAACAAACCAAGCACTTCAGTGACATCGGCTGCCACTTTTGTGGATGAAGTGCTTGGTTTGTTTAGGCCCCACAAAACAGTCTATATATGGGCTTAAAGCAGCTAACAGTGATGTTAATGATCTCTACAGTAGCAAGATGACATCATTATCATTCTCCCCCTTATCAGTGTTAACATCATCACATAATATGAACTCATCCTCCCTGGAATCCACCATTATAGAAGTCTCTGTATTTTGACATAATTGGCAGGAAAGTAATCCAACTTTATAGAAGTATTTGTACTTTATATTGGAAGGAAAGGTCTTCTTCATGGAATTTGTAGTTATTTTTTATGAACATTATCTTCCACATTTTCACAAACTGATCGCTCACAAGGTTCCCAGCTATGCTAAACACTCTTTCTGAGTACACCCTGGAGGGGGGGGGGGGCAGCTGAAATAAAGCATAGCGAGTTGGTACAAGGGGCTCCAAATTGCCTTTTCTTCCTCCCAGTAGTCAAAGGGACTATTTGATATGCTCATTTGTACACTGTCATTAAAATAATCCTTCACCATTCCATGGATGGTTACTAAATTAGATTAAGTCACAATAGAGGTGTCACTAATTTTGGACAATGCTTTTAGACCTGACCAGATGTCAAAATGTTGCTCCACTCTGGTGTACTGAGTTGACTCAGTCGGTCTCTTGGGAAACCTAAGTTTTTTCCTGGCAACAGGAAACCTGAGCTACTGATTTGCTCACAAGGAGAAAGACATTATGTACGACTTAAACCTAGGATCAAGTACTGATGCTAAAATATAGTGATCCAATTTCAAGATTATAACAACCCTTTGGTCCTGGTGAAGCGAATAAAGAACTAATTCTACAAGGTTTGCATGGCTTCTCACTGTTCCTCCATTCACTGAAGCATATAAAATGTGGAATTCTACCATGTTTCTACCTCTTGCTTCAGTTGGTGGGATTGCAAATTAAACTGTTCTTGCAGTTGCTGCAATCTTCTACATGCTGTTGCTGAATGCCGAAAATGTCCAGCAATTTTTCTGGCCACAGAAAGCATCTCCTGCACACACCTGTCATTTAAAAAAAAATAAAAAATCTGTACTACCAAGTTGATTGTGTGCGCAAAACATGGGACATGTTCAAATTCACCCACTTGTAATGCTCTCACAATATTTGTTGTGTTATCAGAAATTACAAATCCTGAGCAGAGTCCTAATAGGGTTAGCCATATTTCTATGACATCCCTTAGCTTTTCTAACAGGTTGACACCAGTATGCCTCTCAGTGAAGCCAGTGATGCAGAGAGCAGCCTGCCTCTGAATTAGCTGGTGTTTGTTAGATGCTGCTGCTGTTCATGCTGTTGAAGGCAGTGGGCTGTCAGTTCTGCTTGTCCACATATCTATGGATAAGTGGACAGTGGGTTCATTGGCATTATGGAGGCCACTAATTACGTTTTTTTTAGCGTCCATGTACAGCCGGGGAATTGCTTTTCTATTGCAGTGGAATCTAGATGGGATTTGGTAGCAGGGACACAGGACCTCAATTATCTGTCTAAAACCAGATCCATTAATGGCAGATATTGGACACAGATCTAATACTAGTATAGCCGTCATGGCTTCAGTGATCCGCTGTGCAACTGGATGGCAGCTGTCAAACTTGCTTCCTCTTGCAAAGGATTGTTTCACAGTCAATTCTGTTTTGAGACTTCAAGTAGTCTTCTTGGTCCCCTTCTTAGTGCATAGATCCCTTATTAACCAGTGTTCTATTTAATTTGTGCAACCTGGAAATTAAGTGGTTAAAATCCTGCATTGAGAATCTCCTGCTTAGTGTAACTCATCCTATTTGAATTTTTCTTATATGTTCTTGTCATATTGCTCATCATAGATGTAACAGTATTTACACCCTGACACTTATTATGGTTTCACTATTATCTGAAGACATTTTCACAGACATTTCTTAATATAAATAATATAAATTTGTAAGGGTTTATATATTATTTTGATTTTCATCACTACATTTATTATGTAAGAATAGCGAATGAATGTGAATTAAGTATTTATTTTGGAGCTGAAGTCTTCTGCAGCTATTGCCTTAGAGGGCTCCTCCAGAACCCTCTCCTGGTTAGCTTTGTGGTGTGTAGCCTATAAGCTACAGCAACACAACCCCAAACCTATGGGGGTTGCAGCTGCTGGTGGAAATGGAGGGACTGCAGCCGATTTCTGCGATATCCGCTGTGATCCCTCCATAATACCTCTTGGGGGATACTAATATTTGCAGATATCCCCTGAAAATGGGTGTTTTCAAGGAATATGAAGCAAATAGTTAATGATAAACTGGCCCCATAGTATTTACAGTAGCAAGTTTGTAACTTAGGGCCTAATTCACTACAGATCGCTATCCTGCTTATACGCACGCAATGCAGTTGCTAATATCAGCGGTGATATGTAAATGTTTGCATTTGCATAATCGCCACCTACAATTAGGACGCCCACTTCCTCTTACTCACACCTGTATACTTTGTCAACATAGCGAAACAATTGGTAACATCGAGTAACATCGGACCCATACGCACAGATAAGACAGGTCAGACCTCACTCAGGAATTGCTTACTTCAGCACATGCTTTGAGGCCACAGGCTATGTATGGTATCGCAGTGGCTAATTTATGCACGCCCCTGCAACTCCATTGAAATGCACTGGCACGCCTGCGTTTCTACAGAGGAGGGGGCACGTGTGCACTCTCTGTCTGGGCCCCTTCCTCTCTCTGCGGTGCCGGAGGCACTCAGCGTCGCAGCATTTGTAAACACCGGGCACTAGAGTGTGCCCGGAGTCTACAGCGCAAGCGCATGCATAAGTCGCACTGGGGTTATTTCCCTAGTGCACATGCGCAGAACACCGGAAAAATGGCCGCAGCGGGCATTTTTCAGGTGTTTTCTCCGGCAAGACAGCCCGGCGCGGGACTTCGGAGGAGTGATTAATTAAAACAAATGGGTGCAGGGTGTGCCTTGGGGGCCCATGTGCACCGCACACCTTGCACCCATTATAAATACGCCCCTGATACTAGGAGCTGATCAGTAGGTACTGATGCTGAAAGTTAGAGGACCTGACAATTGCGATCACAGCTGCGATTTTGTATAGAACGCAGCTGCAAAAATATGCTAATGTTTGCAAAAACACAGCCGGCATAGGGACGCCCACTGCTGTTTTCTCATATCCATCCAATGTCACTCTTCTGCAAAACATCGGTACCAATGACGCACATCGGCCTCTCATGCAGTATTTACAGCAGGTCTGACTAGCCGCAGACACCGCAAGTCTCATTGCACGCAGTGAGCTCTCATGCTGCGTATGTAATTGCAGTCATTCATTTATGCACATACATGAAACGGCGTTCAAAAGGACAGGCACATCTGCGTTTTTCTAACCACTCCCCCCTCACCACCCCCAAATGCTGACAGTCTATCATTCACTTTGCAATGGATTCCTTTGTGCATCCGTAACTGGAATGCGATCGCTGAGCACGCGCAGTGTGGCTTGTACGCATGTGCAATGGCAAACAATTGCTCGACTGTGTCCGTAACTGCTATTGTGTACGGTACTGAATAAGGCCCAGAGTCAGAACTGTGACTATTAACTGATTCAGAAATAACCAGCACCATAACAAAATGTGCAGGTGAGTAGGGGAGCTTCATTCAGACCAGGCACCAGGGGCGTATTTATAATGGGTGCAGGGTGTGTGATGCACATGGGCCCCTGAGTCCAGGGAGGCACCCACCGCACACCCTGCACCCATATTTAGTTTCTACTTACCTTTCCGAAGTCTTCAGAGTGCTGCTCTACAACGCCGGGCCGGTGCTGCAGAGCAGCAAATATCACAGGGAAATTGGCCGCACCCATAAGGCGCCATTTTCCTGGAGACCCGTGCATGTGCAGTAGTTTGTGGAATTAAGCCAGAATCTACTGCGCTCAGGCCTTGACCAAGAGCCAGATGCTCTTTCAGAGCGCTCGATCTGAATCTGGGCGTTTTTTTTTTTTTTTTTTGGAGCTGGCACAGCTTTTGCGAGGTGCCAGGTGATGGTCGCAATGGTCGCGACCATTGCGACCATCGTGCTTGCGACGAGACCCTTGTATTAGGGTCTCGTTCCCGTAAGCCCCAGTGAGCTTCCTGCTCTAATAGAGTGATGTCAGTAGGGCCGCCCTAAACGTCAGGTGTTCCTTCGCGAACGCCTCCGTTTGGCCAGCCACCCCCACTCCCCGCCTACAAAACGGGGCGAGCAGTCGATCAACATTGACAGCCGCCCCGTTTTGTTGCGAGCCCCGGAGCCAGTGATCTCTCACTGGCTTCGGGGCTCGCGCATGTGCCACGTGCGCACTACCCGGCCATTGACCCACTTGCGAGCGCATAACACTTGCGAGTGGGTCTCAATCAGGCCCTCAGTACACTGTCTGAGAGGAGGGGGCCCAAACAGAGGCTGGACACGGGCCCCCCCTCTCTTAAAACTCCTCCGAGAGGCACTCTGTTTAATCAGAGGAATTATAAAAGAGAGCATTATTGTATTAAATACTCTTCTCCTCATATACCCTTGTGAACAATAATAAAGAGAGAAAGAGGTATTTATGTTAGCAGGTATTTAGAATTTGGGAGAATTCTCCATTTATCTGCATTGATTAAAAATATACATATATATTAGGGGAACATTCCTAAAGGACTTGAGAGGCTGACACACATACAGTATTTCCATATATTACCTTTATCACATTGTTACCTCAGGGGCATATTACTCCTGCTTAAAAGGACAGGTTCACTGTACTACTTGAAACCTATAGTCTCTGTATAGTCATCCAATAAGAGAAACACCACCATTCAAGATCTTCAGCTTAAAAGAAGTCTTAAAAAGAAGACGAAGGGCTTGATTCAGAGATATATGTAAATGCATTTGCAGATGCATATTCACTACCTGTGCAATAGCAAAAATATGCTAATGATTCATACACCATCTTGTGCATAGAGACGCCCACTTCCGGCATATCACATCCACCGCTTATGTACATAAGAGGAAACATCGGACGCACATTGGTTGACCATCAAATTTCTGAGTAATGGTGCGTACACACTGGGCGATTAAAGTGGACGACTGAACGATAATGATATCGTTATCGTTCAGTCGTCCACTTTATCGTCCATTTTTAAGCCCAAAAAGATGAACGATGACGACGACGCACGTTCCCGCGGGTCGTTCGTCATCATCGTTCATCGGGCTGACATGCAGGCCAACCTGACGATCTCGTCAGGTTGCTGCATGTCAGGGAATGGGGGAGAGAGCCCGGCGCTGAACGATATCGTTAATGATATCGTTCAGCGGCTGTGCTCAATGTCATAAACGACATTGAGCACAGCCTGCCGGGGACACACTAGACGATATCGCTCAGTGAGCATATCGTCTAGTGTGCATGCACCTTAAGTCTATCCTGTCTCTTTAGACATGGAGAGCTCTCCAACTGCGAGTAAATTCACAGTGGCTGGTGTTAGCATGCCCAGAAAATGGCACTGACACGGTCCCATCATGTCTGCATTTGTCTAGTGGTTATCTCCCCAAATCGCTGACTAACTGTCAATGTAACTGTAGGATACAGGGGTAGTTATTCTTGGTGATAATAATATGTCATTTAAATGGTTATTGTGATATACGCTATTGTGTACAGGTTTACTGTACAAATTAGGGATGAGCAGTTCGTTTTCCACTCGGTTCTTCACCGAATTAGTGCAACTTCTGATTTGTCTTATTGGCTATCCAAAACATGTGAGAGCTGGATAGCCAATAAGATGCCATCTTTAAGATAAGATTTAACAGATTAAAACTGAACCGTTCATCTCTAATAAAAATAAGCCCTTAAAGGGAAAGAAAGAAATGCACTTCATAACCAAATTTCATTGTTTTGCATGCAAACTCTGTATAAAACTATAATATTGTGGCTCTAGATAAAGAGATCTAATTTCAGTATTTGTTACTTCCAGCTGAAAAAAATAATTGATTGCTCTAAGTCAGGGGTCTTCAAACTTGGCCCTCCAGCTGCTGTGGAACTACACATCCCAGCATGCACTGCCACCTTTTTGATATAACAGTATGCTAAAACTATGTGCAGTGCATGCTGGGATGTGTAGTTCCACAGCATCTGGAGGGCCAAGTTTGAAGACCCCTGCTCTTAGTCAATAAACCAATTTTTCAATAAACTTTCCACAGGAGGTGTGGTATCCATGTACTGGTGAGGGGAAGGAAAGTAGTTATATACAACAAATGCTAGGGTATAGAAGGGAAGTGCAATCAGGGGAGGCAGAGCCTCCCATGTCATACTCCCTGTCAGATTGTAGAGTTTTGACTATACTGTAAATATGATTAGACTAATACAAAGAAGATATTTATAACTTCTATTATTATTTTATAGGCAAAACTCACCAAAATTGCAGAACGCTCAGGAAATACAGGGATAGACAACACATGAGGCAGTAAGAGCTCAGCTTCGCCTCTAATAGCTGCCTGGATCTGGGGGCTGGGCCACAAAGCAGCCAATAAAACACAGAGAATAAAAGCTAATGGAGGCATGCCTCACTGTGAGGGGGCATGTCTTGAGCTCTGATAGACACCTCTGATGATCAGGTGACCAGTCCAGGAAGTACTCAGGCATTAGAAACCTAACCATCAGAGCTCAGCAGCAGCAGAACTGAGGAGCAAAGGAACTTTAAATATGCAGACAGAGGAAATTCACAAAGGAAAAAAAGGTGAGGAGAGTCTGCAGTGGACAACAAGACACTGTCTGGGGGCTTGTAAATCACTGTGTAACAGGATAGGGGGTTTCCCTGCAGACTCCAGTGGCTGGAACCTCGTCACTATGCAGGGACAGACACCTTCTGTGTAAAGCTGGGTACACACTACACGATGTGTACACAGCTGACAGGGCAGGCTCCATGGTTTGGAGCACCCTGTGCCAGCTATTCAAAGTGCGCCCTCAAATTGCGCAGTGCGAAACCACGCGTGACCAAAAATGGGGGTGTGGCCTAATTACTATAGGCACGCCCCCTATGTGACATTATTTGGAGGCGTGATCACATGGCACGCCTCCAAATAGCATCAGGCTGGGGGGTGCCTCACTAGCTGGGCTTTCGCCAGCCCTCTCCCATCACTGAATGGATGCCGCAGCATCCATTTAGACTCCGGGGTCCGGCACCGCTGCACAGCTGTGGTGGTGGTGGTCCCCAACCTCCGAGTTTCACCACCCACAGGCCACTTCTGTCCCAAAGAAATCGGGATGTTGGGGAGGGGTGCGCCCTCTATGGGTGGTGCCCCTATTCAACTGCACAGGTCGAATACCCCTAGAGCCGGCCCTGCCAGCTGACATTGCTCTGAAATTAGCCAGTGCCCCCCCAGCCATTGACTTCACTGCATGTACCTGGGGGTTGCCACCAGAAGATAACCTGATCACTGAGGAGAAAGGCTTGGATGGAGGCACTGAATTATCATGAAGAGGGGACCTTTGCATCATTTACACTCAACCTCCAAGGTGAGCAGAGGTCACAGTTTATTTAAATGTTTATTTATTGCAATTTTTCTCCCCCTGAGAACTAGGTTAGTAGTGAATCTCATAGGTGTCTATGAGTCTGAAAGTGTCCTGACGAGAAGTTTGCAGCTGGGTTGCTAGGAACAAAATAGTTTAGCAATTGCCTTATTTTTAGCACATTTGACAAGACTTCTAACATACTGTCAGGGCCATCTTAAATTATAGGCACACTGGGCAGCTGCCCAGGGCCCCACAATTCTAGAGGCCTTCGAGCAGGAGAGGTATGGGTCGGGGGATATCTACTGTACATGGAGTGTGCAGCCGCTCACTCCGTGCATGGGGCAGCCAGCTGAGAAGCAGGCAGAGAAAGATGCTCCCTGGCAGCTCTGATTGTGAATTACACACAGGCAGCATTCCTTACCTGCCATCCAGTCTGGAGCCACAGAGCTGGATTAAGTGGGGGGGCACATCCCCCAGATCTTCCTCTCTCAGGGGGGGCCCTTCATACTTTAAACATAGTTGCAGTGCAGAGCAGGAATTTCAATGTGAGCTGGAGAAGAGAAGAAGGAGGTGGAGTCCTCGCTTTACATCATATTATTTATGTTTAAACATTGATTTTGTTGAAAGTACTAATAAATCTAAAGGATTTAATTTAATTGACCGGTTACATATTTATTCCCATAAATGAGTGGGTAGGGGCCCCAGTGCACGGCTGACAATGCTGTTAAGACGGCCCTGCATACTATACTGCAGCAAAGAAACCACTCAAACAGAAAAAGTTAAGTAAGAAAAGCAGAAGTGCATAGTGCCACAATGCTGGTATGCTAAATAGTTCCAACTTTTTCCCATGTGTCCAGTACAATAAGAAAATGTTAATTAGAGAAAAGTTTTAAGTAATGCAGTTCCTCAGGACAAATGAGGGTAAATAGGGGAACATTTATCAAACTTTCTAAAAAGGACAAGTGAAGGAGTTGTCCATAGCAACCAATCCGATTATAGCTATCATTTTATAGAATGTACTAGATAAATGATACAGAGAATCTGATTGACTGATTTGGGTAACACCTCCACCTAACTTCTTTAGAGGGCTTGATAAATTTTATCCATCATTTTTGCCTACAGAATATAAAATGTAAATAATATTAAATGGAAAATATTATATTGTTATGTAATATTATTGTTGTTTTAAATCTAACGGTTAATACTGTGGCAATTGGTTGTTTTGAAAAGCAGACGTTCAGTAAATATGCCCTTTGTTATCTATAAATAAAATGAGTAATTTGAATCAAAGATCTTTAGAAAGGTTATAATCTGTAAATTAATAATAAATAAAGTAATTGTGACATTCTGCTGAGGAAGAATATTGGTACTTTCCTATCAGAAAGAATAAAAATAAGAAAACAATATATAGTATCTATACCTTTAATTACAATAAATAATGTCCACTGTAGTTTGGAATTTTCTAATGACATAGATCAAATGTTAGAATACTCTAAATATGCAGGTTCCATGAACTTACAAATATAGAGAACGCATTGAATAAACTTTAAAAATGTAATACATGCCCATACAGATTGACATAATATAATGTATATACATTATCTAAACAATAAATAAATGTTAAATAAAATACACATCACTTGTACCTTGGATGGCTTACGATCAGAATATTTATACAGTCAGGTGCATAAATATTGGGACATTGACAGAATTTTCATATTTTGGCCTCTATTCACCACCACAATGGCTTTGAAATGAAACAAACAAGATGTGCTTTAACTGCAGACTTTCAGATTTAATTTGAGGGTAATTACATCCAAATCAGGTGAACGGTGTAGGAATTACAACGGTTTCTATATGTAACTCCCACTTTTTAAGGGGCCAAAAGTAATGGGACAAACTAAACAATCCTAAATCTAACTTTCACTTTTTAATACTTTGTTGCAAATCATTTGCAGGCAATTACAGCCTGAAGCCTGGAGCGCATAGACATCACCAGACGCTGGGTTTCATCCCTGGTGATGCTCTGCCAGGCCTCTACTGCAAATGTCTTCAGTTCCTGCTTGTTCTTGGGGCATTTTCCCTTCAGTTTTGTCTTCATCAAGTGAAATGCATGCTCAATCGGATTCAGGTCAGGGGATTGACTTGGCCATTGCATAACATTCCACTTTTTAGCCTTAAAAAACTCTTTGGTTGCTTTTGCAGTATGCTTCGAGTCATTGTCTATCTGCACTGTGAAGCGCTGTCCAATGAGTTCTGAAGCATTTGACTGAATATGAGCATATAATATTGCCTGAAACACTTCAGAATTCATTCTGCTGCTTTTGTCAGCAGTCACATCATCAATACATACAAGGGAACCAGTTCCATTGGCAGCCATACATGCCCACGCCATGACACTACCACCACCATGCTTCACTGATGATGTGGTATGTTTTGGATCATGAGCAGTTCCTTTCCTTCTCCATACTCTTCTCTTCCCATCACTCTGGTACAAGTTGATCTTTGTCTCATGTGTCCATAGGATGTTGTTCCAGAACTGTAATGGCTTTTTTAGATGTTGTCTGGCAAACTCTAATCTGGTCTTCCTGTTTTTATGGCTCACCAATGGTTTACATCTTGTGGTGAACCTCTATATTCACTCTTGTGAAGTCTTCTCTTGATTGTTGACTTTGACACATATACACCTACCTTCTGGAGAGTGTTCTTGATTTGGCCAACTGTTGTGAAGGGGTTTTTCTTCACCAGGGAAATAATTCTTCTGTCATCCACCACAGTTGTTTTACGTGGTCTTCCGGGTCTTTTGGTGTTGCTGAGCTCTCCGGTGCATTCTTTCTTTTTAAGAATGTTTCAAACAGTTGATTTGGCCACACTTAATGTGTTTGCTATCTCTCTGATGGGTTTGTTTTGCTTTTTCAGCCTAATGATGGCTTGCTTCACTGATAGTGACAGCTCTTTGGATCTCATATTGAGAGTCGACGACAACTGATTCCAAATGTAAATGTCACACCTAGAATCAACTCCAGACCTTTTACCTGCTTAATTGATAATGAAATAATGAGGGTATAGCCCACACTTGTCCATGAGATAGCTTTTGAGTTGATTGTCCCATTACTTTTGGCCCCTTAAAAAGTGGGAGGCACATATAGAAACCGTTGTAATTCCTACACCGTTCACCTGATTTGGATGTAATTACCCTCAATTAAATGCAGTTAAAGCACATCTTCTTTGTTTAATTTCAAAGCCATTGTGGTGGTGAATAGAGGCCAAAATATGATAATTCTGTCAATGTCCCAATATTTATGCACCTGACTGTATAACTATATAAAACAGAGGATACATCAATTACTTTTGGAAAAAGATTTTTCTTTTTAGTTTGTCATATTTTCACATTGTACATTTCTCAGAGTCATGGGAAAGCGAGATGCTCAATTAACTAATGAGACCATTGCTTTTCATTCTACGCTTGTATTCAACAAATCATATGCATGTACAGTATAATGCTGTGCTCCTGCCAAGCCTGCCATCGCTTTCCATTGCATTCCATTATTGTTGACAAAAAATTATGCATATTCTTAGTTTTCCTCCCAACCACAAGTATGCTTTGATAATTAAATACCTCATAATACCTCATAATCAAAACCAGCCAGGACTTAATTACCAAAATTATTTTACAGCTAGAAACTCACAGTGATTAAATGAAATTGGCACAATATTTGTTTATCCAGTATTAACATGGCAAATTAAGTAAATCTAGTAAAAATTATGCCTGTGCTTTAAATAAAATAAACATACCACTGCCAGGTTAATCACACAGGTGGGCGGGAATTTCATTGTAAATACCGAACAAAATATTACAATCGTCAACTCTAAATGCTGAAACTTTTCTTGATTGCATGTGGCAGCAATTACTAAAATGTTGTAATCAATTTTTATTCAAATTTCAAGAGGGTAGTGTTCCAAAAATATTTAGCAAATCATAATGGCATAGGCTATTCTGCATTGATAATTGCATTTATCTTTATGTTTGCATGCAATCAAATGACTGAAAAGTGGCTTTAATTTCCTTTTGTCAATGTAATACAGAATATGACCTGTTGATTACACAGCCACAGTACTCACAATGCGCAAATTATATGAAAATTGTAGAGTAGTTGTTTTGTTTGTCCGAATATTCCCTTAACGTAGCTCACTGCATATATTATTTACCAAGAAGATTGGGGACATTTGCAAAAATTGGGACAATAGAAAAAAGTTCTATAAAACTAGAGTTCATAAAATTATTATTTATTTATAATCTGCCACAAAGTTTTTGTAACCCAGTACACAGGGAGTAATATAAAAATGTTACATAAGTAACAGACTGATCCAAACATAACCCCACATAAATAAAGTGTGCAACTGGCATAATTATGTAGCAAAGACAGAGAGGAGAAAGGTCCCTGCTCCCTTGAGCTTGCAATCTAGAGAAAATGAATACAGGTATCCAATTGAATACTGTGGGTGACACCACCATATTCCTGAGCATCAGTTCTCTTAAGTCTCTATGCCCCATATGTTGCATGTAGTTTCAGAGATTATTACCCTTTCAATTTACAGATGTGTCCTCTTACATCCTTGCCGATCACGCTACAAACGTGCATACGTATCGCGACGTGATTTCCCGCAGCAGCATATGCTACGGTACGCTATGGCGCGCACTGCCATCGCACCATGCAATCCTATGGAGTCGCAGGTGCGAACGCAGTGCACGTATCTGCTCGCGATTTGCCATGTATGCAGCAAAAATGCAAGAGGACATATCTGTAATAACTGTTTAAGAACAAAGAAAAAGGACAAGTATTTGTTTATCGCGTCCTAGTAGACTGGTGTTTAATAATGTATAACATAAATATTATACTAGTAGATTTCATGAGATCATAAGTAAATACAATATTCTGATGTACCAAGTCTGCATCTTTATGCTAATGCAACTTCCGAGCTGTAAAGAAATGAGACACCTACTGGCAGCATCTTCCCACCCAGTGTGCCTATAGAAGCAGTATCGGTCGCACCATCAAAACTTGCACCAGCCCTAATACAGGTGCAGTTTGTCCATCTGAGTATGGTCCCCTATGTGAGCGGCTATGCGTCTTTGAATGCAGCCGCTGTCAGTGACACTCCCGCATCGGCTCCGCCACCCTCCTCGTACCTCCCAGGAACCTCCACTAAAAGTCATGGACCCTGTACCCGATTTGCTGCAACTCGGATGCATGCACAGTGCAAAACACATTGGTCAATTGCGAACATACTGTATCCTCAGTGCATCCACCTCTGATTCAGGTCCTAAATGTGCAAAACTGTGAGAATTAAATTTAAATTCAATAGCTTCTGTCTCATTTATTTCTTGCATTTATAATATTATAATGTATTTTTTATAATTCCCTTCTGAAATATTTTCAAAATATTATTGGCACAATCACGTCTCTATCACTGTCCAGAGGAACCAACCATAGACTGTTCTTCTAATAGATACATAGAAACATAGAATTTGACGGCAGATAAGAACCACTTGGCCCATCTAGTCCGCCCAATTTTTAAACATATTATTACCTCAACCCTTATTGATTCTTACTTCTTCTGAAGAATATCCTTATGTCTATCCCATGCATGTTTAAATTGCTCTACTGTTTTAGCCTCTACCATCTCTGATGGGAGGCTATTCCACTTGTCCACTACCCTTTCTGTGAAGTAATTTTTCCTCAAATTTCCCCTGAACCTACCGCCCTCCAGTTTTAGAACATGTCCTCTTATTCTAACACTTCTCTTTCTTGGAAGAATGTCTCCTTCCTTTACCTTGTTAAAACCCTTTATATATTTGAACATTTCCAATAAGTCCCCCCCCATCCCTTCTCTGGTCCAAACTATACATAATAAGATCTTTTAGTCTCTCCTAGTACGTTTTGTGGTGTAGACCTTGCACCATTTTAGTTGCCCTTCTTTGTACAGTCTCTTATGTATTAATATCCTTCTGGAGATATGGCCTCCAGAATTCAACATAGTATTCGAGATGAGGACGTACCAATGACCTACACTATACAGTGGTATTATCACTTCTTTCTTTCTGCTACTGATTCCTCTCCCTATGCAACCAAGCATCTGACTTGCCTTCCTCATTACTTTGTTACAATGTTTGCTTGCCTTTAAGTCACCTGAAATAGTGACTCCTAGATCCCTTTCCTCTTCAGTACTATCCAGTATAGTGCCATTAATACTATATTTAGCCTTTAGATTTTTCAGACCCAAGTGCATGATCTTGCATTTTTTGGCATTAAACTGTAGTTGCCACGTGTAGTTGCCACGTTCTTGACCATTCCTCTAGTCTACCTAGATCATCAATCATTTGTTTTACCCCTACAGGTGTGTCTACCCTGTTGCATACCTTTGTGTTATCTGCAAAAAGGCATAGTTTCCCTTCAATACCATTTGCAATGTCACAAATAAAGATATTAAAAAGCAAGTACAGATCCCTGAGGTACTCCACTGGTAACATTTCCCTCTTGAGACTGCACTCCGTTTACTATAACTCTCTGTTTCCTATCCTGCAGCCTTGATCTTATCCATTCAACTATCTTTGTATCCAATCTGATGCTTTCTAGTTTATTTAACAGTCTGCGATGTGGAACAGTCTCAAAAGCCTTACTAAAGTCTAGATAAGCTATCTATGGCCCCCCCTTTATCTATTTCCTTAGTCACCCAGTCAAAAAAGTCAATAAGATTTTTTGACATGATCTCCCCCCAGTAAATCCATGCTGTTTGGGATCCTGCAAATTGTTGGATTTGAGATAATCTACGACCCTTTCTTTTAAGAGTGTTTCCATCAATTTCCCTACTACTGATGTAAGGGTCACTGGTCGGTAGTTGCGTGCCTCTTCCTCGCTTCCACTTTTTGTGCAGTGGGACAACATTTGCTCTTTTCCAGTCCTCTGGAATTACTCCAGCAGCTAGTGACTGGTTGAATAATTCTGTTAATGGTGTTACCAGCACCCCTTTAAGCTCTTTTAGTATCCTTGAATGTATCCCATCTGGCCCCATTGAGATATCCACTTTCAGTTTTGAGAGTTCTGATAGGATCTTCTCCTCTGTAAATGTGTTTGTTCCTACCTCATTTTTCTGATTACACCTGCAACTTAACTGTGGCCCCTTTCCCTCTCTCTCAGTAGTGAATACTGAACAAAAATAATTATTAAGATGATCAGCTATTACATTGTCTCTCTCAACAAGTCTCCCTCTTTCTGTCTTTAGTCTTTTTATTCCACCTTTTGTTTTTCTCGTTTCGCTTATATACTTAAAAAAAAGTTTTTCCCCCTTTACCCACTGACTGTGCCATTTTCTCCTCAGCTTTTACCTTTGCACATCTGATTACTTTCTTAGCCTCCTTCTGTTTTACAAGTTATGTTCTAGAGCAGGGTTAGCCAGACTTTTGGACTTGGTGACCTCCTTTTAAAACTAAAATCTTTCGTGATCTACTAAGTATGTACACTTGCCCACGCCACAGCCAAAAAAGGGGCAGTGGCATGCAAAAAATGGGCATGGTGTGCAAAAAGGGGGCGTGAGCTCGCATCAAGGGGTGTGGGGTCTGTCCTGATGAAATCACAAATTGGCCCCCACATTAAAAAAATTAAAGACATTGGCCCCCACAAAAAAAACCAGACACACACATTGGCCCCTACAACAAAAAACCCAATCACAATGCCCCCCTCCCCATCTGAATATCTTCTATTCTCTGCTCCCTCCACTACAGGAGTTAACTTACCTGTTTACCTCCTGCAGTGCAGTCACACTCCAGTCAGCGTGGGTCTCCAGTCCACAGGCAGCCACAGGCAAACATTGCAATGTCTTACATGATGTCCGTGGAGTTGCCGGCAGTAAGTGGCACTGTCGGGGGGAAGGGAGCCTCTTTAGTAGGTTGGCCAGCCAGGTACCATTATGGCTAGGGTCATAGTCACATGTCTGGCGGCTGGGAGACATGCAGATGATGCTCCCCGGCCGCTCAGGTTGTTATAAGGATAATCAGCTCAGCCACTCAGGGTGCAGATTGCACCCTGATCTCAGCCCTGCCCGTCCTGGCCTGATTCTTATTGGCTATTGCTGTCACAGTAACAGCCAACAGAGTCAGCTACGGCTTCATCTAGCCATGGCTCAGTTTGGTACAGTAGCAAATAAGAATCGCACTGATTCTTACTGGCTGCTGGTGATACACCTGATCGCAGACAGTACATTTCAGCTGCGGTGCAGCAGCCAACAAGACTCTGCCTGACTCTTATTGGCTGCCGCTGGCTATTCCCGGGCGTCCACCGGTCGATAGCAATCAACGCTTTAGCCACCCCTGTTCTATAGGATTAATTGCCAATATAATGTCTTGAAGGATAGACTTTGTACTTCCCATAGCAGCTGTGATGGGGAATGATTGTAATATCCTGAAGCACCTTATTATTTAGATTTCTTTATACTGGATCTTCAAATGAAACAGTGTATTCTGATAGTATTAGTGTCAATGTATGGTTAATGGAGATACTACTAGTAATCTACAGTCAGGAATTCCCTATCCATCACATTGACTGGGGTAGTCCATTGTAGTATGAAGCTACCTTAATGATAATTTTCTTCTCAAATGAGACGTCTCTTACAGTAGCATCTTTCTATAGCCACAAATTAATTTCCATAAATATGTCAGTTAATCCAGGTTAATTATGACCCAGTATTCATAATATAGAGATTTAAAGGGAAGCAGTCTTGTACTAAATCACTATTCCCAGCAAGAAATGCAAACTGTTTAGGTGAAAAAAATAAAAATAAAAGACATACAGTACTATTATTATTATTATTATTATTATTATTATTATTATTATTATCCTTTATTTATATGGCACCACAAGTGTTCAGCAGTGCCGTACATAATACACAAATGAATAAGTGAACAAGAAACCAGTGACTTAAAGTACAATACAATACAATGCAGGACAAGGTTTATATACATTGCTGCTTTAGTGTTCATACTGTAACACTCAAACAAGCAACAGGGCATAAGTGTTAGGTACCCTAGTGGGGAGTAAGGAGTAAATGAAAATATAAGTAAGGAGAAGCACAAGGGGGTAGAGGGTTCTGCTCATGAGAGCTTACATTGTAATGGGGAGGGGCAGACAGACAGGCATGACACAGATGGGGTAGACAGAGAGGAAGGAGCATGTAGCAGCTAGTTAGGATGAGACCTTAAAGGCTTTGATGAAGTAGTGGGTCTTGAGAGCCGATTTGAAGATTTGTAGAGAGGTGGAGAGTCTGATGGGGAGAGGGAGAGAGTTCCAGAGGTAGGGAGCAGCACGGGCAAAATCTTGGAGGTGGGAGTGGGAGGAAGTAATCAGTTGGCAGGAGACTGTCATGCTCTGGCTCTTAAAAAACACTTTCTTACCCCTCTGGTGCCTGTCCAGGCTAGCACTGAGGTCCACTCGTGCTGTGCATCACTCCTGGATAGGAAAGAGGTCTGCTCACGCTGCACATTGCTCCCCAGCTGGTACTGCCTGTGCTGCTCCTGCTCCGTCCGCTCAGTGTCCTGTCACTCAGTATGGAGATGGCTCTACCACTCCTTGCTCACTGTGGAGGGGGCATGTAAGGTGGAACCTGGGGCCATGTGGATCAGATAACAGTTTTAGGGAAAATCTGATGGGAAGGTGGACCATACAATTGAAGGGGTGGGCATGCGAGAGAGAAGGTGTTCAGCTTGACGTAATTGATGGTCTAGGCAGGGCTATATGTCCAAAAAGCTTCTTGCATACCACCTCTACTCACCATCCTTGTATCTCACATGTAATCGGTGTGATCAAATACAGACAGCGGAAGACCGACAGTTCAAAATCCCCATGGCAGGTGGTAAGTACCCTAACCCTCCCCTCTCCCTACCCTAATTCTAACCCTCCCATAGTGGTGCCTAACCATAACCTCCCCTCTTAGTGAGTAAGCCTAACCTCCCTTCGTTGGTGCCTAAACCTAAGCCCCCTTCCCGCACACTAAACCTAAGCCTCCCGGGGGGGTGCCTAACCCTAACCTCCCCCCGGGGATGCTTAACCCTAACCCCCTTCCCTTAGTCTATGTGAAGCTTATATGTTTTATTATTTTCCTGTAGGGGGGCCTATGTGTTTGTTCTTTTTCATATTGGTTCAATGTGTTTGGTTATTTTTTTCCTATCTGGGCTAATATGATTTATTTTTTCCTGCTGGATCCAATGTATTAGTTTTTTCGTGTCGGAGGCCATTGTGTTTTTTGTTACTAAGGATTCTGGCCTTCATTCAGAGGAGGCCGTACGGTCTACGACCGCACGGCCGCCTCGATGTTTGTCAAGTGCGCATGCGCACGAGGGAGCCAGCTCCTTCGTGCGCATGTGTGAGACCCGCTACGACCAACAGCGCCGGTCGTAGCGGGTCTCTTTCTTCCGTTTGGAAGGCGAGCCGGGGGGGTGACAGCCCAAACGGAGGCATTCTCTTGGGAACGCCTACCGTTTGGGGGAGGCCCCACTGAAATCACTAGTGATGTCAGTGGAGAGCTTCCGGCTCTGACAGAGGCAGAAGCTCTCCGGGGCTTACGACAAGTGAGACCCTACCCTAGGGTCTCATCGTAAGCCCCGATGGTCGCGATGGTCTCTGACCATCGCGACCATCACCCTAGCGGATGTTAGAGTCTAACGACCGAAACAGAGGCGGGCGGTCAGGATGCAAGCGGCCGCCCAGTTTCTGAGCGACCGCTTGCATCCTCCGACCGCCTCTGAATGAGGCCCTCTGTATGGTCTGATGCATAATGGGACACTTTTGAAAAGGGAACCCAAATTTATATTACTATTACACCTAGAACTAGATTATTACAAACTACACAACTACACAACTACAACTATTCATATTGGTTATGCATGCCAAGAGCTAAGTTCCAGGCTCAAATTTAAAATCATGTGATCAGAAGAGATAAATATGGAGGTTTATTCCAACAAGGGTTGCAAAAATCTCTTGGATGTAATTAAGTCAGTGACAAGTGACTTTAAAGCTCAATCCCCTCTGCAGAATGAATCAGCAGCTAAGTTAGTGTATGGGCAGCAAAAAGAAAATTGTGGGCAATTAAACCCCTAAAAAGTGTCTGGACCACACAGAAGTGTATCTGTCCTTGTCTGCTAGGCCACACCCACATTTGTATTGCACTCATTGACAATAAATTAATATTAGCCAATAATAATGAATAAATAATAATGCTCTCTTAATAATATTATACATTCAATTTACCTCCATACCTCCTTAATCATTAAATGAGTGCACTCATAATAAGTGTATAGTGCCTCCTCATACTCCGATTGGCCAGAAAGCTATAATGGTTTTTCCAGTGGTTTTGCTGCAGTTTGAGAATCACCCTTCAAACAGTTTTCTTTTGTTTTACTATACATCCTGGACTATACTTGCCTACCCTCCCATTCAACCAGGAGCCTCCCGAAAATAGGGTGCCGCCTCAGGCCGCCCTGGAAAGGCAGGCAAGCCTCCCGCATGCTGCTGCCAACCCCTCTAGCCACCCCCGGTTATGTGACAAACCCCTGCAGCGGGGGAGGCCGATGACGCGATTCGCATAATTTTGGCCCCGCTCCCTGCTTCACAATGCCGGTAATCTCGGTATTGTGTAGCGGAGGCGGGGCCAAAATAACATGATCACTCCGCCCACAAAGCTATATGGTCACGCCCCCTATGCCGGCCACGCAGGCCCTGCTATGCCAATCTGGTTTCTCCCTTTCGGAAAGGGGCAGCCAGAATGTCAGAAACTCTGTCCTGGACAGATATTCTGGCCCTACCAGAGGAGAGTGACATATTTTACTATGCTCTGAAGAGCAGCATGTTTACTCTATTGAAAACAGAGCTGCAGTAAGCCATATCAGTTAAGTTATTGTGTTAGCTTCAGGTTGCTGTACTGGCTACATTGAAACAGTTTTCCTCTCGGAGAGATTCAAAGATCCACAGACTTTAAATTTAGATTTATACTGCTAATGTTTACTAAGTTCTGGGGCACCTGCATACAGCCTGCCCACTTCTTTCATCATACATAGCGGCAGCTATCATCGTTACACCTTCTCACATACTTTTTGGTGGTCATTGCAAATCCTATTACTGGGTGTCATTAAAGGATTATTTGACTAACACGTCTACTATACTTACAGTAGATTCCCTTAGACTCTGTTTTCAAAAAGGAAAACACACATTTCAGGATCAATTCAAGCAATAATATGATTAGAGAGTTATATCTTTAAGAACAGGTAAAGGTCCCCATACATCAGAGATTGATTGCAGCAATCGTGCAATTTGCAATCGATTGTGTATACATTTTTTTGCCTTTTTCAATCGATTGTGGCAATTCTGCAATCTGCAATCGATTGAAAAAGGGAAAGATTTTTATACACAATCGATTGCAAATTGCTCGATTGCTGCAATCAATCTCTGATGTATGGGCGCCTTTAGAGAGAGCTGGACAGATGGTCAATTATCTGATTCTGGTGGGACAGTGCCCATTCCACCGCCACCATTTGATTGCTGAGCAATCTGTAGTCAGTTTAAAAAGACCAATATTATGCAATGTGTTGATTTCAACTACAACCCTGTAGCTGCTAAACATCTGGCAATGTTGGTAGATAGGAGGGGAGTTCTCTTTGGGAATATAGCTGAATGGGAAAAAGCGGGTGTATGGAATTAGTTATTTTCTATCTATGAGTAGCACAGGGTAAGTACTGTAAATGGGGTGGCATACTGAAAATGTGTTGTGGAATCCTATGAGAATGGCATATTTGCATAGGAGAATTGGAGGTGACCAGGATCTTCTCTATAGCCTCTATAGCAGTGTTGTCAAACTCGGGCCCTTCAGCTACAGTGGAACTACATGTCCCAGCATGCACTGCCAGAGTTTTGCTATTAGGGCATGCTAAAACTGTGGCAGGGCATGCTGAGATATGTAGTCCCACAGCAGCTGGAGGGCCCGAGTTTGACACCACTGCTCTATAGTCTGGCTCCGACACTAATCAGCTTTGAATATCTAACCCCGGCACACAAATGTAAATCTCAGTGCTATGAAGGAAAGCCCCATCACACATGACACCCTCTTCATCTTCAAAAAACTTATACAGGAACTACATCTATATGATAATGTAATATTTAGCTGGCTGGCTTTATTGTGAGTACTGCAGTAAAAAGGTTTAGTTGATAAGTGAGACAAGAGTAGCGTATCAGTAAACAAATGTACACTGCTGATAATTAAAAAAAGTAGTGGGGGACAGTCTTATCCTGGGTACATACTGACAGATACATTGGCTGATCAATTGATCGACCAATATATCTGCTGCCCGTCGGCCAGTATGTGCTGTCGGTGAACATCGTCGTTCACCGACATATCGCATTGGCTGCACAGCCGATGGACAGATATGTCTGCAGACATATCTGTCCATCGGCAAGTGGGTTCCACCCTGCCCCCCCAGCCGCTGGGACCCTAGGGCACAAGCAGATGATGGCCGTTCGGTGTATATGAATGACCATCATCTGCAGATATATCTGTCAGGTGTGTACCTACCTTTACTTAAAAGCTATGTAAAGGGATGCTATAAAGAAAGCAAAATTAAGCAAAGTTTATATTGCTGATAGATAAATATCCCTTCTATCCAACAACATTCTCAGAATAGATCGCCTACAATTTTAGATAAAAATAATATCACATAATGTCATGTGATCTACATTTTTTGTTGTTATGTAGTCACAAGTAGCTTAAGAGAATAAATATATGCTGCCTCAAAAACCTATATTTATTAGAGATGTGTGGGCTCGGTTTTCTGCAAACTTCATGGATCCGAGTGAATCCGAGCAGCAGCTTGGGTTTTCCCACCTTGCTCGGATTCCAAATTGAGGAAAAATTTCATCTTTCTGGTATCGTATTCTTGCAGATTTTGGATTCTATATAAATCCCTCCCACGGTGATTTGGGCGCCATTTCACATGGACTCCAGTCTATGATAACGTGTCAAGTGGCTGCTGTGCTGTGTCCATCCTCTCCACCTCCAGTGGTTGCTGCTGTGCTGTGTCCACTCCAGTCCCTGTGTCTAGTGGCTGCTGCTGTGTCCTTTCACTCCCTATGTCCAGTGGCTTCTGTGCTGTGTCCATCCACTCCACTAATATTGGCCGAGCTAGTTTTACAGTATAGGCAGATAGCAAATCATTGTTTATTATTTTTATCATGCAGGAATTATTTCTATTTAACTAGTGGTGCTGCACTGTGACTCTGCAGGCGATATACAGTAAGCAGTGCGACTTTGCAGTTGTCATTTGCTGAAAAAGTTTATAAAACAATGAATGAGTTAAAAAACATTTTTATACAACCTGTGTGCATTTGTTCACCTACATATAAAGGAGCTGTGTCTCTCCATGCAATGTGAGATGAGCTGCGAATTAAAGTCGAAAAAAAGATTTTCTTCTATTGTTTGTACTACGTCTGTGCACTGACCCCTAGTGCATTTTTTGTTCACATACATATAAGTGCAGTGACTGCACTCAGTGTCAGCTGAGTTATGAATAAAAAAAATAAATTCTTATATTGTTTTTACGACGCCTGTACGCTGTCCTTCAGTGCTTTTTTTTAATGTTCATATAAGCGCTTTGACTGCACGAGGTGTCAGCTGAGTTGCTATTTTAAAAAAGTAAAAAAAAAGTTCTTCTATTGTTTGTACTAAGTCTGTGCGCTGTCACCCAGTGCATTTTTAGTTCACGTACATATAAGCGCTGTGACTGCACTAAGTGTCAACTAAGCTGCAAATTTAAAAAAAAACATTTTCCTCTATTTTTGTTTGTACTCTGTATTCATCGATAACTCAATATGGTTAATGAACATTTGAGAGAAAAGCAGAAGCAGCAACCAAATACTAGCGCTGCAGCTGCTGCCACCAGTCATTATGATGAATCTGATACTAGTTCTTCAACGTCATATACTAAATCTTCAGGGCATCTAAAATAAAAAAAACTATATTTTACAGTGGTATAGAATAAATCACATCTAATATAGAGAATTTTTTTTGCCCTTTAGTTATGAGTGATGGTTCTATAACTGCTGTCAGTGAGGCATCTTCTTATGTCTTTCATGACGATGCAAGCCCTTCTCACTCAGGGTATAGAAGAGGTGTTAATAAACTTAAAACAGGAAAATCAGTGTTAAAAAAAGTAATACCACTAAGCCAGTAGAACAAACTGTATTTTCAGAAACCTCACAAATCCCTGAGGAGAGTCTGAAAGGTATATTTACTAAAGTTAGAGTTTTTAGAAGTGGAGATGTTGCCTATTGCAACCAATCAGATTCTACTTAACATTTAACTAGCACATTCTAGAAGATAATAGCTAGAATCTGATTGGTTGCTATGGGCAACATATCCACTTCTAAAAACTCTCACTTTAGTAAATATACCCCTAAGTGTGTCTGCAAGTGCTATGTGTAGGCCTGATCTTTCTGTAGTTGTAGAGAAGCCTCCTTCCCCCATATTTGCACCCTCTGCAAATGTGGGGATGAGCAACACAAGTCAAGAAGTTGCTGACATAGACATTGAGGATGCTACGGTAGAACAGGAGAAGAGAGGTATTTTTGTAGCTGACACAGGCACTAATGAGGATATTGATGATGAGAATGTTCTTTGTGTAAGTGAGGCACCAGTGGAAGCAGTTCCTTCCCATGATAAGAAGGCCATTGTCATGACTGGGTATAAGATGAAAAAATTCACCTCTTATGTGTGTAATTACGTTTACTCAAATCCGGACAACAATTTTCTTGCCATCTGTAGCATTTGTAAAGTCACAGAAAGTAGAGGTAGGGACTGAAACCATCTAGGAACCCCATCCCTGTTACGTCATTTGCAGCACATGCATGAAAACTGTTTGTCAAAATCAGAAACTTATGCTAAAACAGTAATAGCAAGCAGTTCAACATCAGCTAGCTCACTTCTCTTTGCTAGATCTAAGCACCTGCAATCTCTACCACCAACACGTTCATCATCAATATCCTCAATTATGATTGGAAGTAGTCCTGCATCCAATTTGATAAGGCTAAGTGAGTCTTCCTCTATCCAGGTTTCCTCAGAAGAATCATTGACCACTAGGCCTGCTGCTGCATTGGGTGGATCTTTATCCCAGAAGGGGCCAAGAAGACTACTACTACAGTAGTTGTAGTTTAAAAAAACAATTAACTGTTAAACAATCCTTTCATAGAGGAAGTATGAACATCCAGTTGCACAGCGGATCACTGATGCCATGACGGCTATGCTAGTATTAGATGGTGAAATAATAAAGATTGAGGATGATAGTGTGCAACAGGAGGATGAGGGAGATAATTGTGTACTATGTGACTCTAATAAGGATGTTGATGATGAGGATGTTGTTTGTGTAAGTCAGCCACCAGTGGTAGCAGTTCTTGCTCATGATAAAAAGAAAGCCATTGTCATGCCTGGTCATAAGACCAGAAAGGCACCTCTTGGCTGTGGAATTATTTTAATCCAAATCCGGACAACATTTGTGAGGGCATCTGTACAATTTGTGGAGTCAAATTTAGTAGATGTAGGGATGTTAACCATCTAGGTACCTTCTCCCTGTTACATCATTTGCAGTGAGTTCATGCTATTTATTTAACAAAATTATAATAATTTGTAAAATAATAATGGGCAGTCCAGTATCAGCTTCCAGCAGTTTGGACTAGCACACGCAATCTCCATCTTGGGCCTCTTTTCTTTGCATTATGTGGTGTTTGGGCATTGCTGACTTATATTTTTATAGTTTATTAAACTGCCATCCTGCTGTGTTTCATAGATGTTCCATATTTTTTTAAAACTGCAGTGCATTTGTGTCACTGCTCTGACACTTACTTTAGCTTGCCAGCTCTCTGCAGCCCAGTGGCACAACTGCACTACTAGGATGGGGAATCGTGGCAAGCCCAGAAGAGGGGGCACTTCTGGCCAGGGCAGTGTACCATACCACCCGCTGAAGACTAACCATTGCACCACTGAGCAAGGCCCATGGTGCTCATTGGCATGACTACACTTCCCACTTTGATGCCGGGAGTGTGACATCAGCATCTTGTGATGTCACACTCCCTGTCCTGTCAAGAAGAAGAGCCCTAGTGCCTGTTTGTCCTCACCATCTGTGGCTCATACTGACAGAAGGCAGAGGTGAGAGCAGCTTGCAGTTACCATGGGAAGGGAGACAAAGAATAAAGGGGGGCTCAGAGAGATACAGAATGAGGGGGAACTTAGAGACACAGAATGAAGGGGGGGCACAGAAAGACAGAGAATCAAGGGGGGGAGGCTGTTTGACACAGAGTGAAGGGAGTCAGAGACTGAGAGATACAGAATAAAGGGGAATGGTGAGAGAACCATGCAGATTGTGATGGTGTGGCAGAGAGACACAAGGGGAGATTATTGTGTGGCAGAGAGACGCAGGCAGATGATTGTGTGCAGAGAGATGACACAGGGGGAGATGATGGTGTGGCTGAGGATGACACAGAGGGAGATGATGGTGTGGCTGAGGATGACACAGGGGGAGATGATGGTGTGGCTGAGAAATGATGCAGGGGGAAATTGGTGATATGCTTAGAGACAATCCAGGGAGGAGATGATAATGTGGCAGAGAGATGCAGGGAGAAGATGTTGGTGTAGCTGAGAGATGATGCAGGGAGGAGATAATGGTGTGGCTGAGAGATGACGCAGGGTGGAAATGATGGTGTGGCTGAGAGATGCAGGGGAGAGATGATAGTGTGCTGAGATGACGCAGGGAGTAGATGATGGTGTGCTGAGGGATGACACAGGGAGATGATGGTGTGCTGAGAGATGATGCAGGGGGAGATGATGTGGCTGAGAGACAACACAGAGAGATGATGGTGTGGCTGAGAGATGCAGGGGGCAGAAAGTGGCAAAGGGTGCATGAGTCTGGTTGATCCACTGTTGTATGATGATGACCTTGGTAATATTCCTACACAAACAGGCATCTTCTGGACCATGATATCTTACATGAATAGTGAATACCAAATTAAGATGCTGTCTGCCCAGGGAGAATACATTTCTTCAAAGGGTCTCCATTGTTAGAAACCACCAATAAGGTGACGTGCATATGGAATGTAAAGGAATGTTCATGTTGATATGGCTGTCACGGCCAGGGTTTCTCAGCATGGTGGTCACCGGGTATTACCTGTGAGGTCATTATGGTGAGGGGTGTCTGGCAGCGGTGCTGGTGTTTGGCGAGGGGCATTGGCTGTGCTTGTTTCTGTGCAGGCACATTGTCACTAGGCCTAGTGAGGCCTGGCGGTGCTTCCGTTCCATTTGGCATGGGCGCCGCCATCTTGCCTGTGGCCATGTGATTCAAGCTGTCCAATCCTGGTGAGTCATGTGTTCTTTCCAGCCAGTCACAGCACAGCACTGGGTATTTAGGAAGGTCCAGAGCCTTCCTTCTTTGCCAGTGCAACATGTTTCTCAGCTGTGGCTGAGAGAGAGTACCTGTGCCTTACCTGCCTCCTTGGAAGTGCTACTTGCCTGAACCTTGCCTGCTCCAACCTGCTGGACTTACCCTGCACCCTCCATTTACCTTTTCCCCTGCCTGAGTACTTGAACCTACTGTTTCCCTACACCTTGCCTCCACTCACACCCAGCTGGACTTCATTACCTCTGCCTGCATTCTATTACAGCTCACCAAGCCTGCATTCTGTTACAGCTCACCATACCTGCATACTGGACTGTTCCTGCCTGTCACTATCTGGACATTCTCCCATTTACCTCACTGCAGTTATCAAGTGCACTTTAGTGCTATACCTGGACTTATTCATTTGCCATTCCCATGTCTTCTAAGTCACTTATTAAAAACTCCACCTTTTCATTTAAATCTGCTTCTGTGTCTGCTCCTATAACCACCCCGGGTCCACAACAAATTCAGAACCTCACAATGGGGAGTGGCAGCAAAAATGCAGGGGTGTCATTTTTGGGGAATGTATATGCCAACATCTACGATCCCATGTGCTGAAAATATGGCACCAGCATCTAAGCTCCCTCTGTCTTTTTGCGTGACCATAGGGTTACTCAGATTGGTGATTACCAAAGGATCTGTGACTGCCACTGCATATTTTTATGCAGTTGCTTGGATCTGTGAAACTGTCAGTGGGCATCTCAATACATTACAATGCAATGCCACCAAATAGGGGGTATTGTACAGACGCCGCTGTGACCAGTAACTGGTCCTGTCTGATGGCTGCAGGCAGCATCTGAGCAAGATTAAAATTCTGCCTGAATCCTTTCCCCTGTTCTGTTAATGGCAGCTTCATGGAAGGATCACACAACTGTCACCCCTTGCCATACAGGGGGCCATCCTCACTCCTGGCACTGTGTGTGCTTCATGGTGGCTGGTCCTTCCCCGGGATGAGCCAGCATTTAGTTGTCTGTCCTACACTGAAGCTACACAGTGTGCACAGAGTGAGACCCCAGTATGGACTCCTCACAGCAATCACTACTCACCCTTGCAGATCCACACCTCGACTCTGGCATTCCAAATGCACCAGATACCTGCAAAAGTGTTCACGAATCACAGAGTGAAGGTGGAGGAAATCACGCTCTAATGCAGACTTCCTCCATTTCAAATACATGCTCTCATCCTACAGTGCTGCCCTGTCCCTCTCCAAAAATCATATTTCAAGAACCTCATCTCCTCCCAATCCTCAAACTCCCCGGCATCTCTTTGCCACTTTCAACTCCCTCCTCTGCCCTTCCCTTCCTTGTCTCCCCTCCTCGCTTTCTGCCCTTGACTTTGCAAACTACTTTACATCTAAACTTGACTCCATATGTCAGGACATCATATTTCACCAGACCCTCAGGACTCTACCCCCTACTTTCCCAGATCACCCCTCCCCACTCATCTTACCTACTCTGACATCCTTCTCCCCTGTATCTGGAGAGGAAGTCATGGCCCTCATCCGGTCCCTCCCCCTTCCACCTCTCCCCATGACCCTAGCCATTCCCACCTCCTCCGCTACCTCTCTCCTTCTGCCTGTTCCCATCTTGCCCACCTCCTCAATCTCTCCCTCTCATCTGGCACTATCCCATCTGCATTCAAGCATGCACTTGTCTCCCCCTTTCTTAAAAAAACCTACCCTTGATCCTAACACACTCTCCAACTATTGACCCATCTCTCTCCTCCCTTTTGCTTCCAAACTCCTTAAGTGTATTGTTTACAACTGCCTTACCACCTTTCTTTCCTCCCACTCCCTCTTTGACTCATTTCAATCTGGCTTCCATTCTCTCCTCTCCACTGAAACTGCCCTCACAAAAGTCAGCAATGACCTCCTTGCTGCCAAATCCAAGGGCCACTACTCTCTGCTCATTCTCCTTGACCTCTCTGCTGCTTTTGACACTGTGGACCGCCCTCTCCTCCTACAAATCCTTCACTTCATTGGTCTATGTGATACTGCCCTCTCTTGGCTGTCCTCCTACCTATCTGACCTATCCTTCTCTGTCTCCTCTCAGACTCTCCACCTCTCTACAAATCTTCAAACGGGCTCTCAAGACCCACTGCTTAATCAAGGCATGTCAGCTTTCATCCTAACCCACTACTACATGCTCTTTTCTCCTTGTCTACCCCATCTGTATCACTGCTGTTTGTCTGCCCCTCCCCTTTAGAATGTACGCTCTCACTAGCAGGGCCCTCTTCCCTCATGTGCTTCTTATACTTTTTTCTACTTCTTACTCTCACAAGGTCATCTAACACTTGATTGCTGACTCCCTGCTGCTTATTTTGAGTGTTATGAACACTAATGCAGCAATGTGTATAAACCATGTCCTTGTCCTGTATTATATTGTATTGTACTGTAAGTCACTAGTTTCTTGTTCACTTATTTGTTTATGTACTTTTATGTTTATGTACTTATGTGCTCCACAAATTCTCCTGGCACAGAGTGCTACTAGACCTGGATCTGGCCTAGGACACAACTGTGTCTGACTCAGAATTAGGCCCTAAGTTGTCTTACCAATTTTTTGCCTTTCTTTCACTATTATTCTATATTATTTTTAGCTTTGAGGTCTGGAAACCAGACAAAAGGAACCCTGCTCACATCAGGGATATAGTATTCCCAATATTAATCCCTGCACTTGAGTTCTCTACTGGAATTCAATTTAACTATTTAGGGCTCACAGACCTTGTTAAGTGCAACTGTTTATTAAATAAACTATTATTATTAGTAGTAGTATTCTTTGCTCCTATCAAATTATATATAATTACATTAAAGAGAAAATTAAGATATTTATACTGTTATTGTGAGGTTCCAATGCCAGAGGTACAGTATGGGGAACAACTGATATAGATGGTAGCAGAATAACAGATGTAACTGCTGGTGGGGAAAGTATGTGTGTGTGTGTCTACTCTAAGAAAGTAGCATTAGCCACCAATAATAAAGCCACCATTTAGGTGAGGTAGTGGAATGTGGATCCATGAAATTGAGCTAGTCTTGCAGAACTACTAAGATAATTAGCTGATGGTCACCATGCCGCTCCACAAATTAACTTGACTGAACCACCTTCCTCTTCTAGTTCTTTAGAAAGCTATTGCACAGCACATGCACTGTTGTGGTTAACTGCCAACTTTTTGCAAACGTGTTAATAGATGTAGTAGCTGTTGCATGGGCACAGTTTGTCATAGCTGTGTACCTGGTGTTTTTTTTGTATTGTATTTGAGGCTAGGCACAGATCCCAGGATATTTATTCTCACTGTTTTGTTTAGAGATGGCCATCAACCATTGCTGGTTAGCAAGCATTGATGGCACAAAGGCAACAATAGTTTTGTTTTCTTTTTCCATCACAGGGGCCATGGTGCTTAGCCTGTCCCCTCATCATACCAATCAGTCCTGTCCCCCTTCCCTGATTGGCTCAACGCCCTCTGTGCCACAGAGCAGGGGTGTTCATCCATGGGTAAAACTATCAATGGTTTCCTGTCAATGGTTTCATGCCATCAATGCTAAGCACCGATGGCACCATCAATGGGTAACCAGCAGATGGCCATCCCTAGTTTGCATTAGTTGAGCTGACAGTTGCTGCCAACAAGAAGGCAGTGGTGATCACCAAAGAAGCAGAAATGATCATAGCAATGACAGTTGAACTCACTTGGGTCAGCAGCTGAAATTAGCTGTTATTCCATTAGATCTTCTAAATGACCTTGGTGTGATAACTCTCCTCTGCACTAACTCGTAATATCCAACTTTTTTACAAATGTTACAGGCTTGCTGAGTGTAATCAGTCCCCTGTCCCTTTAACTAGTCAAGGTTGATTTGCTAAACTTGCATCTGTATCAGCCTGGACCTATTCACAGTTTTATTCAAAGAAGCAGAATGTGTTTTTTTCCCCTGTATATGCACTGCCAGGGTAAGGGGGACTTATGGTGCCCATCCACTTGCCGATAATACTGAGCGATTGCATGATCACAACATCGTAATCGTGCAATCGCTCAGGTATTGGCTGCAAATTGGGCATTTAAATGTCTAAAACGACCAGTGAGGCACGAGCCCGCTGGTCGTTCCCGACATCTATCATTGCCCGAACATGACGGTCAACCTGACGACCGTCTTCAGGTTGCCCATGTTCGGGGATGATTGATGTGCATACACTGATCGAATATTCAGTGTATACACTTCACCCCTTGGGAGACGATGGCGCGATTATGATGTCATAATCGTGCCGTCATCCCCGCATCTACAAGTGGATGGGCACCCTCCATCTGCTATTATGCCTCTCTCTGCAGTACCAGATTAAGGTCCACATGGGCCTGGAGCTGAAATTTATGAAGGGCCTATGGTGTGCTGCCGCAGGAGACGTGACCAGCATGATGGAGGTGTGACTACTGATGTGGTGGTGTGACCAGTGATGTGGGGGTGTGGTCTGCACAGGGAGTGTGATCTGTGCCATGGGGTGTGGCTAGCAGTGGTGTAACTAGGGTATTTGGAGCCCAGGGCAAATTTTAAAATGGAGCCCCCCCCAGCACTATGTGAGTGGTGAAAAATGGGTGTGGTCACAAGGGGCATGGCCACTGAAAAATGGGGTGTGTCAACATGACACACACCCCTTTCTTGTCAATGGGAACATTTCTTTCCATTTGCACCATAATGCAGTGCCCTTTACACAGTTCCCCCTATGCAGTGCCCCTAGTAGGGGTTCCCCTTATGCAGGCCCCTAGTAGTACCCCTTATATAGTACCCCCAGTACACAATGCCCCCAGTAGTGGTACCTCTTATGCAGGCCCCTAGTAGTGCCCCTTACACAGTTCCCCTGTAGTAGTCCCCCTTATGCAGCCTGCCATTAGTTCCCCTTGTACAGTGCCCCCAGGAGTGATCCCCCTTATGCAGGCCCCCAGTAGATACCCCCCCTATGCAGTGCCTCCAGTAGTTACCCCCCTATGCAGTGCCCCCTGTAGTGGTTCTCCCTTTTCAGTGCCCCCTGTAGTTGTCCCCCCTGTGCAGTGCCCCCAGTAGTAAGCCCCTTATATAGTGCCACAGTAGGAGTCCCCTTTGATGCAGTGCCCCCAGTAGTGGTCCCCCCCAATGCAGTGCCCCCAGTAGTAGTCCCCCTATACAGTGCCATTTATATAGTGCCCCCAGTAGGAGTCTCCCTTGATGCAGTTCCCCCTGTAGTAGTCCCCAGTAGTGGTCCCCCCCAATGCAGTGCCCCCAGTAGTATCCCCCAGTAGTGGTCCCCCCCTCGAAGCAGCGCCGCCAGTAGTAGTCCCCTACTTAGTAATAGCCCCCCCTTCCCCCTTGAAGCAGTGCCCCCAGTAGTAGTCACCTCCTTAGTAATAGCCCCCCCTCAAGGCAGTGCCCCCAGTAGTAGTCCCCTCCTTAGTAATAGCCCCCCCTCAAAGCAGTGCCGCCAGTAGTCCCCTCCTTAGTAACAGTACCCCCCCAATGCAGTGCCCCCAGTATAAGTGCCCCCCCCCAACAAATACACACTGACATTAAACAATAAAAGTAAAATACTTACCTGAATCCACGCTCCGGCTCCTGCCGCCGTTTGCATATCAGTCCTCCCGGGCTGGCGCACTCTGCATTATGGGAGAGACGTCATGACGTCTCTCCCATTACCCACTGCGGGAGCCGGCTCTTGCAGTGGGCGCTGTGGCTGCAGCAGTCAATGAGAATCTATGTGACTCTCATTGGCTGTTGTTTAACACACACATCGCCGCCAGCGCTGGTGGCGATGTGTGTGCAGCAGCAGCAGCGACAGCCAATGAGAGTCTGTCTGACTCTCATTGGCTGCTGATTAACACACATCGCTGCCGCTCGGCGGTGATGTGTGTGCAGCGGCAGTAGGCAATGAGAGTCTGTCTGACACTCATTGGCTGCTGATTAACACACATCGCCAGCACTGGCGGCGATGTGTGTGTTATGCACAGCCTGAACCCGCCTGCCACCATCCTCTTGGCACAATTGGGCAAGCACTCAGGGGGAGGGAAGGGGCTCGGCTGTGCAGCACAGGACTGGCGCTGGGAAGCCTAGCGCCGGTCCTGTGTAAATGTGTAGTGCTGACCATACTCAGTGGCATAACTACTGCACCCGCAGCCCCCGCGGTGGCTTGGAGGCGCTGGGTAGCTTGGGGGCGATGGGGGCAGTAGTAGTAACTACGGAGGGTGCAGGGGGTGTGGTCGCACCCCCAACACCCTCCATCTGCCGGGCACCCGCTGAGTGTGTTACCAGCGGGCGCCCGGGTCCTATTCAAACCCCCGGCGGCAGCCGGAGAACGGAGCTCCCTCCGTCTTCCGGGTCCTGCAGGGCACTATGGGAGTGACATAATGACGTCACTCCCATAGTGCCGAGGACCGGACGCCGGGGACGGAGCTCAGGAGTGAGCTCCGTCTTCCGGGTCCCACAGAGCACTATGGGAGTGACGTAATGACGTCACTCCCATAGTACCGAGGAGGTATGGACGGCAGCAGCACTGGAGCGGGGATAAAGGTAAGTGTTTGTGTTTTTTTCTTTTGCGTGTGTGTGTGTGCTTGTGTGCGCGCGGAGGGGGGAAGCAACTACAGGGGGCTAACTACAGGTGGCTAACTACAGGGGGCTAACTACAGGTGGCTAACTACAGGGGGCTAACTACAGGCGGCTAACTACAGGTGGCTAACTACAGGTGGCTAACTACAGGGGGCTAACTACAGGCGGCTAACTACAGGCGGCTAACTACAGGGGGCTAACTACAGGCGGCTAACTACAGGGGGCTAACTACAGGGGGCTAACTACAGGCGGCTAACTACAGGGGGCTAACTACAGGGGGCTAACTACAGGTGGCTAACTACAGGCGGATAACTACTAGAAGGGGCACTACAGGGGGCTAACTACTAGAAGGGGCACTACAGGGGGCCCTGCATAATGGGCACTACTACAGGGGGCACTACTTTAATGGGCACTACTATAGGGGGCCCTGCATAATGGGCACTACTACAGGGGGCCCTGCATAATGGGCTCTACTACAGGGCGGCATTGCATAAGGGGCACTACTACAGGGGGCATTGCATAATGGGCACTACTACAGGGGACAGTGCATAATGGGCACTACTACAGGGGACAGTGCATAATGGGCACTACTACAGGGGACATTGCATAAGGGGCACTACTACAGGGGACATTGCATAAGGGGCACTACTACAGGGGGCATTGCATAAGGGGCACTAGTATAGGGGGCATTGCATTTTGGGGCACAACTACAGGGGGCACTGTATAAGGGCACTAATTTGATACACAGTTTACAGGTTATAAACTATGTTCCCAATAAACTGGTTCTACACGGACATAAAAACTGTGCAACCTGTCTTGAGCTGAGGTGACGGACTAGCAGGAGCAGAAAGGAGGGTTGGTGAAGTAGATCTGTCAGGGTGGGATGTAATGGGCATTACTGTTTGGCATAATGTGTATTTGGCATTACTGTGTGCACAATGTGCTATTAGGGGCATTACTGTGTGGCATAATGTGTAAGGGGCATTACTGTGTGGCATGTGTTGTATGTGGCATTACAGTGTGGCATAATGTGAAATAGGGGCATTACAGCATGGCATAAATTTGTTATAAGCGCTTTACTGTATGTCATTATGTGTTGTATGTGGCATTATTGTGTGGGATGTGTAAGGGGCATTGCTGTGTGGCATAATGTGTTGTAAGGGGCATTCTGGTGTGGCACACTGTGTTATAAGTGGCATTACTTAGTGTGTCATAATGTGTAAGGCACGTTGCTGTATCATGTAACCACACACCTTAAACGTAGTCTTTGGGTGTGTTTGATCTTTGGGTGGGGGGGGCGCCTGAAACTTTTTTGGCATGGGGGAGCAAAATTTATAGTTACGCCACTGACCATACTCACTGCGGTCGGCACTATACTGGCTAACTAGGGTGGGCCGGTACCATGGTCGGCGACACCCCACCCGAGCCACCGGTCCAACGGCACCCAGGGCACGTGCCCCGCTCGCCCTGCCCTGGTTACACCACTGGTGGCTAGCACCATAACTACCACTTACTTTCAACCACCTCAATATTCCTTCCCTCTTTTCTTATATGAAGCATACACCACCTGTTATATTATTGGCCACTAAATAAAAAATTTAAAATAAAACACACAAACTATGGTTTATTAAAAAATGTATTATTTCTAATGCTTTTACCTCATGAGGACTAATATTTGATTGAACTTATTGCATGTATATTAACATTCTACTTAATTAAAATTATAAGTAAAATTATTATTAATAATTATAAGTGTGTGTTTATTTTATATACAGTATTTATTTATTGTACACACGTAACGATTTTAGTAACAACGATTTTCGTCAACGATTTTCGTTCAGATTTTCCCTTGAAAAAGTGAACGAAAATCGTTGGTTACTAAAATAATGAACGATTTTGTCAACGATTTTCTGAACGATGAACGAAATCGTTAAAATGTAAATGAAGTTGACATAGAAAATCCTTTGATTGGTCCATTTTTTTAAAAAGGTTTGGTAAATGTGTAAATGGCTTAGGAAGGTGGGAGGGGCTATCCTGACAGGATAAAAAGGTGTCGGCCATTTTACAACTCTGTATTTATGCTCTGTGGCTAGTTTGGTGTGGTTTATACCTGGCTTTGTTTCTGGCTTGCCCTTTAACAAAGTGTGTTCTTTGTGCTTCTGTGATGAATCCCATAAGTCAGAGTATTCTGGTAGCTTATGCTGGAGTTGTCATGCTGTCTGGCAGGACGAGAGCTGAGAGGAGGAGAAGGCCTCATTCTTGTTGGACATGTCGCATATGGCCCTCTTGATGGAGATATGTGATGATTTCAGGAATTTCTTGTGTATGGACGAGGAGACTTTCCAGGAATTGTTGAGGCTTGTTACCTCTGTCATCCAGAGACAGGATACATCCATGCGGAGGTCTATATCTGCTGAGGTGAGGCTTGTGGCTACCCTTCGCTACCTAGCGACAAGAAGATCCCTGGAAGATCTCAATTTTGGACGTTGATTTCCCCCCAGGCTTTGGGACAGATCATTCCAGAGACTTGTATGGCTATATACAGGGCCTTGAAGCCTGATTAGTTTAAGGTATTTGTATTTTTTTTTTTTTTTAAAGTAATTGGATTGTTCTATAAATGTTTAAATGTTTTATATGTTGTCATTAATTATTTGGGTTGAATGTATTAGTTACAAGGAGCATTTGTAAAGTTTAAAAATCTCATATTGGCTTTTGTACAAACTAAGGGCCTGATTCAGAACTGGACGCAATTAGCGATCGCTCGTCCAGAAAATAGGGGTGGCTATTCAAATCAACCGTTCGCTCTTTGCGGTCTGTTCACGCCTCTAGGTCTGAACGAGCGAACAAAACTTGCGGTCGTTTTTTTAAAAAATACGCCCCCTGGCCGCTCGCATCCTACGTCATGTCCGCTATTTATTAGATTAATCGAGTACATCGACCAGGGTATGAACTGCTTGCTATTCTTGGGGTTGGTTTTTGCTACAACAATTTTGCGAGCAGTTCTGGCTATAAAATAACCCAGTGACGTGGTCAGGGACGCTGCTGTTTTAATTATGCACACCCATAAAACGCCCGTTTTGACCTTTAAAGATGCCTGCGTTCGGATCTCCACTCCCAGTTTTCAAGCACCTTCTCCCGTTACCACCCACATACGCCTACTCCTGTCACTCAAATTATCAGGCATTCGCTATTTTGCGAGCACATGAATTTCGACCGCACTGACTGGTTCGCACATGCGTATAACGATCCGTGCGCATGCGCAGTTGGGCAAACATCGCTCAGCGCGAACGAGCGGCCGCTTACGAGCGGCTCTGAATCAGGCCCTAAATTAGGTATTGTAAATATGTTTCCAGGGGTTACATTTTTAACAATGATGTCATTTTCACCTGCTTTACCTATACTCATATAGGATTATAATTATTTTTTGGAGGTGCAAAAAGCTTTTTGACCAAAAAGGGGATACATTTACAACACTGTTTAGATTGTTTTAAAAAGTGTAGAATTGGTGTTTAGGGGTGCAGAATTTTTAAAACTACACTGCAGCCTTTGCAAAGTCCCCTTAAAGTAATCGGTGTTAATTAATTAGGAAAAGGTCACTTAGGACACGCCCTTAAAATGTTGTTTAATTATGTGTTTTTTTTGTAGAAAAAATAACGGAGAATAAACTTCAAAACTAGCAAAATGTATCCCGTGGGGGAAGAGGGACAAATTGTGCAACAGGTGTTTTGTGGAATGCAGATGGTAGCGGCAGGTGCTATATTGTTGATCTTTTTAAAAAATCAATTATGCTTCAAAAAATATGCTTACACTCATTTTCATGTATCCCAAATATGTTAAGTAATTTTTGTCTGCCAAATCAATAAAGATATGCTAATCTTCAGCCCTTTTTCACAGGTGCAGTGATGCACCTTGCACGCCTATTTTAAAATGTTGATTACCTTCAGCAGGCAAACAAAGGGATACCCGTAGTGATCCCCCATGTCAAAACATCTTTATGGTGGTGCAAGGAACTTATCCCCTACATTTTCTCACACTTTAGAAAATTACCTTTTTGCAGGGTACAGTTATCACCGCATATTTATTACATAGTGCGATAAATGGCTACGCACCCGATACTTTAGCCCTGGAAATTCCTACCATGATGCTGCAAAGTCTCACCTTGTAGATTTCTTATGCAAGCTCAATATGGCTGAAGTGGCATACTGACTAACTTGCGGCTAAAGCCAGAGATAGCTGTGTTGAACTTTTGTCCCTTGTCAATCTAGGGTGACTATATTTTTAATAGAACAATTACACATGTATTATTATATGTGTTTTAAAATCTACTAGCATCTATATGTTTTTTAAAAATACTGTAACATTGACTGCTAAATAATATATGGCATATGGAATTACTTTTAAATGCTGCTGGCTGTGTGCCCGGCGGACTTCATACCTACGATGGCAGAAGGTTGACCAATGAAGTTTCTGCAAAGTTAATTATTTTGTCTATCAATTACTATTCGGGCCCCTAGACTTGGTCTTAAGGATGTCTTTATTGAACCACCAAACAATGGGTGCGATTCAAATGTTTTTTTGGTCATGATAATTAATGAGCGCCCAGTTTGCTAGTCAATTGTTCTTGGCGCTCATTAATTATCGCCCTCTCCACCACCTATGAGACGAGGTTTAGCCGTGTAAAATGGATAAACCCGTCTAAAATTCTGGTTAGCGCGCCCTAACCAGGGTGTTTCTCACACATTTCTGCTTGCACCCTCCTGAGTGCGTGCATAAATGCCGACGCCGGCGATGTTGGGAAAAACGGACGGTCTTCTGATGGAGGTTCTTTCTGAAGCACAAAGTTTTATGAACGAATCGTTTTATGATCCTGCCCCCCCCCAGGATCAGTGCACTCATGGACTTGGGTTTGTGTTTGTTACCGATGAGGCCTTTGCCTTAGGACAACATGTCTTAAAGCCCTTTCCCAAAAAAACTGTAAACCACGATAGGTGAATCTTTAACTATCGTCTATCCCGGGCATGCAGATGCGTTGAGAATGCTTTTGGACTGCCAGCTAACCGGTTTAGAGTATTTCATACATCTATCAACCTCCGGATTGACAAAATTAATTCAGTGGTTTTAGCCTCCTGTGCATTGCACAATTTACTAAGGAGAAAGAGCTACAGTCAACTGATTTCTCCAGCAGTGGATGAAACAGAGCAAATTGTTGAAAATCTGACCTCTGTCTCTCGGCTCCCAGTTCCATCAACTAGTACTCCTGCTGGGAAACAGATTAGAGACGCATATGTAACTTTTTTTAATGGGGAAGGTGCCGTTTCCTGACAAGAAGGCCATATTAGTTAAAAAAAAAAAAAAAATTCAAAATAATGTTAACTCATTATTTAGGTATACTGGTAGTTTTGGAAAATAAAAATGTCGATTTTATTAACTGTATTCATGTTGTATTACCATTTTACCTTATTAAAGTATCTTACGTTTATACATTATACTACCTTCTGCTACGTACTCCTACAATTTTCACCTTCACATCCTCAAGTATAAATTGTTCCATGTGTAACCTGCGTCCCTGCGACCCCTGGGTACCCTGTGTACAAAGTGTAACCTGCGTAGCATGTGTAACCTGTGTCCTCTGGGGACCATGTGTTACCTGCGTACCCTGGGTACCATGTGTTACCTGGGTACCACGTTACCTGCGTACCATGTGTAACCTGCGTCCCCTGGGTACCCTGTGTACCATGTGTTACCTGGGGACCATGTGTAACCTGTGTACCATGTGTAAACTGCGTCCCCTGCATCCCCTGGGGACCATGTGTTACCTGCGTATCATATATAATCTGTGTCCCCTGGGTACCCTGCGTCCCCTGGGTACCATGTGTTGCCTGCATACCATGTGTTACCTGTGTACCATGTGTTACCTGTGTACCATGTGTTACCTGCGTCACCTGCGTACCATGTGTTACCTGCGTACCATGTGTAAGTTGCATCCTCTGGGTACCCTGCATCCCCTGAGTACCCTGTGTACCATGTGTTACCTATGCGTACCATCTGTGACCTGGGTACCTTGTGTTACCTGGGTTCCATTGTGTTACCATTTTGAATTTTGTATCATTGATTTACTTAAGTCACATTAGTGCATTTGTTTTCCTTAATCACTTTTTTTTTTAAATCATTTTTAAAATAGCAAATGTATTTCCCCAGTTAATGATTTTTTGGTAAAATAAACGCCACACAAAGGTTTTTTTTGTTTGCATTTTTAACAAAATATGAATGCAAACTACAGTAACAGGAATTCTGGACAGGATTTCAAATAATACACAGAGAAAATGAGTGCCCTAAACATACGTCCTACTCAGATTGGTAGAACCAGGCACATGAGAAATTGCACATGTATTGCAGAAGCCGAAATGCAAACCTCAGACATAGACTCGTGAAGCAAAAAAAAACAATTTCCGAATAGTGTACGAGAAAAACACAACCAAATATATGAGCTCAAACATCCCAGAGCTGGGATAAACGAGTGTGAGAAACCATCTTTATGATATGATGATCTATTCAATAATCATCTCAAAGAAAGAGCTGGAGATAGAGGAGAGATAAATTCATTAAACTTTGCAAATTTTAAAAACCGATAATATAACTTAAAAAAAAAAAATCTTTATCAGGATGAAGGGGATGTAGTCTGGAACCCGACGGTCTAAATGCCGACCGCTGGCTTCCAGACTGCTTTATTCAGACCAGGGACGAATGACAGGCGTCTAAATGTAGACGCCTGTAATTTGCCCGACCCGGGAGACCGGCGCCCGGCATCCCGATTGAGCGGATGCCGGGCGCCGCAGCGGACAGCCACGTTAGGTTTGGGGCTCCCAGGGAGGACTTAGGGTTAGGCACCCCCCCGGGAGATTAGGGTTAGGCTAGGGGGAGGGAGGGTTAGGGTTAGGCACCCCCCCGGGGGGACTTAGGTTTAGGCAGCGGGGAAGGGAGGGTTAGGTTTAGGCACTTAGAGGGGGGGTTAGGGTTAGGCACGGGGGGGAGGTTAGGGTTAGGCACCCCTATGGAGGGTTAGGGGGGTTAGGTTAGTAAATACTTACCTTTAGGACGATCTGGATTTCCTCCGTTATCGGGCAGCCGTGGTAATACATATCACACCTGGATGAAATACTGCCTGAGTACTGTGCCAAACTGAGTGGACAGTACTCGTGGATGGTCCAGGTTGGTTGGAAGGGGGAGCAGTGGAACCCGACACATAATGGGGCTGATATTGATATGGAGGATTTTGGGGATACGTCCGAAGGGGGGCAAAAGTTGGATAAGCTGGGGGCGGTAGCTGTTGGCCTGTATATGGGCTTAGCGTCGTGTTTTCTTTGAGTTGATCGACCAACCCACAATACGCCGCCTCATATATGACCCGCTTAAAGTACAGCTGGGACTGGGGCTTCATTTTGCGTATATCGCTCCCAATATTTTGCCTGAACACTGCAAATTCATCAGTGCTTTTATGCAATACCTCCTTTGCAAGTTTAATAAATTCATCCGACCGTCCCGACCAAGAGGATTTAGCAGCTGCCTTTCCACCCGGCCTCCTCCTCTTTGCCGGTGGCCGTGAGGCTTCATCAGAAGGTGCTTGGGCAGTTTGTAGCACTCCGCTGCTCTCCCCACGGTTGATGAGCTCGCTTGTCAGAGAGCCAACATCAACTTCTGTAGCAAGGAACTATGATAAATACAAAAACAAAATGAGCCAAAAAAATAAAAACAAATGTGATATGAATATAAATTGAAAAAAAAGGAATGTCATTTAAATTTAGCCACCACTGTTAAGAAATGAGAAAACTTACGGCATGCTGGCTCTCAGATTCCTCTTGAGGAACCTCCAAGTCCTCGTCAAGCGAACTCACTGATGGCATCTCCGGCTCTTTCTCCAAGTCGAAGCTGAATAGATCATAATACCATAAAGATGGTTTCTGTACCTCATCTGTCCCTGCTTCGGAATGCATGGAGTTCATGTATTTATTGTGTTCCGTCGTAAACCCTGTTCAGAATTTATTGATTTTTTGCTTCACAGAAGCTATGTCTGCCTTTGCATCACGGCTTCTGACGTACGTGAGCAATTTCTCATATGCCTGGTTCTTCTTTGTCCGATCTGAGTAGGACTTCATGCGTAAGTTCCACAGGCACTCATTCTCTCTGTATAATTCAATGAATCCTGTCCAGAATTCACGGTTAGCTGCCATTGCTGTTTGTAAACAAAGAAAAAACATATTATTAAAGATCTGTTCAAGATGCTTATGGAGGCATATTCAAGTTGGATTTAAAATGCAGCCCTTTTCACATGTGGGACTATTGAATGTGTCCCTTTCGTTACTCTAAAAACCTTTTTGAAAATAATAACTTCCAAATGGGCCAAAACTGGGATAAAAAAGCAACACCGGACTTTGTAAAATGCCGTGCTGTATTAGATCAATTGTGGAGATGAACGACGTGGGGGCCCCCGTATTAAGCCAAACCAGCACCAGGCTTTTCAGAACCAGTCCTGATTCCCAAAATATGGGGGACAAATGACATAGGGGTCCCCCGTATTCAGCGCAACTAACTGGGCTCTGAGCTGGCCCTGGTTCTGTAAATAGAGGGGAAAAAAGGAGTAGGGTTCCCCTGTATTTTCCTTAACCAGCACCAGACTTTTTCTAGTGGGGGGCTGATGCCGCAGCCAGGGGAGCCCTCTCACCAAGCCTCCCAGCCGCAGCATCAGCCCTGACCGCTAGTAAGCCCAGACCGGGGATCCCTGGGGAGCAGGGGACCACACTAATAAAGGGGGCCCCCTCTCCAGGGTGCCCCAGGCCCAGGCTGATAGCCCGGGGCTATCCCCAGCACCCCTGGGTGGTGGGTGCTGGGTTGATTGTGTAAAGTGTGGTGCAAGTAAAATAAAAAAAAATGTCTTTTGCAGTGGAACTACAGTTCCCAGGAAGGCTCCTCCACATGCTGATAGTTCTCCACATGCTGGTAATTCTAAAATAAATGACAATGCTTTTACTTAAAGACAGCTTAATTATACATGTATTTTGCCAATGCAGAGTTACAACAAAAACAGTTAGGTTATATCAGCAGCAGTAGGGAATACTTGTAAAATAAATTTGTGACACCCAGTGCAGAATACCAGTCAGCCAATTTCTTACATACATACGGCAATGCACCAGCACCCCCAGACCCTCGTTGTGTTCCCTCTCTCCTTTGTTCTCCGACTGCTCTCCCCCTCCCTCTCTCTCTGGTCAATGCGTTATACGATAATTTGTCCATACCTCCAATTAACCCAATGGGGAATATTAATTTATTTAATATTTGTACGTGGTAAGCCTTAATTGGTTATGGGTGTCTTAACCATAATATTGACACTATAATATGTTATCTTTCTGTTCCCATGTAGAATTCTAATATAATTGCCCCTTTAGCCTTCAGCTGCTTATTGCAGACAAATGCTATCTTGATTTAACTCATTTTGTTTACAAAATTCCTGACACTTGCTGTCTACCATTCTGCAGACACATTAACACATTTTAAACCTATAATTCTTATTGCTAAAATAATGGATATAGCAGTTTAACCTATGCATATCTCTGCAGTTAATCACACCTGCATAGAAATAAAATACTAAACTAATCTCTATATACTTATTAATACATAATTTAATATACCTTTAGCCAAAATATTAAACAATATGGCTGCTGTATCAGAGACACACTTGTTTACTTTAGAAAGGAAAGGGAAGGCCTTATCCTCTCTAGGCCTGAGGCCATTCGACAAATGCGACCCTCTGCAACTCACACAACTATATTGATACTGAATATAATCTCACACATTTCTTTACACTCTTAATTGCAATAAAAGTAATAGCATACTACATAAGCATGCATATATTCGTGAATTGCTGAAGGAACATGTACATCCACATAATTCTGTGTTATCAATCCATCATCTGAACATTCTGAACATAACTCAGAAGAAAGTTCACATCTCTCATAAATTGCATCATCTGATTTCTTCTTAATGCATTGGAAAATCTTCTTGAAACATTTCACTAATATATAGAAAATCAACAACATTATCATGACAAAAATTATTAACCTTCCCAATATGTGCATAATATTGCTTAACCAACTTCCAACCCATGCGAACCAGATACTGGGGTTCAGCTAGGTGAACCAGCTGTCGGGAATCACACCAACGCATTTATTTGTTCAGCAAATTAATTTTTAACCCATCAGAAGAATTTGTGATGTATGTACAACACTTTAACCCATATACTGTTTGTAATGTGACACAGTATCCTGAAGTTGCAGCTGTAAGGTAGTGTGTGCTGCATTTAATTCAGTGTTTTATTGCTTGAAGCTCTCTTACCACAATGTATGTGATATTGTTTATTAATTCTCTTAATTCTTGTATCATTCTTTGATCTGCAGCTATTCCTCATGTACCAAATGTTATTATGTTACCAAAGCCCAAACCAACCTTATAATCTTGGGACAGTGCAAACAGGTGTTTGTACTTTTTCATATACCATTTGTATCTCTATTTACCGTTCTTACACAGTAATTATTTCATATGTTTCTTTTAGATTTTTCTGTTGTATTACCTTTTCATCAGGTAGCAATGTTCTTATAAGACCCATTCCAAAATAATTAACCGGTAACTATTTATAAGCTCTTTGCCCACACATATAACATAACCCCTGTGGTAGTGTCCATGGTTTATTAGACAATGTGTTTAGAAATAGCATCACAAGGAACATTACAACAGGCACTCTTTTCATCCACGCTTTCTTCTTGCTTGTCATATTCTACAATACGGTGACTGTATGTTTTATTGTACCCCTACATTCCTTCTGTCATTACACAGTTTATTAATGCACTCACGCATTCTTCATTATTAGGTTTTGTGTATTTAATAATTTCTAAAAGATCCCCAAACAAGTTTAATTCTGTAAAATTGTATTACAGACACTGGTTACCAAATAAGTACCTTCAGCTCCTGTACCTTTTTGTTAATACACATGATGTTGTCCTGATCATACCTTGGATACCTTGTTCATTTTAAACATAGGGAACCTGTGACATTATAAGGTTCAAGTGTGTGAGTTCCACATAGTGAGGGAAGTGTTGTTTGATTTAAGTGCAATGATATAGACATTAACACAACATTCCCTGAATGACATGGTGACTACATACCCAACAATCAACTTTAATGTTCTTCCTATCAGCTCATGATAAGTGTTAAGGGAAAAAGTGTCAGTTTGTATAGAGTTGCTGTCTTTGCACCATTGTATACACCTCTTCTCTGAATTTAAACTAGGGGTGTGCACCGGCCACTTTTCGTGTTTTGTGTTTTGGTTTTGGATCTGGATCTTTCTTCGTGTTTTGGATCTGGATTGGTTTTGCCAAAACCACCCTTCCGTGTTTTGGGTTCTGGGTTTTGTGTTTTGGATCTGTATTTTTTTTAAAAAAAGCATAAAAACAGCTAAAATCACAGAATTTGTGTGTTTTTCTGCTCCTATGCTATTATTAACCTCAATAACCTTAATTTCCACTCATTTCCAGTCTATTCTGAACACCTCACACCTCACAATAGTGTTTTTATGTCCAAAAGGTTGCACCAAGGTAGCTGGATGACTATGCTAAGCGACACGAGTGGGCGGCACAAACACGTGACCCATCTAGGAGTGACACTGCAGTGGCAGACAGGATGGCAGTTTGAAAAACTAGGCCCCAAACAGTACATAATGCAAAGAAAAAAAAGAGGTGCAAGATGGAATTGTCCTCCCACCCACCCTTATGTTGTATAAACAGGACATGCATACTTTAACAAACCAAACATTTCAGCGCCAGGGTCTGCCACACACTGTGGCTGAAATGATTGGTTCGTTTGGGCCCCCACAAAACAAGCTGGCAATTAATCTGTCCCTGCACAAACTGGCTCTACGGAGGCAAGATGTCGTCCTCATCCTCCGATTCCTCACCCTCTTCAGTGTTGTGTACATCCTCATCCTCACAGAGTATTAATTAGTCCCCGCTGGAATCCACAACCACAGGTCCCTCTGTACGTTCTGGAGGCTGGTCTCCCTGGAAGAGTTGATAATTCATTTTATGAACATCATCTTCTCCACATTTTGTGGAAGCAACCTCCTACACCTTTTGCTGACAAGGTTCCCGGCTGCACTAAACACTCTTTCGGAGTACACACTGGAGGGGGGGGCAACTCAGGTAAAATAGAGCCAGTTTGTACAGGGACCTCCAAATTGCTTCTTTTTCCTGCCAGTACAGGTACGGACTGTCTGACATGCCTACTTGGATGCTGTCACCGATGCAATCCTTTAACAGACAGACGCACGCTTGTCGCTGCTGCTTTAAGGATGCAGGTGCAGCTACAGCCCACACATTTCACAAAGACAGAAAAAAAAAGAAGAATATTTTTATTGTTTGTGGAGCGCACTTTGAGGGTGTCACCACCCTTTAACAGACAGACGCACGCTTGTCGCTGCTGCTTTAAGGATGCAGGTGCGGCTACAGCCCACACATTTCACAAAGACAGAAAAAAAAATAAGAATTTTTTTATTGTTTGTGGAGCGCACTTTGAGGGTTACACCACCCTTTAACAGACAGACGCACGCTTGTCGCTGCTGCTTTAAGGATGCAGGTGCGGCTACAGCCCACACATTTCACAAAGACAGAAAAAAAAATAAGAATTTTTTAATTGTTTGTGGAGTGCACTTTGAGGGTTACACCACACTTTAACAGACAGACGCACGCTTGTCGCTGCTGCTTTAAGGATGCGGGTGCGGCTACAGCCCACACATTTCACAAAGACAGAAAATAAAAGAAGAATATTTTTATTGTTTGTGGAGTGCACTTTGAGGGTTACACCACCCTTTCACAGACAGACGCACGCTTGTCGCTGCTGCTTTGAGGATGCAAGTGCGGCTACAGCCCACACAATTCACAAAGACAGAAAAAAAAAGAATATTTTTATTGTTTGTGGAGCGCACTTTGAGGGTTACACCACCCTTTAACAGACAGACTCACGCTTGTCGCTGCTGCTTTGAGGATGCAGGTGCGGCTACAGCCCACACATTTCACAAAGACAGAAAAAAACCAAGAATTTTTTAATTGTTTGTGGAGCGCACTTTGAGGGTTACACCACCCTTTAACAGACAGACGCACGCTTGTCGCTGCTGCTTTAAGGATGCAGGTGTGGCTACAGCCCACACATTTCACAAAGACAGATAAAAAAATAAGAATATTTTTATTGTTTGTGGAGCACACTTTGAGGGTTACACCACCCTTTAACAGACAGACGCACGCTTGTCGCTGTTGCTTTGAGGATGCAGGTGGAATCTAGAAGGGATTTGGAACCGGGGACACACTACCTCCAGCAATTGTCTAAATCCCACTGCACTAATGGCGGATACCAGACCCACGTCTAACACCAACATAGCAGTCAAGGCCTCAGTTATACGTTTTGCTTCAGGATGACTGCTGTCGTACTTCATCCTCATCGCTAGGGACTGTTGGAGGGTCAATTGTTTAGTAAAAGTGGTGGTGTTCCTACTTCCTCTCTGGGATGATGAACAAGCAGCAACAGCACTAGGAGGAAGTGGTGCTTGATCTTTCCCTGTTTTATTTTTATCGGAGAAAGTTTGGTCCTCCATTTATGTTATATTGATATATACGTGCGGCTAAAGCGCACACAAACACAGAAAATATTTTTTTATTTTTGCTGGAGAGTAGTGCACTTTGTGGGTTACACCACCCTTTAAGAAATGAGCCAGCCGGCTCTTTACTTATGGGACACAGGCGCACGCTTGGCGCTGCTCCTTTGTTGATGCACGTGCAGCCACAGTGCACACAATTCACAAACACAGAAAATATTTAGTTTTTTGGTTTGGACTGGAGTGTACTTTGGGGGTTACAGCACCCTTTAACGGTCAAGCCAGCCGTCCCTTTACTTAGGACACAGGCGCACGCTTGGCACTACTTTGTTGATGCACGTGCGGCTACTGCGCACACAATTCACAAACACAGAAAATATTTTTTTATTTGGTTTGGAGTGTACTTTGGGGGTTACAGCACCCTTTAATGGTCAAGCCAGCTGGCCCTTTACTTATGACACAGGCGCACGCTTGGCACTACTTTATTGATGCACGTGCGGCTACTGCGCACACAATTCACAAACACAGAAAAAATATTTTGTTATTTGCTTTGGAGTGTACTTTGGGGGTTACAGCACCCTTTAACGGTCAAGCCAGCCCGCCCTTTACTTATGACACAGGCGCACGCTTGGCACTACTGTGTTGATGCACGTGCGGCTACTGCGCACACAATTCACAAACACAGATAAAATATTTTGTTTTTGGTTTGGAGTGTACTTTGGGGGTTACAGCACCCTATAACGGTCAAGCCAGCCGGCCCTTTACTTATGACACAGGCGCACGCTTGGCACTACTTTGTTGATGCACGTGCGGCTACTGCGCACACAATTCACAAACACAGAAAAAATATTTTTTTTTTAGCACCTGGGGGGAGCACCCCTGATGGACAGAGCACCCCCTGGACAACACTACAGCACCCCTTTAGGACTGGGACACTGCACAGGACTTTGGAGTGGACACAGCCCCTATGGAGAACTGACTGCACAACACAGTCCAGCCAGCCCCTATGGACTTTGAAGTAGTGGACAACAGCAGCACAGCGCAGCACAGCACAGCACAACACTACTCTGCACTACACTACACTACACAGCCCAGCCAGCCCTAACACCCACCCTCCCTCTTCACTGTCCACAGCCGAGTGAGAAAATGGTGCCGACGCGGGTACCTTATATAGGATCCAAAACCCGCGAGACCCGGAAGGCGGGATGATGACGTTTTGCCTCGATTTCAGATCCGAGTCAGGCGGGAAAAGTCGAGCCTGATTCGGATCTGACTCGGATCTGACTCGGATCGGGGGGGCTCGGGGGGGTTCGGATTTCAGAAATCCTAACCCGCTCACCCCTAATTTAAACCACAGTATTCATATACATTTTGGATTTGTGAGGCAAACCTCCACACCATTTCATCACTGTAATGGCTCTTCTTTTCCCGATACTTCACCAGATGTATCTTATACCTAGTACCAGTATGAGTCCTTATTTACCTGTATTTTGTTACTTTTATATATTTATTTTTCAAACTGTCTAATTATTTTTACATATGGGCTATTAAGAATTTTTCACCTTGGTCTTTTGACCATCCTCTGATCCGTACCTATACCTGGGAGTATCAGTAGTAAAATAAGTGTGTGCGTTTTTTATAGCTCTTAATGTGATTAATACCCTATACCTTATAATTATGGGTTTCAAAACAGGAGTGGAGTCTACCAATATGTCCCCGGCAGTACCTCTAGGATAACTCTCCACACCGTCTTCGTCAGCCACCAGTCCTTGACAGTCCTCATTTACTAGAAAAAATAAAAAAAATGCAACAAAAATAACTGCCTCAATCAATGGATACACAGCGACTTGATCACCAATAGCCATCTTTCCTTTTCTTTTTCCACAATCCACAGAAACATCTATAAGCATATCTCCCGATTCTGTGAACCTTATCTTGGTCTGAACTGTGACTTTGATCATGCCCATCATCAAATAAGTTCTTTAAATTTAGGTCACAGTCAATGGGATAAATTTATCAAAGGTCGATTTGCAGGTCGATTTGAGGAGTGATTTAGCTCTTCTCAAATCGACTCGAATTGAGTCAAAACCAATTTTTCACTGCATTTACTATTATTCAATTTGTTTTGCGATTTGCAAAACAAATTCGATTTCAGTCGGTTTTGAACAGTGATTTGCTGTTCGATTTGGCATGTTCATGTACAAATCAAATGGCAAATCACACTTCAAAACGAACTGCAAATCCCCGACAGCATAGAACTGCTTCATGCTTTCACTTTCAGCATAAGCAGTTCGTTCTCACACAGATACATGCAGACATCAGTGAGATGCGTGCATGTATCTGACTGTAAAAAGTAATTAAACAGTTAAAAGTCAAAAAAAAATTGACTTGAGATCCCCCCCAAAAACAGAACTAGCCCATCACTGTTCAAATCCAGGTGTGGTTGACTAAGTACAGGGAAAAAATTACGTAGGGTCTCCTTGTACTCAGTACAACCAGCACTGAGCTATGGGAAGCAGGGCTGGTCCTGGAATTACAGGGAAAAATTTGCATAGGGTCTCCCTGTAATTCGCAGAACCAGCCCTGGACCCTTTCTAACGGGGGACTGATGCCACAGCCAGGGGAGCCCTATCACCGGGCCCCCCAGCCGCAGCATCAGCCCTGACCGCTAGTCAGCCCAGGCCAGGGATCCCTGGGGAGTTGGAGACCCCGCCAATAAAGGGCTCTCCCTCTTCAGGGCATCCCTAGCCTAGGCTGATAGCCCGGGGCTATCCCCGCCACCCCTGGGTGGTGGGTGGTGGGTTGATTGTGTTAGTGTAGTGTAAAAATAGAAGAATATAAACATTGTCTTTACAGTAAAACTGCAGGTCCCAGCAAGCCTCCCTGCATACTGGTACTTGGAGAACCACAAGTACCAGCATGCGGGGCATTAAGGGCCAACTGGGACCTGTAGTTCACCTGTAAATAAATGTTGAAAGAAACACACACACACACACACCTTACACAGTATAAGTTTAATACATACATACATACATACATACATACATACTCACACATTCTCACCTATATTACCTTGAGTGGTCCCCTTTTCCAGTAGGCATCCATGGGTCTTCTTAAAATAACAAAACGATAAACGTGACCATCATACTTAGCAATATTCATCCTACCCAGGATAAATAATCCTTCCAGAATGAAGCGCACAGATGCGGCTTCCTCCTTTGAAGCTCCGGGTCTGAGCGCTCATTAGCTGAGAGAGGTCAGGCCCCGCCTCGCAGACAATGAAGGGTAACTAAAGTTTATCTTGCGGCTCCCACCATTGAGTTCAATGGAGGGAGCTGTTCATTGGCTGAGAGGTGGGGCCTGACCTCTCTCAGCCAATGAGAGCTCAGACCCGGAGCTTCAAAGGAGGAAGCCTACTGGACAAGGAGACCACTCGAGGTAATATAGGTGAGTATGTGTGAGTGTGCATGTATGTATGTATTAACTTATACTGTGTAAGGTGTGTGTGTTTCTTTCAACATTTCTTTACAGGTGAACTACAGGACCCAGTTGGCCCTTAATGCCCTTCATGCTGGTACTTGTGGTTCTCCAAGTACCAGCATGCGGGGGAGGCTTGCTGGGACCTGCAGTTCTACTGTAAAGAAAATGTTTATATTCTTCTATTTTTACACTACACTAACACAATCAACCCACCACCCACCACCCAGGGGTGGCGGGGATAGCCCCGGGCTATCAGCCTAAGCTAGGTGTGCCCGGGAGAGGGAGACACCTTTATTGGAGGGGTCTCCAACTCCCCAGGGATCCCTGGCCTGGGCTGACTAGCGGTCAGGGCTGATGCTGCAGCTGGGGGGCCCGGTGATAGGGCTCCCCTGGCTGTGGCATCAGTCCCCTTTTAGAAAGGGTCCAGGGCTGGTTCTGTGAATTATAGGGAGACCCTACGCAAATTTTTCCCTGTAATTCCAGAACCAGCCCTGCTTCCCATAACCCAGTGCTGGTTGTACTGAGTACAGGGAAACCTTACGTAAGTTTTTCCCTGTACTTAGTCAACCAGACATAGGTTTGAACAGTCCGGGGCTTATTCTCTTTTTTGGGGGGGGATCTAATGTCAATTTTTTTTTACTTTTAACTGTTTAATTACTTTTTACAGTCAGATACATGCAGGCATCTCACTGACGTCTGCATGTATCTGTGTCAATCCGACCTGCTCATGGTCAAATCAAAAGCATGAAGCAGGTCTATTCATTAGGTGATTTGAAGTTCGATTTGAAGTCCGATTTTGAGGTCAATTTCAAATCGAATGATAGTAAATAAGGGTTTTGTGTGTTGGGCTATGTAAAAATACCAATGTTTTTCCGATGGTCGATTTGAGGCTGATTTGACTAAAAATGCGATTTGAAATTCGATTTTACATTTGATTTGGCCTTTAGTAAATACACAAAAGCGAAATCGAATACAAATCAAATGAAAATCTCACCTCAAATCAATCAAAATGCCAAATCGACCTTTGATAAATTTACCCCAATGTCTTTATCTGTGTCTTCTCTTGCTTCAACTGACCTCACCACCAAGTCGGAAACCTTCTTGCAGTGAGATGCGTGAATCCAATTGTCCTTTTCAGCCACATCAAGGTTGTTAGCAGAACCTGGAATAGGCCTTGCCATCGTTCTATGAGATAACCAGAACATAAGAAATTTCTCACCAATACATAGTCTCCAGCCTGGACTCCATGACAAGGTACCTCTAAGAGTCTCTTCATAAGCTTTCCTTGCTTTTCTTGTAAAGTCTCCAGATGCTGTGAGAATTGTATAACATAGTCCGTAGTTAAATCATATAACAGTGACAAGTCCATTGCTGGACTTACAATAAGGATAGGCAGTTTTCCAGAAAGTAGCTCATAAGGCACAGGTTAAGTGGCTGCTTTGGAGTGGTGTGAATGCTATACAAAACCAGAGGTAAAGCCCCCAGCCAACTCATGGCAGTCCCCACACCCACCTTAGCTAACTTGTACTTAATGTTAGTGTTTACACATTCAATTTTGCTTTTTAAACCCATATATTGACATTGCTTGGAATACCTTCCCTGTAAAATGTGCACCTCTGTCACCTTCAACAACACATGGAATACTATATCTGGACACAAATTCCTGCACTGCGAATGATGCTGCACATGATGTAGGATTTCTGTGACAACATCCGGGTTACTTCATCAGGAATTTGTGAAGTACTCGCAAACAATAAATGTTAGGTACATGCAAGGTATCCAGGACACATTGAACCTGCTAATGATCGTGAGATTAGTTGTAGGACATGGACATCACTAATGGTCATCAATTGAATCAGCTGAATAAGATTTAACAGTTCACTTCTGGGGAATGGTTATAAACAAATTATTGATTAAAATAAATAAACATAACTATAACAGTAAGCTTAGACATTAAATCAGAGTCTTCAGAGACAATAGTCTGTGAGGTACAAATCTTGGTATAAAACAGAATAAAGAGACAAAACAGGGAGATGAAAGGTAAGGGGGTTTGGGGAAAGAGGGCAGGGGGAGGAAGAAGGAGGAGAGAGCTGTGAAGGCAGGGGGTGCCATTGGCTGACTGCCATCCCACACTGTAGGTGTCATTTTGTAGCTTCTTATTGCTACACTGTGAGAAATTACAATTGTTTGATTAAATAAATTTGGACAATTTGGATAAAATAATTGTTGCTTTAAAAGCTTCTTAAACAAACAAATTAAATGTGGCAGACATTGGTAAAGGTTTTGGTGACCATTCTGGATATATTCACATCATTCAGAAACAAAATTCACACTCATCATCATACAAGTCTTTCATAATTGCATACATACTTGTCATTCCTAATCACATATGCATCTTTTATTATTATCCATAGATCCCGCATTATGCTAACCTCATTCTCCATCCTCTGCTGCATAGCTCTAAACATTTTTTTTAACTGACTACCCTCTTAACTCTTGGCAACTCACATACACAAGAAATGTCTTTCTCTTTTTTTTTCTCTCTGCTGCAAACATAAACTCTTTTTTCCCCCCTCAAATAGCTAATCTCTTGACCTTGAAATGGGAACACTCTTTCTAGTCTCAAATAAGCCTTACACTTGCAAGAAACATTAATTATTTCTTAAGTATAAGTTTTGTTAGTAGGATACCATACAATTTGTAAACTGCCCTCATATCAGTAACCATTTCACCAAACCAATTCCTTCTCACCTTCATTCAAGCAACCATTACCATCCAGGTGCTTCACACGCCCTTCCCCCGTACTCTATAGCTTTATTGCAGGCTACAGTCAACCTCTGCACATTCAAATCACTTGCTCATACCCTCTATATCACTTACATGAACTCTCTTCAATCCCATATAAATACTTAGACAGTGTTGCCCTAAAAAAACAAATGAGATTAACCTTTTTCTTTCACTTTAAAATTGTGACACGTCTGTCAAAATGAAAACCCAAACAAACCTACCCGTGTTATCTGTCTTTCGTTATCAGATTTAACACCTCAGTTACACCACCTGTAACTAAAAGTCTAACATGTGCCCTTCTGTCCTCATTAGCAGATTTTAGCACCTTCAAATCAATATTATCTTGTTTTTAAATATCTGCAGATTGATTTCACACTATCTAACCACGGCTGTTTACTTCTCTTCTTTGTCTATAATATTACTCCTTCAACTTCCACATAAACAGATTCACATCTCTATAAACACACCTTTCAGAAAAGACAATAAAGAAAATCCAAAAAAACATTTATGTCACCAATTCCTATTACCTCAACCCCTAAATAATTACTTAATAACAGCAACAAACCCCAAATATTTATCTGACACAAAACAAATCTTAAACAATATTTCAAATTCAGGAATAAACATTTCAAATTTACAATATATCATAACACATCAGCAGAAACTGATCTATGTTAATCAAACTGTCTGCTAAATCTAACACAGCAAAATACAAACAATTAAAACACATCTACCTTAACCACCCAATCAAGGTTTTTTTTTATTACCAAAGGAAAAGAAAGGTGGGAGATGGAGGAAAGGTGAGAGAAAGTATGCGCAACCTCATTTTGATGGATCACTCACACATGTTACATACACTACTGTCTATGGTCTTATAGTGTGTGTTTTTCATTTAATGACAAAAGACCCTTATTCTAATTTTAACTCCAGGTGGCAGCCGTAAGCAATACCCGGGTAGAATTCTGACCAAATCCTGCTGTTGTAAGGATCAGCCAACCATACCCACATGTACCCATACACACATGTACACCACTTGCTCATACAAAACAGGACAGGAAAAAAATAAAAACTGGTTTGCACAATTTTTTTATCTCAGAGTGAGCAGAAAAAGAAATAGAAGATATCATTGTAATTCCTTTATATTTACAAGTTCAAGACATTCTATTCTCAAGAAATTATTGTAGCATAGCAGTCTGTCCAATATCTGACAGATAATGCAATCCCTTACAAACAGCAATCCAGTAATAATTTCAGAAATCAATATATCAACCAAAAAGAATAATGCAAAGACAATCACTCAATTTGCAAATTTAAAGACTACCAATATTTTACTTTTTTACATATTGCAGTGGACGGAAAGAAAAAAAACACAGTAGATACCATTAGCTTTTCTTATCTACTCGGCACACTGCCCAGACTGACAAGTGGGAGAGAAGAAGAAGGGAAAAAAACACACACACAGCTCCCAGCGCCATTTTCTGACAAGCTACAAAACTACACCTATTATAAAAAGGGGAAAACTTATCAAAATTCTAACAAGAATAAACAAATCCAGAACATTCAATTAATACAGCACAGGTTTAACTTACCACCACATCAGGGACTGAGGGAGGAAGAGGGAGAGAAAAATAATATCGCACTTAAAAAAATAAATTTATGAGCAAACAACTTACTGCCCGTGCTTTCTCTCTCTCCTTCCCTCAATCACCAACCCATAGCGGGCATTAACTGAGTGTATCCTGCTGCTGAGGCCTCCATAATTGATAATGCGATGTGTTTTAGATTACTTATAAACTGTACTTGTTATGAAAAGAAAAGAAATAATTCACACAAATACAGATTCTAAAATAAATGACAATGCTTTTACTTAAAGACAGCTTAATTATACATGTATTTTGCCAATGCAGAGCTACAAAAAAAACACTTAGGTTATATCAGCAGCAGTAGGGAATACTTGTAAAATAAATTTGTGACACCCAGTGCAGAATACCAGTCAGCAAATTTCATACATATGTACGGCGACGCACCAGCACCCCCAGACCCTCGTTGTGTTCCCTCTCTCCTCTGTTCTCCGACTGCTCCCCCCTCCCTCTCTCTCTGGTCAATGCTTTATACTATAATTTGTCCATACCTCCAATTAACCCAATGGGGAATATTAATTCATTTAATATTCGTACGTGCTAAGCCTTTATTGGTTATGGGTGTCTTAACCATAATATTGACACTATAATATGTTATCTTTTTGTTCCCATGTAGAATTCTAATATAATTGCCCCTTTAGCCTTCAGATGCTTATTGCAGACAAATGCTATCTTGATTTAACTCTTTTTGTTTATAAAATTCCTGACACTTGCTGTCTACCATTCTGCAGACACATTAACACATTTTAAACCTATAATTCTTATTGCTAAAATAATGCATATAGCAGTTTAACCTATGCATATCCCTGCAGTTGATCACACCTGCATAGAAATAAAATACTAAACTAATCTCTACTTATTAATACATCATTTAATATACCTTTAGCCAAAATATTAAACAATATGGCTGCTGCATCAGAGACACACTTGTTTACTTTAGAAAGGAAAGGCCTTATCCTCTCTAGGCCTGAGGCCATCCGACAAATGCGTCCCTCTGCAACTCACACAACTATACTGATACTGAATATAATCTCAAACATTTCTATACACTCTTAATTGCAATAAAAGTAATAGTGAAATACATAAGCATGCATATATTTGTGAATTGCTAAAGGAACATGTACATCCACATAATTCTGTGTTATCACCCTTGTAAAGTGAAACCTAGAAAATGTTTTCTGAGTGGCGTGGAGGAGTCAGTGTGTGCTGCCTGGGGGCCGTAACCTACTAAACAATAAACATACGGACAAACCCACTGGATCAATAAAAAGGCTATGCGTAAGCTGGGATAGAGGTCCACCGGCCTTTAGCAAGCTGATCAGTTTTTAATCTATGTATACGACACAATAACAGGTTATACCGCTAACCTCATTCCCACACAACAACCAATTGATGTCGAACTCCTATTTTTTTTATAACAACCCGCCAATTATAAATGTCCCTAAATAAGATAACTATAATGCTAAACTAAAGAGTTGTGCCTCTTAATTAATCTGATGCGATCCCTGATACTGCAACTATCAACCCCTGTATATTTGATAGATCAATAGGTTTTTGCGAAATTTTCTAGAATGAGGTGCTCCACCCCTAACCTCTCATTACTTTATCTAATAAAACAATTTGGTCATGACCGACATACCAGGAAACTTTGAGAAAATAAAAATTGCTAGAAATAGCCGCTGACATGACCGCTTTGGAATGACTTTACAAAACAATTCTAACATGCAGGCATGGAAAGGAGTACCTACCTTGCCCTTGTAAGCTAAGAAAACCTGGTGAATCAATACAAGCCGTCACCTGAATCCTCCTCGTATGAGGCATGACCTCAATACAAGCCGCTCAGATGCCTGCATGACAATCAGCCTATATGAACAGTACAGGGTAAGCCATGTATATTAGCAAAAAAGGGTGGCCAGCACCTGAAACCCATCCCATTGACAACAAGACAAGGACATCTGCTATCCCGTTCTCCACGCCTGGAAAGCAATGTGCCCTAAAATCTATGGTCCTGCTCAAACACACAAAAGGGTGAAAAATGCCTCAACAAAACGCAAAGCCGAAGGGGACTCGCAAATATTGATAGCAGGAACTACACCTAAAATATCTCATCAGAACACCATCCCCTTGCTGAGTTTGGTAGCCCAGATCTCGACTGAAACCATGATTGGAAACAATTCCAGAAAACAGCATACTGGCAGTTAGATCTTGCCGCCTCCATGAATCCGACCAAGGTTCCGCGCACCATTCACCCTCCGAGAACGTCCTACCACTGAACTAGACGCGACCTGAAACAACTGAAATTCATTATAGTCTACCGGAGCTGGTAGCCAATTCTAACCCCATTGAAAACTCCCGAAAAATTACCAAACAAATGTGCAGATCCACCCACAAATCCTGAGATAAGCGAAAAAATTGTGAGATTTTGTAATCCTGGCTGTGATGTGTCCCAAACGACTACAACATTATCTTCCCATGGGTATTACTCTACAATCAAAATTCAAAAAAGGCCTAGAAGCGATTGAAATTGATTGTAGTGACACCTCCCCAATAATTTCTCCAACTCACTAACTTACCGAAAGGCAATCGGCAAAGACCTAGCAAAGTATCTATATCTATCCCCATTTAGAACAAATGCGTAATAGGGGCCTTGGTCCTGCCGCGGAAAAACTGGTACCCCTAGAAATCTATAAAAGCGCCTGCAATGAAAAGTAAATCCCCATAAACGAAACTGATGGCTGGCCCCGACAACAAATATGTCATCCCAATAGTGAGCCACCCCCTCTTGACGTGTACATTCTTGCACGCACCTTGCAAAACGAACATGAAACAGATCATCCCCTTGGAAAGCACTGAACACCAGAATAAGCCTCAGCAGCTGTACATCCCACATACTGGAAAGATCCGGGGAAAGTGGCATTACTCGGAAAGTGTACCCGATATCCACTTTAGCCTGGGGTGCTCTCCTGACAAAACTTTGTACCCTTCTCCAGTGCCTGCTCGAAGGATTGCTAAACCGCTCGTCAAATTGCCGGATCGAATGCTTTGTTCACAGATCAGCCTTCCGGGTAGAAAAGATACTGGACTAACCTCATCGTGCCCATCTCCTTCTCAGGTACAAACCCCAATATAGAGATGCTTAAACCCCTCAAGGGGAAAGACAAGAAAGGGCGGCCCAATCTAACCTCCGCCACCAATTTACACTGAACGACTTCCGGGTGATCGCATATGGACTGAAGAATCTGTTCGGTTACGACGTACATATCATGCGTTAAGAGCCAACTCAAACCTGAAATAAAAACCCTCTAACAAAACAGGCTGCTTCCTCCGAAGGGCGGACAGTGATCAAACACTCCCGCGGTTCGTTCGCATTAAGAGTAATTATACTCTTATAAAAGCACCTTCATTTTGGATTGTGTTTTCCTTTGGATGATAGAGTACTACTTTCCTTTTTATACTCTATTTTATATTTTCCCAAACACATTATGGGATTTTTATGCAAACTATTTGTCACTTTATGTGATATTTATATGATACATGCATCAGCCCTTCTGTGTTATTGTTTTAATAAATGAAATATTATTTTTATTGTTAAGAAGGATACTCACATAGTCTTTTTTCTTTAGATATAGATTTTTGTGTATACATACATTACAGCATATGTGCCGTTATTTCTATGGTATAGAGATTTTACAACTTGATTGTTTAGAGGGGATAGCATCTCTTAATATAGGATCCTCCTTTAGTAAGTGCCAGTGTTTGCAAAATATGCATTCTACTAACTTATATTGACTATTAAATGTGGTGGTAAATGAAAGAACAGGAATTTTTTTTATTACTTTTGTTGTCCAGCAAGCTCTCTTGTGTAGCTTTTGCAATTTTAGCTATTGATAAATCTATGTGTGATGCAGAAAATCCCTTCTATATAAATGTTTCCTTTATTTGATCAGCTTGTTCTTTAGAAACATCTATGTCTGCAAAAAAGCATTGTTTTAAATAAATTTATCTTCTTTAATGAAACTCATTTTATTGACGTCTATCTCACTTTTTTAAGAAAATAGTCGACTGCCTCTATATAAAGGAATCAGTATGATTTACCACCGGCCGCATGGGATACATGGGGGGCCCTTTAAACATGTGTGTGTCCTGGGCCCCATAATTTCTGTTGCCAGCCCTGAGGGGCACTGCTATGGAATAAATTATGAACAGGGATTGACATTACTGAGGAGCATACTATACACAGCAGGCATTACTTACTATGGGTATAAAATAAACCAGGGCATTACTTGGAGGCATTACATTAACTAGGGCTTTACCATGAGGCACAATATTAACTAGGGCACTACAATCAGGGCCGGCAACAGAAATTATGGGGTCCGGTACACACATGTTTAAGGGGCACCCCATGTCTGTTTCCTTGCAGCCGGCCTCCTGTGAGTGTCCCCCCCAGTGGCCAGCCTCCTGTGAGTTTCCCTCCGGTGGCCAGCCCCGTGAGTGTCCCCTCCGGTGGCCAAACAGTTCCCCACAGTGCAGCACCATACTTACCATGCTGCAGCTCCTCTGTCTCCTAGAAGTGCCAGTGTGGCACTGGCTGACATCATGCAATCACGCGCTGCACTGCAATAAACAGGCAAGAGACAGAGAGGAAGGGAGGGAGGGGGAAGGGAGAGAGGGGGGAAGAGGGGGCAGAGGGAGGAACAGAGTAAGATAGAGAGGGATGGAAGAGAGAGACAGAGTAAGGGGAGGGTGAGAGAGAAGGGGCTGAGTGAGCACACACACACACATACCTTTTGCAGCTGCAGGAGCTCAGCCATCAACGTTCTGATGGGGGTGGGCACTTCATGGCCCTGCCCCCTACACATGCTCCCATGAATTACATCATTTTGGCAACAAGGGGGTGGGGCTTCTATAGTCCGTGACCCAGAGTGTGCTAACTGTGCCTGACTGCCTGTGTGATTCTTCTGCCGGGAGCCGGCCAAGGTGAGTGGCCAGCTTCTGGTTAATATCTGCGGCAGTGTGGGGGCCCCTGGATGACTGCCCCTCCTATAATCCGGCCCTGTACAGCAGCGCAAACAGAGATCAAGGTAAGTATGTGTGGGCTCCTCCTCCTGGGCCCCCTACAACCTCGGGGCCCTAGTCCCCCCCTGTCGTCAGGCCTGTCCATTGCAGCAGGTATTAATGATCCATATACAACATCTGTAAGGCTAGCTGATGAATATACATGACATTTACCACTACCTACATGTGACTGGATATTAGAAAAGGATTCATTATGAAAGTCAACTTGGGAAAATGTTCGAGGGAGCGCTCATTTGTGCTTTATTTAGGTTGTATTTTGTGGTGGGTGATCACCACTTATGATTTGAGCTGCACCCCATTTGTAGTGCAAGAGATACATTCTTTTTATCCCACTCACTCCATTGCACAGGGATCTCCCTTTGCAGAGACACACTTCCATTGCAAAGACTCTACACTCCCCATTGCAAAGAGATTTGCCCCATTACCCTCCCCCATTCCCATTTACCTTCATCTTTACCAACAGTTTTGGGCACTTCAGAGCTGTGAGCTTCTCTGTCATCATGAAGAAGCTGATGGTGTAATAAGTATCTCTATAATCATGATGCCAACAACCATATATTGTCCCATAATTTCTGTACAGTCATGTGTAGGTGTTGTGCAGAAGTGGACAACCATACTGTTGTTACTTTAAATATGGAGCACCATTTAACAGTTGGCAGAACAAGGCCTGGATACTCTCAGTCCTATGAGAGGTGCAAGAAAGCAAGCCTAACACCGCCAGTGTCACAGACTGGCAGATTTGGTCACAGTCTGGGCTCTTTGGTTTTCTAAGGCCTGCTCACAATATTTCTAAGGCCTGCTCACAACCTCAGATGCTAACTACTCAGAGAGCTGAGAACAGGGCTGTGGATACAAATGACCTGTGTCTGGGCCTATGAGAGGGAGGGCTGTTCCCAGCTGGAGCCCAGGCCAGCTGCTGAGTGAGGCAGATGTCTCACTTGGCAGTGCACCTCATTTTTTGTGGAAGGGCCATGCCTCCTTCAGTGCCCAGGTCTTGCAGCTGTCTCAACGAACCTACGGGATGGGCTACATTCTTATGAACAATGGCTTAACCCATAAAATGGCTGCTACTAAAGTTTGTGGAACACAAAATCACTGTAAACTAAGTGAAATATATAACTTTAATAAAAATACACCCTGCAAATGCCAAATGTCATGAGATAACTTAGCTCCGAACATTTTAATATTTACAAAGATCTTGTTTTTGGGTGCGAATCAAAGCATGCAATGTGCGATAATGTCAGGTGCACTGCAGCCCTAAACATTACAACTTTTCTGGACTTAATGATAACTATTATATAATAATAATAATAATAATAATAATAATAATAATAATAATAATAATAACATACTCATGTTTGCTAAATATAAATTATAAAGCTCAGAGAATGCGAATGAATGTTAAGAATCACATTCAACATATCACAGCTGAAAAACAAGAATTTTATTATGCAGTTGATCATTGTTGAAAGTAACATAGGGACACTTCCAGGGACAAATCTTTAAATCCAGGGGGTACATTTACTAAAGTGAGAGTTTTTAGAAGTGGAGTTGTTGCCCATAGCAACCAATCAGATTCTACTAACATTTAACTATCACCTTCTAGAAGATAATAGCTAGAATCTGACTGGTTGCTATGGGCAACATCTCCACTTCTAAAAACTCTCACCTTAGTAAATATACCCCCTAGGACTGTCCCTGGACAATTGGCAACTTGTGTTTACTGCTATTTTTAGCTATTGGGTTTTCTATATTTAAAAGAATTGCATCAAGGAAATGTTTGTCTTATGCTCATGGGTTACTGTACATTTTCTATCCTAATGCTTAAGTATATTTCCATAGTATGTACAGTATGTTAATCTCGTTTCACTGTTTGCTATCAGAACTTAGACAAATGAAGTGAAAGAAAGAATGAAGACTGAGTTTTTCATATTCCTATGATGTGAAGCAGAGTACTACAACTTTACACATTAACTCCCCCTTAAAATGCTAATGAAACGTTTAAGACTTTAATGGATAAATAATGTAGATCGCAGCATGCTGCATATTTAAATAACAGAGATCACTGTGTATGTGTGAGTCTATAATAATTTATAGCGTTTATTTAAAACATACTGTATGATTCATCAGAAAAAGCCATTTTCCTTTACACAAATATCATGAGATGGAAGCACATTACGGTATACTGAACGAGCAGTTACAAGACAACAGCAGCTGAAGGATCCCAGAATAGGATACTAAGTCTGGACACTGAAAAAACGACAAACTGAAAGATGCATTGACACATACTATGTACTTGTGAAATCAATCATATGTATTCTTATCTGTCAAACCATTTTTGGCAAATGTTTGAGACAGCAGTTTTCTGAACTTATAAAAGACAGCTCAAAGAGGATGTGCCTCTGAGAGCTAAGTGGATTCATCACAGAATGTGTTGATTTTTCTTATCTTCCCAGCCGGCTGTAAGGAGAATTGGTAGAGCACAGGAGTAGTGTTTTGCATACCGTGATCCAGGGATAGGAAGCCTCGTCACCCCAACATTTCTGGGGGACTCGTCTGGGATCCCCAACTGCCTGTCTGTACTGACGGATGTCCACTTGAAAATTTGGAACTGCAGAAGCAAATTCCGATCGGTGAGTATTGAAAAATAAATGCGCATTTGCGCTTCCTAATTAGTATTGTGGGGTTCAGTATGGATGGGCTAATCGGGGATCTATGAATATATTGTATGCCAAACCTGCTCTTTTAAAGTATAAGTTGTCTTGTCTTGAAGTGAGTAAAAGGAGTGTGATTGTATGTGTGCTAACTGTGAGATGTATATAAAGGAACCAGATCTTTAAATGGTCAACCAAAGACTGCACCTCTCACCTGCTATTAGAGGCTTGTCCTGTCGTTTGAGACGTGTGATCCCTGGGTTGAGACATTCACTGATCTCCTTGCTCTCATAGTAGCTGTAATACGTGACACCTAGCGCCTAAACACAGCAAAAGTGTTTAGGAGTGCAGAGAAAGGTGCCCATTGATTCGGGATAAGGTCCTTCACGTTTCCTCGTTGGTACCCCTAGGGGCGCCTGGGGCTGGAGGGATGTACATGTTATTCATCTGTGTAGCATGCCAGAAGGATTAGAACAGTGGGTCATAATCTGTGGGAGTGTTATAGTGACATTGGGAATACTGTATTGTCTTTTTAAGGACAGGGATAACAGGTCTCTAGAGTCTGATATATGAACCACATATAGCTAAAGTGTGAGGGGTGTACTTGTGTAATGATTTTACAGAAAACCAGATCATTTATAAGTCCTGATCTAATAGCTGTAATAAATCAGAGGATCCCTGTGGTATATACTTGCCTCATAGGGTGTCAACATATTTGGCTACCAGGATAGATAATGACTGGGTTGGACTAATAAATTAGCTACCCAGTAATTTGTGCAGGGATAGTTCAGTAGTAGCTTGTCTAGTTATTAGGGGGTTGCCAGCTCATAGGCATTTGAAGCTGATAAGACAGGTTCTGTTGTATAGTTACCCAGTAGGAACGCAGGAATAAGTGAATGTTCTTTTGAATAAAATAAAGATTCCTCAGGGGATTCAGGAAAGACTAGGAGCGGTAACCCATAATAGGGGCTCAGGGCAGTACAGGCATGGTAAAAGAATTACCATGTGCTCCTGCGGATCTAGTCGAATCCAGGGAGGGGAAAAGTGCACATAAAGATATTCAAAAGATATTACAGAAAGCAGGGATGCCCAGTGTGGGTTCCCTGGATCCTGTAAGATGGGAAACCTTTGCAAAAGAAAATAAGGCTTGGATAGAGAGTAAGAAAGTAGGCAAGCAAGTACAGGCTTGGTTAAAGGTAGCCAAAGAAATACATAAAGAACAGGAGGTAACACAAGACACTGAGTTTATGGAAGATTGTGGTCCAAATATTGTGAGGCCTGTCCCAGTGATCCCTTTTGTAAATCAACAGGCATCACCAACAGCCCCTGATTTAAGTCCAAAATACCCAAGTTTGGCTCCATTTACCACACCAGTAAGGGATGGCAGGAAATGCCCAGGAGGTGGTAAATGTGTACCTAATGTTTTGTGGGAATCAAGTGCCCTGGTCAGGGGAACCCTGTGATCAACAAGGCTTAACCAGATCACCTCATTATCCATCACCTCCACACTTATCACCAGTTACACCACCAGCTCCTCCACTGCCTTATGCAGGAGGAAATTTCAGCCCCATTCCCATACAAGGGTGGGCAGGTACCTTAATGCCTTGGATGTTTAATAAAAACAGACACAGGACACAAGTGTGTAAGAAGCCACAGGCAATAATGATGAACTTTGTGGCTGTGAACACTGTGGGGGTGAACAGATGTATTTTCAGAAAGGGACAGGTCCACCCCCATACCAAAACACATCTATAGAGGCTTATGCTGTAACTACACAGGAGGTGTTTGAACCAAATCCCCAGAATGCAGTAGTTATGATAAGAGTAAGAACCCAAATTCAGTATAGACCCTAGAGATAATAGGAAAGTATCTCCAGAAGAAGCAAAAATGAAAGGGTTATGTTTCTTCTGTCATAAAGCAGGGCACATGAAAAGGGGTTGTCAGAAATATAAGTAATGGGCAGAGAAAAGGGAGCAATTTGGAGTAAGGGTTCAAACAGCACATAGCCCATAGGAAATAGGCTGTCTAGTGTCAGGTCCCCCACAATCCATTATTAATACCTCAGATCCCAAGGGAATAATACAATTGACACTACCTGGGGGGAACAAATTGACTGTATAATAGACACTGGCGCAAGCCGTACCATTTTAAGGGCAGAAGATGTTCCCAAGAAATATGTAACAAATCAGACAATTCCTGGAACAGGACTAACAGGACATACCGTATCCTTACATGTTAGTAAAGCCCATAAAAGTTGCAGTGGGGTCAGCAGAAATTAAAGTCCCTGTAGAATTCCTGACCTCCACATCCTGTCCAGTTAATTTGTTAGGAGCAGATATCCTTAATGAATTACAAGCTACCATTGAGTACAGGGATGGCAATGTAATACTGAAAGGAAGTACAGGGCAGGATCTTCAATGTCAGCTAGCAGCACAATATATTTGCTGCGACACCAGACACAGATAGAAGTGATGATCCCTGACTGGCTTTCAGAAGTCCCTCAAAAAAATTATGGTCTGAAGGTAAAACAGATGTGGGATTACTGGATGTACAACCTGTTACACTCACCTTAAAACCAGGTGTAGTGCCAGTAAAGATTAAATAATACCCACTGACCAGAGATCAGGGAAAGGCCATACAGCAGCAGATTGCTGCATATCAGAAAACAGGGGTTATAAGAGAATGCAGGTCCCCATGGAGCACCCCTTTATTTCTGGTAAAAAGGAAGGTGGGGGCAGATGGTAAACAGGAATACCGGATGGTGCATGATCTAAGAGGGGTAAACAAATGGTTGGTGGTGGACATACCTATAGTGCCTAATCCACACACCTTATTAAACCAAATGCCAGCAACAGCAACTCATTTTACAGTAATAGACTTGGCTAATTTATTTATTTCGGTACCTCTTACATCAGAGTGTCAGCTTTATTTAGCTTTTACAAGTATGGGCAAACAGTATTGCTGGACTAGATAACCCTAAGGAGGGGCAACCTCTCCATCTGCATTTACAGAGGCAATGTCCATCATACTGCAAGGGTGGAGACCACAGTTTGAGACCACCCAGTTGTTGTAGTATGTGGATGATTTGCTCCTGTATGCAGAGGGACAGTGTCAAATTGAAACCAAATCGTTACTTATTTTTCTGTGTGAACAACATTGCAGAGTGTCAAAAGAAAAATTGCAAATAGCTCAAGCACAAGTTACCTTTTTAGGACATTGTATTTTTCAAGGTACAAGACATTTGACACAAGATGAGATATCAGCTATACAGAAAGTGCCAGAGCCCACTACCACCAAGCAACTCAGAGCATTTCTAGTTCTAACAGGGTATTGATGGAATGGATTGCCAACGCATCCCTCATAATGCAGCCCCTCTATGATGCGTTGACAGATACAAAAGACAAAACAGTAATGTTAACATCAGAACAGAAGAAAGCTTTTATGTAGATAAAAACTGTAGTTACCCAAGCACCAGCACTAGGATTACCCAGATATGACAGGCCTTTTATGTTATTCTGTCATGAAACACAAGGACATGCTGAAGGGGTATTAGTGCAGGAACATGGGGGTAAACAACGGCCCCTTGCACATTATACATTGCAGCTTGATAGTATAATCAAAGGAGCACCCTGCTGTATAAGAGCAGTAGCAGTTGCAGCTATGCTTAAAAACAAGGCAGCAGATTTAGTGCTGGACCACTCATTGATAATACAGGTTCCCCACTCAGTAACAGAAATACTTAACCAGGCCAGAACTAAGCATCTTTCTGCAGCCAGGTTAATTAAGTATGAGGTAGCCCTACTAAGCCCTACCAATGTGACCATTAACAGGTGCACGGTGTTGAATCCTGCTACGTTGTTTCCAATGCAGGATTCAAAAGAGGGGAATAGTGAGGGAGGCATACATACACCTGTTGATAACATACCAGGTAATGGCAATAAGGAACACAACAGTGAGGATAATGAGGGGGATAATGTACTGCAAATACAGTCACATAAAAACACAAATCAAAATTTTTCTGACCATGATTGTCTTGAACTTATGAAAATGGAAATGAAGTAACTAGAAAATGTGACAGATGTTCCCTTATCTAATCCAGACTGGGAATTGTTTGTAGATGGCTTTGGATATTATTATGAAGGGTCCCCAAGAACAGGGTATGCCGTCACCACCTTAGATGAGGTATTGATTCAGCAACCACTCCCACCTTCCTGCTCAGCACAGGAAGCAGAGTTGAGGGCACTCACTGAGGCATTTATAATGGCTGAAGATCAGACAGCAAACATTTACACTGACTCCAGGTATGCCTGGGGTGTGGCCCATGATTTCGGGCCTATTTGGAAGAGTAGGGACTTTATGGGCTCGGCTGGTAAAACCATTAAGCATGCTGAGCTCATTAGATTGTTGTTTGCAGCCTGACAGCTTCCAAGTAGAGTAGCCATTTTAAAGGTGCAAGCACACACCAAGGAGAAAACAGCTGAGGCCAAGGGGAATGCCAAAGCAGATGCTGCGGCTAAGCAAGCTGCCCTGTTACCTATCCCAGCCCTCTATGGTATAGAAACAGACACAAAGAAAGACCCCTTGGACATACAGACATTACACCAGTATCAAGAACAAGCCACAGAAGACAAAAAGAGAGGCTGGGAGAAAGAGGGAGCCACCTGTGTTAATATGCATTGGGCTAAAGCCACCAGGTGGTGCCTCCCAAGGGCCTTATATCCCCTGATGACCCAGCTGGCCCACGGTCCAGTGCATAATTCAAAGGAGGCCATGGTAAACACGGTGCTCCAGCACTGGATAGCACCAGGCTTTAATGCAGCAGCTACAGCATACGTAGCATCATGCCAGGTGTGTGGGAAACACAATCCAGGACAAACAGTAAAAGTACCACAAAGGCATACACCAAAGCCATTATACCCGTTTCAGAGACTGCAGATAGACTATATTCAGTTGCCTAGGGTGAGGATATATGAGTACACCCTCGTTTGTACAGACCTCTTCTCTAACTGGCCAGTGGGCATGTAGATACTAAATGGTACCCTCAAACTAAAGATACAAAAGATTATGGCACAGGCAGGTAAGACATGGGTGGACTTTCTGTCCATAGCTTTATACTCAGTAAGAACCACCCCCAGTAAGAAACATAAGTTGTCACCTTATGAGATACTATTCTTAAGACCTCCTAAGACAGGGTGTTAGTTTTCCCCAACAGTTGCAGCACAATCATGCAGATTTAACAGACTATGAAGCAACTCTTTGTAATCAAGTGAATAACATCCATTTTTTAGCTTTCTCCTCCCTTCCAGACCCAGAAGCAGTACCTGGTGTACATTTATTGGAACCGGGCGATTGGGTATACACTAAGAGACATGTCAGAAAGTCTCTGGAGCCAAGATTTGATGGTCCATATCAGGTTCTGTTGACTACACCAACTTCAGTGAAAATTGGAAGAAAGAGCACGTGGATATACCCCTCACATTGCAAGAAGTTGACGGTCAAGATTGAACCACCATCATGAATCCTTTTTGTGTGATAATGTTGGCTATACTTAGTCTAAGAGTATTGCACACACACCAGGGGACAACAGGAGGACAAATAGAGTACTCTTGGGTAGTCTATGGAAACCAGACTTACCAGTTACACAGATTTAATGTAACCTGGTCAGGAGGTTCAATATATGTAAAAAGTTTGGGACAATATAATATAAGGCATCTCTACTGGGCACCAAGGGAGCATGATAATATTACTATCATAAGTGGAATAAAAATTAAGTGTTGTACTGATAAGTTTACGGGTTATAAAGAATTTAAGAAAACGTGGACATAGGGTATTCAGTGTGTCAATAGTACAGACCCTGGTATACCCATAGGAAGCCCAACAACTATAGAAAGAGGTGTAGTGCTAGTTTGCACTAATACCACGCAATTACCAAATAATTCAGTAATAATGACAAGGACGTACGTCCTAAGTAGCAAGCCTACTATAAGAAATGACTCACTAGTTAAAGTTCCCTCCACTTGTGTAAAAGTGGGTACCAAAAGACAAACCACTATATTAAGATTTAATATTTCTTTCCCCCCAGATCCAAAATGCTATAGCAGACAAAAGAGAGAATGGTATGATACATTGTCAGGAGCATCAGGTACAGGTATAGGGTTACTTAATAGTATAGATATAAAAACTTTAGCCAGCAAAATGAATAATGCAGGAGAAGATATGGAGAAGTTTAGTTACAATGGAAGCTATATGGATGCCTACAGTATTTACCCCATTACAGGCCAGTATATTTTGGGATAATGAATATTTACAGGTGTTCAATAGCACATTGGTTAAAACACTTTACCTGTCAACAAATGTTTCTGAACTGTTTAATTGGACTAAATGTTCTCTCAGAACCATGCATCAAAATATGCAAAAGGGTAAAGCACAAACACAGTTAATGACAGGTAAAGAACAAGTATACAGAAGGATGTTTAGTGGTCTCATTCACCCAGTAATCGTTATAATCATTGTATTAATTTTGCTCATTTTGTGGAATTGCTATCTATCTTATGATTTTAGGAAAATGGTAAATAAAGCATCTGCACGGTAGGGACGCTCTTTGTCACACATAAGAAGAGTGCCTCCGAGTGGGAAAAGTGTTCAGCGTGTGAAAGAATTACATTTATCACACCTGAGAAGAAATGTGTTTTCTGTAGTACTGATGTTGGAAGAAACCCCTCTTTCTAGGGAAAGATGCGCCGGGCTTCTTGGTATTCTAGTGGTGAATGATGCTTGCATCTACTTGCATAGGGTGCCTATGGAAGTAATATAGTTACTATGAAAGCCATGACTCCAGTAAGGGAAAGATAGTATGTTTTAATAAAAAGAGGGGATTGTGAGAGTCTATAATAATTTATAGTGTTTATTTAAAACATACTGTATGATTCATCAGAAAAAGCCATTTTCCTTTACACAAATATCATGAGATGGAAGCACATTACGGTATACTGAACGAGCAGTTACAAGACAACAGCAGCTGAAGGATCCCAGAATAGGATACTAAGTCTGGACACTGAAAAAACGACAAACTGAAAGATGCATTGACACATACTATGTACTTGTGAAATCAATCATATGTATTCTTATCTGTCAAACCATTTTTGGCAAATGTTTGAGACAGCAGTTTTCTGAACTTATAAAAGACAGCTCAAAGAGGATGTGCCTCTGAGAGCTAAGTGGATTCATCACAGAATGTGTTGATTTTTCTTATCTTCCCAGCCGGCTGTAAGGAGAATTGGTAGAGCACAGGAGTAGTGTTTTGCATACCGTGATCCAGGGGTAGGAAGCCTCGTCACCCCAACATATGTACTGTATCCTAATATGTAATTTCAATTAAAGTTTGAATTATGGAGGTTGGGGTATTTTGTGCGTCTTTTCTTGAAGGGAATTTGTCATTATTTTACATGTAATACATAAATGTATGAGGGTGGTTCAATAAGTCAGGTAACAAGACCTCTCTCACATGTGTAATGTTCTCTATTTTATTCTAATTTCCCGCCAGGCCAGGGCAGGTATACCACTGCTTCCCCTCACGGCCATTAGTCTGCGTCTCATATCAGTCATACTGTCCCAACAACAGCATAAAGAACAGCTGCACAATCCACCAAATAATTATAGCTAAAATATACTTTATTATAAATAAATAAAAACTAGTCAGATAACACATACAGATAAAATAAAGTACAATTGCAATGTTAGAAATCAAAAGATGATGATAATAACAGAAAAAACATATGAATAGAATACAATTTATATAGTGTCTCTCAGTTCACATCCATGTCGTTGTCCTAAGATGGACAATTGGGTAATATCTGTGGTATACTGTATAGTCAATAGATTGGCTAGATTGTAGCCCCCGTTACAGAATTCCCAGTCGGTGGTGAATAAGTCTGGCTTTGCCAGGTGTTAAAACCCCTTAGAGAAAAATATATACAAAAAATGATGAATACTTGTGATCTGGATAAAGATTAAATCAGAGCAGTAGTAGTAATCCAGAGAGATAGTCAGGAGTACGTATGGTGCCGGATATCTGTTTATAGCCCCTGGCTCCAGGCTCAACAAGCTCAACGTGTTTCTGTGCTTATGGCACCTTTGTCAGGAGGAAACGCGTTGAGCTTGTTGAGCCTGGTTCCACCACATGTCTTACACATCTATTGGAGCTGTCTCCCTGTATTCACTTCTGTCCAGCTGATGGACACTGCAGACCACACACTGCAATTATCAATAGCCTGCATCATCACTATATACTATAGTAGCGGCAGCAGTCACGATCCCATAGCCGGCATGTGCTGGAGTCCAATACTACCGCAGTGAGCACCTGTATGCTTATTGCCTGAGGGTAGTGTATAAATCCCCTTCAATAGATGTACCTGGAAGTGACGTGAGTCAGGGCAGAAGTGCGGTTCCATGCTCATAAAGGCCACCAAAAGAAGAAACTTGTCCCCTTGCGGGCTCGCTTCGGGCATGGTTTATATTCCCCCACTATGTCCACGTGGATGGTAAGGAATGACGTTAGACAGTAACTGATGATGTCAGGGTACATCTTTGGAAGGGGATCTACAGTATCCACTACCATTGCCTGAGCTGGCTCTCTTTCTTCAGACAGCAGGCAGCAGTCACAAACGCTCACATAGCCGGTATACTAGAGAGTGCGCGGGGCAACACATGGTACCCACATTCCGGATTTACTGCTATCACTGGCTACCTATCATTTACACTATCTCGAGGCAGCTACAGTGATCCACTCCTGTGCACAACGGTTTGTATGCCAATCAGAGAGACAAAGTCCAGAAGCTATAAACAGACATCCGGCACACGTATTAACTAATTGTCTTAGGACAACAACATGGATGTGAACTGAGAGACACTATGGGGTAAATTTACTGAGCTGCCGATAAAGGGGACCCACTCTCCAGTGCACCTCAGGCCTAGGCTGATAGCCCGGGGCTATCCCCGACTCCCCTAGAGCGGTCTGTGCTGGGTTGATTATGTAGTGTGGTGCATTTGATAGAGAGTGAGACAGGTGTTAATTAATTAGAAATTATGAGAACGAATCAAAAGGAGTGAGGACTGGTATATAAATTGAGCTGTCTGTGTCCTGAAAGCTTTACTGTTTGATAAAGCTTTCATTGGAGTAAGCAAAACCGGTCAGAGCAGGGGCGTATCTATAATGGGCGCAGGCCACAGGCGGATTTAGACCTCATGGGGCCCTAAGCAAAATATCAGTTTGGGGCCCCACTCCCTCAACAGCATGCAATTTTACACACACAATGCCCCATAGCCGCACACACACACACAATGCCCTCATAGCCGCACACACACACACACTGCCCTCATAGCCCCACACACACACACACTGCCCCATAGCCACACACACACACTGCCCTCATAGCCCCACACGCACACGCACTGCCCCATAGCTGCACACACACACAATGCCCTCATAGCCGCACACACACACACACTGCCCTCACAGCCACACACACGCACACTGCCCCATAGCCACACACACACATTGCCCCATAGCCACACACACACTGCCCCATAGCCACACACACACACACTGCCCCATAGTCGCACACACTGCCCCATAGCCACACACACACACACACACACACACTGCCCCCATAGCCGCACACACACACACTGCTCTCATAGCCGCACACACACACACACACTGCCCCATAGCTGCACACACACACTGCCCTCATAGCCAAACACACACACACACACACACACACACTGCCCCCATAGCCGCACACACACTGCTCTCATAGGCGCACACACACACACTGCCCCCATAGCCGCACACACACACACTGCTCTCATAGCCGCACACACACACACTGCCCTCATAGCCGCACACACACACTGCCCCCATAGCCGCACACACACTGCTCTCATAGCCGCACACACACACACTGCCCCATAGCCGCACACACACACACTGCCCTCATAGCCGCACACACACACTGCCCCATAGCCAAGCACACACACACACACACACTGCCCCCATAGCCGCACACACACTGCTCTCATAGCCGCACACACACACACACTGCCCCCATAGCCGCACACACACTGCTCTCATAGCCGCACACACACACACTGCCCTCATAGCCACACACACACTGCCACCATAGCCACACACACACACACTGCCCTCCTAGCCGCACACCCACACACTGCCCTCATAGCCGTACACACACACTGCCCCCATAGCCGCACACGGCAGCCATAGCCGCACACACACACACTGCTCTCATAGCCCACACACACACACTGCCCCATAGTCGCACACACACTGCCCTCATAGCCAAACACACACACACACACACACACTGCCCCCATAGCCGCACACACACTGCTCTCATAGCCGCACACACACACACTTCCCCCATAGCTGCACACACACACTGCTCTCATAGCCGCACACACACACACACTGCCCTCATAGCCGCACACACACACTGCCCCCATAGCCGCACACACACTGCTCTCATAGCCGCACACACACACTGCCCACATAGCCGCACACACACACACTGCCCTCATAGCCGGACACACACACTGCCCCATAGCCAAACACACACACACACACACACACACTGCCCCCATAGCCGCACACACACTGCTCTCATAGCCGCACACGCACACACTGCCCCCATAGCTGCACACACTGCCCCATAGCCACACACACACACACACACACACACTGCCCCCATAGCTGCACACACACACACTGCTCTCATAGCCGCACACACACACACACTGCCCCATAGCTGCACACACACACTGCCCTCATAGCCAAACACACACACACACACACACTGCCCCCATAGGCGCACACACACTGCTCTCATAGCCGCACACACACACACTGCCCCCATAGCCGCACACACACACACTGCTCTCATAGCCGCACACACACACACTGCCCTCATAGCCGCACACACACACTGCCCCCATAGCCGCACACACACTGCTCTCATAGCCGCACACACACACACTGCCCCATAGCCACACACACACACACTGCCCTCATAGCCGACACACACACACCCCATTGCCAAACACACACAAACACTCCCCCAAAGCCGCACACACACTGCTCTCATAGCCGCACACACACACACACACTGCCCCCATAGCCGCACACACACACACTGCTCTCATAGCCGCACACACACACACTGCCCTCATAGCCACACACACACTGCCACCATAGCCTCACACACACACTGCCCTCCTAGCCGCACACCCACACACTGCCCTCATAGCCGTACACACACACTGCCCCCATAGCCGCACACACACGGCCCCCATAGCCGCACACACACACACACTGCTCTCATAGCCCACACACACACACTGCCCCATAGTCGCACACTCACATTGCCCTCATAGCCAAACACACACACACACACACACACACTGCCCCCATAGCCGCACACACACTGCTCTCATAGCCGCACACACACACACTTCCCCCATAGCTGCACACACACACTGCTCTCATAGCCGCACACACACACACACTGCCCTCATAGCCGCACACACACACTGCCCCCATAGCCGCACACACACTGCTCTCATAGCCGCACACACACACACTGCCCCCATAGCCGCACACACACACACTGCCCTCATAGCCGGACACACACTGCCCCATAGCCAAACACACACACACACACACACTGCCCCCATAGCCGCACACACACTGCTCTCATAGCCGCACACGCACACACTGCCCCCATAGCCGCACACACACACACACTGCTCTCATAGCCGCACACACACACACTGCCCTCATAGCCGCACACACAGTGCCCCCATAGCCGCACACACACACACTGCCCCCATAGCCGTACACACACACACACTGCTCTCATAGCCGCACACACACACACTGCCCTCATAGCCGCGCACACACTGCCCCCATAGCCGCACACACACACACTGCCCCCATAGCCGCACACACACACACACACACTGCTCTCATAGCCGCACACGCACACACACACACACACACACACACACACACACACACACACACACACACACACACACACACACACACTGCCACCATACATACACATACATGTACTGACACACACAATTATTGAAACCACTTACTGACACACACTTACTGACACTGACACCATGTACTGACACATTCATTTTAGGGGTGAGCGGGTTCGGATTTCTGAAATCCGAACCCCCCCGAGCCCCCCGATCCGAGGCAGATCCGAGTCAGGCTCGACTTTTCCCGCCTGACTCGGATCTGAAATCGAGGCAAAACGTCATCATCCCGCCTTCCGAGTCTCGCGGGTTTTGGAACCTATATAAAGGTACCCGCGTCGTCGCCATTTTCTCACTCGGCTGTGGACAGTGAAGAGGGAGGGTGGGAGTTAGGGCTGGCTGGGCTGTGTAGTGTAGTGTAGTGTAGTGCAGAGTAGTGTTGTGCTATGCTGTGCTGCGCTGTGCTGCTGTTGTCCACTACTTCAAAGTCCATAGGGGCTGGCTGTGTTGTACTGTGCTGCTGTTGTTAATAGGGGCTGTGTCCACTACTTCAAAGTCCATAGGGGCTGGCTGGACTGTGTTGTGCAGTCAGTTCTCCATAGAGGCTGTGTCCACTCCAAAGTCCTGTGCAGTGTCCCAGTCCTAAAGGGGTGCTTTAGTGTTGTCCAGGGGGTGCTCTGTCCATCAGGGGTGCTCCCCCCAAGTGCTAAAAAAATAATATTTTGTGTGTGTTTGTGAATTGTGTGCGCAGTAGCCGCACGTGCATCAACAAAGTAGTGCCAAGCGTGCGCCTGTGTCATAAGTAAAGGGCTGGCTGGCTTGACCGTTAAAGGGTGCTGTAACCCCCAAAGTACACTCCAGTCCAAACCAAAAAAAATAATATTTTCTGTGTTTGTGAATTGTGTGCGCAGTAGCCGCACGTGCATCAACAAAGTAGTGCCAAGCGTGCGCCTGTGTCATAAGTAAAGGGCCGGCTGGCTTGACCGTTAAAGGGTGCTGTAACCCCCAAAGTACACTCCAGTCCAAACCAAAAAAATATATATTTTCTGTGTTTGTGAATTGTGTGCGCAGTAGCCGCACGTGCATCAACAAAGTAGTGCCAAGCGTGCGCCTGTGTCATAAGTAAAGGGCCGGCTGGCTTGATCGTTAAAGGGTGCTGTAACCCCCAAAGTACACTCCAAACCAAAAAAATATATATTTTCTGTGTTTGTGAATTGTGTGTGCAGTAGCCGCACGTGCATCAACAAAGTAGTGCCAAGCGTGCGCCTGTGTCATAAGTAAAGGGCCGGCTGGCTTGACCGTTAAAGGGTGCTGTAACCCCCAAAGTACACTCCAGTCCAAACCAAAAAAAAAAATATTTTCTGTGTTTGTGAATTGTGTGCGCAGTAGCCGCACGTGCATCAACAAAGTAGTGCCAAGCGTGCGCCTGTGTCATAAGTAAAGGGCCGGCTGGCTTGACCGTTAAAGGGTGCTGTAACCCCCAAAGTACACTCCAGTCCAAACCAAAAAAAAAAATAGTTTCTGTGTTTGTGAATTGTGTGCGCAGTAGCCGCACGTGCATCAACAAAGTAGTGCCAAGCGTGCGCCTGTGTCATAAGTAAAGGGCCGGCTGGCTTGACCGTTAAAGGGTGCTGTAACCCCCAAAGTACACTCCAAACCAAAAAAAAAATTATTTTCTGTGTTTGTGAATTGTGTGCGCAGTAGCCGCACGTGCATCAACAAAGTAGTGCCAAGCGTGCGCCTGTGTCATAAGTAAAGGGCCGGCTGGCTTGACCGTTAAAGGGTGCTGTAACCCCCAAAGTACACTCCAGTCCAAACCAAAAAAAATAATATTTTCTGTGTTTGTGAATTGTGTGCGCAGTAGCCGCACATGCAACAACAAAGTAGTGCCAAGCGTGCGCCTGTGTCATAAGTAAAGGGCTGGCTGGCTTGATCGTTAAAGGGTGCTGTAACCCCCAAAGTACACTCCAAACCAAAAAAAATAATATTTTCTGTGTTTGTGACTTGTGTGCACTGTGGCTGCACGTGCATCAACAAAGAAGCAGCGCCAAGCGTGCGCCTGTGTCCCATAAGTAAAGAGCCGGCTGGCTCATTTCTTAAAGGGTGGTGTAACCCACAAAGTGCACTACTCTCCAGCAAAAATAAAAAAATATTTTCTGTGTTTGTGTGCGCTTTAGCCGCACGTATATATCAATATAACATAAATGGAGGACCAAACTTTCTCCGATAAAAATAAAATAGGGAAAGATCAAGAACCACTTCCTCCTAGTGCTGTTGCTGCTGCTGGGAGTTGTTCATCATCCCAGAGAGGAAGTAGGAACATCACTACTTTTACTAAACAATTGACCCTCCAACAGTCCCTAGCGATGAGGATGAAGTACGACAGCAGTCATCCTGAAGCAAAACGTATAACTGAGGCCTTGACTGCTATGTTGGTGTTAGACATGCGTCCGGTATCCGCCATTAGTGCAGTGGGATTTAGACAATTGATGGAGGTAGTGTGTCCCCGGTTCCAAATCCCGTCTAGATTCCACCTGCATCCTCAAAGCAGCAGCGACAAGCGTGCGTCTGTCTGTTAAAGGATGGTGTAACCCTCAAAGTGCGCTCCACAAACAATAAAAATATTCTTCTTCTTTTTTCTGTCTTTGTGAAATGTGTGGGCTGTAGCCGCACCTGCATCCTTAAAGCAGCAGCGACAAGCGTGCGTCTGTCTGTTAAAGGGTGGTGACACCCTCAAAGTGTGCTACACAAACAATAAAAATATTGTTCTTTTTTTTTCTGTCTTTGTGAAATGTGTGGGCTGTAGCCGCACCTGCATCCTTAAAGCAGCAGCGACAAGCGTGCGTCTGTCTGTTAAAGGGTGGTGACACCCTCAAAGTGTGCTACACAAACAATAAAAATATTCTTCTTTTTTCTGTCTTTGTGAATTGTGTGGGCTGTAGCCGCACTTGCATCCTCAAAGCAGCAGCGACAAGCGTGCGTCTGTCTGTTAAAGGGTGGTGTAACCCTCAAAGTGCTCCAAAAAATAAAAAACTATTTTTTTAATGTGTTTGTGACTTGTGTGCGATGTAGCCACACGTGCATCAACATAGTAGCAGCGCCAAGCGTGCGCCTGTGTCATAAGTCAAGGGCTGGTTTGGACATCTGGTCCAGACTGAAGGATGTGCCAACAATTTCTGACAAGTCTACTGTCACTGCATATGATACTGTCCTCAAAGCAACAGCGACAAGCGTGCGTCTGTCTGTTAAAGGGTCGTGACACCCTCAAAGTGTGCTACACAAACAATAAAAATATTGTTCTTTTTTTTTCTGTCTTTGTGAAATGTGGGCTGTAGCCGCACCTGCATCCTTAAAGCAGCAGCGACAAGCGTGCGTCTGTCTGTTAAAGGGTGGTGACACCCTCAAAGTGTGCTACACAAACAATAAAAATATTGTTCTTTTTTTTTCTCTCTTTGTGAATTGTGCTGTAGCCGCACTTGCATCCTCAAAGCAGCAGCGACAAGCGTGCGTCTGTCTGTTAAAGGGTGGTGACACCCTCAAAGTGTGCTACACAAACAATAAAAATATTCTTCTTCTTTTTTCTGTCTTTGTGAATTGTGTGGGCTGTAGCCGCACTTGCATCCTCAAAGCAGCAGCGACAAGCGTTCGTCTGTCTGTTAAAGGGTGGTGACACCCTCAAAGTGTGCTCCACAAACAATAAAAATATTCTTCTTTTTTTTTCTGTCTTTGTGAATTGCGTGGGCTGTAGCTGCACTTGCATCCTCAAAGCAGCAGCGACAAGCGTGCGTCTGTCTGTTAAAGGGTGGTGTAACTCTCAAAGTGCTCCAAAAAATAAAAAACTATTTTTTTTATGTGTTTGTGACTTGTGTGCGATGTAGCCTCACTTGCATCTTCAAAGCAGCAGTGACAAGCCTGCGTCTGTCTGTTAAAGGGTGGTGTAACCCTCAAAGTGTGCTACACAAACAATAAAAATATTCTTCTTCTTTTTTCTGTCTTTGTGAATTGTGTGGGCTGTAGCCGCACTTGCATCCTCAAAGCAGCAGCGACAAGCGTGCGTCTGTCTGTTAAAGGGTGGTGACACCCTCAAAGTGTGCTACACAAACAATAAAAATATTCTTCTTTTTTTTTCTGTCTTTGTGAATTGTGTGGGCTGTAGCCGCACTTGCATCCTCAAAGCAGCAGCGACAAGCGTGCGTCTGTCTGTTAAAGGATTACATCGGTGACAGCATCCAAGTAGGCATGTCAGACAATCCGTACCTGTACTGGCAGGAAAAAGAAGCAATTTGGAGGTCCCTGTACAAACTGGCTCTATTTTACCTGAGTTGCCCCCCTCCAGTGTGTACTCCAAAAGACTGTTTAGTGCAGCCGGGAACCTTGTCAGCGAAAGGTGTAGGAGGTTGCTTCCACAAAATGTGGAGAAGATGATGTTCATAAAATGAATTATCAACTCTTCCAGGGAGACCAGCCTCCAGAACGTACAGAGGGATCTGTGGTTGTGGATTCCAGCGGGGATGAATTAATACTCTGTGAGGATGAGGATGTACACAACACTGAAGAGGGTGAGGAATCGGTGGATGAGGAGGATGAGGACGACATCTTGCCTCCGTAGAGCCAGTTTGTGCAGGGACAGATTAATTGCCAGCTTGTTTTGTGGGGGCCCAAACGAACCAATCATTTCAGCCACAGTCGTGTGGCAGACCCTGGCGCTGAAATGTTTGGTTTGTTAAAGTGTGCATGTCCTGTTTATACAACATAAGGGTGGGTGGGAGGGCCCAAGGACAATTCCATCTTGCACCTCTTTTTTTTCTTTGCATTATGTATAGTTTGGGGCCTAGTTTTTCAAACTGCCATCCTGTCTGCCACTGCAGTGCCACTCCTAGATGGACCACGTGTTTGTTCCGCCCAGTGCTGGTTGCGCTAAATACAGGGGACCACTTGGGGGGGGGAGCACAACGTTTTTTTTAATATTTTTACACAGGTTTTAATTTTTTAAACACAGTCGGATCTCACTGCTCTGTCTGTGCTTCTATGTCGGCCAGAATGGAATTGTCAGTGATGGGTAAGTATGTTGAGATGTGAAACTCGAATAGAAAAAGGATTCTATTTGAGATTTCTATTTGGGGTTCATATTGGCATCTTTTGCTGCCGATTTGCACTATTTATTGGCCGTGCTGACAATACGAATCCTTCAATTTCAAGGTCCTATTGCTTTCTATGGCAAAGTGCTGCCGAGTTGTACCAATGGTGTATGTGTTACCTGTTACCGTCCGATTTACGGGTGTTCTTGGCCGATTTTCCCAAATTCGATGTCATTCGACCTTAGTCAATTTTCCTATATATATTTTATTCTATTCATTTGTTTTTTTCTGTTAGTATCATCATCTTTTGATTTTTAACATTGCAACCATACTTTATTTTATCTTATCTGTATGTGTTATCTCACTGGTATTTATATATTTAGAATAAAGCATTTTTAGCTATAGTTACTGTATGTGGTTGATTGTGCAGCTATTCTTTATACTTATATTTTGTTTGAAGAAATTTACACATTCTTCAAATTTTAGCAGCAGCAACCCACCATATATACTGTAGGTTGCACAGTGATCACCCAGGTCAGCACTTCGTCTTTCTACTGATTTCTTCTATGCTGGAATAGATACCTTGGTGTACCTTGGAAAAAATGCTTAGACAAGTATGGGGACTATGGGCCTGATTCAGCAAGGAACGCACGCTATCAGATTCACGCACCTGTCCGCTACGAGAATATGCAAATCAGGAGACCGCAGCACAAGATGCAGATGATCAACTCTTTATTAAGCCACCCATCTCCCTTTACTCACAGCCTGATCAGTACACAAAATGGCGTAAACATCGAGAACCATCAGAGTCATATGCATAATAGTGGTTGACCTGATCTGCCGCAGGATTTTGGTCGCTTCGTGTGTACAACTGATGGTATGGCGCCGCACTGCCTTTATTATGCAAACCCCTATAACGGTGTTATAATGCCTGCGTTCACCTGACCACCCCCTGTCACCACCCACAAACGGCACTTCCTATCAATCAATATCGGAATGGTCTGCGTGCACACTGCGTGTACTCTGCATACCATAATCCGATCGCACTGGTTAGTCTGCACACGTGTAGTGCGATGCATATGCATGTGCAGAGCAAAAACATCGGCCAAGTGAGTGCGTTCTCTCCTTTGCGTTCCTTGCTGAATCAGGCCCTATGTGGAAAAATAATCTGTACTAAAGCCATGCTATTGATTATACTTATATGTACGAGCTGAATAAATTGACACAATGAGAGGTCTTGTTACCTTATTTATTGAACCACCCTCGTATATCTAAATCTTTAGCTGAAATTCAAGTTCATACTGTATAGTAATTTGGAGCATTTATCAATGCAGGCTATATATCTGTAATTTTACAAGCTTTAAGGCATACTTGCCCACTGTCCTGGAAGACTCCCGAATTTGCGGTGGTTCCCTGAAACCACAGAAGAGTAGGTGACCCTCCTGCATTCTGCACACTTCCTAGTGAAGTGGGCACTATGGGGAGGATATCCATGGGTAAACACTGAGTATCGAGACAATATTAAGTGTTTCTATAAAAAACATGTCATATTGGCCCCAATCCCTCTTGATTGACCCGTGCCGGGTAGCGCCGGGCCCCATACACACACACCTCCATCAGCTGCACCTCTCAACTGGGCTTTTCTCGGAGGAGAGAGTGCAAAAGTAGACAAGTATGCTTTAAGGTTAGGCTTTAAAGATATATCCATGTGATGCACTAGTGAGTTTAATACAGACATCACATTTTTTCTGCTGGTGATCAGTGGCAGCTGCAGAGGTGGGAACTTTAAAATTCAAATAGGGGAGCACCAACTGTAATTTCAACTGCTGCCAAACATCACAATTGGTGTGGATCCCCTATTTGAATTCTGGACCCTGCTGCAGCCCCACTTCTGCAGCCACCACTGCTGGTGACCATCTTTGTGGTATACTTCCTTCACCAATAGGAGTGCTCTTGCCAGGACATTGCCAACTGCATCTTTCACTGTCACCGAAATATCCTGCTATGTGTCCTAGAATATGGCAAAGTGCACAGTATCAGCAACGCCAATGACAATTAGAGTGTTCAGAGTCAAAGTGAACCAGGTCCATTATTTGCACATTTCCTACAAACACTGTATGCTACAGTGGAAACATCATATATTATAAAAGTAGTATAAATTAAACATTGTACTACACTATTAAAGCAGTGAAGACAATTAAAACTACATTAATTAACTAGTATGCCCGTGGCGAACATTTTGCCAATTTGAACCCAGAACATACATACGGAAAATGCTTCGCTAGATAATGGCTAGATGATATGTTGTTAATATGACGGAATCGGGTAATAAAAGATGTGTGTGAAACATAACCGGCTAAGTCACGCCCTTTTATGGTTTTTGGGGACTTTTTTATTGTAACATTTTGCCAATTTGTACTTGCAATGAGATATTTGGCCATTGACTCTGAAGCAAAATTAACCTTTTCCAAGCTAAACCCCTATAGATGAAAATGATAATGCACTGTTACTCCGCCTCACTGTCTCCCAGCCTCCTGCCAATCAGCTGATGTCAGCATCTCTCGTGGAAAGCAGAGAAAAGAGGCGCTGCTTTCCAGGTGCAAACCAGGCGCTAATTGGCTGGGAGTTTTGAGCCTGGAATCGATGTGTTGATATATGTGACCATGGACTCTGAAGCAAAATGGACCATTTCCAGGAGGTATTACAAGCTGAGCCCCTATAGATGCAAATGATAATGCACTGTTACTCTGCCTCACCGTCTCCCAGCCTCCTACCAATCAGCAGCTGCCGGCAGCTCTCGTGGAAAGTAGAGAAAAGAGGTGTTGCTTTCGAGGCGAAAAACCCGGTGCTGATTGACTGGGAGTTGCGAGCCAATCAGGAGCCAAACTGGGCAGAATGTAAACAATGTCCGCACATGGCTGGGGTGCCGGATCCATGTGAGAGTACAGACCACCAGTAGTGCATGAGAACAGCAGCCGGCAGCGGTCACCCCTATCCCGCTTCCCCTGGGTCACTGTGATGGCTCTGTGTTGTGCTAGTTTTCTTGACATTGTTAGGTTAGCTATACCAAAGCTTCTATTATGGTTTTGTCAATTTTTTTTCATCAAATTTTAGACAGTTTTATTCCAAATTATATAATTTATTGCTGATTGAAGTCCATTGCGAAAGAATCATATTAATATCTTAATTAGGCTTTGAGATATTCATATTCAAAGAGCATTTCGGACAAAGGGACTAAGCAAATTATATATATATAAGATTACAGTTCTTTGAGATCCATTTTCTCAAAATTGACTCTCATGAACTTGGTTCTCTTTAACTCTGTACCCTCCAATTAACAATTCCAAATGGACAATGCAAGAAAAGGATGACAGCGACAATTCATAAATGATATGACCAATCCAAGGGGCAGACAGCAGACAAGAATACAATAAATAGCAATGCTAGGGGAAGACTCATTAAGGAGGTATCCAGGTAATGAGTAAAAATAGTTACGTGTTTTATAGAACTCACTGATATTGGAACATCCTGTGGATCTTATGTTTCTGGGGACTTACAATACTACTGCACCAAGGATTACATCATAACACTTGCACAAGACCACAGTGCCTTGCAGCTGAGACACACTAAAGGTCAACAGGTAAGGCGGTCGACAGGGTCAAAATGTCGACACAAAAATGGTCGTCACAAAATGGTCGACATAATTATTTTGTTTTCTAGCCCTAATCTCCACCCTAACCCTCCCCTTGTGCCTATCCCTAACCGTCGGGGTAGATGCCTGACCCTAACCATCCCTTTTAGTTCCTAACCCTCCCTCCTGGTGCCTAACCCTAACCATCGCGGTAAGTGCCTAGCCGTAACCTTTGAGGTAAGTGCCTAACCCTCTGCTAAGTGCCTAACCCTAAACCCCCCAAAAATCATGTGTCGACCATTTTTGTAACAACCTTTTGACCCTGTCAACCTTCTTACATGTCGACCTTTAGTGTGTCGACCTTTTGTCCCAGTCGACCAATTGATTGTTTTACATCTGGTGTCTATCTAGACATTGTTGACCTTTTTACTGTCTATCTATAGTCCGGAACCCCTTGCAGCTGCAAACGTGCGTACCACCACTGCAGCAAGTTGATGTCCTCTAGAGCAGTTGATGTCCTCTTTAACTCTGTACCCTCCAATTAACAATTCCAAATGGACAATGCAAGAAAAGGATGACAGCGACAATTCATAAATGATATGACCAATCCAAGGGGCAGACAGCAGACAAGAATACAATAAATAGCAATGCTAGGGGAAGACTCATTAAGGAGGTATCCAGGTAATGAGTAAAAATAGTTACGTGTTTTATAGAACTCACTGATATTGGAACATCCTGTGGATCTTATGTTTCTGGGGACTTACAATACTACTGCACCAAGGATTACATCATAACACTTGCACAAGACCACAGTGCCTTGCAGCTGAGACACACTAAAGGTCAACAGGTAAGGCGGTCGACAGGGTCAAAATGTCGACACAAAAATGGTCGTCACAAAATGGTCAACATAATTATGTTGTTTTCTAGCCCTAATCTCCACCCTAACCCTCCCCTTGTGCCTATCCCTAACCGTCGGGGTAGATGCCTGACCCTAACCATCCCTTTTAGTTCCTAACCCTCCCTCCTGGTGCCTAACCCTAACCATCGCGGTAAGTGCCTAGCCGTAACCTTTGAGGTAAGTGCCTAACCCTCTGCTAAGTGCCTAACCCTAAACCCCCCAAAAATCATGTGTCGACCATTTTTGTAACAACCTTTTGACCCTGTCAACCTTCTTACATGTCGACCTTTAGTGTGTTGACCTTTTGTCCCAGTCGACCAATTGATTGTTTTACATCTGGTGTCTATCTAGACATTGTTGACCTTTTTACTGTCTATCTATAGTCCGGAACCCCTTGCAGCTGCAAACGTGCGTACCACCACTGCAGCAAGTTGATGTCCTCTAGAGCAGTGGTCTCCAACCTTAATTGAGGTGTGAGCTACTTTAGAAAAATTAAACCTTGTGAAGAGCTACTAAAATTGTAATAAAATCTGGCTAATGCATTTAATTATTACAGTGATTGTTGTAGTTTGTAAATAAAATGTAAGCACAGGCACATTTCACTAATTACCAGCTCAAAGGAGGTACATACAGTAGAGGAGCAAAAGATATAGGCAGGGCTACAGTGTGATTTTTCTCGGCAGGGCTGGGCAGGAGTCACTTGCTCCGTCGTAGCATAGACGCCATGGGTGGAACCATGGAGAAGCACGTCAGGTGATTGCTGTAGACACTGTGGCAATCACCTGACGTGCTTCCCTGTGGCTCCACCCATGGCATCAATGCTACGGGTAAGCACACATTAGAGGTCACTTCCTCCTAGTTGACTCTGCAGTACTGCAGCTACCTGTAGGTGAGCTACCAAATTTAAGACCACGAGCTACCAATTGGAGACCACTGCTCTAGAGCATATCCCAGCTAACCCACATTCAGATAAGAGTAATTTCTATATCCCCCCAAACCTTTAGCAGAGAGCCGTGGATATTTAAGTTCTTAATTTAGTCTGTATGAGTTTGACAGACTATTCATTGAAGTATAGAAACATTTATTTTCTTTTACGGGCTACCAGAAATTTTCCGGTATACCAAAACCTTTACCGAATTTCCATCCTTCTCTATATATCCATCCTCCATACTGAAAGGCCGTAGCCCTCAGAGGCTCCAGAGGAGTGTATGCAATGGCAATACAGTGATCATGCTAGTTCCACATACCTATATAGTTATACATACCTGCTGCATTAACCCTGTGTCATCCTGTAAACCTTTTCTACATGGTTAAACCAAAGGCCTGCTTAAGTATCTATTTTGTGGACTGACCTCCATCACACACTGTCGATTATCAAATTTGCCAATAGGTTATGGGCCACAGTCACCAGCGCGTGCAAAATAACGATACCTGGAACTTGGCTGCAGTGACACAGAATCAAAGGATCTGAGTGAGTACAAGTAAGAATGAACATGTACAGTGCAGAAGCGAGCATGAACTTTGCCACGTTAGCGGGTTAAAAAAATTACGCTACATGGAAGTTTGGTATGCAGATGTAGTTACAGTGTGAAAAATTATAGAACGTCACTAATCTCGGTGATGATCCCAATCCAACTGATGTGGCTAGAGCCTTGGGAACCATACGTCTATCTGTAGACCAGCATGTGTATTCCATAATTCGTGGGAAGGTGACAGTACATGAAATGTGGATAGCATTGCAGACATCTTATGAAGACAGGCGTAATGAGACAAATCAACCTAAGGCACACTCTGTGCTGCACTAAGCTAACTGCGTGCAAGAATATGAATGACTATATAGATAAGATGCTGTCTATATTTCAACAATCATCAGTAGACGTTCACGTAGATGACATGAACATTGCAAAACATTACGCCAGAGTATGATTTCCTAGTAGTAACATTTGAAGTCATGCACTATCAACAGCGATTGTATGGGTCAAGCTACTGCAGTTTCAAGAGTACATACCTGTTGAGACCAATGCTGGTTATTCCATTCTATTGTCAATGTGTGTAAAAACTAAAAGGCCCAAGTACAAGTCCTTTAAGTGTCACAAAATGGGACATAAGGATTTTGAATATAAAGCAAGTGAACCAAGTGGTCCTTCATCATGCAATCATAATAGAAAGAATGTGGCTGCACTAAATGTAACAGACAGTTTACTTTACACATGACTTTAGTGACTTGAACCAACTCTCATTACAGCTGAAGTGCCTTAGGGGTCTCTTTACTGAGCAGTGTTAGGAGACGTGAAAAGTGAAGAGTGAAAAGTGATAAGGTGCCAGCCAATCAGCTCCTAACTGCCATCTCACAGGCTGTGTTTGAAAAATGACTCCACTACTAGGGGGCATGACCAATCATGTGGGAGTGTGGCCATGGTCTGTTGGGCATACTGTGGCCTTCTTTACATGCTGTGTCATCTGCTGAAGAGGGCATGGTCACTAATCTTGGATGCATGGCATAGTTTATTAGAGGACATTGTTTTTTAAAGTGTCAACAATTTATGCTATATGGACATTTTTTTTAACACAAATATGACATTATAAGCACTTATTTCTTTATGTATTATTCAAGCAACAATTCATTATTAATTACCTTGGTACCCATAGCCCAGCAGTACCAGGAAGGGACCAATGTTATTCTGTAGTGCAGCACAATTAGGACACATCATGAATATACAGCCTTTATGCCATACTTTACTATGGACATCCTGGAAGACTCGCGGGTTTCAAGGAGCTCTCACTTACTCATAATAGAATAGACCTGCTAACCAGATCTGCCCACTTTACCAGAGGGGATGTAGTCGGCATCCTAGCGCACACAATGCCGGCGGAAAGAATCCCGGGGTCAGAATCCTGACTGCTGCTATTGCGCAGATAAGTGTTAGGTTGCAGGAGGGAAGGGTTAGGCTGCGGGATAGGTAGGTTAGGGTTATAGGTAGAATTAGGGGAAGGATTAAAACAATTTCTACCATTGAGATTACGCTGCCGGGATTCTAACCGCCGGCATTATCAGTGCCAGGATCGCATACCTATGCGGCATTGTACAGTGGGGGGATGACATGATTCATGGCGCACAACCCATCTGGGCCTACCCCTTTGTCGTATTCTAAGGGGTATGGGAAAAAAAGACAGCAAATGTGCCCTATGCCGTCTGGTATATCAGTACACCTAGAGGGGTGGTAAATATAACAGTTGAGGTGACCTCACCAATTTCACCTATTGCTCGGTTCCTGATAACCGGTGCCACACTGCAGTTAATCAAAGCAAAGCTGTTTTGAGTGGACAAGCTGCTGGCTGTCATTTGCATCACAGCTCCGTAGCAAGTCTTGCATTGTTTATGAGGATTATCTTGTTTTGGCCCATGGATTACAGGCAATGAGGGGATGATAGATAGATAGATAGATTATCATTATTTTTGTTATGGCGTACTGTGTGTAGCTCTGGTTGTCAGTCAGCTGAGTTATTTATTTAAATCCAAAATATCACCAATGGGTCCATAAGATCTTAAGGCTATAAAAAAATGTTATTTAACACATGAACTCCAATTTCCAGTTTTAGGTCAAAACTTTTCCATATTCATTCCACAAGTTCACATCGGTTGGGTGGATGGAAATGACATCCTAGAAGAGAAGTAGATTTCAGGACCATTGCATCTGAAATTGGTTTTGACCCTCTCCCCTCAATGTGTCATTTGTCTACAATAAAACATAGACCTTTACCACTGGTAGGAGACCATGCATCTTAATTGAATGTCATTTGATTTTAAAATCTACTGCACTATGAGTTTTTTTCCATTGATCCTTGAAAACAGTATATAACTTGAACTTGATTATGTGTAGGAATAAAGGTGTCTGACCTCTTAATTTTACAGGATTCAAATGCTCATTAAGGTAACAAGGATCCTGTAGAGGGCTCTAAGACAGATGGGCAGTATAGTGCATGTAACAACATAAAAGCACAGAATATTAGACTTTATTTGCTACATAGAGGTCTATAAAGTGTTGTTTTTTATTTCAATTTGCAGTGTCAATTTGATTATTGGCAAATATGGTTCAGTCCATACAGATGGGTACAATGCTTCTAATTAACTTTATTATGACTCTCCATATTTTCTTGACTTGCTTGTTTTCTTTCTTTCTTTCTTTCTTTCTTTCTTTCTTTCTTTCTTTCTTTCTTTCTTTCTTTCTTTCTTTCTTTCTTTCTTTCTTTCTTTCTTTCTTTCTTTCTTTCTTTCTTTCTTTCTTTCTTTCTTTCTTTCTTTCTTTCTTTCTTTCTTTCTTTCTTTCTTTCTTTCTTTCTTTCTTTCTTTCTCCTTCACCCACAGATTAGTTGACTGTGCTTCAACAAATCATTCACTGAAATATATTATAATTTAAATTGTTATTTAGAAGGCAACCTAAAAATTGGAATGCTTTTGCTGTTCTTATACTCGTAAATAGCGACCTGATCCATACACTGGTTTATATCAATTTATTCAAAATAGAATATGTTTGTACAAATTTAGTCAGCCCCCCAAAAAGCCTACACTGTTAGAAGTGTATAAATACCTTCAAGACAAAACATCTTTATTATTACAACACAAACAGTAATAATAAATATATTTACAAAGTGGTGATGAAATAAAAACTGTTTTGTTTGCCATTTAGATAAACATACTATAATGGTGATAAAAATCAATTCGTATCTCATTAAATTTGCTTTCTCTCCAATGATTTGCTCTTGTGAACGGAACATTAAAGGAGAAGTATTGAGTTAAAGCATACTTATTGTTCATATATGTCAGAATTATTATAGACATTATTTCTCTTTTTCTCAGCATATATGAGCCAGCTCAATAGATTTTTCTTTCTATACAGTACTTCTTTTAAATCTTGCTATCTCAGGTCCAAATGTACTGTATGCACAATACCTTAATATTGCAAACCCTTGGTGCTTCAATACTAATTTGAAACATCCAACTTTTATGTTATTAGGATGTGAGCACATATAAAGTTTTGGGGCAATTGCCAGGAAGGTAAAAATGTGGGCAGTTTACTATTGACAAAAATTTTGGGAAATTGGTCTACTATTTTTGGATGGGTCCAAATTGAGAGCAATTCCTGAAAATTATCCAATGGAAAATGATTGGATTTTTTCCATGCAACTATATGGGAAGCTAATGCTGTCTGGCGAAATGTGTGACCAAGAGGCCCATTTATCATATCTCAAATATCAAATGCAATGTGAAATATGATATTTTCAACTAAGTTACTAAATAATGTTACTTTAATAACTTCATGCCAGTCACAAGCAAAGTATTTTTTTTACTTGTTTAAGCCTTTCCCTGATACCCTGAGTGTGATGTACAGTACTGTACAGAACTATTTTAATGTACTTTTATATTACTTGGTTGAGTGCGTCTATATATAGTAGATAATCTTAAACTGCATGTTATGTATGAATGCATGATACTGTATACTTTGCGTTTAATGCCTTTTGTGATCAGACATGGTTGTAATAGCACCATCACCTTTCATGACCTACTGTATACCGCTTATGACTCAAGGACTCTGAATACGGTACTTACAGGCTAGAAATGCCACCAGGGGCAGCATGGTGACACAGTTGGCATAGCTTCCTCACAGCACTGGGGTCTTTGGTACGAATCCTGCCAGGCTCTATCGGTGTGGATCTTGTTTGTTCTTACTGTATTTCATAGGTTTTCTCTGGGAGATCCGGTTTCCTCCAACAAGAAAGTTCAAAACCATGCCGGTTATACAAATAGCCAGTTTCAGAGATGTACGCAGGTCACCGATTATCTGTAAACTGCGCATGTGTCTAAATCACACGGCACATGCATCAAGGTACATTACTATAGTCGCTTGCAGTGCGATTGACAGTCAGAGATCATTTGTGGGAGGTAACAGTGAGTAGCAAAAATGAAGGCGTGTTTCAACTATTTTCGGGGCATGTCAAAGCCTGTGTCTGTGATCTTGTACACAAATGACTCTGGTAATTCAGTACACACTGCCATTCTGTATGACGGTAGGGTTACTCTGAAGGATGATTATCAAAGGATCTGCGACTGATGATGCGTCTTTGTACGCAGCCGCTTGGATTTTTGATGCTGCCTGAGGGCGTCTCAATACACATGCAGATATCTGTGACACTTGCATATTTTTACACAGTCACTGCATACAAACACTCAGTCTTTACAAGATTAGCGTACATCTCTGAATCAGGCCCACAAATGGACCATAGAATATGTGTGTGTGTGTGTGTGTGTGTGTTGTGCACACGCATGCACCGTAAGGAGTTTTGGGGGAGATGTATCAAACCTCCTAAAGAAGACAATTTGAGAAATTGCACCAACAATCAGCTTCCAATCAGCAACCAATCAGCTTCTAGCTGTCATTTCATAGAATTTACTCGATAAATGTTAACCAGAATCTGACTGGTTGCTGTGGGCTATGTCTCCACTTGTCCTCTTTAGAACGTTTGATACATCTCCTCCCTAGACTCCAATGTGGCAGCAACTGATATTAATGATTTCTTAGAATAGCAACTGAGCGCACCCAAGATGGCCGCCTCACCAGCAGCAATAATGTAATGAATAAGTTGTTTTCAGTTCTACTGGGAGAAAGGCAGGGCCGTAACTAGGGTAGTGCGACCTGTGCCATGGCACAGGGCACTGCAGGGCGGGGGGCGCTGTTTGGGCTTTTCAATTTTCTGTTTATGATCATTCTCACTTGTAGCTTCCTCTACTTTTTTCCCCAGCAGCTCCTGGCCTCCCCTATTTCTTCCCTGGCCCTTCCCCATGAGGCCATGGCCCTTTTTTGAGGTGCGTTTATTATATCCCTTTTTGAAAAATAATCGGAAGGGGACGCCAATGCTTTTTCTGGCAGAGGGCACCAAAAAGTCTAATTACGGCTCTGGAGAAAGGCAATATATAAATTAAGAATTATTATTAGTAATTGCATTTTCTAATTCTAAATGCATGTCATGGTTTTAATATTTTTTTATTTAAATGTGAGTGTACAGTTTTACTCTTACATGTAAGAACAGATAAATACTGTCTACCAAATGAAATGGAAAGTCATACAGAAGCATGGCCTGTACAATCTAGGTGGAAAACAAGAGATGAGTAGAGATAGATTACTGGTCGTGCACTGGGAAATTTAACTGCTTGATCGTCCAATATCATACATGCACATGCAGCCTAGGACACATATGTTACAATTTTTATTTTAACTGAATGTCAGGATATGCACACAGTAGAGAAGATACAAAATGTCTTAAGCTTCAGACCTCAGTAAATAAATACTTGCAAAGTTTATATTTAAGAATAAAAGTAAAACTTTTAGTGTGAAGACATTTGCTGGTTTATAAAACTATACTTTTAATTTGACAAGCATGACCTAATATTGCACAACCCCCAATGAAAAAAAAAACACTATAATATTAAAATCAGTTTAATTGTTAGATATAGATAGATTTGGTACATTTGATTTAATAACTTTTACCCAAATGTACACAACACACAATTATCCACCAGCCCTCATAGATACAATACAAACAAACATACTTTAAAACTCAAATAACTAAATATGTTCCACAAAACATAAAGAAGATACACAATTATAATAAATTAGATGTAAATAAATGGACGGTAGAAAAAGCCTATAGAGCAGAAAGTGCAAACATTAAGTCCCAAAGTTCATAAAAAAGTCCATTGGTCATCAGAACTGAAATAAACCATTCCCTGTACACAGTGTACAGATTTATTTGATACCATTTTTAGCTGCGCAAATTTTTTAAAAGTCCTTAAGGATGGCATTTTTATGTTCCTGTTTATGATTGCAATAGTTAAATGACTGAAGTTTCAGTTTGCATAATAGATGGTGCTCTTGAGTTTCGGTGAAACTTAGGTGCACCTTCTGAGCCGTTCCGGGAAATAGATAGACTGTGGAGTCGGTAGTCGTGGTTCAGGTATCGGTTCAAATACAGGCTCACCCATTTTCTTTTTATCTCCCCTTGGACCTAATTGTTGATCAGAAAACATAGAATTCCATTAATAACAGGAATTATTATTTATTTAAAGGTTTGTAGTAGTTACTTCACTCTCTCTTTCCAGCTTTCTTTATTCTGTCTGTGCCGATTCTATAAATTACATTTTAGAAATGTCAGACTGGCACTAAGGGGTATATTACTAAAGTGCGGGTTTTTAGAAGTGAGATGTTGCCCATAGCAACCAATTAGATTCTAGCATGTTAGCAACCAATTAGATTCTAGCATTTATCTTCTAGAAGGTGGTAGATAAATGTTAAGTAGAATCTGATTGGTTGCTATGGGCATCATTTCCAATTCTAAAAACCCCCACTTTAGTAAATATACCCTGAACATTCACATATCATACCCCTACATATTATTATTACAGGAGAACGACATTAATTGAAAGGTTCATTTTGTCTCCTAAAATATTGCTCATTTATATATACAGCTCAAAACAGACTGAACATTTTGGTTATCTTTAACTCAGTTGTCACAACTATTGGTATAATCTGTTTGGTTACAATAATTGACAGGGGAATATGAAATGGATTTTAGTCCACACAGATATCCTTAACCAGGATGGTGGGTTCATTTAGTAACAGCGGTATACACAACAGGGGCAGCACTCCCGGACGCCAGCCCTGAAGAGACTCCTCCAGATAGACAGTGTCTGCCGGGCAGCTGCCACCAAAGAGGACTAGACTCTAAAGGATAACACGTTCCTCTTCGTGGTAGCCTGGATCCTGGCTGATCTCTTCCATTAGGGCCCCGGCCTGGCTGCAGAGGAGAGGAAGGAAAGATTGCGGCAGTTGGGGACCAGCCGGTGATGAGTGTGGCTGCAGCAGCCACAAAACATGAGGACAGAGCAGCCACACCTCCTCGCCTTTATCCGGAGCCTAGCAAGCCAGGCCTGGGAAAAGCAGAGCTGACCCCAAATCACCACTGAAAAAGTGTCCCTACTCCGGCTGCAAAAAGGTGTACGGCAAGTACTGCCATCTGAAGGTGTATCTGGGGTCGAACAGAGGTTAGTGCAAGGCGCACACACTACAACCACACTATACTATTCCCTGCACTGCTGTAATGTAATGTGCGAGGTTCACCCTGTGATCAGGCAGGATGAAGGGTAATGTATGGGGTAGACAAAGAATGACCCCCCAGCCCTTATCATACATACATAGCCTGTGCTCATCCACCCTCTGTTGTGCAGGTGTCATGTACAGTGGCATCACTATGGAGGTGCGGTTGGTAACAGGTGTCTCCCTCGGAGGGGGTGACACCAAAATGATGGCTCCTCCTCAGTTACATGAGCTGGGTGCTGCAGTGTGACATTCTCCTGCAGCACTCGGCTCCTGTCACAGAGGAGGAGCCGACAGTGCAGTGTCATGATCCTGACTTATGTTTTACTAATAGTCCTGTGACTTACCTCTGCATCCTGCTCTGCAGGTCAGGATATCCAGATTACCTGGAGGCTGCAGCATGTCTGTGTTGCTAGCTCCTGGATTCCATTATGGACTGATTGCACACCTGTGAGTCTCTCTGTCTGTGAGAGCTGATGAGTTAGACCTGAGCTGCAGAGATCATGTGGATGTACTGTTCCAATCCTTTAGTGCTGATCATTCTCCCTCCATGGCTCCAGTGTGCAGCGTTGTCAGAGGAAGCAGGGTCTTCTCTGAGATGCCAGTGTCCGCCATTGTCCATGTGCTCTGGAGACTGGGCACCACCATGACACTTTCGGTCAGCTGACTGCTGATCCTCCAGTCTCTGTCTCTTCAGTGATCACATGATTCCATGCACCACTTAGCGCCTGATTCCCTTTCTCCAATCATTCACTACAGCAGACACCTGACCCTGTTAGCCAATCAGTGCTCAGGCAGTACTATAAAGAGACTTCCTGCTTCACAGTCTGGTTGCCAGTGCAATGTCTTCCACAGCCCTGCCTGTGTTCAGACTACCTGTGCTACTCAGAGACCTGTTCCTCAGTCCCTTACAGTGGATGCTGCCCCCAGTTCCTGTGCTGTCACAGTTCAGCAAATCCCTTATTCTTATTAAGTCCAAGTCCGGATCCAGTCCGGTTCATCCAAGTCCGGATCCAGTCCGGTTCAGCTCAAGTACAGATCCGGCCTATTTTGATATGTTATGCCCCCTTTCGGGTTATACGGAGTGAGCACCGGGTGTCACCAGACTTGGTGACGCCTCTGGTCATGTGCCAGAATAGTAACAACTAGAGGTGATGCATGTGATGAGATACTACAGTATATGTAGCATGGATGATACATGCGGTAGACACTATGTAGTATGGTTGATACATGTGATAAGCCACGGTGTGGCATGGGTGATATGTACTGTATAATGAGACACGGTGTGGCATGGGTGATATACACATGATGAAACACTGCATGTAGTATTTGTGTACTCTAGCATGTGTGCTAGTGCCAGCACACTGCAGGCTCCTCAGGGAATGAGGGGTACAGCAGTGATGAGTGGTGTAGGATGCTGTATGATTTTTATGTGTCAGTGCTGCCAGTGCAGTATGTTGTGTAATTAACACCTCCGATCCAGGCCCCGGTGTATACGCTGTGCGGCACTGTGTGGTGTATGTCATGACATCTTCATGCCACACTGCCGCATATATATGCACCGGGTTGGTTATGATATCCCGACACTTGGGATGCTGGCTGTCAATATACTGACAGTGGCATCCCAATGCTTACAATCCCGACAGGGGAATGGTATATAATGTTCCCCTGTCATATTTACCCCATAACCCTTCTTTCTTGCACTCTGATACTAACCCTCCCTACCCCGCACCCTAACCCTCCCGGTAAGTGCCTAAACCTAACCCTCCCCCCTTAGTGCCTAAACTTAGCCTTCCCCCCCTTAGTGCCTAACTCTAACCTCCCCCCCAATGGTGCCTAACCCTAACACCCCCTGTCTGGAGCCTACCCCTAACCTCCCCACTCCTGCAGCCTTACCCTAACTTCCCCATGGCGCCTAAACTATACTCACGTTTGGGATTCCGGCTGTCGGGATTCCGGCGTCGACATCTCCAGCCATTCCGGGATTCCATCACCGAGACCCCGGCAGTCGGCATCCCGGGTGTCTGTATATTAACCGCATCCCATATGCATCAAATTTGTTTTGCCTTTTTCTGAGGGGGTTGCCGCCAAACTGTAACTTGCCTCTGGGTGACTCGGATGAGCTTACGCCCCTGGTACACAGAGTTAACAGCAGTGACAGCAGTAATAGCAGTAGGCTGCATTTCGCATCACTGTATGGCAGGAGACAGTGTAGAAGAGCACTCCTCTCCACAATTACTACATTTTATGTTCTCACATTATTGAGTTATTTGCACATTAATACAGTATGCTTTCCTTATAAAAAATGACTACAGTCCATGCTTTATCTGCATTATGTATATTTTATCTAAACGGCTTAGACATGCTTGATATCAACATCCCCCTGCATAGTCTAGAATTATAAGTTGCCTACCCCATTTCCCTTATGTGTTTTCCTTTGTCTCCAGTGGTGGGCTGGGCCGGGGGGCAGGGTGCCATGTGCCCCCCGGGCCACAGCTTCATGCGGGCCGGGGCAGTCTGTGTCACTGTGACACAGACTGCACCGCGTGTGTAGCGCTGACCGGACGGAGTTCGGTCAGCGCTACACACAGGGCCGCCATCAGGGGGGGACTGCCGGGACTGGAGTCCCGGGCCCGGACACTCGGGGGGCCCGCCCGTCCGCTGCAGCCCAAGCCCAGGAAAGTCCTCCTGCTCTGCACCCTAACAGTCGCGTCCAGACACTCTGGGGGCCCACCTGCTGCTAAGCTCTGCTGCTGCACAAGCCATGGCAGCAGCCGGACACTTTGGGGACCCTGCCCGCGGCGCTCCTAGTACTGCCGGCAGCTCTCCCACGCCATACATCCATCACTATTATTAACTGTGTCAGAGCAGGAACTGCCGCTGCGCCGCCGAGTTATATGGTCTTGCTCGGCAGCGCAGCGGCAGTTCCTGCTGTGACACAGTTCCTACCTGTAGGACTGCTGGGAGCGCGACACTGACCTTGTGACGTCACGTCGCGCTCCCTGCTGAAGAGAGGAGCCGCCGGCCGCGTGGGACTGAGACCTGGATCAGCTAATGGAGGATCATGTAAAAGGTAAGAGAAGGGACATAGGCTGGAAAGACAAGGGGGTGGAAAGGGGGCAGGAGGCTGGAAAACCGGGGGTGGAAAGGGGGCAGAAGGCTGGAAAGGGGACAGAAGGCTGGACAAATGGGGGTGGAAAGGGGGCTGAAGGCTGGAAAGGGGACAGAAGGCTGGAAAGGGGGCAGAAGGCTGGAAAACAGGGGAGTGGAAAGGGGGCAGAAGGCTGGAAAGGGGACAGAAGGCTGGAAAAAAGGGAGTGGAAAGGGGGCAGAAGGATGGAAAAACGGTGGTGGACAGGGGCCGGAGGCTGGAAAAACGGGCATGGAAAGGGGGCAGAAGACTGGAAAAACGGGGGTGGAAAAGGGGCTGAAGGCTGGAAAGGGGACAGAAGGCTGGAAAGGGGGCAGAAGGCTGGAAAACGGGGTGGAAAGGGGGCAGAAGGCTGGAAAGGGGGCAGAAGGCTGGAAAAAAGGGGGTGGAAAGGGGGTAGAAGGATAGAAAAATGGGGGTGAACAGGGGGCCAGAGGCTGGAAAAACGGGCGTGGAAAAGGGGCAAAAGGCCGGGAAAACGGGGGAGGAAAGGGGACACAAGGCAGGAAAGTCGACAGAAGGCTGGACAAACGGGGGTGGAAAGGGGGCAGAAGGCTGGAAAGGGGGCAGAAGGCTGGAAAAATGGGGGTGGAAAGGGGGCAGAAGGCTGGAAAAACGGGTGGAAAGGGGGCAGGAGGCTTGAAAGACAAGGGGGTGGCAGGCTGGAAAGACAAGGGGGTAGGTGGCTTGAAAGACGGGGAGGAAAGTGGGCAGAAAGCTGGAGATGACACAGGGCAGAGAGGCTTGAATGACATAGGGATCTGGAGGGGAGATGGGACAGGAATTTGGAATGTTGCAGGGATCTGGAGGTGACATAGGGAGCAGGAGGCTGGAGATAACATGGGGTATGTAGCTGGAAAGACAAGGGGATAGATAGGACATGGAGCAGGAGGTTGGAGTGACACATGGGCAGCAGGCCGGAGGAGACACAGGTGGTGAGTCTGGTTGAACCTTTGTTGTATGATAATGACATTAGTTATATTCCTACACAAACAGGCATTTTCCGGACAATGGGATTTCCTACATGAATAGTGAATACCGACTGAAGACACCATCTGCCCAGGGAGGATCAATTTCTTAAGAGGTTCCCCATCACAGAGAAACCACCATACAGGTAAGGTCAGGTGTATTTTTTATTTCATATGCACATGCTGTGTCTGTGCCAATTTTGGTAGTCCCGGGCCCCATAATTTCTGATGGCAGCCCTGGCTACACAAGTGACAAACACACAGCCGCCGGCTCCAGCAGCTGTGTATTTGTTTTGATCAGCAGCCAATGAGAGTCTGTCAGACTCTCATTAGCTGCTGCTGCGCCCACTGCAGGAGCCGCTCCATCTTCCGGCTCCCGCAGTGGGCAATGGGAGAGGCGTCATGACGTCATATGACATCTCTCCCATAATGCAGAGCGGCCAGGCCCGGTAAGGACAGACGGAGGAGCGGATGGCGACGGCGGGAGCGGGGATTCAGGTAAGTGTTTTTTTTTTTTAACTACGTGTGTCTACTGGGGGGTAGGCTGGCACTACAAGGGGGGAGAGCACTACTGGGGGCACCACAAGGGGGGAACCACTACTGGAGGCACTGCAAGGGGGGGGACTACTACTAATGGGGGCAATACAAGGGGGGGACTACTACTACTGGGGGCACTACAAGAGGGGGGGACTACTGGGGGCACTACAAGAGGGTGGGACTACTACTGGGGGCACTACAAGAGGGAGACCACTACTGGGGGTACTACAAGGGGGAGATCACTACTGGGGGCACTACAGGGGGGGGCACTACAAGGGGGGACCACTACTGGGGATTATAACTAGGGGCACTTCAAGGGGGGGACTACAACTGGGGGGACTACTACTGGGGGCACTACAAGGGGGGGACTACGACTACTACTACAAGGGGGGACTACTACTACTATGGGCACTACAAGGGGAGGGGACAACTACTAGGGGCACTGCATAAGGGGGAGGTGACTACTACTAGGGGCACTACATCGAGGGACCACTGCTGGGGGCTCTATAAAAAGGGCAATACTGGGGGTACTGCATAGGGGGGAGATTTCAACTGGGGCCACTATTTAAGGGGCACTGCATAAGGGTTACCACTATTGGGGATACTGCATGGGGTGTGGACTGCTACTGGGGGCACTATATAAGGAGCACTGCATAGGGGGTACCACTACTGGGGGCAGTATGTAAGGGGCTTACTACTGGGGGCACAAGGGTCACTGCACAGGGGGGACCACTACTGGGGGCACTGTATAAGGGGCACTGCATAGGGGGGATCACTACTGGGGGCACTACTGGAGGCCTGCATAAGGGGATCCTCTCCTGGGGCACAGTGGGGCACTGCATATGGGCACCACGATGGAGCTGTCCCTAATCTTTATTTTTACTTTACATTAATCCCATATGGACCTGCCTCCTCCCTGAAACACTTGAGGGGGGGGCACCGTAGCACGCACGTTCTTCGTGCACCCTGACTACACGCTACTCCTCTGCCAGGGCCGCCTGCATGCATTTGCCCCCCAGGCTAAAAGTTGCCAGCCAGCCCCTGTTTGTCTCCCAGTCCCTACCCCCCTCCATGTGACAATAGTACTGTTTTTTTCTATCATTATTTCTATTTTAGTGTATTTAGTAAAAATGTGTTCTCTAAATTCAACTCTCATAGAATTCTGATTGCACAGTATAGGAGCAATCTCTGGGCCTGCTTCAGCAAGGAACGCAAAGGAGAGAACGCATGCACTCGGCCGATGTTTCCGCACTGCGCATGCGTATGCATCGCAATGCGCATGCACGAACTAGCAATTGCGATTGGAAATGCTTTTGCAGAGGCAATGCAGACCCCGAGCACAGTGATTGACAGGAAGTGCCCTCTGTGGGTGGTGACGGGGTGAGGGATCGGGCGAATGCAGGCATGCCATTGCGTTGGGACGGCGTTGCAGGGGCGTACATAAATTATCCATTGCAATTCCATACGCAGCCTGAGGCCTCATAGCGTGACCTGTAGTTAGTATTTCCTGAGTGAGGTCTGACCTGCCTTAACTGTGCGTATGGGTCCGATGTTACTTGATGTTACCGATTATTTTGCTATGTTGCCCAAGTATACGTATGTGAGTAAGGGGAAGTGATCGTCCTTATGGTAAGCTGGTTTCGCAATGCGATTACAAACATTTGCATTTCACCGCTAATATAAGCAACTGCGGTGCGTGCGTTCTAGCAGAATAGTGATCCTCGCTAAATCAGGCCCTCAATGCACATGCTCTGTGGGGACCATCGACCCTGTTGCGAGCGCATCGGCGCTTGCGACCGGGTCTGAATTAGACCCAATGGCTTAATGAGACAAATCGACTTGCGGCGCAGAACACCACTAAGCTAATTATGTGCAAGATTATGAATGAATATCTAAATATGATGCTGTCTGTATCTCAGCAGTTGACTTCAGTAAGCACCCAAGTAGATGATGAGGAAGTTGTAGTGGCTATGCTGCAATACTGTACCTTATGCCAGAGTATGATTTTCTAGTAAGTAGCTTTGGAGTTATGTGCTGCCAAGCTATCTGTTTGAAAGCAGCAATACAGTGTACAATTCTCTGAGGGACAATGTGTTACGTACAATAAAAGAGGGACTGAAATTGCAATGACAACCTGGTGCCAACACTATAAATTATAAACACAGAGAAGTGTTGTGCGATGGGGGCTTCAGATTCCAAGCAGTCTATATAGCAGGATATGACAATGAGCAGAACCTGTAGATGGCATGGGATGGGGATGTCAGAGAACAACCCAGAAAGACCAGAATGTGAGTTGCATAACATGTTGCCCCTTTCTAAAGTGGCACTAGTGCACACAGACATGTGTGGTCCAATGGAGGTGGAGTCAATGAGTGGTAACTGTTACTTCATGACACTCAAAGATGATGTTACAAGGATGATGCACGTATACCGCCTGAAAACTAAAAGTAAAGTAACCAGTAAATTTGATGGAAACCAAAACAGGCCTGAAAATGAAATTGTTAAGTTCTGTTAACAGTGGAGAATATGAAAACAGCAATTAACAATTGCATACACACGGAATGGCATGAGTGAGAGGACAAATAGAACAATTACTGAGAAAGGACAGACTATGGGCCTGATTCAGCAAGCAACGCAAAGGAGAGAACGCACGCACTTGGCCGATGGTTTTGACTTAGCATGCGTATGCATCGCACTGCGTGTGCGTGAACTAGCCAGTGCGATCGGGCAAGCGTACACAGACTACACGCAGCATGCACGCAGACCCCTTCTGATATTTATTGACAGGAAGTGCCATTTGTGGGTGGTGACGGAGGGTGGCCGGGCAAACGCAAGTGTGCCTGTGCGTTGGGATTCCGTTCTAGGGACGTCCATAATTAAGCCACTGCAGCGATGGACTCAGTGCTGAGACTTCGTGCACACAGGAAGTTGCCAAGATCCTGCGCGAGGTCTGGTCAACCCCTATTATGCAAATGTGGTCGATGGTTCTTGATGTTACTGATGTTTACACTATCTTGCGTACTGATCAGGCTGTGAGTAAAGGGAGATGGGCGGCTTAATATAGGGCTGGGCATCTGCATCTTGTGCTGCTGTCTCCGTACGTATGCATTGATTAGTCTCGCAGTGGACGGGTGCGTGCATTCTCTCCCTTGCGTTCCTTGCTGAATCAGGCCCTATGTTAAGTGATGCAGGTCTGGATAAAAGATTCTGGGCATAAGCAGTCCTTACTGAAGTGTACTTCAAGGATCGAGCACCTACAGTACAGTGGCAGATAAAAATTAAAACACTATTGGAGGCGTGGTCTGGTAAAAAGCCAAGTGTCAATCATCTCTGTGTCAATGGATGTAAAGTATATGCCCATAACCCTAAAGAAAGATTTGCAAGTTAGAGCCCAAGTTTATCTAATATATTATGCTTGGATATTGTCAACAAAGCAAAGGTTACAAATTGGGGGACTTTGTTTATCAAATGCTTGTAAAGTCAAGAAACGTAGTCTTTCACGAGGCAGCTTCAACCAAAAGTAAGCTGGATTGCAATCCCACAGGGACTTGATGCTATACTTGTCAACAGCTAGAAGACTGTCAAAGATTGAGACTAGAGATGCAAGTGATCAACCAACAGAGCAAGAGCACTATGAGGAGTAACAAAGGTACACCACTTAAAAGCTTCAGCGAGGAAATTGCTAACTATGGCCCTGATTCAGAGCCGGACGCTATTAGCGGATGCTCGTTCTAAAAAAGGGTCCGGATATTTAAATTGAGCGCTCGCTCTTTGCGGTGTGTTGACGCTTCTATGTCTGAGCGAGCATCCGAAAAATGCGCTCGCTATGTTGTAAAGACGCCCCTTTGCCGTTCGCATCACACGTCATCTCCGGTATTTATTAGATTAATCGGGAACATCGAAAGGCATCTGAACTGCTCGCAGTGCTTGTGGTAGGATTTTCTTTCCCCTAATACTGCGAGCAGTTCAAGCTAAAAGACAACCAAGTGACGTGGTCGATGACGCTCCTTTACTAATTATGCACTCCCATTAAACGCCCTTTTGACCTTTAGGCATGCCTGCGTTCGGAACTCCACTCCCCTGTTTTCAAGCACCTTCCCGTTACCACCCACAAACGGTACATTCTGTCAATCAAATTAGCAGCCCATCGCTGTTTTACGAGCGCACGATTTCCGACCGCAATGACTGTTTTGCGCATGCACATTACGACCCATACGCATGCGCAGTTGTGCGAACATCGCTCAGTGCAAACGAGCGGCTGCTTACGAGCGGCTCTGAATCAGGCCCTATGTCTGCTGTGATCCTCAAACTATATAAAAAGCAAAGTAAGTCAAGCAATGGCGGGCAGCTTACAGCCTTAAACGACAATAACACTTATACCATTGTGGACAAGCTAAGTAACCGCAAAATAGTCAAAAACAAGTGGGTCTTCTTCAATAAGCTAAACAGTGATGGTAGTTTTACCCACTACAAAACCCAACTTGTTGCCAAGGGTTACATCCAGAGGTCAGGCATTGACTACGGTGAGAGCTTCTCGCCTGTTGCAAGGTACAGTATATTATATATGTTCATTGCTATATACACTGTATAATGTATATTGTGGTGAGAGGGGTTGTCTCTCACCTAAATTGGCCACATTCTGGTGGAATCAGCTCCCTCCAAGGTAGGCTGGAGTGAAACCTGTGCGGTCTGCATTAGCAGTGGAGGTGTGGAATTCCAGGGTTTCACATTTACACAGGCCCAGCTGGAATGATCACTGGAGCACAAGAAGGGTTTAAAACTTCCACATACCTGAGGCTCCTTGCTCCTGATGCTGGATAAGCTAGCTAGGCAATAGGCTGGGGGTGGTGGTTAGCATTAGGGTGCCATGACCTGGAGGGTCCACAAACAGGTATAGAATCGGGAAGCTGGCTGCCTTAATACCGGCAGCTGGCTTCCCGACTGTCATATCCCGGCGAGGGTGAAATGCCGAGACTCTAGATGTAGATGCCTGACATTTCCCTGACACCGTGAGACCGGCGCCCGGCATCCCTATTGAAGAGATGCCGGGCGCCGCGAGCGGACAGCCGTGGGGGGGAGGGTTAGGTTTAGGGCACCCAGGGGGGACTTAGGGATAGGCACCCCCCCAGGAGTTTTAGGGTTAGGCTAGGGGGAGGGAGGGTTAGGGCTAGGTACCCCCGGGGGGGACTTAGGGTTAGGCACCACCCAGGGGACTTAGGTTTAGGCAGCGGGGAAGGGGGGGTTAGGGTTAGGCACTTAGAGGGGGGATTAGGGTTAGGCACTTGGGGGGGAGGTTAGGGTTAGGCACCCCTAAGGAGGGTTAGGGGGTTAGGCTAGGTTAGTCAATAATTACCTATCGACGATTGGGATTTCCAGCGCTGTCGTGCTTCCGCTGCTGGGTACTCTGCTTTGGTCGGCCAGGCGCTGCCGGGAATCGAACCGCCGGCAATACGGCCAGCAGTATTTCATACCGATTTCCACAGACATTAGCACAAGGAGTGCTGAGACTTTTATGTTTGTTTGTTTATTATATGTTATGTGCCTGTATGTGTGCAGGCCTAAACTCACGTATGCTACAGTGCAGTGTTTGCTGCTATTTAAAAGCCACTGCTTTACCAAAAATACCTGCCTGTCTGTAATCCTCATTTAAATACCTTGTGTTACAATATGTATTGTAAATGTATCCATCTATAATTTACTGCTGTACCAAGTGGATTTTAAATGGTGAGCTAGCTGAGGAGATAAACATATAGCCACTGGAACATTACAATGTAAATGCATTTCCAGACGGAAAAGCATGCTTACTAAATAAATCATTGTATGGGCTAAAATAAAATGGCTGCTGCTGGTACTGTACATCAAAGTGTATTGTTAGAAATTGACAGTGTACATTCTAAAACTTATCACTGCTTATACTACAAGTGGAAGGAAAAAAGGTTATTCATCATAATTGAGTACATAGATGATTTGTTGCTTGCTGGACAAAAAGCCAGATATGCTGAGGTCTGATATTTGCTAAATTAGAAGTTCAATCTAAAAGACCTTGGACTAGCATACCAACTACTATTGTAGGTCAAGAATAAAGCAAAATAAGAATAATGGGACTGTTATTATTGACCAACGAAGGTATATGGAGACAATGCTCAAAATAAGATGCTAAACCTGTAATTACACCAATTGACAAAAGTACAAAATTATCTAAAGCTATGTGTCCGACTTCAGAGGCAGGAATGGAAGGAAAAAGAGTTCCTCATTGAAATGCCATTGTAACTTTAAACGTATGCACGTCTTGGTACACGTCCAGACTTCACGAACGCAGTCAGTCATGCCAACCAATTTGCTATCAATCCTAGGTTAGAGCAATGGATTGCTATTCAGCGTATCCTGAGATACCTGAAAGGCAGCAGTTCCTTGAAACTAAAGTTTGAGAAATCTTAAAGTTCAGATCTACAAGCTTTCTGTGTTGCCGATTGGGGATCAGAAGAGTATGATAGGCGATCCTACACCAGATACCTGTTCCTATACTGGATATCTTAGCAAGCACAGCCATCAGCTGGGCTAGCAGAAAACAACCTACTGTTGCCTTGTCCACTACCTGAGTAAATGGCACTTACGGAATAAGCCAAAAAGGTGTTGTTACTGAAGGAGAGAACTAGGTCTTCTAAGGCCAAATAATACCATCAGCATTGTACAATAAAGGTGCAATTGACTTGTCTTCCAGCGCCAAACATTATGGTTGTTCTAAGCACATTGCTATAAGGGGATGTAGTTACTTTACCTACGATCGGGATGCCGGCGAGTGAAATCCTAGTGCTGGAATCCCGACTTGCGGCCACAACACTGGCACTGGAATCTCTCGGGTGTGATGCTGACGGCGTATTCCTGACAGCTGGCATCCAGATCGTAAGTATAACGGCTCAGGTTAGCTGTTATCTGTGTGTGTAGGGGTGGTTAGGTTTAGGCTGTGGGGTTGGGAGGTTAGGGTTAGGCACCCCCGGGGGCGGGGTAGGGTTAGGCATCACTAGGAAGGGGGGTAAGATTAGGCACCACAAGGGGGGGTTAGAGTTAGGCACTAAAGGGGGAGGGTTAGGTTTATGCACTATCTGGGAGCGTTAGGGTGCGGTGGGGGGGGTAAGGGTTAGGATGCAGGAAGGGAGGGTTAGGGGGTGAAGTGGGGAGGGATAGTATACTTACCTACTTCCTGTCTAGATTCTGAGCATCGGGATGCTGCTGTCGGTCTTTTGACAACTGGCATCCCAACTGTCGATCTCCCATACCCAACCCACACCATTTCATAAGAGAGTTGGTAGAGAGAACTGTAGTCAGTGTGAATTATGTAGTTTGTGAGGAGAATCTTGCTGATATGTTAACCAAAGGTTAACATATTTCTATGAAGATCTTGCCTGAAATGTATTAGAAATATTGATGTGTTATGCTATGTTTGTTTATATCCTTTTATGTTTTTGGTTACTGACTATGTGGAATGTGCTGTTAATGTAGCCAGAGACAGCCTTGAGTGAGGAGGGGAGTTAAGGGAGAGCACCCTGCGCTGTCTCCTTACTTGGCGGCACTCAGACCGACATCGGATCCTTACTTACTACTGCACAATCATAACTTGTGTCTTCAGCTCCATCCTCCAAAAAGGAAGGCCATGCCCCTGAGAGACTCCATAATGGAGAGACTGCGATAGGCCAGTGAGCCTGCACGTTCCATTATATCATCACCACTATACCACTACCTATATATGCCAGTATGTGCATCCTCTACTGCCACCACTCTATGCATACACACAGGTGTGTGCTCCCATTTGTCTGCACACCACCTGTGCTACCCCATACATTCCTAGCTGGATCTGGTACTGTAGATCCATTGTATATGTGTATTGTGTACCTGTTGTACATACAGTACATGCTGCATTAACCTAGTGTCATCCTGCAAACCTGTTCTACCTGGCTAATAAACCAAAGACCTGATTAAGTTATCAATTGTGTGGATTGACCTCCATCACTCACCACTGGCACCTATGGAATCTACCAATAATAGTAAACACCTGACCTGTGACCATTAAATCAGAAATGCCTCCAAATACTGTACGTCCACAGTCTGTACCTTGAATTTCATATGGATATTTTGCCCTGCAAATCGCATTCATGTGCAGAGTCAGGTGCATTGTTTTGGACATAAGATACACTGCTTGGAATGCTCAGATCTGTACATAACCAGCCACATTTCAACACTAATACACACTAAAATCAGCTTTTTGCTTCTGTATTTTTCTGTGTATGGAATTAACCCCATTTTCAAAGGTATTTTTTTAATTTACTCAAAGCCATGCAAAACCTTTACCCTTCACTTTAAAGCAGGGACGTATTAACACTCGAGGGGGCACTTGTGCAGTGGGTCCATCCTCTGAGCAGTGGGACCACAGCCGCATATCTTACCTTGTGCACTGGAGGGCACCATGCCAGAATCTTTGCTTTCACTGCACAGTGCCATCTTCTTGAAGATGTCATTGGGAAGATGGTGCCACGGAGAAGGAGGGACAGGCAAAAAGTAAGCATAATCTGGGTGCATGCTGTGCAGTACAGGGCCGTGAACCCAGGGGAACGTGTGCACCACACACCCTGCACCCACTGTAAATACACCTATAATTTAAAGCCTATGGGTAATATTTAAAGTTTATTAGCAGCTTACAAATTATCAGATCTTTCGTATGTGCCAACGATTCGTCATGTCCAACAGACCGATAATTTGTGGTCGATCGTGCAAATACACCAGTGATTCCCAACCTCGGTCCTCAAGGCACACTAAAGGTGCCCACAGACATAGCGATGTGTTCACGATTAGCCGATGTGTACGATTTCCCTTGAAACCCTCCCCGGCAGCTCTGCACACGATCTTCTCACGATTTGGTGTCCAATCTTCATATGATCTCTCCTGCATCCAGACTTTTACAGTGCATCGTGTCCTAGATTGTCAGATCTGCCCTACAGCACGGCAGATCTGACGATGCGATGTGCGACCAGCGGGGACGCGCATCGCATCGTGATCGATTTACTCACGATTGGCCATAGTTTACACGATCTGTCGTTCCAATGTGTCGGAATCATCCAGATCACGTAAAATATCGCTATGTGTGTGGGCAGCATAACAGTACTGGTTTTAGTAATATCCATGCTTAAGCACAGATGGAAAAAGCTAAATAACTAAGATACTTATTAAGTCACCTGTGCTCAACTATGGCTATCCTTAAAACCTGGACTATTAGTGTGCCTTGAGGACCATGGTTGGGAACCCCTGAAATACACTGTACAATTAACTGGCAGATCAGCTGATATCTGGCGGATTGGCCAGATAATTATATAATATATGCCCAGCACAAGATGGGATGTAGTCGGAATCCCAACGGTCACATTATCAACAGTGGCATCCCGATGGTCACAATCCCGATGGTGAGTATTAGCTTTAGGTTTAGGGTTAGGCACTAGGGAGAGGATTAGTCTGCGGTAGGGGACGATTAGGGTTAGGCTGCGGGAGGGGTGGGTTAGGGCTAGGTTGCGAGAGGGGTGGGTTAGGGTTAGACTGCGGGAGAGGTGGGTTAGGGCTAGACTGTGGGAGGGGTGGGTTAAAGTTAGGATTGAGGTTAGAATACTTACCAAAAGCTGTCAGAATGTCGCGTTCGGTATTCTGACCATTGGCATTGTGACTGTCGGGATTCCTGTACCCAACCCCATTAGACAAGGGAGATAGTACAGGTAATAATACAGATGGACTGCTTCATATGATGTGATCGGCGCATACACTGAATTAGGGTGTCACATATTAATACCATATGTCGCAAATAAACCTGCTGCATATGTACTTGTTTAAAAGCAAAAATCATTTTTTGTTAATGTTGAATGTAAACAAATAACTTACTTCTGTATTTAAAAAGCAGTACAGAATCACCACCACCAGTCCCTATAAAAAAATACATATAATAAATGCAAATGTTAAATATAGTGAGAGAAGTCATAGAATTCACAAATATCTCCTCATTAATCTTGATTTACCTGAAATGATCCAACACAAAGTTCAAACCATATCTGGCATTCACTTAAACTGGGCATCTGGAATACGGTGAACACCATATAGTGGACTCCAAACAACGGTATAAGCAAAAGGGTAGATTTTGTGAGCCTCCTGGTAGAAAGCATAGATAACATATTAAAAATGAGGTAAAACATCCTAATGAAGCTGAACTGAGCACACAGCAAATTGTGCATCGCTCTCTCAGGGCAGACAGACATTTGCAGCTATAAACCCGATAAGAGCAGTAAAGAATGTAATTGTGTGGTGATTCATCCATACGATTTATGACGGACAACATCTTTTGGCTTTGGATCTTTACAACGTCAGCGGTAATTTTGGGGGATCAGACTGGTGCTGAGATGCAGTGGAGCAGAGCATATACAGCAGTATGATAATTAGTGCTCTGCATACAGAAGCCTCATTCACCTTTCTATATGCTGGTTTAAAATGTCAGTTGCATTGGGTTATCATGTTACAGCCAATGACAACTTTTCACTAGTGAGGTATTATTATGTACTGTAGAATATGCCATTGAGATGATTTTCTTTATAGGGTACCTGCACTCAAAATAATATTGCCTAATTAAAATATTTATACAACAAATTATTAGAGTAACTCCTGATACTTCACATAGAAGTTCTATCTGAAATTGGCTACTGAAACCTCATTTGAATGTTACGTTTTTAATAACTAAAATTTCTTAGCAACATCTGTATATATAAAAAAGTGTGGTTTATACTAATTAATAAAAAAAATACATCTTTGCTGTGGGCTCACAGCCTACTGAGGTTTAGAATTCAAGGTTGTTCTGTATTACTGGGGATTCGTACAAGTTACAACATATTTTATGGACTTTTAATAAACTGCTTAATTCTCTACTTGCACATTCTCAATAGCATTATTTTTAATTGACTTATTTCATACATTTTAATGGCACTTGAGGTGCAGTTATGTTTTCATTCCTCTTCAATTATTTACATCTTAGTCCGAGTTGTCATGATTGTATGCATATATGCATGTATTGCGTGGAATGTAATACTTTTAATTATGGTACAGTATGTAATGGCAGTAAATAAGTATGGGTCACTGAAATAAAAATGTAATTATTGTACATGCAAAACAAAATCAATATTTTGATTGTAGAGAGCAATAATACATACATGCACTGTGACTGGTCATTGCCCCCTACATCAGGAGATCTTAACTTTTGAATCAGGATCCGAATGATATTAATAAATAGGCAGAAGTTTACCTGTAAAGGAGAACAAAGTATTATGTATATTATTATACAGTCCTACACGTATTTTAGAAAGCGTTGTGTAAAGAGAGTGACCACTATAAAAGTTGGTTGCAAAATACTCCATCTGGTCAGTTTATGAGGAGACTGAGGGCCTGATTCAGACCCGCTCGCAAGCGCTATGAGCTCGCAAGCGGGTCGATGGTGGCCCAGTGTGCACTGCGCGTGCGTGAGCCCCGGAGCGAGCGCAAAAAGCACTCGCTCCAGGACTCACTACAAAAGGGATGGCTGTCGATGTTGATCGACAGCTCGCCCCATTTTGTAGGCGTGGCGGGGGGGTGGCTGAGCAAACGGAGGTGTTCCTGCCATTTGTGGGCGGCCCTACTGACATCGCTAGTGATGTCAGTAGGTGGACTTCCTGCTCCAATAGTGCAGGAAGTCCACTGGGGCTTGCGGCAACGAGACCCTACCGCAAGGGTCTCGTCGCAAGCCCGATGGTCCATCACCGTGGCCGCTCGCATAAGCTATGGGTGGTAACCCACAGCTATGCAAGCGGCCAAGAGGGCGCAACAAAAACAAAAATACACGCCCTGATGCAGAGCGAGCGCATGCTTTTTGTGAGAGGCTCTGAATCAGGCCCTGAATTCTCTGAACTTGCTCTTTACTGGAATTGTTCAGGGAGAAAAACTATCCAGAGGCAATATACTAATATCAATAGAGAATCTCTGCTCGGTGGTCAAAATTCAATAATAAGAACGCTGAAGACCATAGGGGGTATATTTATCAAAGTTCGATTTTGCATTCTAATTTTTATGATCAATTTAGCTCACCTGTAATTGAATGAAATCAAATGTAGAAATCCCTGCCAAAATCCCATATTTACTAATATTCAATTTTGGAAGCTTTTTCTTAATCAAATTCTATTTGGTTAAATTTTGAATAGTGATTTTGCATGCCCATGTCCAAATCGAACACAAAATCGAATTTAAATCCCCAAAATAATAGACCTGTTTCATGTTAGCGATTTTAGCATGGACATTTGAGAATTGGTATCTGTGCATGCTTCTGTGTGTAAAAAGATTGCACAGTATTTCCAAAACCAGGACCAACTCTGAAAAGCCTGGTGCTGGTTGTGCTTTTAGAGGGAGGACCCCACATAATTTTGAATTTTTTTTCCAACACTTTGCAACCTGTTGACACACAGAAGCATGCACGAATCTCACTGATCTGTGCATGCATCTGTGTAATTCATACCTGCTCATGCTAAAATTGCCAGCATGAAGCAGGTCTATTATTTTGGGGATTTGAAATTCGATTTTGAGTTCAATTTGGTGTTCCTTTTCAAATCGAATATTTGTAAATCAGGGATTTGTATGTTGGTCTATGTAAAAGTACAGATTTTTTGCCAATGTTCGATTTTGAGTTGGATTGGACTGGGATTTGGTTTTATTTTCGATTTGACATTCGATTTTGCCTTTAGTAAATCTCCAAAGGCAAAATCGAATGAAAATCAAACACAAATCTAATGTCAAATCACACAAAACTCAAAATCGAACATTAGTAAATATACCCCTAGGTCTCTATCATCTCATCATATTTTAGTAATAGTTTACAGAATAGCAAAGGGATTGTCCAGTAAAATCATTACCTCTTGGCTTTAGATCCTGTTTTGAGATACAGCCTATTCATCAAAACATAATTATGGTTTGAACTCGCTGCGAGGCTAGGTTGAAGGTGCAGGGAGGGAGGGGTAGGGTTAGTGTACTTACCAGCAGGTGTTGGTATCCTAACTCTATCGGGTTGCCAGTGTTGGGATTCTGACCGCTGGGATTCAGGGCCTGATTCAGAGCCGGACGCTATTTGCGGACAGTCGTTTAAAAAAAGGGGCCGGCTATTTAAATTGAGCGCTCACTCTTTGCGGTTTGTTGACGCCTCTATGTCTGAGCGAGCGAGCGAACTAAAAATTAGCTCGCTATTTTGTAAAGCCCCTTTGCCGTTCGCACCACACGTCATCTCCGGTATTTATTAGATTAATCGGGTACATCGAAAGGCATCTGAACTGCTCACAGTGCTTGTGGTAGGTTTTTCTTACCGCTATCACTGCGAGCAGTTCAGGTTAAAAGTCAACCAAGTGACGTGGTCGATGACGCTCCTTTACTAATTATGCACTCCCATTAAACGCCCTTTTTACCGTTTGGCACACCTGCGTTCGGATCTCCACTCCCCCGTTTTCAAGCACATTCCCCAGTTACCACCCACAAACGGTACATTCTGTCAATCACATTAGCAGCCCCTCGCTGTTTTGCGAGCGCACGATTTCTGACCGCAATGACTGGTTTGCGCATGCGCATTACGACCCATACGCATGCACAGTTGTGCGAACATCGCTCAGAGCGAACGAGCGGCCGCTTACGAGCGGCTCTGAATCAGACCCTCAGAGCGCTGGCATCCCTGTACCCAACCCCATTTAAACTGCATGATTAGTACTGCCTGCATCTTTAAGCTGTTTCGCACGCCTATGTTTTAAAATTGTCTAACCTGTAATATAAAAGAATCAGTAACCAATTTAAATAAATAAGGAAACACTGTAATTAATCATGGAAATTGATTCAGTGGTTAAGGACATTGTCGTAAAGATGTGGAAGGTGGATTCAGCTAAAGTACCTGTAGTGGAATCCTGTAGAATATAAGCTCTCATAAGCAGGGTCCTCTTCCTTCGTGTGCTTTTCCTACCCCTACTTTTACCATTATCTACTCCCTATTGTCTACAATGGCACCCAAACCTTGGGTTCTGCCACCCTGTTGCCTATTTGAGTATTATGACCGCTTATGCAGCAATGTTTATACCATGTCTATGTCCTGCAATCTGTACTGCAAGTCACCTTTTCTTGTTTTGTTCATTCTGTTTCTGTCTATATACTTTGTAAGGAGCTGAGGATCCCTTTTAGCGCAATATAAATAAATAATAATAATAATGATAGAGGGGTGGAGTTGGTACGCTGAATGCTACTTGAATTTTTGGGCATACATAAACCCAATCAGACATCGCATTGACGCATGAGACCGAGACAGGTGGCAGAAATAGAAAGCTCTGTCTACCACAAATGGTCGAGGCGGATACATCCAACAACAACTCGGCAGAGGGTTTTACAAGAGCTTTGGGTTGTAAAACCTTATAGTTCTGTTCGTGTTTATGCCCAATTTTTAAAAGGGCAGTGCTTTTACTAGCAAGACACTTCATAGATAAACCACTTAGATGGTGGCAGGGTTGGATTATAAGGGGTAGTCATCCAGGGACCCCCACACATTGCCCCCTTGCCGCAGTATTGGCAAACGACTCTTGGCAGCAGACATGATGTAATATATTGCCAGTTCCCAGCACTTCTGACAGCGTCGCGGATCTGATGTAATACATCATAACCGTGGTGACAGTGGCGGCAGGTGTGTGGGTGGGGAAGAGGGGGGTAAATCTTACTGGTGTAGATCACCCACAATTTAAATTGCCCTAGGGCCCCCACAAGCCGTAATATGGCCCTGGTTGATGGGGGACGTGTTAGTAGGTGTGAGATGTGGTGTTTCCTTATGAAGTGCTAGGATCTAAGCCTCCTGTTTTTACTTGAGAGGCAATGTCACATTTACTAAATATGCTATGAAAGATGTAATATGACTGAGGGGGTCTATTTACTAAGCAGTGTTAGGAGACAGAGTGAAAAGTGATAAGGTGCCAGCCAATCAGCTCCTAACTGTCATTTTTCAAACACAGCCTGTGAGATGGCAGTTAGGAGCTGATTGGCTGGCACCTTATCACTTTTCACTCTGTCTCCTAACACTGCTTAGTAAATAGACCCCTGACTTTTATAAAAGCATGAGGTCCTTGTTTATGCAACCACTAGATCCGATAGAAATGTAACTGAAGCTCCCATCTAATCATCTCATGCATGGAGGATGTAGTTATGAGACCTGCGGCCTTCTCAATACCGACATTGGAATCCCGGCAAGGAACATAAGATAGGCGTCAAAATAGTGACGCCTATCTTAATCCCGTTGAACGTCGAAGGACGCCAGCCCAAACGAGGTAAGTCCGGGGTGCCCTTAGCATTAGCCATGGGGGGGGGCTAGGTTTAGGGAGCGTAGCGGGGTTAGGTTTGGGGGGAGGTTAGAGTTAGGCACCCCGAAGGGTTAGGTTTAGGGAGCGGTGAGAGTGGGTAAGTATTAGGCACCCCCAGGGGGAGGTTATGGTTAGGCACTAAAGGGGATGTTAGGGATAGGCACCACTAAGTTGTGGGGGAGGGTAGGGATAGATTACTTACCTGCCTTGTAGGGATCTTCTCCCTTCAGGCTGCCGGCGTCGGGATATGAACTGGCGACTATACTGCCGCCGGGATTTCATACCCATTCCATGCATGGTTGCCACTCAGCAGTCACCATGGGAAACACACTGTGAGTATCCTGTTATCAGTGTCACCAGTACCTGGTATCATGCATCGGAAGTGAGAAACCCAGCTCCAGGTAGGACAGATCTGGCCAGAACTGCAAAGTTTGTGTGATCCACTTTTAACAAAGAATCACTTTATTAATAATTATGTGAAAATCACTATGTAATATTACCTTGATGATTAATCATTTACCATGACAGTCAATCTTTTTACCATGAACATACATCTTTACAATAACTCAATAAATAAATATACAGCTTATTGGAAGGATTGTTAAAGTTTACTCACAATAATGGAAATAATAATCGGTGTTCTTATAACCCACCAAGGAACGCTCTGCTCATTTGTATCCCAGCATCTACAACATAAAACATATATGTCAAATATACAAGATAAATAAAGAAACAATTAAGCTGTTTAATAAAAACAGTATTCAACTTACCCAGTATCCTCTAAATAAATTCTTGTCACTAGCCATACAATAACACATATAGTAGGAATACCTAATGGAAAGAAAATACCATAGGATTGACTGTTGAAATGATCATGTTTGGCTAAAACGATCTTCACATATTAGACAGATAAGCTATAACACATGCATAAACATGATGGCAGTCATTAATTTAGAAACACCTCATGGACTTTTGTCAAATAATCTCTGAGTGACTTCTAAGATGAGGAATGCGAGTTTCATACATGAAGTCTTATGTAATAAACATCTCCGCAAGAACATTAGAATAAAGATGATATATTAAACCTTATAAAGAGGACAAGAGGAGGTGATGCTCATAGCAACCAATCAGATTATAGATATAATTTATCTAGTATACTCCCTAAAATGATAGCTATAATCTGATTGGTTGCAATGGGCAATACTTTTCCATTTTAAAAGGTTTAATACCTGTAGATCTTCCACAAAACTGCTCACTATGGGGCTGATTCAGGGTTGGGGGCAAAGCAAAAAAAAATAAAATAAATGTGCAGTTGGACAATCCATGTTGCAATGCAAGGGGAAGGGGCTTCTAGAGCAGGTGGGGGGATACTGATTCCCCTTTGCAGCACATAGTGCTGTATTCTTTTCATATTTTTTCCAGATGGGGGCATAGTCATGCCTCCTGGATTTGGACACGCCCCACGCTCCCACCACCACCCCCGTACCCAGGCCCCTTTAAGCTTTCAATGGCCCTGGCAAGGGTGCAAAAACATTTATTGTTTTGCATGCAGGGTAAATACTGGCTGCTTTTGCATGTAGCCCCTAAATACTGGGCAGGTTTATTTTTACACTTTAATTTAAATGTACATTTTATATCTCTCCCATCTGCAGTGCAAAATGGTTTTGCCAAGGTGCAAGGTTACTTTTCTTTTTTTTTTCTTTGCTCCCATCTTAAAATCAGCCCCTTTATCCTCTTGTCAAGGTCACATTGGCAGCTCTAAGCTCATGTATTAAATGCAAACTACTGTACTGTATGTAGACCTGATCTTCTTTACAAGTGCAGCTACTTGTCAAATTTAATGCATTTGAGGTTACACACCAGGGGCACTGGAACTAAAAGACAAGTCAAAGAGGACATCACATGCGCTGGCTCCCGAGCATGCCCAGAAGATCAGAGAGACTAATGCATTATTGGCACGCCCACAAATATTTTTGTGATGGACTGTGTAGTATTTATACCACTATTGTACCCAGGGGTGTATTACTAGAGGAGAGGGCCCATGTGCAGTGTCTATCCTGAGCCCCCCTATCCGCCCTGCTGCCGGCAGTGCACTGAGCGCAGCAGACTCTGGGCACTAGAGTAAACTGTAGTGCTCTGCCAGAGTCTACTGCGCATGCGTAGGTCACCGGGAATATGGCACGGCAACCATTTTTCCGGTGATCTCACTGCACCCGTGCAAAATGCTAGGAAAATGGCCGTGGTGGCCATTTTCTAGGCGATTTGTAGAGCAATGGTACTGCCGACGTGGGACTCCGGAGAGGTAAGTATTTAATAAATGGGTGCACAGTGTGTGATGTGGGCTCCTACTGGAGCCGATGTACACCGCACACATTGCACCCATTATAGATATGCCCCTGATTGTACCCCCAAATCCTTATCCTTAGAATTGATCAATCTACTATCACTGTAAGACAACACACTATATAGTTTTTTCTAAAATACTGCATGGTTTTTCTTCATTTACATGTAAAATAAAACATGACAGTGAGGGGAAAGTGGACAAGTTGAGAAGGCACCCATTGTAACCAATCAGCTTCTACCTAGAATGCTATAGAATTTACTTGATGAGTGCTAGCTGCTATTGGTTAGTATGGGTAACTTGTCTACTATTTAGAAAGTTTGATACATTTCCCACATAGTGTGTTACATTGAACAGCTTGCAGGTGTCACTTGTACTACAGCTGTTTTTGGTGAGAACTTGTCAAGTTTTATCATAATAAAGCCTTATTTGGCAGTATTCACTAACCCTGCATCATATATGTAGCAGTATGACTTATATTTTTATACTATTTCAACTAGAATAACTGTATCTATGAAATTAATATACATATGATACTTTAAAATTAGTTACAGATAAAGATTTAAACAATCACAATCTAACATACAAAATAAACAATTTACTGTACAAAATTACGACAATGCCATAGCTAGATATTAATTGCAACCTAATTTAATGATGTGGTTTGTAGCAGGAAGTACTGTGGAAGTTCAGTGAGGTGGACAGCCCATTTATAGTACATAGGTTTATATTCAGAGTACATCTTAAATTGAATACAATTTAACATTTTTCTTTTTAAAGTTGCATCTCTGCAATCTACTCAGTCAGAAACATTTTCAAAACTAGTCTTGCGACTCCCTTCCCTAGGTTGCGGCTCCCTCCCCTTGTCATACCTGGCTGAGATGAGACTGGATTCTGGCTGAATATACAGTATAGCTTCATAGTCAGTACACAAAATGTAACAAAAAAATAAAAACCCGCTCACAAAAGATATAAATTGAAGTTAATGGTCAGACAGTGCATCCAACAATTACCTAAGGGGCTTAGAGCATCAGAATTGCTCCAAAATTATATCAACACTACAAAAAAAACCTACAGTATGTACTGACCTCCCCGTTTCCAGTCGTGCATGAATCATTCTTTATTTGTTAATAATTAGGTTTGCTTGCAGTGTTAAAGTAGTTTTTAAACACCGCTTTTGTAATTTTACTATATATGAATAAATGGGTGTGTTTTTCACAGTTGCAACCTATCAGATGCAGACATTCTAAGTATATTCGAAGTGATCGCTATCAATGTTTACACTTAAACCAGTCACAAACGCAGCCTCCTGAAGAAGTGAGAAAAATCGCAAGCTGAGACAGAAAAAAGTCTCAGCCTGCATTTATGACTGACTCTGAAAAAGGCCCATAGTGAGGAAATAAATTGTATGAATAACTTACCCCATCCAATCATCAGATACATTCTAAAATGTCTGTTTGGAGAAAATATGACCACAAGAAGTGTGTGCAGGTAAAGTCCTTCAACCAATAACCAATAGAAATTTGCCGTTACACAGTAATGAAAAAATACTAAAACAATCTTACACCCGATCTGCAATAGCAAAAGGAAAAATATGGTACATTAGCTTTAATATATCAGTTATTAGTAACATTAGTTACATTACATTATATCAGTTTTAAATGTGATTGCTACAACAGAAATAAAACTTGATGACTGATCAATATATATCTACTGTAGCTGTCTATCTAATATCTGTATCTCATTTTTATATATAAATATTATATCCACCGCATATTTATTCATCACATATCCAGCTCATATTTATCTATACATCTCATATCCAGCTCATATTTACCTATACATCTCATATCCAGCTCATATTTATCTATACATCTCATATCCAGCTCATATTTACCTATACATCTCATATCCAGCTCATATTTATTTATACATCTCATATCCAGCTCATATTTACCTATACATCTCATATCCAGCTCATAATTATCTATACATCTCATATCCAGTTCCTACAATAGTTTATCTATATACATCTAATATCCAGCTCCTACAATAGTTTATCTATATACATCTCATATCCATCTCATAATTATCTATACATCTCATATCCAGCTGCTACAATAGTTTATTATATACATCTCATATCCAGCTCCTACAATAGTTTATCTATATACATCTCATATCTATCTCATATTTATCTATACATCTCATAGTCACCTCCTACAATCTTTCTCTATATACATCTCCTATATATCTAATATGTATCCAAATTGTAAAGCGCAACGGAATTTGTTGCGCTATATAAGAAACTGTTAGACAATATTATTATTATTATGTATTATCTATCTATCTATCTATCTATCTATCTATCTATCTATCTATCTATCTATCTAATAAGCTAAATTAGAAAATATTTATTTGATTGAACATAAGATAGGGATTGACCATTTCTCAAAAATGTAATAACCATTGTACAGTAAAACAAAAATTTTACATGACAAATCATCTTTGTTTGCTTAGTACTTACATTTACGAGTTTCATTCTTTTATTTTGAAAAATTAAACTTCAGGTTTATGTTAAGTAAATTACTATATTACTATACTATATTTAGCTAGAAAATAAGTGAAAATCAATAATTTATTCAAGAATCCTTTGTTAGATTCTAAACACTGATAAACTAATGTTTTGCATTTTTATTCACTTGATTGACATAAAAATAGTTCTACACTCCCCCCCACTTGTAAAAACAGTAGACGTCTCCCAAGTTCTGTTCTTGGGCCTCTCCAATTATATATACAGCTATACATCCTCTTCAGATGAGCTGATCAGCTCTTTTGACCTCCAATACCATCTCTATGCTGTTGACACTCAGATCTACCTTTCTCCCTGACCTCTCCCCCTCTCATATCTCCCCCACTCATCTCTTCAGCTGTTTCTGCTATCTTTTCATGGATGTCCCAGCGCTTTCTTATACTTAATATGTTTAAGGGGCCCATTTATCATTGTAAATTTGTGGCTATATCCCAGAAAACACCAATTTTTGGGGGTTAACTGCAAATATTACGTTTTTCCCAGATGTATGAAGGATATCTGATATCTGCTGCGATCCCTCCACGGCAGCCACATCCCCCATAGGTTTCTATTGGGGATGCGATGCATCCAAATTTACAAACATCCAGAATGCAATGCATTCTGGATGCTGGCCCCAGCAATTAATGCCATCTGAAGATGGCATTATCCACTGTAGCCTATGGGCTACACTTTGCATAATTAGCTGGGAGAGGGTTCTTCCGGAACCCTCCCCGGCAATGGCGGCCATGCATGTGCGGTCAGTGTGACTGCGCAGTAGTCCCAGCAGCACTCCCGGAACATCACAGAGACAGGTTTCTTTCAGGGCGCCTCTCCCTGCGGGTGCTGGATAATACATTCTGGCGATAGGATTGCCTCTTGCAATACAATCATGGGCAGTACTGTCATGCCCAGATCGCATTGCAATTGTGATCATTAATAAATGGGGCCCTAAGACTGAGCTGATCATCTTCACACCCTCATGCATAACTTCACCTCCCATAATATTATTATCTATTGATGGCATAACGATCTCCTGTAGCCCCCAAGTGCACTGTCTTGGAGTTATCCTTGATTCCTCCCTCTCCTTCAAACTGCACAGTACTTTTTGCAGTCTTGCCATTTCTACTGTATCTCAAAAATATTTCCAGGATCAGACTCTTTCTCACCCTGGATGCTACTAAGACCTTCATCCACTCACTGGTTATCTCCAGAGTGGACTATGGTAATCTCCTCCTCTCTGGCCTCTCTGACTCCCACCTCTCTACCACTCCAATCTGTCCTCAATGCTGCTGCCCGGCTTGTCTTCCTCTTCAAATGTACTACATCTGCATCCCCTCTCCTGAAAACCTCTACAGAACCTAATACAAGCTTCTCACACTCACTTACTCTGACATTATCTCCCTCCACACTCCAGCCTGCCCTCTTCACTCTTCAAATGAATGCCACCTCTCCTGCCATCTGATTACTTCCTCACACTCCCATCTACAAAATGTTGCCTTACTGCTCCTGCTCCAGTGTTCAGGTGAGTATTTCTCCCCCTCCCGATTCCCTACCCCCAACCACCCTAACCCTCCTTTTAATGGCTAACCCTGTGTTGATCCCAGCACCGAAAGTCCTGTAGTCCGGTGAGATGTGTCCCCGGCGGGACACATCTCACCAGACTGTTCCCGGCCGCGAGTGACATTTGGTGCTGACTGCAAGCTGGGTGCAGCTCTCGGACCAGCGGCCATTTGAATTTGGCGCCGGCCACAAGCCAATTACGGCTTGTGGACCGGCAGCCAATAAAAAGCATCATCTGTCGTCAGATGCCATTGGGCAGAAAAGCCAGTATGATGGCGGCTGGCGGAGGATGCAGACATCGCAGGAAGAGCTCTGGTGGCCATGGAAGAGGCCAAAAGATGCCGGGCTGAAGTCAGAAGAGCTCCGGCAGCAGTGCCACTGGGCAGGATGGGCCAGTGATAGAAGAATGCAGCTGAGGACTGAACAGGTAGGCTACCATTAATCCCTCCCTAGAGCACCAGGTTGTTGGGCACTAGGCCCGTGGAGTAATTAGGCCTGTGGCACTGATAGGGGGTTCTGTTTATTCCTTGGGTGCCCAACTCCCTAGTTACGCCCCTAATGGGGACTCAATTAATTGTGAAAATACAGAGACTGTAAAAAAAAATTAGTAATTTCTCTGTGGTATGCCTCTTGATAAATACTGTAGAAGTGATAATGCCATTCGGTCTTTTTTGGTTTGTAAATAACACTTCAGGAGAATGTGTCTGTACCTTGATTTCTCATAAAAATAGTTATCAGCAGATTAAATGCTGCAATGGTACTCATTTATGGATATTTACCAACATTGCGACGTACAAAATAGCACTAAAACATTTTAACACTATTTTTACAAGGTTCGTGCAGATTTAATAAACTATTGCTGAACACACTACAGTGCAACTTACTGTGCGTGGATGTAAAAATAAGCATTACAAGGATAGAGGGAGCAATTTACTTAGCCTTGAATGGATAAAGTGAAGAGGTAAAGTACCAACCAAATAGCTCCTGTTATTTTTCAACAAAGCCTGTGACATGGCAGTTTGGAGCTGATTGGCTGGTACTTTAGCTCAGGGCCTTATTCAGGTTGGATCGCACATCTGCATTCATATGCACCCGTTAGTTGCGAAAATATGCTAATGAATGCAATCGCATGGCAACCGCAGCACTATACCAAGACGCCCATCACTGTATAAAGCCGCCCACTTCCCATGACATGCATCCTCAAGTCAGTGTAAACATCGAGTAACATCAGAACCATTCACACAGTTGGCGTTGACCTGACCCTACCTCACGAACTGCTAAACTTCCTGTCGACCATCTAGACCGCTGCCAGCGTATGCAATCGCAGGGGCTTAATTATGCATGCCCCTGTAACGGCGTTCAAATGCACAGGCACACCTGCGTTCCTTCGACCACCCCCCTTCTCCACCCCCAACCGGCCACTTCATGTCAATCACTATGAGATGGGACTGCGTGCTCGCTGCAATCGCTTCCCAATTGCAGCAGCCGGTTCGCACACTGCGATGCATGCGCAGAGCACAAACATTGACCGGCTGCGCGCTAACGCAGCCGTGCGATCCAACCTGAATAAGACCCTCAGTTCGCTTTATCTCTATCCAAAACTTTGTAAATAGACCCTAGAAAACCCACAACTGCCTTACCACATTTTTCATAGTGCAATCAGCAGACTGGATGGCAGCAATCCTTGGATGACCACTTTGCCAGTTATGTCCCGCTACTGTCCATTCACCTAGCAGCATTTTGATTAACGTTATAAAATTGTTCAAATTGGTTACATTTGTGTGTTTTAATTAAAAAATTTGTCTGAACAACCATTTTTGGCTATTTTCCAGTGTTTGTGAGCAAATGGACGATTGTCATTTGCTCCCATACATTACCAGGTTTTCATTCCAACCAGCCAGATTGGACAGATAATTGTAGAGTGGATGGCCAGCTTAAGCCAAATGAGAGAACGAGGATTATTTAGTGACTTAACAATGACAACCTAAATGGTTTTGGTGACCACCCATATTGCATCCTAGCACATCATGTCATAACATGGTAGCCAATCTACTAACCAGAGAGTCTGGACAGGAGTAAGAACCTGAGAAGAGAAAATCATCCTTCACTAATACTGAGATAGCTTTCAAAATAAAAGAGAGGAACAAATTCAGATGGATGTAGTTCCTTGTACAGTGAAGTTTTCTAGAACAAAAAAAGAGGGAAAATTAATCACACTGAATGAAATCTAGATGCTCTTGGTTATCCATCATTAAACACATTGTACAATTCCAAAGGCCATGGTGCATGTGCTGCAATGGCATACCGGCAGCACTCAGAAGCAAGGATAATGGGATATACCAAGCTATTCATAAAAAAGTATTTGTCCAGCTAATTTTCTCCTTTATTTGTAAAGTTTTTCATTCCATACAACTGCAAATCTTCTACCAACACTTAATATTATCTAAAATTGACCATCAGAAAACTAACAACATGTAAGGGAGAACCTTATTTATTTAGTACCTGGGATACCCGACGTTGCCCGGGTTGAATACTGGACCCTGAAGTACACTTGCAGCCTTTTTTACATCATCCTCGCTTATAACCTGTACAACTATGAAAATTAGGAGTAAATGACAGTGCAGGCAGGTGTATTCTCATACTGTTTGGAATACAGTATATCAGGAGCAGACTGACTTACAGAACAGAAATCAGTATAACTTCACAAAATCACTTAAGTTTCAGAAATCACTGCAGAACAAAGGAGGTGATTCAGCTGCAGATGGATGTGCTATCGCAATATATGGTAATACAGCAGGAGGCATCACCTCAATATAACAGTATAACCCAGGAAATAACTGACCCAGGCACCAAATGTTGGTGTAATTCTTATCCCTAACTCTCCTCAATATAACAGTATAACCCAGGAAACATCTGACCCAGGGCAGGATGCATGACATGACCCTTCTTATGCATGCCGGCATTAGCTATGCCGTTATGCATGAAGAAATTCACAAAGCACAGCTCTCTCGGTAAGAGCTGTCCTTTGCGGATGAGGTCCGGGTCTATGACCGAGAAGCCCCTCAGTGCTCTCCCAATAAGGGCGCCAATGATGAGGGGTGTTTTTCCTTCTTTCTTTTTGTACACACAGGCCATTGCCATCTTGTTTAATCCCAATATATCTGAAGCAAATATTCTATTTTTCACATAACTAACATCAGGTTATACGTAACATAAATATATAAACTCGCAACGTGTTTAACCAGAATTATATACCTTTTAAATCATTTGGATAATTTCCTTTCATAAAAATAACGATGCACACAAAATGTTATAAGTGAAATGTTTTTATATTCATCAAATCAATCTTCATAAAATCACTGCTTGTTAAAATACAATATAGACGATACAAAGATGAGAGAGAGCGAGAGTGAAAGTAAAATGGTTGCTGAGTGAGAGTGTGTGTAGGCGTTGTTGGGGCTCTTGTCCTATTGTTCACACCACATGGTCTCTGAACACAAACTCCATTTTGAATGTCAGAAAGACTCACATAATGTTGTAACTTCTGTAAATCATATATCCATTAATGATCATAATTATAATAATTATAATAAACCTATCTGAACTATACAACACCAAAACTGGGTAGAGTTATAACTATGATCACAAGACTAGTAATTCACAACTTCCATTGAAACAAGCACATGATTCAATGGGTAAACGTGGAGCACATGGAATTTCCTTTGTTCACACCACATGGAGGTAGCCATCTTTAAAAAACTGCAGACTACCTTTCACTCGGTAATCATTATTTATACCAAATCTATTTGAACTATAAAATCCCCAAACTATGATAGTACATAACTTCACAATACTATCACAATATGGCTAGCAATATGGCTAGCAATCCGCAACTCCCATGGGACCACAACCACTAGCTGAATTCAACCTGAAATATTCACATTCCATACTACAATATTTTAACCAGATTCCATTATATAATGTTTCAGAAAGTATAAACTACTAAACAGTGTACATTACTTATAAACTTATTACAATGTAATTGGCCACTACCGCATTACGGGTTCCTTCATCACCAGCTGATATAAAACAATTATATATATTCTGCAGATTGCAATATTTCACCCAATTTTCATCTTAATCCTAACTACACCATGTTACAGTCAGATCACAAGAATACAATACACACTAAACCTATCTCTCTCAGACAGTACTATTGTTAAAGCACATGGTGGATCGTATGAACGAACTACAGTCTCCATTAAACACATGTGAATAGACAAAGACTACACCATATCATCCACTGTATGCTAACACAGACTTATGAATTCCCTTACCAAACTACAAACTTATTACATATTGTCTACTACAGATTAACACAAACTATCTAAGGCATAACCAAAGCATTACAGCTTGATAACCTGGCCGTTAACAAAGATTCCACTATGAACCACAATATTAATCACTACATAAATCACTACAAACTATACTAACTACTTAATACATAAGCCATATCCCTTAAAACACATGATTTCTTCATCTTGCCTGTAAGCCATGTGTGGTTGGAGAGACAGAATACGTAGCCTCCAGGTAGATAAACAGCCAGTTTCTCCATGTCTCCAAGAGATTGAGGTTGCATCTTCCTAGTCTGGTTGCCACAGTCAGAGTGACCATGTCCTTCAGTTAGTATAATTGAGGTCTGGGGTCTCTTTGTGAACCCAACTCCGCCTGATAGGTATGTTCAAAAAGGGGGTGTTCCGGGATTTTACCTCGGGTATGTGTGAATACATACATATATATATATATATATATATATATATATATACATACACACATATATTTTATTAATATATGTTGATTTTAACATATACACTGTAACAATAGGGTAACACCATCAGGAGATGGCCTACCCACCGCAACCAAGCCCCTGAGTGCATAGCATTCCAGGGCTTGGTGAATATGAGAAATGCAATCAAACCAGCATTTTAAGGGTTTGACCGAATTTCTCCCTTTGCTGCATCCTGCCCCCAGGCACCAAATGTTGGTGTATTTCCTATCTCTATCTCTCGTCTATATAACAGTATATCCCTGTAAACATCTGACCCAAGCACCAAATGTTGGTGTAATTCTTATTTCTAACTCTTCTTAATATAACAGTATAACCCGGAGAACATCTGACCCAGGCACCAAATGTTGGTGTAATTCTTATCTCTAACTCTTCTTAATATAACAGTAAACCCTAGGAAACATATGACCCAGGCTCAAAATGTTGGTGTAATTCTTATCTCTAACTCTCCTCAATATAACAGTATAACCCAGGAAACATATGACCAAAGTACCAAATGTTGGAGTAATTCATATCTCTAACTCTCCTCAATCTAACAGTATAACCCAGGAAATACTGTATCTGACCCAGGCTCCAAATGTTGGTGTAATTCTTATCTGTTAGTTACCTGTTCTCTTCCCCCCCACCACACTAAACCTCCACCTGACCCACCACCTGCTGTCACCCTTACTCATTCAGAAGCCAGCCACATAACCCCACACTCCTTATCCCCCTGCTCTAGATCAATATCACCTCCACACTACATCAACCCTAATAATCTCTTTCTCCTCTCGCCTCTTAACTCTATCCCTCTCTCCTGTTTCCTCTGGAAAGCCAGTTTTGTCTATTATAAACTGGTCTCTGTTCATGAGCACTTCTTCTGCAACGCCGTGATTCACCTTGCCATCACCAAACCCTGGATTTACCCATCTGACACCACTGCTCCTGCAGCTATCTCCTTTGGGGGCCTCACATTCTCTCACAGACCCTGGCCTGGAGGTTTCCAGGGTGGTGATCTTGGGGTCCTGCTATCCTTGGGTCACTCCTACCAAGTCTTACCTTCTGAACCCTCCATCTCATTCTTCACATTCAACACTAATGACATTTGCCTCTTCCAACTTCTTCGAGTAGCTGCCGTTGTTTTGTCTCCCTGGCCTTAGTTCAAAATTTCTCCATCACTTGACTTCCTGGCTCTTGATCTTCCAATGGGCCCTCAAGACCCATTTCTTCCTCAATGCTTTACAGCACTGATCCTAACCCACTACTCTATGCTCCTTCCTCACTATCTAGCCCATCTGTGTTACCCCTGTTTGTATGACCCTCACCTTAGAATGTAAGCTCTCGTTAGCAGGGCCCTCTTCCCTCACATGCTTCTTGTTGCCTTACTTTTACTTTCATTTACAACAGCACCTAAAACTTGGTTACTGACACCCTGCTGCTTATTTAGGTGTTATGCAGCATTGTTTATAAATAATGTACTTGTCCTGCATTGTCTGTACTGTTAATAACTGTTGTCTTGTGTGCTTATTTGTTTCTGTACTTTGTAAGGCGCTGCGGAACCCTTGTGGCACCATATAAATAAAGGATAATAATAATAATAATAATAATAATAATAATAATCTATAACTCTCCTCAATATAACAGTATAACCCAGGAAACATCTGACCCAGGCACCAAATGTTGGTGTAATTATTATCTCTAATGCTCCTCAATATAACAGTTTGACCCAGGAAACATCTGATCCAGGTGCCAAATATTGGTGTAATTCTTAACTTTAACTCTTCTCAATATAACAGTATGATCCAGGAAATATCGGACCCTGGCTCCAAATGTTGGTGTAATTCTAATCTCTAACTCTCCTCAAAATAACAGTATAATCCAGGAAACATCTGACCCAGGCACCAAATATTGGTGTAATTCTTAACTCTAACACTGCTTAATATAACACATAACCCAGGACACATATGACCCAGGCTCCAAATGTTGGTGTAATTCTTATCTCTAACTCTCCTCAATATAACAGTATAATGCAGGAAACATCTGACCCAATTACAAAATGTTGGTGTAATTCATATCTCTAACTCTCCTCAATATAAAGGTATAACCCAGGAAACATCTGACCCAGGTACCAAATTTTGGTGTAATTCTGATATCTAACTCTCAATATCACAGTATGACCCAGGCACCAAATGTTGGTGTAATTCTAATCTCTAACTCTCCTCAATATAACAGTATAACCCAAGAAATATCTGACCCTGGCTCCAAAAATTGGTGTAATTCTAATCTCTAACTCCCCTCAATATAACAGTATAACCTAGGAAACATCTCTTATCTCTAACTCTCCTCAATATTACAGTATAACCCAGGAAACATCTGACCCAGGCACCAAATGTTGGTGTAATTCTTATCTTTAACTCTCCTCAATATAACAGTATAACCCAGGAAACATCTGACCCTAGCACCAAATGTTGGTGTAATTCTTATCTATAACTCTCCTCAATATAACACTATGACCCAGGAATTATCTGACGTAGGGTCCAAATGTTGGTGTAATTCTAATCTCTAACTCTCCTCAATATAGCAGTACAACCGAGGAAACATCTGACCCAAGAACCAAATGTTGTTGTAATTCTAGACTCTAAATCTCCTCAATATAACAGTATAACCCAGGAAATATCTGACCCAGGCTCCAAATGTTGGTGTGATTCTTATCTCTAACGCTCTTCAATATAATAGTATAATCCAGGAAACATATGACACAGGCTCCAAATGTTGGTGTAATTCTTATCAATAACTCTCTTCAATATAGCAGTATAACCCAGGAAATATCTGACCCAGGCTCCAAATGTTGGTGTGATTCTTATCTCTAACTCTCTTCAATATAAGAGTATAACTCAGGAAATATCTGACCCAGGCTCCAAATGTTGGTGTAATTCTTATCTCTAATGCTCCTCAATATAACAGTTTAACCCAGGAAACATCTGATCCAGGTGCCAAATATTGGTGTAATTCTTATCTCTAACTCTTCTTAATATACCAGTATGACCCAGGAAATATCTGACTCTGGCTCCAAATGTTGGTGTAATTCTAATATCTAACTCTCCTCAATATAACAGTATAACCAGGAAACATCTGACCCAAGAACCAAATGTTGGTGAAATTCTAATCTCTAACTCTACTCAATATACCAGTATGACCGAGGAAATATCCGACCCAGGCAACAATGTTGTTGCAATTCTAAACTCTAAATCTCCTCAATACAACAGTATAACCCAGGAAATATCTGACCCAGGCTCCAAACGTTGGTGTAATTCTTAACTCTAACTCTCCTCAATATAACAGTATGATCCAGGAAATATCTGACTCAGGCACCAAATATTGGTGTAATTCTTATCTCTAACACTGCTTAATATAACACATAACCCAGGACATATATGACCCAGGCTCCAAATGTTTGTGTAATTCTTATCTCTAACTCTCCTCAATATAACAGTATAATGCAGGAAACATCTGAACCAAATTACGAAATGTTGGTGTAATTCATATCTCTAACTCTCCTCAATATAAAGGTATAACCCAGGAAACATCTGACCCAGGTACCAAATTTTGGTGTAACTCTGATATCTAACTCTCAATATAACAGTGAGTTGGTGTAATACTGATCTCTAACTCTCCTCAATATAGCAGTATAACCCAGGAAACATCTGACCCAGGCACCAAATGTTGGTGTGATTCTTATCTCTAACTCTCCTCAATATAACAGTTTAACCCAGAAAATATCTTACCTTGGCTCCAAATGTTGGTGTGATTCTTATCTCTAACTCTCCTCAATATAACAGTATAATCTAGGAAACATATGACACAGGCTCCAAATGTTGGTGTAATTCTTATCAATAACTCTATTCAATATAGCAGTATAACCTTTGAAATATCTGACCCAGACTCCAAATGTTGGTGTGATTCTTATCTCTAACTCTCCTCAATATACCAGTATGACCCAGGAAACATCTGATCCAGGTGCCAAATGTTGGTGTGATTCTTATCTCTAACTCTCTTCAATATACCAGTATGACCCAGGAATTATGTGACCCAGGCACCAAATGTTGGTGAAATTCTTATCAATAACTCTCCTCAATATAACAGTATTATCCAGGAAACATAAGACAAAGGCTCCAAATGTTGGTGTAATTCTTATCAATAACTCTCCTTAATATAACAGTATAACCCAGGAAATATCTGACCCAGGCTCCAAATGTTGGCGTGATTCTTATCTCTAACTCTCTTCAATATACCAGTTTAACCCAGGAAACCAAATATTGGTATAATTCTTATCTCTAACTCTCCTCAACATACCAGTATGACCCATGAATTATCTGACCCAGGCACCAAATGTTGGTGTAATTCTTATCTCTAACTCTACTCAATATAACAGTTTAACCCAGGAAACATCTGACCCAGTCACCAAATGTTGGTGTAATTCTTATCTCTAGCTCTCCTCAATATATCTGTAATAGTATAACCTAGGAAATGTCTTAATGTGCTGGCGGTTTTCACCTGGGACCCTCGCAAGACGGTATGGACTTGGCTGCATCCGACACACAGGTCACGGCCCTCAGCATAGTCAACAAGCCGGGTCAAAACCAAACGGACAAGATGGTACCAGGGAGCAGACTTATGCAGTTCAGGGAGGATAGTCAAGGTCAGAACCAGACTGTCAAATGCAGTACCAGGGATCAGACGAAAAAGGGTCAGAAACGAAGCCAAGGTTAGGAACGGATATCTAGTACACAGGAACACTGGAGTAAGGTAATAGAGCCTATACTATGGCACTTGTGCTCCCAGGGGCTTCCTTTTATAGGCAGGGCTTGAATTTAGGTGCCTCCTGTGATGTCCCCAGGTGGCATGTATGGCCCTTTAAATCAGTGACAGGTTGGCTCACACACCCGTAGGGAGCCACAGCCGCCTGCACCATGCTGGAGGAGGGAGAAAGCAGCGTCTAGTGGCGGGTGCAGGGGACCCCCTGTCCGCTGCCTTGCCGCAGACCATCACTGCTGGATCTGGTAAGTGTGTATCGGTGTGCGGCACACTGTAACATTACCCCCCTCCTTTAGGGATGGGTGCTGAACACCCCACAAATGGCTTGCCAGGGAACTTCTGATGGAATTTCCCAAGAAGTTGGGGTGCATAAATATCTGAGGCCTTGACCCAACAGCGCTCTTCAGGACAATATCCCTGCCAGTCTACCAGAAAATAGATAGTACCACGCAATATTCTAGAATCCAAAATCTGCTTTACCTTGTACTTCTCCTGATGATCTACTGGAATAGCTGAAGGAGGATCACCGTGCCTCAAAATTCATTACAGAACTAATGGTTTCAAGAGGGAGACGTGAAAAACATTCAGTATTTGAAGCTTGTCAGGAAGCTTTAGGTGATATGCAACCGGATTTGTCACTTGGAGAGTCTGGAATGGCCCAATAAATCTAGGAGCAAATTTCATTGCAGGCACCCTGAGTCGCAAATGTTTGGTTGACAGACAAACTCTGTCACCCGCACATAGTAAAGGCAACCTCTTCCTTCTCCTGTCCGCAAACACCTTGTACCTCGAAGTTGCTCTGCATAAGTTTTTCTTTACTTCCCACCAGTTATCACGGATGACTGGAAGTGATACGACCCCACAGCTAGCAAATCTGGTAACACAGGATACAATCCATACTGAATAAAAATGGAGAGTGACCTGTTGCCTCATGAAATAAATTGTTATGAGCAAATTTGGCCCATGGCAGCAAGAAGACCCAGTCGTCCTGATTGGCCGACATATACATTCAAATTAATTTTTTCAAAACCTGATTCGCCCGCTCTGTCTGACTGACCATTACTCTGGGGATGGTAGGCTGACGAAAAGATCAGATTGACTCCAAAACATCTGCACAGTGCCCTTCAGAATTTGGAAGTAAACTGCACCCCACGGTCAGACACAATGTCTTTAGGGAATCCGTGCAACCTAAAAAACTCCCTTATGAATGCCTCTGCTAGCTTTGGAGCCAAAGGTTGACCTTTTAATGGAACAAAGTGAGCAGCCTTGGAAAACCTGTCAACCACTACCCAGATAGTGTTGAAACCTTGGAATAATGGCAGATCGGTGACAAAGTATATAGAAACATGGGTCCAGGAATGGTCAGGCACTGATAATGAATGCAGACATCCTGAGGGTGGGTGGGGTGGGACTATGTTTTGAGTACAGGTAGTACAGGCTGCCACAAAATCCTTGACATCTTGATGGACAGTAGACCACCATTCCTGAGGATTAATTCCAGAGTTTTCTTTACACCCGCATGGCCAGTAAAGCGTGAACCATGAGCCCAATGAAACAGCTTTGCACAAAGTTCAGGTGCTATGCATGCTTTCTCTGGAGGTATTTTGGCCTTTGTGGTTACCGGTAGAAAGCAAGTTGGATTCAGAATAGGCTTATTCTCTCGAAATTTGTCCTCCTTAGCGGAACTGAATGCCCATGACAAAGCATCAGCTTTGACTTTTTTACTGCCTGGGTGGTAAGTGATTACCAGATTGAAGCAAACAAAGAACAGAGACCATCTGGATTGATGATAGTTCAGACAGTGAGCGGTCCTGAGGTAAGTAAGATTCTTGTGGTCAGTGTAAACCATCACAGGAAATTTTGTCCCCTCCAACAGGGATCGCCACAACTGTAGGGCCAACTTGATGGCTAACAGTTCTTTATCCCCAATGGCATAGTTTTTCTCCGGGGTTGAAAACTTGTGGAAAAAAAAAGGATGGGCGCGGGGATAAAACACTGCTTCAATCGATCGAATGCTTCCTCTGCTTCAAGCAGCCACACCCGGGTATCTTGTCCCATCTTGGTGAGAGCAGTGATTGGATCTGCAATCGACGAGGAATTCCTGAACTGCCGGTAAAAGTTACAGAAACCCAGAAAATGCTGTATCACTTTTAATCCCACTGGTCGGGGCCAGTTGACAATGGCAGAAAGCTTCTCAGGGTCCATTTGGAATCTAGAGCCCTAAATAATTGAACCCAGGAATGGCAGCTGCTTTTGCTCGAAGGAGCACTTCTCTAACTTGCAGAAGAGCCAGTTAGTCCGCAATCATGACAGTACTTCATGTACATGTTCACGATGATTCACTAGATCCTTGGAGAAGATTAGGATATTGTCCAGATACACCACAACATAGTTGTATAACAGATCATGAAAGATGTTGTTCATGTACTTTTGTAAAACAGCAGGGGCATTGCTTAAACCAAAAGGCATAACCAAGTATTCATAATGACCATCACGTGTGTTGAAGGCCATCTTCCATTCATCCACCTCACAGATTCTGATTAAGTTATAGGCCCCACAGAGATCTAACTTGCAAAAAAACCTTTGCTCCTTTAATACGATCAAAAAGTTCAGAGATTAGTGGTAGTGGGTATCGATCCTTAACAGTAATGGCATTCAGGCCCAGATAATCTATACATGGTCTCAATCCTCCATCTTTCTTTTTAACGAAAAACAACCTAGCTCCCGCAGGCAATTTAGCCTCTCTGATGAATCCTCACTCCAGGTTCTCCTGGATGTACTCGGACACCACCTGAGCTTCAGGAAACAAGAGAGGAAACACTCTTCCACGAGATGGCATTTTCCCTGGAAGTAAATTTATAGCACAGTCCCACTCCTGATGAGCTGGAAGCGTTTCAGCGGCTTTCTTACTGATTACATCCTCAAAGGATTGGTATGAGTTGGAAGAGGATTCTCTGGGGAGATGGCCAAACTCTGAATGGCACGCTGTGTTGGTTTGATGGATGGCAAGCATGACTGATGGCACTGGGATCCTCACAACAGAATTTGAGTTTCATTCCAATCTAAAATAGGAGCACTCCTGCATAGCATTGGAAGACCCAGAATAATCGGATTTTCTGCTGACGGGAGTTTGTAAATGAAACCAACTCCTAATGAAGAGCACCGACTTGCATGATGACCTCTGAATTCACAAAGTGAATGGTAGCCATAGGAAGTTTGTTCCCATCCACTCTGATAATGCAGAGTGGTGCCTCGAATGGCACACTGGGAATACCTAACTCTAGAACTTTCTTGGCTGAGATGAAGTGGCCATCAGCACCAGAGTCCAAAAAGGCCTTAATAACATCAGAGGGTTTTTCTAAAATTAGAGTAACGTCAATAGTAAACTGTGAAGAAACTTTTCCCCTTGGGGTGTGCTGAAATCCACCTAATCTGACCACCCCTCGATCAGTTAGGACTTTTTGTTTGCCGGACGTTTAGAACAGCCTGAGAGAAGGTGTCCTGGTTCTCCGCAGTACAAACACAGTTTGTTCCTGAACCTCCTTTTCCTCTCTGCAGCAGGTAGACGTGACTTCCTGATCTGCATAGGTTCTTCTGGAGCCTCAGCCGAAGCTGTGAAATGAGGGGCAAGCTTGAAACTGAAGCATCTGGACTGTTCTTTCTCTAGTGCTCTTTCTCTGTGGTGGAGATCTACCCGGATACACAAAGAGATCAGATCGTCCAAGGAGGTTGGTAATTCCCTGGACGCCAATACGTCCTCGATTTGCTCTGACAGACTTTGCATAAATCCAGCCACCAAGGCCTCATTTATTCCACCCTAATTAAGGGTTTGGAATTGCGCTGCGTATTGCCCCGCAGTCTGGTTGCCTTGCTTCAGTTGTAGAATGGCCAAACCTGCATAGGACACTCGTCCAGGCTCATCAAAGGCTTTCCGAAGAGCCGCTATGAACTCAGGGCCTGATTCAGACCCGGTCGCAAGCGCTGAGTGCTCGCAACCAGGTCGATGGTGGCCCAGAGTGCATGCGCACGACGGAGCCGGCTCCGTTGTGCGCATGCGCGAGACCCGGATAGCGACGGGCAATCCGTTGGTTCGGGTCTCGTACCAAAGGAGGCATGCTGTCAATGTTGAGTGACAGCACGCCCCCTTTGGTGGGCGGGGCGGGGGAGTGGCTGCCCAAATGGAGGCGTTCCCATGTGAACGCCTCCATTTGGCGGCGGCCCCACTGACATCATGAGTGATGTCAGTGGGAGAGATTTCAGCTTTGTCAGAGCCAAAATCTCTCTGGGGCTTGCGGAAACGAGACCCTACCACAAGAGTCTCGTCGCAAGCCTGATGGTCGCAATGGTCTTGACCATCGCGACTATCTTCCTGGCCGCTCGCTATAGCTGTGGGTCTCCTGGCCTCCACTATCTTTTCCCTAGCCCTTCCCCATGAGGCCGTTCCCCTTTCTTGGGTGCATTATGTCCCTTTGAAAAATGAGGGGGGCGCCAATGCTCTTTCTGGCACAGGGCACCAAAAAGTCTAGTTAAGGCTCTGTTCCTGATTATCGGCAATCTGTACTTGGGGAAGTGCTCATTCTGTGAATGTTCAGAATCCACGACCTTGGTCGCAGTGCTGGGATCGCAAATGCAGCAGAGGGTGTCATACACCTCCTACCTCATTTGCATATTAGCATGGACGGAATTGCAAAGATGCTTGCGTGCAGCTTTGCAATTCCGTCCTGAGCTGAATCACCCCCTAAATTCACTTTAACAACTAAGTAATAATTTGGAAAATCCATGGTAATTATATACTTTTTGTGGCCAGTACATTTTAAAATATGAGTTGCTCATTTGAAAAGCAAAATGAAAAGCTCTTCTAAACATATCCACTCATATTGTTGTTGTTCAGCCGGTGTAAAATATTTAATTGTTAACTTGCCTAAGGTTATGACCTCTCGGCATGTCTATCTCTTCTCAACCTTGAAGGACATGAAAGATAATTTGTTGCAAACTGATGTTTCCCACACAACAGGAATCCTTATTTCAAAATAGATTATACATAGCAATGCAAAAACAGAAGGTTAAGTTTTTACATTTTTCAACAAAAAAAAGTTTTAAATTCACTAACAAACTATGACTTTGAGAAATTTGATTAATCAAATGAATGCATTTAATTTTGCTATTAATTGCTAAGATTATTTTTCTAAAAATGTATGAGAAAAGTATTTCCTAAAAGAACATATTTACTAGGGAATGCATTTACTAAAGTTGGATTCTGGACAAAATGAGAAAATCAGGGTCACATTCCCTTTGTGGTTTTCACCATAATTGGTAAAAGTTGACTGATTAATGTATTTTTGGAAAAATTCTTTAGTATCATGTGAACCCACTTATTTTAATTTAGCAAAAGCAGGGCCACAACTAGGGGGGGGCTAGAGGTGCACGTGCACCGGGTGCCAGATTGCAGGGGGTGAAAAAAGCTGACTCGAGGTGGCTTGGGGGCTGCAGACTCAGAAAATGGCCATCCAAAAATGGCCACCGCCAAAGAGGAGACATGCTAGAGGTCCTTACTGGCCCTCTAGTGTCTGTCTCCTCCTTGGTGGCGGCCATTTTTGGATGACCGTTTTCAGCAAATTCCATCCAGACTTGCCGTCCGCATGGACTTTGCTGAAAACGGCCATCCAAAAATGGACGCCGCCTAAGAGGAGACAGATGCTAGAGGTCCTACCTGACCTCTAGTGTCTGTTAGGCCAGCGCAATGGACACAGCGTTCCCAGCACCGGGAACGCTGGCGCTGCCGGGAGAAAATGCATCTTCTCCCATGAAATCCCCTGGCAACGAGCATAAACCCCCATGGCAAGAAGCATAAACCCCATGGCAATGAGCATGTAACCCCCATGGCAAGAAGCATAAACCTCATGGCAAAGAGCGTAACCCCATGGCAACGAGCATGTAACCCCCTTGGCAAGAAGCATAAACTTCATAGCAACGAGCGTAACCCCTGCCAACGAGCATGTAACCCCTGGCAATGAGCATAAACCCCCTGGCAACGAGCATAAATGCCCATGGCAAGAAGCACAAACCTCATGGCAACGAGCATGTAACCCCTGGCAACGAGCATGTAACTCCATGGCAACAAGCATGTAACCCCATGGCAATGAGCATGTAACCCCTGACAATGAGCAGGTAATTTTAAAGTAATTAGAAGCCTTACTGTGGGGTATAAAATAGTGTCGGGCAAATATGTAAGTGGCACTTTTGTAATAGGCATTACAGTGTGTGGCATAATGTGTAATGGGCATTATGGTGTGTGGAATAATGTAAGTCACTATACCAAGGACGTCTCAGTAGTGCACTGCCTTATGGAGGAGCAAGGACAAACTTCAGGTACAGGAAGGGAGGGGGAGCAAAATTGCTGCCTTGCACCAGGTGACAGATATCCTAGTTTCGGCCCTGGCAAAAGGTGTGAGTGTGTAGAGAGGTGGGGTCGATTTATGAAGACAGATAGATAGATAGATAAATATAGATGTGTCCTCCTACACTGATGCTAAAGTTGTTGTAAATTACCCCTTTCAGAGTGCCAGGTTCCGAGCGATTTGGCTGCACTGAGCGTCTTTCTCACTCAAAATGTGTATCTTGGGAGAGACACAACTGCATTGATGGCTTGCACTGATCAATTTGATGTGTGACGTGTATATCTGTGTGTAACTGAGTCCGAACTGTGCAAGACGGGCTTCGATGCTGCGGCTTTTTCTCATGCCAAGTTCCGTTGTGCTTCATCTGAGACTTTGTACGTATGTAAAACTAATTCCTATGCGGTTAAAGTAGAAGTCAGAGTCCCTAGTATACTGACAGTGGTATTTTGCGGAATCTGTGATTTCAAATAAGGGCCCTCATTCAGAGCCGCTCGTAAGTGGCCGCTCGCTCGTTCTGACCGATGTTCGCACATCTGCGCATGCGTACGGTTTGTAATATGCATGCGCGAACCAGTCAGTGCGGCCGAAAATCGTTTGTTCGCTATATAGCGAATGCCTGCTATTTTGAGTGACAGGAGGAGGTGTATGTGAGTGGTAACAGGGGAAGGGGCTTGAAAACGGGGAGTGGAGATCAGAACGCAGGCGTGCTTAAAGGTCAAAACAGGCGTTTTAAGGGAGTGCATAATTAATACAGCAGCGTCATTGACCACGTCACTTGGTTTTTTTTACTCCGAACTGCTCGCAAAATAGTGGTTGAAAAAACCAACCACAAGAATAGGGAGCATTTCATACGCTGTTCAATGTACTCGATTAATCTAATAAATAGCGGACATGACGTAGGATGCGAGCGGCCAGGGGGCGTATTTTTCAAAATTACAACCGCAAGTTTTGCTCGCTCGTTCAGACTTAGAGGCGTGAACAGACCGCAACTAGCGAACGGTTCATTTGAATAGCCACCCCTTGTTTTAGAACGAACGACCGCAAATAGCGAGCGGCTCTGAATCAGGCCCAAGGTGTGCTACTCCCCTTGGAGCATCTCAGTTGTGCCGTATGGCGTATAGAAGCTAGGTGTATGAGGTCACATAAATGATGGATTAGATAGATAGATAGATAGTAGAGATTAGCAGTTTTGTTCTTTTTGCCAAATTAGTGCAAATTCGGATCTATCTTATTGACGTTCCAAAACACATGAGAGCCAGATAGCCAATAAGATGCCTTTTTTCAAATCCGAACGTAATCGAGTAGAACCGAACCACTCATATCTAAATAGATAACTTTGAATCAAGTATTGGCACTTACCTAAATAAACAAAGAATTGCGCTTCCAATTGTGAGAGCTATAAGTGAGGTGCTGTGACCAAATGTGTAGATTGCCTTGACTATTACGAAGAAGTAAATCTGTAAATACAAGAAAACTCACTTTATACTTAAAAGTATAAATTGAATAAAACTCAAATAAAAAGCAATAAAAACATCAAAAATGACATTCATTTACATATTTATAATATAAAGTTTATTAAAGAAACATAAAACAATTATACAAAAAAATTATTTTATTATATGAACAGACTAAAATATAGCATTCAAAATTTAGAATTCAAAAGAGGGTATCTGCCAAAGTACTATTATTGCAAAGAAAGCAGATTTAATAAAATTCTTAATGTTGACTTGAAACTATAACTAGAGGACAACAAAAACCAAAACTGTAAACTTCCACATTTGAGCCATGAGCTGTAAAATCATTGGCCCTCATTCAGAGCCGCTCGTTAGCGGCAGTACGCTCGTTTCGAGCGATGTTTGCACATCTGCGCATGCGTACGGTTTTTAGTACGCATGCGCGAACCAGTCAGTGCGGCCGAAAATCGTTTGTACGCTATATAGCGAGTGCCTGCTATTTTGAGTGACATAATGAGGCGTATGTGGGTGGTAACAGGGGAAGGTGCTTGAAAATGGGGAGTGGAGATCCGAACGCAGGCGTGCTTAAAGGTCAAAACGGGCGTTTTAGGGGTGTGTATATTTAAAACAGCAGCGTCATTGACCACGTCACTGGGTTATTTTATAGCCAGAACTGCTCGCAAATTTGTGGTAGCAAACACCAACCACAAGAATAGCGAGCAGTTCATACGCTGGTCGATGTACTCGATTAATCTAATAAATAGCGGACATGACGTATGGTGCGAGCGGACAGGGGGCGTTTTTAACAAATAAACGAGCGTATGTTTTGCTCGTTCGTTCAGACTTAGAGGTGTGAACAGACTGCAATGTGCGTACGGATCATTTGAATAGCCACCCCTTGTTTTTAAACGAACGACCGCAAATAGCGAACGGCTCTGAATGAGGGCCATTGTTCAGTGTTAACCTGACCACACTGGAGTTCTGTTAAACAGTAAAGTATTCACAGCAGTGAGATTCAACTGAGGAAGAGGCCATGTTCCCTAAACATACTGTGTAACCTTACTTGTCCAGAATATTGTGTACATTTTCCAAGTTGAGAAAAGACATATTTTTAGCATTAGCGCTTTTTCCCACTTCTCTGATTTTTTCTCTATCGCCTAATTATTTTCCATGCATATACTGCCGGCATAACAAGCTATGGAGGCAAGATGTTATCAACATTCATCAAGTGATGAAAGGCTTAGCTTGTCAGAGAAACATAACACCATCTAAGGATGGAGTTATGCACTTTTACTGTACCTACTGTCTCTAGAATCAGCAGGGAAGATCAGCATCTCGTTCCCTCTCCAGGAGGCCCCTGGTCCCTCATTATGTTGGAATCTGTGATTGACATGCTCTGCTGTGACAGCTGAGGTATGAAAAGCAGCCATTGACTTCTAGGCAGGGACATTACAGAGCAGGGGCTGGCTGGCAACTTTTAGCCTGGAGGGCAAATGCATGCAGGTGGCCCTGGCAGAGGAGTAGCGTGTAGCCAGGGTGCCCGGAGCACGTGCGTACTTAGGCGCCCCCCCCTCAAGTGTTCCAGGGAGGAGGCAGATCCATATGGAATTAATGTAAAGTAAAAATAAAGATATGGGGCGGCCCCCTGTAGTGGTGCCCATATGCAGTGCCCCCTGTGCCCCAGCAGAGGACTCCCTTATACAGGCCACCAGTAATGATCCTCCTATGCAGTGCCCCTTATACAGTGTCCCCAGTAGTGGTCCCCCCTGTGCAGTGCCCCTTGTGCCCCCAGTAGTAAGCTTCTTATATAGTGTTCCCAGTAGTGGTCCCCCCTGTGCAGTGCCCCCAGTAGTAAGCCCCTTATATAGTACCCCCAGTAGTGGTTCCCCCAGTAGTAGTCCCCCCTTGTAGTGCCCCCAGTAGTGCTCTCCCCCTTGTAGTGCCCCCAGTAGTAGTCCCCCCTTTGTAGTGCCCCCAGTAGTAGCCCCCCTGTTGTGCCCCCAGTAGTAATCCCCCTTGTAGAGCCCCAAGTAGTGCTCTCCCCCTTGTAGTGCCCCCAGTAGTAATCCCCCCTGTAGTGTCCCCAGTAGTGCTGTCCCCCTTGTAGTGTCCCCAGTAGTGCTCTCCCCCTTGTAGTGCCCCCAGTAGTGTTCTTCCCCGTGTAGTGTCCCCAGTAGTAACCCCCCCTTGTAGTGCCTCCAGTAGTGCTCTCCCCCTTTGTAGTGCCCCCAGTAGTAATACCCCTTGTAATGTCCCCAGTAGTGGTCTCCAACTTGTAGTGCCCCCAGTAGTGTTCTCCCCCTTGTAGTGTCCCCAGTAGTAGTCTGCCCCCAGTAGTGCCCCCCCTTCAACAGTACACACACACAAACACGTAATAAATAATTAAAAAAACACTTACCTGAATTCCCGCTCCCGCCGCCGCCATCCGCTCCTCCATCTGTCCTCCCGGGCCGGGCCGCTCTGCATTATGGGAAAGACGTCATATGGCGTCATGACGTCTCTCCCATTACCCACTGCAGGAGCCGGAAGATGGAGCGGCTCCTGCAGTGGGCGCAGCAGTCAGTGAGAGTCTGACAGACTCTCATTGGCTTCCACTCAAAACAAACACACAGCTGCCGGAGCTGGCGGCTGTGTGTTTGTAACTGTGTAGCGCTGACCGAACTCCATCCGGTCAGAGCTACACGCGCAGTGCAGCTGTGTCACACAGACACAGACTGCCCGCGGCCCGCAGCCAGCATGGCGCTGCGGCCCAGGGGGCACATGGCACCCTGCCCCCCGGCCCAGCCTGCCACTGTTACAGAGAGATTGATGGTAGCCTGGTGTCTAGACTAATAACACACACCTACCCTTCCCCAGCAAGGTTACGCCCATCCATGTGCAACCTCCCGTTTGTGCCCCCCCACCACCTCGCCGGTACATGTCCTCTGTCGATTCTGGCACTGTTCCAGAGTCTACCGTGTGTGCACTGATCTCCGGTCAAATGGCACGGGCTCCATTTTCCCTGTGATTTCTGTAGTGTGCCATGTTTCCGGTGCATATCTCTAGCCATGGAGAGGTAAGTATTGTGAATGAGCACAGGGTGTGCTGTGTATGGGACCCCTGGACCCAAGGGCACCCATTATAGATACGCCCATGCCCCTATCTAGGAAGACTAAAAAAACTTTAAGCCTGATTCTGAGATTTACACCAAAGCAATCGCAATTGTATTATCTCACGGATTGCAGTTGCTAAAATATACTAATGTCTTCCAAAGCATTGCCGAGCAAAAGGGACTCCCACTGCTGCCTTCTTATATCCGTCCAATAGCTTGCAATAACGTAAACATCGGTAACATTGACTCAGATTGGGCAGTCACACAGCATGTAAGTCGCGTCTGTCCAGCTGCAAACACTGCCTCAGAAGCTGTCTACCTGTCACTCACTTTGTGAGTGGTTCCTCTGTATGAGCATAATCGCAATGCAGTTGCTGTGCATCGGTTTTTCCCGCCAGGCTTGGATTCGAAAACGAGTCAAAATGGGTATCATCTCACACAGGACAGCTGGAGAGCTGTGTGCTGATAGTGTGCTGCTGCTGAATTGTCTGAATTGATGACTGCTGAGCTGACCTACAGTATGTGACTGTCCACTCCAGTCCTCTGGCTCTTAGAGTTAATATTGGGGGAGCTTGATAAACAATAGGTAGTAGGCAGTTAGCAAATCATTGTTTTTTCATTTTTTCATAGTGCAGGAAGTTACATGTATATTGTGATTGTCTAAGTGTGTCACATTGGTGATGTAAGCCTAAGTGTGTCACACTGGTGATGTAAGCCTAAGTGTGTCACACTGGTGATGTAAGCCTAAGTGTGTCACACTGGTGATGTAAGCCTAAGTGTGTCACACTGGTGATGTAAGCCTAAGTGTGTCACACTGGTGATGTAAGCCTAAGTGTGTCACACTGGTGATGTAAGCCTAAGTGTGTCACACTGGTGATGTAAGCCTAAGTGTGTCACATTGGTGATGTAAGCCAAAGTGTGTCACACTGGTGATGTAAGCCTAAGTGTGTTGTAAGCCTAAGTGTGTCACACTGGTGATGTAAGCCTAAGTGTGTCACACTGGTGATGTAAGCCTAAGTGTGTCACACTGGTGACGTAAGCCTAAGTGTGTCACACTGGTGACGTAAGCCTAAGTGTGTCACACTGGTGACGTAAGCCTAAGTGTGTCACACTGGTGACGTAAGCCTAAGTGTGTCACACTGGTGATGTAAGCCTAAGTGTGTCACACTGGTGATGTAAGCCTAAGTGTGTCACACTGGTGATGTAAGCCTAAGTGTGTCACATTGGTGATGTAAGCCTAAGTGTGTCACATTGGTGATGTAAGCCTAAGTGTGTCACACTGGTGATGTAAGCCTAAGTGTGTCACACTGGTGATGTAAGCCTAAGTGTGTCACATTGGTGATGTAAGCCTAAGTGTGTCACACTGGTGATGTAAGCCTAAGTGTGTCACACTGGTGCTTAACATTAACCCTTGGTGAAACTGCACACTGGTGTTTACTTTTTTGTCACTGCCCGCTGTGAACAGCAGTCCAGAGCTATATAGGGCAGCATTAATCCTTGGAGCACGCTTGTGTTTTTTTGTCACTGCAAACATTGAAAGCCCAGAGCTCCTAATAGCAGCATTAACCCTCTATTGGTGTACAATGCATGCTGGTGCTTGTAAAAGTATATGGTGAAGTTGTTGTTGAATTTTTTTTTTGTACAACTTGTGTGTGTTCAATAAAGCTCAATAGGTGTGTGCCTCTGCGTTCATAAATATAAGCACTGTGAGTCCGCAGTGAGTTGTCATTTGTAAAAAAATAAAAATAAAATGTTTTTATTTTTTTAAAACTTGTGTGTGTTCAATAAAGCTCAGTAGGTGCTGTGTCACTGTGTTTATAATATAAGCGCTGTGTGAGTCACAGTGTGAAGTTGTCATAAAACAAAAAAAGTTTTTATTTTGAATTTGTACCACTTGTGTGTGCTCAATAAAGCTCACTAGATGCATGCCCCTAGATTTATAAATATAAGCACTGTGAGTCCATAGTGTGAGTTGTAATTTGTGAGAAAAAACAAATTGTTTTTAATTTTTTGTCCAACTTGTGTGTGTTCAATAAAGCTGTGTTTGTCACAGTGTGAATTGGTCATGAAACAAAAAAAGCTTTTATTTTTTGTACAACTAGTGTGTGTTCAGTAATGGTGCATACACACGATCAGATTTTTCCTTCAGATATGAACGATAACGATTTAAAAATCGTTCAGTCGTTCATATCTGAAGGAAAATCGTTCATATCTGACATGCCTGAACGATGGACGATGAACGATGCGCGTTCCCGTTTGTCAGATAACGATATCTGACATCTGATGGGTTTGCAGTCAGACTTGGACGATTCCATTCATTTTAATGCAGTCAAAAATCGTTCAATCGTTCAAATCGTTCAAATCGTTCAAAACTTTGATAAAATCGTTCAAATCGTTCAAATCGTTTAATCGTTCAATCGTTCATCTGACAAATCTGACAAGTCTGACAAATCTGACCGTGTGTACGCTCCATTAAGCTCTGTAGGTGCCGTGCCACTGTGTTCACAGTATAAGTGCTCTGTGAGCCGGAGTGTGAAGTTGCTATTTATGAAAAAACAGAAAACAAATTGTTTCTTGTAAAACTTGTGTGTGTTTGATAACACTAGGTGCTGTGCAACTGCATTCATAAATATAAGCACTGTGAGTCGATATGTATCAGTTGATGTAAGAGCAGGAGCAGCAACCAAGTACTACAGTAGTGCTGTTGCTGCTGCTACCAGTCATGATGATTCTAGTCCTTCGACATCATCTATTAAAATTGGAGCTCAAGGACATAGAGGGACACATGGTGCTCAAGGGCATGGAAGGATTAAGTCAGGGCATCTGAAATCAAAACAATATTTTACATTGCTGAAAAAATATCACCTCTAAAAAAGGGAGAGTTTCCTGCAGAAAAACATGAAATTGCCAACATGCCCAACACCACCTGGAGTGGCAAGGAAAGGCTCAGGCCATGGCTTTTATTTGTGATAAAAGATTCCACAACTGTCAGGCATCTTCTTCCTCACATGACCAGGCAAGACCTTCTATAAGTCTAGGAAATGTGTAAAAAAATGAAAATAGGAAAACAGGAAAAACAGTGCTGAAAATAAGCTCTTTGGCAAAAAGGAAAACTGTGTTCGGAAATGTCACAACTCCCTGAGGATAGTCTAAGGGTGTCCATGAGTGCTATATTTGAGTCTTACCTTTCTGATACAGGCAATATAGAGAAACCTCCTTTAACCATTTCTTCACCCTCTGCCAATGTGAGGATGAGTGGCACAAGTAAAGATGCTGACATAGAAATAGAGGATGCTACAGTGGAAGTGCAACAGGATGAGAGGGATATTTGTGTAGCTGATGGCTTTAATGAGCATATTGACGATGAGGATGTTATTTGTGTAAGTCAGGCACCAATGGAAGCAGTTATTGCACATGATAAGAAGAAAGCCATTGTCATGACCAAACAAACCACCTCTTATGTGTGGAATTATTTTTACTCAAATCCTGACAACAGTTGTCAGTCCATCTGTATGGTTTGTATAGCCAAAATAAGTAGAGGTAGGAACGTAAACCATCTAGGAACCTCCTCCCTATTACATAATTTGCAGAGCGTTCATGAAAACTTTTTGGCAAAATCTGAAAATTCTGGTAAAGTAATAACAACAAGCAATCCAGCATCAGTAAGCTCCCATCTCTCTGCTAGATCCCAACATCTACAATCTCCACCACCAACACCTTCGTCAATCTTCTCATAAATTATCTGAGCTACTCCTGCATCCAATTTGCTAAGGCTAACTGAATACTCCCCTATTCAAGATTCATCAGAAGAATCCTTGTGCGCTAGGCATGATGCTGCTGCTGCTGCTGCTGGGGGTGGATCTTCATATCAGAAGGGGACCAAGAATACTAGTAGTTTCTAACAACAATTTACTGTTAAGCAATCTGAACAATTTACTGTTAAGTAAGAGGAAGCAAGTATGACAGCTGTCTCCCAGTTGGTCAGTGGATCATTGTAGCCATAACGGCTATGGTAGTATTAGACCTGCATCCAATATCTGCCATTAATGCATCTGGTTTTAGACAGTTAATTGAGGTCCTGTGTAACTTATACCAAATTTAAACAGTTCCATTTACCAGAAAAGCAATTCCTCACCTGTACCAGCATGTTAGAAAAAAATTATTCTTGACCTACAAAATGCCATTGTACCCAGTGTCCATTTAACCAAAGATATGTGGAAAAGCGGTACTGGTCAAACAAAAGATTACTAGACTGTGACAGCCTACTGGGTGGTGTATTGCCTTCAGTAGTAGTAGATTACACAAAATGCCAGCTCATTCCAGGCAGGCTACTCTCTGTATCACTGGCTTCACTAAGAGGCATACCAGTGTCAACCTGTTAGAAAAATTAAGAGATGTCATACAAAAATGGCTTGCCCCTCTTGGACTCTCCTCATGATCTGTCATTTGTGATAATGCCACAAACATTTTGAGAGCATTACAGCTGGGTGAGTGTGAACACATCCCATGTTTTGCTCACACAATCAACTTGGTGGTACAATTTTTTTTTAAATGACAGGGGCATGCAGGAGATGCTGCATGTGGCCCGAAAAATTTAAGAACATTTTCGCCATTCAGTAACTGCATGTAGATTGCAGCAACTGCAAAAAAAGTAAAATTTGCCATGCCATTAACTGAAGAAAGAGCTAGTAACAAGGTGGAGTTACACCCTTTATATGCTTCAGCAAATGGAGGAACAGCAACGAGCCATCCATACCTTAGTCCAGTGTAGTGGAGGATACTTTCAGTGTCCATTTGAAGTACTGTAGTTACCTGTGAAGTGAATTCAGACTCTACCAGCTTGAGTCAAGTAATTCCCTTAATTAACTATGTTGGGCTTGTAGATCAAGTCCTTTATTCACTTTGTCACAATCCAAGGGTTGTCAACATCTTGAAATTGGATTACTACATTTTGTCGACCATGCTAAAAACTAGGTTTAAGTCATACCCCATATCTATCTTTTCAACTGACATAGATCTTAATAGATGCAAAAAGCTCCTGGTGAGCAAGTTGGCAGCTCAAGTGGCACATGACATGAAAATGTCTACTCCTTCAGTTATTCCGGCAACTGCGGCTGCTATGAAAAAACTGAGATTTCTCAAGAGACCCACTGGTGATGTGGATGAGCCAACATAACATTTTGACATCTGGTCAGATCTAAAAGAGTTTCCCAAAATTAGTGACACCTCTATCATAATGCAATCAGATACAGTCACCATCCATAGAATGGTGGAGGATTATTTTAATGACAGTGTAGAAGTAGACATGTCAGACAGTCCCTTTGACTACTGGGAGGAAAGAAGGCAATTTGGAGGTCCTTGTCAAAACTGGCTTTGATTTACTTAAGCTGCACACCTTCCAGTGTGTCCTCAGAAAGAGTTTTCAGCACAGCCAGGAACCTTGTCAGTGATCGTCATAGAAGCCTACTTCCTCAAAATGTGGAAAAGATGATGTTCATCAAAATTAACTATTATTTCCACAAGGAAGATCTTTACCGCCAATTACATCAAAGTACAGAGACTTCTGTAATGGTGGATTCCAGCGGGGATGAGTTAATATTGTGTGAAGATGCTATTAACACTGATGAGGGTGAGGAGGAGATTGACAATTATGACATCTTGCCACTGTAGAGAAGAGATAATTAACAGCATTGTTACAGTGGCTGCCTTAAGCCGATCATTAACAACATTGTTAGCTGAATTAAGCTTGTTTTGAGGGGACCAAACAAACCAACCACTTCAGCCACAAAAGTGTCAGTCCCTGTTGCTGAAGTGATTGGTTTGTTAAACTGTGCATGTCCTTTTTAAAATACAACATAAGGGTGGGTGGGAGGCCCCAAGGACAATTCCATCTTGCACCAATTTTCTTTGCATTATGCACTATTTGGGGAATTGGTGACTGTCTTTTTGCATAGACGACAAACATTTTTCTAGTTTCTTAAACTGCTATCCTGTCTGCCACGGCTGTGTGGCAATGTTTCATAGATGTCCTATATTCTTTTAAACTGCAGCGCATTTGTGCTGCTACTCCGTCACTCAGTTTAGCCAGCCAGCTCGCTGCAGCCTTTGCCTATATTGGTGAAAAGTGAAAACAATATTGTCAGCTGAGAGGTGGTCAAAATGTATTGGAATTGACTGGAAATTAATATTATTGAGGTTAATAATACTGTAGGAACCAAAAACAGGCCCAAATTATGTGATTTAGCTGTTTTTATCATTTTTAAGAAAAAATACATATCCATAACCAAAACACTGTGAGGGTGGTTTTGGCAAAACCAAAACATGACGATGAATTAGAACCAAGACCAAAATATGGGGGTCGGCGCACATCTCTACGTATTACTGGATAATACTAAATATGCTCCATAATTCTGTTTTTTAACAAATTACAACTACATCACACAGTGGGCCTGATTCAGACCCGGTCACAAGTGCTGAGTGCTCACAACCAGGTCGATGGTGGCCCAGAGCGCATGTGCACGACGGAGCCGGCTCCGTCGTGCACATGCGCAAGACCCGGCTAGCGACCGGCACTCCGTCGCTCTGGGTCTCGCAACAAAGGGTGCGAGGTGTCGATGTTGAGTGACAGCTCGCCCCCTTTGGTGGGCGGACCGGGGGTGTGGCTGCCCAAACGGAGGCGTTCCCATGAGAACGCCTGTCATTTGGGGGCGGCCCCACTGACATTACGAGTGATGTCAGTGGAGAGACTCCGGCTCTGTTAGAGCCGAAATCTCTCTGGGGCTTGAGGCCACGAGACCCTACCACCAGGGTCTCGTCGCAAGCCCGATGGTCGCGATGGTCTTGACCATCGCGACCATCATAATGGCCGCTCGCTGTAGCTGTGGGTGGTCACCCACAGCTATGCGAGCGGCCAGGAGGCCGTTCTAAAAAAACCAAAAACCCGGCCCTGATTCAGAGCGAGCGTTCTGTCAGAGCGACCTGGTCTGAATCAGGTCCAGTGTGTCACACAGCGCTGATATTAATGGTCGACTGCACCTACTATATGTTTTTTTATAATGTTTACAGCGGGCTGCCCAGTGAACACACACATCATTTACAAAATATTTTTTTTATGTTGTTTTTAAAACTTTTGGAAGAAATGAGAACTACACACAGCGCTGATATTAATGGTGGACTGCACCTACTATACGTTATTTTATAATGTTTGTAGTGCACCAGTTTTACATAAAACATTTTTTTGTTTCTTAACAATTGATAACAACTTCACACTGTGCTTAACACAACACTTATGTTAACACACAAGTTGTTTTTTTATATTCATTTTTTGCACACTGCTGTGAATCATATATATATATATATATATATATATATATATACAATAAGTGTGTGTTGAAAGAAATGGGCACTCCAAGGTCCACTATTTCAATTAGGGTGCCAGGATACAAAAATATAAATGCAGAAAACGGCACTCCTAAGTATCAGCTGTACATTGTATGGATTTTTAATAAACACTCTGGTGTTTGATTCTACTCTTAGGAGTGTCATTTTTCAGCATATATATATTTATAAATCTTTTATATACTGTACCACTGCACTCCTCTCTATTACTATTACTATACATGAGTGCAACTGGGACTTGGATTGTGTGCATATGTGTGTGTATATATATATATATATATATATATATATATATATATATATATATAAATATACAATAGCAGATAGAGGCGGCACTGGAGGAGTTTTGTCTTCACGATTTAATCGTTACCAATGATTAAAACGTGAAGACTAAACTCCTCCAATGCAGCCTCTATCTACTATTGTGATTACATTTTAAGGAGGGCACGGAGGTCTGCTGATGAGAGGAGTGAGGAGTGCCGGAACGCTGCAGCTATATATATATATATATATAATATATATATATATACATACATACATATATAAGATATAGCACCTGTTAGCACCTGCTACTCACGTCGTGCTGTGTCGCAACTTGGTGTATTAACTCGCATCATGGCGTATTGAGTCGCATCGTAACGTACTGGTATGCTAGAAAAGACTTGGAGAGTGTAATACAATACTCTGTCCATCAAATGTTGCTTTTCCTAAGCTGCACTGCGCATGCATCAAATAGCCAATGTAGTTTCTGTGACACCGTCCACTGATTGGCTGACCAAAGGTTACTCGGGACGCTATAGTATACAGTAGTACGTATGTATGTACAGTATACTGTAGTACTGTAAGTGTGTGAGAGTGTGTAACAAAGAATTGAGGGCCTGGTTCAGCTTGGATCGCAGTTGCTAATACGCACGCAATTGGCAAATTGCTGTGTTCTGTGCATCTGTATGCATTGCAGAGCGTGTGCGCGAGCCGGCCACTGCGATCGAGACTGCAATCGCATTGGCTACACAGACCCATCGCAGAGTGATTGACTGGAAGTGCCATTTGTGGGTGGTGATGGGGGGTGTACGACGAAATCCAGGCGTGCCAGTGTGATTATAATGTTTGTAGCGCACCAGTTTTCCATAAAATTTTTTTTTGTTTCTTAACAATTGATAACAACTTCACACTGTGCTTAACACAACACTTATGTTATTAACACACACAAGTTGTTTTTTTATATTCATTTTTTGCACACTGCTGTGAATCACTGCGCTTATATTATAGTAATGGTGGCACACACCAAAAAACATTTGCAGGCACCAATGTGCACCTATAGGGGTAATGCTGCCCTGTATTAAGAGCTCTGGGTTGCACTGCGGGCAGTGACAAAAAACAACACCAGTGTGCACCAAGGATTAATGCTGCCCCTGTATGAGGACTCAGGAGCTCTGGGCTGCACTGTGGGCAGTTAAATTACAACACCAGTGTGTCTGTACAATGCACCAATAAAAACACGATGCCAATGAATGCTGCCTGTATATTAGGAGGAGCTCCGGGGGCTGTGTTCACCAGTAAAAAAGAATATAATGCTGCCCTGTATATTAGGAGGGGCTCTGGGGGCTGTGCACCTGTAAAAGACTATAATGCTGGCTTCCCTGTATATTAGGAGGAGCTCTGGGGGCTTTGTGTGTGCAACAGTAAAAAAAGAATATAATGCTTGCTGCACCATGGGAGGGACTTATATCGAATCCAAAAAATGTGAAGTCCATCTCCAAGAAGATGGCGTTTTGCCTCGTTTTGGAATCGATAAATTTGGGTAATCCGTAAGAACTCGCTCATCTCTAATATATACTGTGTGTGTGTATATGTATATATGTATATATATATATATATATATATATATATACACACAGTAAGTGTGTGTTGAAAGAAATGGGCACTCCAAGGTCCACTATTTCAATTAGGGTGCCAGGATACAAAAATATAAATGCAGAAAACGGCACTCCTAAGTATCAGCTGTACATTGTATGGAATTTTAATAAACACTCTGGTGTTTGATTCTACTCTTAGGAGTGTCATTTTTCCGCATATATATATTTATAAATCTTTTATATACTGTACCACTGCACTCCTCTCTATTACTATTACTATACATGAGTGCAACTGGGACTTGGATTGTGTGCATATGTGTGTGTGTGTGTGTGTGTGTATATATATATATATATATATATATATATATATTGCTGTGTAACACAGAATGCAGTTGCAGGGGTGTGCATAAATTATCCACTGCGATGCCATATGCAGCCTCATAGCGTGCGATAAAGTTAGGAATTTCTGAGCAAGGTCAGAACTTGTGCAACTGTGCGTGAGGCTGTGATGGTTCTCTATTGTACTGATGGTTTCGCAGTCTTGCTAAACATTATGGATGTGTGTAAGCTAAAGTGGGATCCTTATGTTGTGCTGTGCTGGCATAGCGATCGTAATGAATTAGCATACTACAGTTGAACTGCGTGTGTATTGGATTTGCAGTTGTGATCAGTAGTGAATCAGGCCCTAAATCATTCGGTGTGTGGGTCCTGCATTTGTTTAAATATATTGTTCATACTGGCAGTACAGGTGCCAGGTACTGTACCAATTACTGTCCAGACATCCTGGCACTTTTCGGTGCCAAGATGCTGGGCCGGGCTGGCTGGATTTCCAACTGTACTGTGACTGATATATCAATCTTACACATACTTGCCTACCTTCCCGATTTGGTCGGGAGCCTCCTGAAAATGTTCAATGCTTAACATTCCAATCAACTGGGGTTTGAATCCCATTAAGGCCAGAAGGCCAGGATCATACAATAATAATTCTCAGTACAGTTTAAATTTTTTTTGCAAAGCCACCAACACCCACCCCCCCTCCCTCAGAACGTAACCGTTCATTTCTTTTATCTACAGTATGTATAGTACTGTAGTTTTCATCATTTGAGCATTCATCACCCTGTGGCTAAACGTGTATTGCATGACGTCGATTATCTAGCGTCTTAGCGCGCCCACGAGCATATTGACATGCCACTACCGGGACGCTTGAATGTAGCATTCACAGAAAATATATATGAGGACACATCCATAGATTAGTAAAAGTATCCCAGTATAGATTCCTTAAAATATTATATGCGTACCAAACTCGTGGAAATTAACAGCTTATTTTAGTTTGCACTTCATCCCAGGAATTTATTTTCCTTGTGATTTCCTCAGTACTATCAAAATTTCATAGAGCCTTATCCAATAATTATTTTTACACCATTGATGATATACTCTCTTCCCAGAGACTCCCATGCTGGGGAAAGTTAAGGGCAGCTGAGCAGCTGCTTGTGCAGAGTGACCTGGGGAGCATAATCTCAGGGTGACCTGTGGTTTTAGAGAATCTCTATGATCCGGGGGTGTAGAGAATCTCTCTGTTTGACCCGGAGGCTTAGATACTCTCTCTGTGTGATGTTAATCAGAAATGTATGTTTTTGTTTCATTCACTCTTATGTACAATAGTTAGCAATAATATTATTCCATATGTTTAGGCAACTTTCAGTTCATTGTGAAAAGTTATATAAGTAATTTCTGTTTTAAGCTGGAAAAAATGTAGAAGATTAATTATCAAAAGAATTGAGGGTTTTAACTTCTGTGCATCAATCTTCATTATAAACATATAAGGCATTGTCAGCTCCTTAGAATCACCAATTTGTTAGAGTGTTTCATAAAGGGATGCTCTTTATCCTTCTGTGTATGCTCTGTGCTTTAGATTTGCCTCTATAGTACACATTATTTATTTTAAAAATACTTAAAAAAATGTAAAATGTTACAAATAGTCAATCTTAACCTGAAGCTCCAGAAAAATGAACCGGTCACTCAGTGCATTTCCTTTCTGGTGTTCCACTATGCTGGGGGCTTATGCAGAGTTGAACACAAATCTATTTGTGGAGCGTATTGTGCATGTTTGTAATTACCGTATGCTCCAGAACCAAGTGGCTGCAACTATGGCAGATGCTGAGTTGAACTTAGAATGTAATCGATTGACAGGGGTGTGGATCCATGGGGGCGGTCTGGCCGCAGAGATGCATACAACACTGCATACAGGCGAATATGTGCAATTAGTTTTGTTCAAGCAAAGTCTGAGAAATTACAGCCAAATTATATTCAACTTTGCATAAGTTCCACTGTATCTGTCTCCTGGCTGCAAAATAAATCTTACATTAAATTCTAAGGTTTGTAAAAATCTTTTTGAAAACCATTCTCTGCTGTCAACCAGTGACAGAGCTACAGTGGCCACAAGACATGATTCAATGGAACTCCAACCACCTGGGCAACCCAGTTCACTTAGGAAGCATGGTAGCATGCACAAAATAGACTCCCAGACTCCCCACAACCTGAGGGGAGTCTGGGAGAGCCCCCCAAATTCTAGATTCTCCCAGACATTCCGGGAGACAAACATAGTGCACAACTATGGTCCACGGTGAAGGCAGCCCGGAATTCCAGGCCAAACCTGGGTTCCATGCACTTCTTCCCAAGAGCCTTGCTTTGCTCCAGGTTGGTGTTAGAAGGGGCATACTAGCTCTTCAAAAGCACTAGGTATGTCCACAGGCGTGTGGCTATGTATCTGATCCCAATTCAAGGAGCTCCAAAATTGAGAGGTATGGAGGGGTAGTTTAATGCCACAATCATTGCAACTGTGGTGTCACTAAAGCATAATTGACTACACTCTTCGGAACATCTGGGAGAGCAAGACATCCTTCCACATCTCACCCATGTCCTATTGAAATGGGCAAGATGGGGGAAGTATTGACATGATTTGTGAGAATTGACCCCTCTGTGTAATGCCACCATTTGCGGCATTACACTATGTTAGAGGTATAACAATGAAATTTGCCCTGATCTGTTCTGACTACCATATCTCCCCTGGGAACTCGAAGGGGACACAAAAACTTAGGTAAGTATGGACTATAAGCACAGCCATAAAACTGCTACTGGGATTCACAGAAGTCTCTGCAAAAGGTGTGCACTGAAGTGGCAAAAGTCGTGGGATAGATGGTTAGTATCATGCAGTGACATGCAGTGAGGTAAATGTCTGAGGAGGCACTGGCTAGTATCAGAGCCATATTTACACATACATATATGAACCTGAAGGACCATGTGGGCATTATACAAAGGTGCAACAGTATATAGGGCTGGAAAATAGGCGAGGATCTTGGGATCGAATGGACCTCTGCACCATGTCACATAAATTATCGATTGTGTTCATGTCAGGCAAATGTGTCACCCACACCACTCTCCAGAATGCTCCTCAAATCAATTCTAGACAACTTGAAACTGATGACATGGTACATTATCTGCTGGATTTCATTGTTCTGGGGTACATGAAGTCCATGAATAGCTACAAATGGTCATCAAGCAATGCAATGTAGTGGTTATCGGTCAATGACATGTTCAAACGGACCAGTGGACCAAATCCATACCACGTGAACACATCTCTAACCATTATGGAACCACCAGCCTGCACGTTGACTTACTGACAACTGGGGTCCACGGCCCAACACCTGAGCCCTATGATCATCCCAAAACAACTGGAACCGTGACTCATCTGACCACGACACATGTTGCCAGTCCTCCAATGTCCAATTAGCAATGTTATGAGCCCAGGTGAGGCACGGAGGGCCTTATTCAAAGGTGGACGGTAATGCGTACACACATGCTCGCAGCTGTGAAAATATGCTAATGTTAGCAAAGATCACCTGAGCATAAAGACGCCCACTGCTGCCTTCGTACTTGCATCCACGATCTAAAACATGTATAAATATCGGTAACATCGAAGGACATCGGCGGCCCCTTTACCCTTGCGGCAGGTCTGACCTGCCAGAGCCTAGGGAGCTCTTCTGCCATGCAGGCCTACGTATGCACTTGCAGTTGCTAATTTATGCACGCCCATGAAACGGCATTCAAACACCCAAGCATGCCTGCGTTTCCTTAACCACCCCCCGTCAACACCTCCAAATGGTCACTTCCTGTCAATCAATCTGCAATGGGCCTCCGTGGGCTGCGGACTTTCACGGCGATTGCACAGCTGCCTCCACACACGTGCACTGCAATGCATATGCATGCTCAATGGCAAACAATCAGTCTGTGTGCCAATTGCAATAGCGTCCACCTCTGAATCAGGCCCTATGTCCGGTGTTGTAGTGTTAACAGGGGCACTGGCGGATCTGCTGCTCCCATATCCCATGGAAGATAAAGAATGCTGCACTGACCTGCTGGATATGCGTCTGGTACCTCCAGGGCTGGATTAAGGCCTGTGGGGGCCCTGGAGCAACTAAGTTGTGGGGGCCCCATCAATAAAATTGCCTCACACAGCCAGGCCCGGTAACAGGGGGGACTGCACTGGGCGTCGAGGTCCAGAGGAGCCCAGAGGCCCAGATGGACACAAAGCGGGGCCACGGACAGCAGACTCCAGCCACAGCCACCGGTACCTGTATCCGCTGCCCAGCTCTTTTGTAGTCTGGCCTGGGCAGCGCTAGGTTCGACTTGCATGTAGCTCAAACATGTTCCGGGCTGGACATGACTCTGAAGTTTTCATTATGCAACATGGTGGCGTGATGTCATAGGTCATGCTGCCGCACATCATCCCCGCTGTAAGGCACGGAAGTGGATAGATCCCCTTTAGAGTGGACTGGGGCTGGGGGCAGTGGCTATGGAAGGTGAAGGGGTTTGGGGCTGAGGGCTGGGAAAGGTGAAGGATGCTGAAAGGGGCTAAGAGCTGGGAATGTTGGAGGATGCTGGGGAAGGTGAAGGGGGCTAAGTGCTGGGAAAGGTGAAGGATGCTGAAGGGGACTAAGAGCTGGGAATGTTGAAGGATGCTGGGGAAGGTGAAGGGGGCTAAAGCTGGGAAAGCTAAAGGATGCTGTAGGGGGCTAAGAGCTGGGAATGTTGAAGGATGCTGGGGAAGGTGAAGGGGACTAAGAGCTGGGGAAGGTGAAGGATGCTGAAGGGGGTAAGAGCTGGGAATGTTGAAGGATGCTGGGGAAGGTGAAGGGGACTAAGAGCTGGGGAAGGTGAAGGATGCTGAATGGGGCTAAGAGCTGGGAATGTTGAAGGATGCTGGGGAAGGTGAAGGGGGCTAAAGCTGGGAAAGGTAAAGGATGCTGAAGCGGACTAAGCTGGGAAAGGTGAAGGATGCTGAATGGGGGTAAGAGCTGGGAATGTTGAAGGATGCTGGGGAAGGTGAAGGGGACTAAGAGCTGGGGAAGGTGAAGGATGCTGAAGGGGGTAAGAGCTGGGAATGTTGAAGGATGCTGGGGAAGGTGAGGGGGGCTAAGACCTGGGAAAGGTGAAGTATGCTGGGAAAGGTGAAGGATGCTGAAGGGGGCTAAGAGCTGGGAATGTTGAAGGATGCTGGGGAAGATGAAGGGGGCTAAGAGCTGGGAAAGGTGAAGGAAGCTGAAGGGGACTAAGAGCTGGGAATGTTGAAGGATGCTGGGGAAGGTGAAGGGGACTAAGAGCTGGGGAAGATGAAGGATGCTGAAGGGGGTAAGAGCTGGGTATGTTGAAGGATGCTGGGGAAGGTGAAGGGGGCTAAGATCTGGGAAAGGTGAAGTATGCTGGGAAAGGTGAAGTATGCTGGGAAAGGTGAAGGATGCTGAAGGGGGTTAAGAGCTGGGAATGTTGAAGGATGCTGGGGAAGATGAAGGGGGCTAAGAGCTGGGAAAGGTGAAGGATGCTGAAGGGGGCTAAGAGCTGGGAATGTTGAAGGATGCTGGGGAAGGTGAAGAGGACTAAGAGCTGGGGAAGGTGAAGGATGCTGAAGGGGGTAAGAGCTGGGAATGTTGAAGGATGCTGGGGAACGTGAAGGGGGCTAAGAGCTGGGAAAGGTGAAGTATGCTGGGAAAGGTGAAGGGGGCTAAGAGCTGGGAATGTTGAAGGATGCTGGGGAAGATGAAGGGGGCTAAGAACTTGGAAAGGTGAAGGATGCTGAAGGGGCTAAGAGCTGGGAATGTTAAAGGATGCTGGGGAAGGTGAAGGGGGCTAAAGCTGCTAAAGGTAAAGGATGCTGAAGGGGACTAAGAGCTGGGAAAGGTGAAGGATGCTGAAGGGGGGTAAGAGCTGAGAATGTTGAAGGATGCTGTGGAAGGTGAAGGGGACTAAGAGCTGTGAAAGGTTGAAGGGAGCTAAGAGCTGGGAATGTTGAAGAATGCTGGGAAAGGTGAAGGGATCTATGAGCTGGGAAAGGTGAAGGATGCTGAGGGCTGGAGAAGGTGAAGGGGAGTGAGAGCTGGTGAAGGGGGCTGAAGGCTGGAGAAGGTGATGGGGCTGAGGAAGGTGAAGGGGGCTGAGGGCTGGTGAAGGTGGTTGTGGGCTAAGGAAGGTGATGGTGTTCTGAGGATGGTGATGAGGGTCTGAGGCTGAGAAAGGTTATAAGGGACTTTTGCACTGAGAATGGTGAAGAAGGTCTGAGACTGAGGAAGGTAATGAGGGGCTGAGGACTAAGGATGGCTGGCTACAGACACCATCCCTCCTACCCCTGAGGCATCTACAGCAATGTGATCAAGACATGCCTGTGTCATCAGTGACAGTGTGGTAAGTCATAGTGTATTTTTATTTTATTTAAAGGATTGCATATCTTTCAGTTAACATTATCATTCTTCACATATCACACATGCAGGGGAGTTAAGTGTGGGTGCGAGGTCGGGACTGGTGGTGAGAAGGTGGGGCCCCCAGAGACATCAGTGTACCGGGTCCTGAGATTTCTGTTGCTGGCCTGCACACAGCGACTACTGTTCGCATTAAGATGGGTACACACTAGACCAGGAGTTCCCAACCACGGTCCTCAATCTCCTCGGTCCTCAAGGCACTAGACGATATGTTGTCTGATCTGGCGGATCGGATGACTTATTGTCCACATCGGGCAGTGTGTACCCATTATGTCGCTGACATCAGCGACATGTATGATGGGCAAAATCGTAAGAGGGACCATGCTGCCAAATGCAGCATGGCCCCTGCTGTTGTGCCATCGCTCCCAGTATCAGCAAGTGTGTACACACTTGTCGATGCTGGGACCCGCCGCACGAGATATCATGCTGGGTACACATCGTTTAGTGTGTACCCAGCCTCATCTTCTCTGGACACTGACTGGCAAAGTCGCAGCATACTACATCATGCCCAAGACACTGCTGGGAACTGACTCCTGGCAGCATAGCAGACATGATACGCACACACAGTATAGACAGAGAGAGGGGGAGGAGTGAGGGAGCAGGGAGAGGGAGGGACAGGGAGGGAGGGAGAGAAGAGAGAGGGAGGAGGAGGGAGAGCGAGCGAATGGGAAGGAGAGAGAGAAGGAAAGAGGGGGTGAGAGAGACGAGCCTGAGAGAGCGCGCACACATACCTGTTGCAACTGCAGAAGCCATATGATCAGCTTTCTGATGGGGGTGAGCACTTCACTGTATTAGGCCCCGTCGCCTACACATACACCCGCGAATCATGGCATTTTGTCAACAAGGGGACGGTGCTTCCATAGGCAGCCACTAGCAGTCCATCAGTCAGTGTCCCTGAGAGTGTGCTGACTGTGCCTGTGTGATTCTGCCAGGAGCCAGCCAGGATGAGTGGCCAGCTTCCGGGCAATATTTGCGGCAGTCTGGGGGCCAACCAGGTGTGGGGCCCCTGGACGACCACCCCGTCCGCCCTTCCTATAATCCTTACCTGGAAACCTCCTGCATTGAATATGGATGTGATTTCAGCCAGTGTCATATATCTGTTACCAGGAACAATTCTGGCCAGATGCAGCTGGTCACAATCATTAAGCACCCGTGTGCTGCTGCGCTGTCCGCAGTGGGTGGAAATGCCTTTCATGAGATACATTATTCCCGGTACACACGTGACACTGTAGATTGAGGAAAGTTGAATGTCTGCACAACTTCAGAAATAGAATGTCCCATTTATTGTGCATCCACTATCATGCCCAGTTCGAACTCCAATAATTCACATCGACTTGCTATCAGCAGCCTAGCCAGTGTTCAAACTGACTCATTAGAGATACCGATAATAAGATTACAACTGATGAAGGTCTATGTATTTGTAAGATGTCACAGTATTGTGGCACCACCTACCATTACCTTTACATACTGTTATCCCATGACTTTTGGCACTTCAGTGTATTTATTTGGCAGAATAATGCAACAAAAGCACAAAGATACATTAATTGTACAAATATTAGATCTGTTACAGAAGGAATTTAACTTAAAGAACCTTTAGTAGACCATTATACAATAGTTGAAAATGGTTTTGCAGCTGGTCTTCCTGACGGGAACTAAGTACATGCGTGAAAATGTGTACATATAATGATTATAGAAAAGACACCTTAAGGAACATCTTTCTCCTAAAAATGATTGAGGTTTTTGCCTGTTAGCAGCAACTTTCCTTTCAGTGAACCTGTTGAATGGCACTGCAGGGATCCTTTTGCTGCTTAATATGTATGTGTGGATGATAAATATCGATATAATTTCAAACATCAGGCTGGTGGTACTCACACACCTGGTGCCCCCATGGATTTAACTCTGTGTTTACAGTATTCTCAGAATAGGCATTGTTAATTATGTTGGCAGAGCATACTCATTACAATACATGCAAACATATACAGGTTGAATCTCCCATATCTAAAATGCTCGGGACCAGGGGTATTTTGGATAACGGAATATTGCGTATTTTGGAATATTTGCATATCATAATGAAATGTCTTGGGAATGGGGCCCAAATATACACACAGAATGCATTTATGTATTATATACACCTTATACACACAGCCTGCAGGTCATTTTATACAATATTTTCAATAATTTTGTGGCTCAAGCAAAGTTTGTGTACAGTAATGAAGTTCATTTATGTTTCATATACACCTTATACACACAGCCTGAAGGTAATTTTATATAATATTTCTAATAATTTGTGTCTTAGACAAAGGGTTAAATTTACTAAGATGGGAGTTCTATTTAAGAAGTGATGTTGCCCATAGCAACCAATCAGATTCTACTTCTCATTTATCTAGCACCTTCTAGAAGATAATACCAGGAATCTGATTGGTTGCTATGGGCAACATCACTTATTAAATAAGATTCCCATCTTACTAAATTTACCCCAAAGTTTGTGTACATTGAACCATCAAAAATCAAAGGTTTCATTATCTAAATCATGCAAAAATAATTCCGTATTTCAGAATATTTGCATATGGGAGACTCAACCTGTACTTACCTGGGCTAAAATATATTGTCATAGATAGGCTAATGGCATACATGCCCTTAGCCTATCTCTTATGAGGATATTAAACTTTTACCTGTAGTCAATTAAATGCTACAAGATGGCTTTTATTCTGGATATACTTATATTTTAAAGTTAGGGGGGTATCCAATTAGATGCGATAACCCGTTTTCTCCCGTAACCCGCGGTCAAGTGGTAAAAATTTCGTGAGATAACTTTTCTCCCTATCCTATGACATGTTTTTCCTGAAAATAGGTCATTTTTCTCAAGATAATTCTCCAATTTTCGTTTTCTCAAAGAAACCCTTGTCCATAGTAAAACACTGCCTTTTCTCCAAAAATGGCTATCAGGCTATCCTATTAGCTGTGGTTTTCGCATATGCAAAAAGTGGTATAGGAATTATTGTACATCTCTTTTCACCATCTCTGCGCAGGTGATAAGTTGTACATAACCCCTATTTTTGGGGTGAAAAAGTAAAAAGTGATAGAAAATGTGTTTAAAGTAGTGGGACATGTATATGGGGGTGCTGTATGTATGGGACAGGTGATTTAATCATTGCAGGTGCAAGTGACAGGTGTATTTATTATTTTTTTTTAAATGCCCTATAATGACACAAAAATATACTTACACCTGGGACGTGTAGTCAGGTTTGGCAGGGGAGGCAGAGCCTCCCCTGTCATGCTCCTGAGATTTGATATAAAAATGATTAGAATAATACATAAAAGATATTCATAACTTATGAACATCTTATTTGTAATCATTTATTATTTATCATTTAACACTCACCAGCTTGTGGAGCTCCCTGGAACTGCAGGGAGATGAGAGATGAGCCAGCAACAGTCCAGTCTTGCTTCTGTGTAGTCAGACACAACTTGCAAAGCTGGGGGCGGGAGCCACACCATGGGCAGTAAGCTGCACAGAAATAAAGCTATGGAGGCATGTCTCTGAGTATGGTGGGGCGTGTCTTGAGCACTGATGGACACCTTGGATGTGTCATGTGACCAGGAAGTGCACTGTAGTGTTTAAAGATTGGAGCTCAGCCAGCAGAAGCAAGAGAAGACACAGTTATGCAGGTAGGAGAATCAATGGACACTGAAGCTTAATTTAGTGAGGGGAGAGTTACAATGAGGAGGGGGTGAGACAGGCTCCCAGCACTCTGGGCCTGATTCAGATTTGGGAATAGAGTAAGATATAACAAGTAACTGTGCATCTTGGTAAAACCATGCTGCACTGGAGGTGGGGCAGAAATAAAATATGCAGAGATATTTAGATTTGGGAGGGGTGTATCCAAACTGAAATATAAATTGCAGTGTAAGAATAAAGCTGTGCAGTATTTGTGGACTACATGCAAAAGCAGCCATTTACCCCACATGCAGAAAAAAAATATCTATTTGTACCCCTTGCATTGCAACATGGTTTGTCCAGGTTCACAGTTACTTGCTATATCTTACTCTATTGCGAAAACTGAATCGGGCCCTCAGACCCATCTCCATCTGTGCATCCCCAGCCATTGACCTCACCACACATCACTGACTTACACCCATTTTAATGTACCCCTAATTTAAGTACAGCATTTATTTTTTCCGTTGGAGAAAAATGCATATAACAGCCATTTGAGGCAATTTGACAACTCCAAGCCCTTGGATTGTGGCCACTAACACAATTTTACACCGTTACACTACCTTAGTTTACTGTTTTTGGGGGTACAGGCTGATTTTCCCATTTTCACCTGTACTTATCGCCTGTGATCCATGCCAGAAATATTGTGCATATTGGTTATCTTTGGTTTTGCAATAGGGTAGCACGATAAACGAGAGCACATAAACACTGATCGGTAGCAAATTTGGGCGAATGGTCTGTAAAGTTTTCTCCGGAGAACACTTATTGTTACTGCGGCTAATTGGATACCCCGCTGAGTCCCTCTAAAGAAATAACTGAAAGTTTATGTGGTGCTTTTATTTATAGACCAGGAAACTGCTTTTCACTTCCAAGATTTCAGCTTTCAAAGTACAAACAGTAATCAGCAATATTATTCTTAGAATGGAATCTCCTTATTTATATACATTCTTGGAATAGCAGAAATGCGTTAGGGCACTAGGTGGTGCCCCAGAAAATCTATTTCTCACATGAGAAATGACGGCAGTAAGATTACCATACACTTTCACATCGAATCTGGTTGTCATTGCCTAATGCCATAATTAAACAAGCTTGGCGCCTCCACATCTCAAATGTTTATAAAGTGTAATTAGGCTCCGTCAGGTTCTTTATTTTTCTCATACAGTATGAATAAACATAATGAAATCCCCCTCATTAATATGTGACAAAATATAATTGTATTCTCATATGTCACGAACACTGACTTTGCACTATGATAGCAAAAAAGGAAAATTATAATTTTATGGCCCTTGCTGCGCAAATTACAGATAATAATGGAATCGATCATTTTCATGACATAATAAAAAATTATTCCAGTTTTATTGCGTTTGTTGATGATGTTACAGAACCTTTCCCTTGTGAGTCTGTAAGTGGAATATTGTTGAGGAGAAGGACTTAATAAATGTTTTAAAATGTACAATTTTATAGTGGACACAAACTCATAAGCTATTGTAAGTAACAGCATAGTAACTAGTATAAAGGGGTGATAGCTATTGATGGCTATTAAATATCTTTTTGAGGTGTAAGCTTTGGCCTTTCCCACAAACACTTCTTAAGGTACCTGCAGAAGCATCACTTCACAGCCACTTTCCCAGGTGGCCAAGATATCGTCTCATGAACCTGATACACTAATGTCTATGGGCCTGATTCAGAGCCGGACGCTATTTGCAGTCGTTCGTCCAGAAAATAGGGGTGGCTATTCAAATGAACCGTTCGCTCTTTGCGGTCTGTTCACGCCTCTATGTCTGAACGAGCGAACAAAACTTGCGGTCGTTTTTTGAAAAAATACGCCCCCTGGCCGCTCGCATCCTACGTCATGTCCGCTATTTATTAGATTAATCGAGTACATCGACCAGCGTATGAACTGCTCGCTATTCTTGGGGTTGGTTTTTGCTACCACAATCTTGCGAGCAGTTCTGGCTATAAAATAACCCAGTGACGTGGTCAATAACGCTGCTGTATTAATTATGCACACCCTTAAAACGCCCGTTTTGACCTTTAAGCACGCCTGCGTTCGGATCTCCACTCCCCGTTTTCGTGCACCTTCCCCTGTTACCACCCACATACGCCTCATTCTGTCACTCAAAATAGCAGGCATTCGCTATTTAGCGAACAAACGAATTTCGGCTGCACTGACTGGTTCGCGCATGTGTATTACGATCCGTACGCATGCGCAGTTGAGCAAAAATCGCTCGGAGCGAACGAGCGGCCGCTTACGAGCGGCTCTGAATCAGGCCCTATGTTAGCATTCTTAATGAATAAAGAACAAGGTACATTTATGCAGCTTTATAACGGCAAATGCCAATTAAGATTCAGGGCCACAATGTGAATTAGCGGAGCAGGGATATACCTTCTCTTACTGTACCTCCCATGATTGTTTATTACTTTATTTTGATTCCACTATAAAACACTTGCACTTGAGTGCACTTAAAGAAGTGCATACCAGAACTATCAATTGGGCTTATAATATACATAGCCAGCAAAAACACAGGGTTGTGGAAGATACTTGGTATTGTCACATTCTAGTGTCTCATTGTTTAACGATTTTTGGGATTGTGCCAAATGACCAAATTCTGTCCTCTGTTAATACCCTTTTCCCCCTCCATTGGGAAATGACCTGTTAGCTCTGTTGTGTGCTAATTTTCATAACTGGGCTCTTGACTCAAGCTGTCATTCCACTGCTGACCATTATTGTTACAGCGGAAAAAGAAAAGTGATTCTGATTAATTGGACAGTTCAGTCTCCCACATTCTTAGCTTACTGTATTTTGACAGGAGGGCAGCGCTACCCATTCCTAAAAAGGGAGTTTTTATGAAAAATGGGGTATGTAAATTGAACACCTACTGTAGATGCACCAAATCAGACCCATATTCTAAAATTGTTTGGTTTTCATAACATCCTTGAAAGATCCTCTTGACCATGTGCTTAGCTGGTTTGTTGTATTCTACCATTGTGACCATAGACGCCGGAACAGGGGGGGTGCAAGGGGGCGGCTCACCCCCACCAAAATTAAATTATATAATGCCCCCCAACATAAAATCGTTCTGACAGCCCTGATTGTGACCCCTGTGGTCGACGGACAGTTGCAGGTAGTACTGCAGGGACAGCATTGGTACTGTAACTGTTGGCATATTGCAGGGTTTTTGTTTTTTTGGCCGGGATGTACTAAAGGAAAATTGCTGTACAAACCCCATTTTCATATGTACTAAGCCCTGACCTCCCAATTTTCAATGCGGAAGGTAATGGCAGATTTTTCTGGTGTTACCCTATAGAAGACTATGGGCTTCTTACAGCGTCCCGCTCCCCGCCACTTTACCGCCACCCCTCAATCGCCCAACACCTCTCACTGCTGCCCCCCCTCTCCTCAGCCTCCTGCGTGCTTCTCCTGGGTCCCCCTTCTCCTTCTCCTCTTCTTCTTTTTCCGGGTGCAGGGAGGAGGAGGAGGAGCCCGGGACTTCCTGCAGAGGTCACAGCAGGAAGCTCCCGGAGTTAGGAGGGGACCCGCAGAGACCCCCTCACCTGGCGGTGGCAGCTTCGCAAAGGGCAGCCCTTATCACAAGAGCTGTTCTTTGCGATACTAATCACATATGTTAGTACATATGCGATTGGTATCAGTGTGGTGACTGGTGGGATGTACACTGCATGGTTAGTACATCCTGCCCTTTTTGCCCTGTGTTCCATCCTGATGTCCTTATTGTTGATAAGATGTTTTGAACTATGTTTCCACTATAGCAACTTTGATGACAATGTGTATGGGTACTATTCTTTATATGGACTTTTTCTACTTTTTGTATCTCAATTACGGATATATTTTGCTCTGATAATCTTAACTCTCTGGTGACCATATGATAAATATAAACACACATGTTCCACCAGTAATAGATCCTGTAGAAAAAAGCCATTTGCACTGAGAGAAAAACTAAATAAAATAAATTTAAACTGAATCCTTGGGTGTGATAGAGAAAGTTGATGAGCCTGCAGAATGGGTGCACTCATTGGTAATTGTGGGAGAGAAATATGGACAACTCAGAATATGTCTGGATCCAAGAGATTTAAACAAAGCATTAGAAGGAAACACTTCAAACTACCAACCAGAGATGAAATCATGTTGCAATTTGCGGGAGCAAAATGATTCAGTAAATTGGGCGCATCTTCAGGATTCTGGCAAATGAAGCTAGATGAAGCCAGCTAAAAGCTGTGTACAATTAATACACCAGAAGGTCCATACAGATTCTTTCGAATTCAATTGGAAAAAGCATATTCCAGCATTTGTGTGGTAATTCTTGCTGGCAATACCCGATTTAAGTATGGGTGGATATGTGGAAATCAGCCTGTACCCCAAAAACTGCAAACTAATATAGAATAGCAATACAGTATAGAAGTTTGTTACTGGCCAAAAGCAAAATTTTGGAGGTTCTTAAAATGTGTCAAACAGCTGTTACATGCATTTTTCAATAACAGTGAAAAAAATTATAGAAAGCAAAATAAATGCTCTAGAAAAATTTGTGGTGCATAAAAATGCCTATGTAGATATCTGTGTGATTTTAAGCCACTTTAAAAATGATTTTTAAAAATACCTGTAACTCCCACCTGCAAGCCTAAAAACACCTGTTCCATTCATACAGCATTATAACTGCCCTACATCTTGTAAACCAGTCCCATTCATACAGCACCCTTATACCTGTACCCCTTATACCTGCCCTACATCTTGTAAACCAGTATTCTGCATTTTGCTGAATTTCACCTCAAAAATGAAATGTCATTATTGGCTAATGAAAAACTTCCAAGTGCCTACTTAATCATTGGGGAGGGTGTCCCAGTGGTTCTGAACTGTCCCCACATTTCTACTTTAAAATAGGGATTTTCCCCAACTTTTCACCTGCTCCAGCGGTTGCAACAAAAGTTGCATAAATTCCAATAGAGAATTAATGCACGTTTACTTGAGCTCTAATTGAATAGCTTTAAATTTGCGTCGCCTGTAAAAAGTCACATTTACACGCGTAAATGGGTTATTGCGGCTAATTGAATTTGTCCCTAAGACCCTTACCTTTATGGGTGATGTGGTCTCAGATCAAGGTGTGAAGTTTGACCCAAGGAAAATATCAGCCGTAGTGAATATGGAACATCCAAAGAACAGTGATTACTTAGGAAAGTTTATTTCTCAACTGTCAGAACAATCAGCTCCTCTTAGAAGGTTATTAGACAATGATAGTAGATGTCATGTATGTGATCAAATGGACAAAAAGAAAGTTGGCAGAAATTGAAACAGACCATTACAGAACAACCAGTAATATGATCCTTTGATCCTGTTAAACTGATAAGGATTTCAGCAGATGTTTTGCTATTTGGCCCAGGATCTGTATTGTTGCAAGAATATGAGGAAACATGGCAACATGTAATCTATGCATCTAGAGCATTGACAAGTGCTGAAATAAGGTACAGTACATTATGCTCAGATAGAAAAAAAAGCTTCTAGTAATCACTTACAGTACAGTATGCAAGTGAGAGATTTTATCAATTTGTGTATGGGCAAGCGTTTACAATAGAAACTGACCACAAGGCATAGATAGCTATAATGACTAAAACTGAATATGACTGTCCCATGAGAAAAATGATGTACAATTGCCGTACTGTCCTGGTAAATACATGTACATTGCTGACATGATTTCTCATCCTGTGGACAAACGCGAAAGCCCTGGCTGTCTGATGGACAAAAGACATAGGGGTCTATTTACTAAGCTGTGTTACTGCCATTTTTCAAACACAGCCTGTGACATGGCAGTTAGGAGTTGATTGGCTGGTACCTTATCACTGTTCACTTAAGCTCCTAACACAGCTTAGTAAATAGATCCCAAGAAGCATACAGTATGTTGACATGATTGTAGCTTTCTCTCCTAGCTTCTCTTGCAAGACAAGAACAGATTAGAGGAGAAACAGATGACACAATAAAAGGTGTTAACTATATTAATATATAATCTTATACAACATAATTAATACAGAAGGTTACACTTCTCTCAGATATAAAATAATTGTTTATCTGGACACAGTGTATCACATTGTATTATGCTACAGCAGAAATTTGTTGTTAAATCAGGATAATTTCCTAATGGCTACATTTTGTTCCTCCGTCAATGCAGGTATAATTATATCTGCTTCAATTATAATCCTATTCCTCCTCTCCATTTAGAACTCATATGTAGGTTAATTAGTGTGTTTAAAATATCCAAGGGTAGTGTGCATAATGACTTATGACTTTACACCCCCATCTGGAGCCTCATGCATAATTGGATAAAAGTGATGTCCATGAACACATTAGAAAGTCTTGATTGGCTGTAGAGGGAGGTTTGTTGATTGGGCAGAAGCCATACACACCAATAGATACAGCACCAAACATGATTGGACACAGTTAATGCCAATCATAAAATGCAGATGCCCATTGGCTGATTTTGCAGACATAATCTACACTGGCTCCTAAAACCCAGATCTGACTCTGAAAAAGGGACTTGCAGTCAGGTTAGGATGGGGAGGCAGAGCCTGTAAAAATGGGAATAAAGGGATTTGTAATGCCAGAAACTTTTCCTGAAGTTGGGATCGTGTGAGTGGTTGCAAATTTTGAGCATCAAGAAATTGGTATATATATGCCTCAATCCACCCAGGAACCACAAATTAAAATGTGTGGATAGTCTATTTGGAGTGAATGAACGATTGCCCCACAGTGGTTGAAACAGGGATGAATGTTTAGATACCTTCCAGCTCGCGACCTCATACAAGTTGTATGCAACAATATATTATCCTTAACCTCTATGGGAAGATTCAAAGGATGAGTGTGTAAGAGGGAGACTAGATTTTGATCTCGAATAAAAGCCTGCTCCATAGAACAGGGGGTGTAGGTATTAGCGCCCTGCCCCCTATCCAGTCTAAGGCTATTCTATAGGTGGACGCCAGAGAATATTGTCGAAGACAAGGCAAATGAACTCCACCTAGATCACATTTTTGCTGTAGTTTAAATAGCGACACTGTTTTTTTTATATTTAAGAGAAATTATTTAAAATCTAAAAGAGCACAAAACTATAATAACTTTTGCCATGTACCATCTCATTACCAGAGGCATGTTTAAAAAAACAAGAGATATGTGTTTGGAGAATTGAAGGTGACCTCTATTTTTTTTAATGGAGACATCAGTTAACATCCAAAGATTCCTGGCAGAGAGCCCAGATTTAAAGCTACAATATACTGCAAAAAAAATCAGTTAACTCTTATGAAACATCATACACACATTAACTGGGTACAACGACCCTCTAACATGACCCCTTCCATCCGGTACAAATTGCTCTGCACCTGGACTTCCTTCTTAATTGATAAATGCAGACCCCAGTGCTAAAACACCTGTCTCATCTATTAATTATGCAGCATACACACTGGACGATTTTCCTGAACGATATGAATGATGTTAAATCGTTCATATCGTTCATTTTTATGCAGTAAACGATCAACCAATGATCAACGTTGCGCATTCCCGCATGAACGATTACGATATCTTTCATCATCCATGCATGCAGGCCAACTTGGACTATATCGTCAACACTGCCTGTTCAGAGATGTGGCAGGATGACTCACTGAAAGATCTCTTTGAAAGATATCTTTCAAGTTGTTGGTGGTACAGATCGTACCGTGTGTATGCAGCTTTAGTTCAACACAAGTGTCTGCAATCATTAATTAGGTGGGAAGTCCAGGAGCAGAGCAATTTGTACCGGGTAGAAGGGGTAATGTCGGAGAGTAGGGTTACATGGAGCTGATTCAGTAGAGGATGCAGATGGTAATGGTGATGGTAATGGTGAGGAAGCAGACTTGCTGGCCTCGTAAACCGACCAGCCTGCGTAAACTGAGGATTACTCACCTGGCTGATTCTGCACAACTGGTCACAATGGAGATCCCAGGCTGCTACCTCGGTCGCAGAGCTGGGATCACAGATGCTGATAAGAGGCGTCTCTTCACTTCAGACACCTCCTGCAGCATTGAAATTTTAGGATGGAATTGCAAAAAAGCTTGTGTGTGGCTTTGCAATTCCATCCACTGCTGAATCAGCCCCATAGTGCATATCGTATAGAGTCTACACCCGATTATGCATTTATCACATCGTCCCATCTGCTGTGCTGCACATATGACAAATGACTGACATTTCAGCTCCTCCCTGATCACCACTTCTTTTGCATTCAGGATTCCTCCCGGGCCCTTTGAAATGCCCTCCCATACTGCATTAGAATTTTATCCAGGCTCCCAGCCTTCATATGTGATATTACAACTTTTTTAATTCTAGCATATTACATATACATGCCTACCCTCCCGGAAGTCGCAGGAGGCTCACGATTTTTCGGGTAACACCCCTGTACCCATGGAAGGGTGGGCACTTCTCCCGTATTCTGCCCACTTCCTAGTGAAGTCGGCAGAATAAGGAGAATTTTCTTGTGGATCGGCGAGTCCACGAGTAGGGGGCGTGTCCTAATAATGCGATTCTATGAGAATCGCGTAATTTTGGCCCCACCCCTTATTTAAATATGCGCTGTTCATGGCAAATTGCCGTGAGGGGGTGGGGCTTATTGATACAACCTGTCCAGCTCGTCCCCCAACACCTCCCGCCTGCTTCTCTCAACTTCTCCCGAGGAGGAAAACTCCAATGTTGGCAAGTATGATATTACCCCTCCTCTGCAGTCTTTAGGGGAAGGCGGGGCTAGTTGTTACAAAAATACAGAAATTCAAATATCTCAAAAATCTTTAATCACAACCGAACAGAAAAATTTACAAACAAAACAGGATTCTTTCTTCTATTTATATTGGGTGTAAATTACATCCAAAAATAGCAGTATTATTAACAATGAGAAACATGTTTTTCGGAACAAAAATAATCGTAACAATTTGCCCCCGACGGTGGTAGGTTGACGGGTTTGGGGCAAATTGTTACCGATAAAATAATCTATACAAAATCCTAATATAAAAAGCATTCATTAGAACACTTTATACATTTATCACAAAATCACATTTGGCATACATTTGGTATATAGTCACCCGTTACATATAATACACTGGACCCACTTCTGGCCAGGTTTCGACAGCAGCCCTGCTCTGCTCTGTCCATGTAGCTCTGCCCCCCTGCTCACAAAAAAGTCACTCTCCCTCTCTGGGTAAAAAAAAAGGCCCACTGCTCAAATGCAGCGGACGGCACGTGTCTAGTGGGAAATCCGCTACTGACTGTTGGGCACGTTGTTACATGTAACAACTTGCCTCCAATATTACTTTCCCCCAAGTAATGTCATATAGTCAAGATGGCCATAGTTCGATTTCCATGTTTCAATTCACGATTATAACAATGATAATAAATACACTAATGGTCTGTGATTCTAACAAATTAAGTGATAAACCCTTTCCTTTAACAGTCCAGCCAAGATTCGACTACAAGATATAGATGAAAAATATTACTTTGTAACAAGAAAAATTAATTTGTTTAGGTACCTATTACATAAACATTTCTGCTTTAGCGTTGTTTCGCTGAGCAATAATGGTAATGTGTTCAAACTTGGGCATTGTGTAAAAGGGGCACTACTGTGTGTCATAAAATGAATAAGGGACACTACTATGTGGTGTAATGTGAATCAGGGGCACTATGTGTGGTGTAATGTGAATAAGATTGCGCTACTGTGTGGCATAATTTGATTTGGGGATACTATTGTGCAACCATGCCCCTTTCTTTTGAGATCATGCCCCTTTTTGCGGTGCGCGCCTATGGCGAGCGCTGTCCCTTTATTGAAAAAAGGGAGAGAGGGCGCACATTTATATATTTATAGTCTGCAGGGGGACACCGAGGAGAGGGGGGCACCATTGTGGGGGGGGGGGGGGTGAGTTCCACCACGTCTCTAGGACCACTTTTAGCACTGCGCGTGACCTAGTAATATATTGTTCCATAGCTGCACCCAGGAACATGCCTTTGGCCACCGTCACATCACATCTGCTGTGCAGAACAGCAGATTTGATGACCGCAATGTTGGCGGGCAGGAGTGAGCAATCATTGGTACACATCAAACTATGTGTGTGATATGTCAATCCAATCCATGGGATCGGATGACATATCGTCTGATGTGTACTCACCCTAAGGGTTCCAGGCTGATCAAATGAGCCAAGTACCAAGTCCTAGTTAGCAAGACATTAAAACAGCTGCAAATAAAATTGGGGTACAGATGGGTTGTCTGGTAAGGTTGCATCTTATCTAGACCTCAATAAATTGAACTCATACCCTTCCTTTAACATAATTTTGAATTTAAATATTTCTGTCTACATCAAATGCCTTATATGTATGTCAAAGTTCTCCTAACTAGTGTAGAAAAGATAGGGGGGTATTCAATTAGGTGCAAGAATAGCAAAAATTCCACACCTGCGGGTTTTCTTGCAGGTGCAGGATTTTTGCTATTCAATTTGGTGCAGAGTTTTTCAGTTTTTGAGTGCTTGGAGTCTTTTTCCTTGTCCCTTCAGAGCAATCTGATTCTTGCTAAAATCGTTAATTTTAGGAAAAATCAATGGGACTTGCTCTGGGAACCTGGCCACACTCCCCCTGAGAACTAATTAAGCAATTGGAAGTTTCCAACTCACTTAATTAGTCCTTAATTACTCACCTTCCAAAGCTGTGTCTTCTTCCTCCAGTGTTGGGAGCCAGGTCTTCTCCAGCAGGGTGGGTATGTGAGTGTGTGTGAGAGTTTGTAAGTGTGTATGAGTGAGTGTGTGTGTGAGTGACCCCTGGTGTGTGTGAACCCCCCTCGTGTAAGTGTATTCCCCACCTGTAGCCATTGCTGGGAGAACTATAGCAGCCCTTGATTCTCCCTGCAGCCCTTGGAGCCTCCCAGCAGCCCCTTCCCCAGTGACAAGATGGAGGGGAGGCCACTGGGAGCCACAGAGACCACCCATACAGGTGAGTACTACTGGAGGAGAGGCCACTGGGAGCCACGGAGACCACCCGGACAAATAAGTACTACTTTTTTTATTTTATTCTTTTTACACGCTGCAGGGTTTTCAGCTCTGAAAACCCAGCGACCAATTTTTTTGTATTGGATCCTGCGGTTATCGGGAGCGCACATACCCGTGGTAATCGAAAATTAGGCGCAAGATTTTTTACCTTGCTAAACCTCATACCCAGTCTGATGCCGAGTTCTACGTTGCCCATTTGAATCTTGCACTTTTTCGCGCTGCAATGCTGCCACTTGAGACTGGAGAGGTGTAACTATGCTGCAAGGGGGCATTTTTGCAAACATTTTTATAATTAGACAATTACTGTTGTATCTGGTATTTGTCTTTGAACTATACAAATATAGATATACTATCTGTGATAAAGTATTGGGTATGAAATCCTGGCTGTCAGGATGCCGCTGGTCAGAATACCGACACTATGATCAGGGCCGGCTCCAGGGGGAGGACGGGACTTATATGCCGTTAGCCGCACGCAACCGAAAATTGGGGCGTGACCTAATTATCATAGGCCACACCCCCTAACATTAATTGGGGGTGTGCCATTAACGTCAGGCTGGGGGCGAGCTCAGCACTATGTCAGTAGCTGGGCTGCCTCCAGCCCTCTTCCTGCACTGAATGGATGCCGCTCTTTACTCTTCTACGGGGCCGGCACAGCTGCGGCGGTGGAGGTGCCAAACCTCCTGTGGGTGGAACAGCGGGGCAGTGCCCGAAAAACGGGACTGTCCCGCTGAAATTGGGAATGGCTGGGAGGGATGCACCAATCATGGTGTGGTGCCCCTGTTCGACTGCACTGGTCGAACATGTCTCGAGCCGGCCTTGCCTATGTTAGATAAGTAACATGCAATGGTGTGCATAGGCTATTACTACACAACTTATTTTCTAGTTCTTTTTTCTTCCTTGTTAATAAAACAAAAAATAATCATATTAAAAAAATAGCACTTATGCTTTTACAGTTATTTTTACTTACTTTAGTGGCCCAGTATTATATATACATTCTATTTTATTGCCTTATTTGTACTAAAAAAAAAATTTGGGATGAAACTGGGGGCCTGATTCAGACGCGTTCGCAAGCGGTTCGATGTTGGCCAAGTGCGCATGAGGGAGCCGGCTCAGTCATGCACAAGCGCGAGACCCGCATAGCGACGGGAAGCCGTTGCTATGGGTCTCGCTACAAAGGGGGTGTGCTGTCGATGTTGAGTGACAGCACGCCCCCTTTGGTGGGTGTGCCGTAGTTGTTGCTGTCCAGACGGAGGCGTTCCCATGGGAACGCCTACCATCTGGGGCCGGCCCCACTGACATCACAAATGATGTCAGTGGGAGTGCTTTTGGCTTTGATAGAGCCAAAAGCACTCCAGGGCTTGCGGCAGACAAGACCCTACCACAAGGGTCTCATTGCAAGCCCGATGGTCGCGATGGTCTTCGTTATAGCTGTGGGTGGTCACCTACAGCTATGTGAGCGGCCGAGAGGCCGCTCTAAAAAAGAGAGGGAGGGCACTGATTCAGAGCGAGCGCTCTGAAAGAGCGTCCGGCTCTGAATCAGGCTCTGGGTTTCCAGATGAGCAACTCAGTCAAAATATGCACCACAGTATTCACCACCAAACCCTTCACTGAATATTAGGGTTTGATGCAGATTGAGCACAAGATTGTGCATCTTGAAATTGAAATTCCTCTGCACATGCCCATAATGCCAACACATCTGTAGACTTGAGAGATTCTGGCACTCGCCGCTGCCTTGACAGGCTAATTAGGAATATAAAGGGCATGCAAATGAAGGCTGATTACAGTGAAGGTGTGTTCATATAATTGCAGATACATTCAGACTGGCAACCAGACGCATATACATCTAGGAAAGCTACAGTATATTATTTGCAGGTGGTCAGGGGCTAGTGCATATGTATTGATGATGATGACGGTTGCTAGAACTAGTAAAACACTTGTGATTGGCTGACTGTGAATGCTGCGATGATGGCAATAGGTACTTTCTTCATTACTTGTGCATGTGTTATGGTGAAATGCGGGTGTTTCAGCTATTATGTTAAGCTGTACATGAGATGAAGAGTTATCTCTGCTGTATTAGAGAGGGTTTTTAAAGTTTTATTGACACCGAATAGCGAATGTGTATTGCACAAAAAATATCTGGGCATAAGTATATGGGATGTACTGTATGCCTGCTGTAAACCAGGCACAAATGGCATCTGGGTGAAATACAGATGTAGCCGCATACATCTTTGTCATGATGCGAGCGCACGCACACATGTATCGTGGCTTAGCGCAGTGTTCGCCATCCATGCTGCAGTGCGCTTGCATCGCGGCATTGATTAACGTGCCTATATCTGTACGCTATATTTGTCTGCATTTTTCCATAAATTGAGCCGATTTGTGATAAACTCTGCATTACTCCCTTACTGACAGCAATTTACTTAAGGTACAGTGGGCCTTTTTTATCAATGAGTTTTATAACTAAAAACGAGTGATAAAACTCATTGCGTATGGTAAATGGTGCTCCAGCCAATCAGCTCCTAACTGTCATCTGTTTGAGAAGAGAGTTTTATCACTCGTTTTGAGAGATAAAACTCCTTGATAAATGAGGCTCAGTATAAAGAAAAACTTACTCTAAAGTAAACTTTCAAGTATTAGTTAACTATAACTAATTATTGCAATGTATTCTACTGCAGAGCATTAATATGGTAGAATTAGAGTACCAACTGACTACTTACAAATTGTTAAGTCATCAATTTACAAAGCAAATTAATTAACGAGAGTTCAAAAAGAATTCATAAGCGTTTTGTTTAGAAACCACAAAAAAAATGAAAAGAAAATTGTACGGTACCTTGTGTTCTTGTTTTACTCTTAAACTGTGATCTTCTGCACTTACCAGAATAAATGTACAGTACTTAAAAACCTCACACAACTCATGGCTTGGCTTTGCTCTTAAGGTGTACAGTAGGTCTCCGTTAATAAATTATAGTGTTTTTCTTACACATTTAAAGTAATTATTCCCACAAATGGCTTAAACATAGTTCGTGCAATCTGCTGCAGTATCACATGAACTTCAGTTTCAACCCGTAATGCAACCTAGAGTACATAAAGTACTTTAGACAATCATTTTATAGCTAAAAGCTTTAGCTTCAAAGCCTTTCCACCCTCTTTAAGACCCAATCAAGAGACTGTCAAGTTTTTATATATTCATATTGTTTTGATATTCATTTAGTGATATTTGTTTTATAGAACTGTTATTATTTTTTATTAGTATAATCTAAGCTTGCATTTATTGAATAATTAAAGCGATGAATTCCAAGTGTTTTCCCCAGCTGATTTCACATCTGTCTTCTTCTGTTTACACTTAATTAAGAGGTTTAATGTAAAATGCAAACAATGGCCCTCATTCAGAGCCGTTCGCTATTTGCGGTCGTTCGTTCAAAAACAAGGGGTGGCTATTCAAATGATCCATTCGCAAATTGCAGTCTGTTCACACCTCTAAGTCTGAACGAGCGAGCAAAACATATGCTCGTTTATTTGATAAAAACGCCCCCTGGCCGCTCGCACCATACGTCATGTCCGCTATTTATTAGATTAATCGAGTACATCGTACAGCGTATGAACTGCTCGCTATTCTTGTGGTTGGTTTTTTCAACCGCTATTTTGCGAGCAGTTCTGAGTTAAAAAAAAACAAGTGACGTGGTCAATGACGCTGCTGTATTAATTATGCATTCCCTTAAAACGCCCGTTTTGACCTTTAGGCACGCCTGCGTTCGAATTCCACTCCCCGGTTTTCAAGCACCTTCCCCTGTTACCACCCACATACGCCTCATTCTGTCACTCAAAATAGCAGGCACTCGCTATATAGCGTACAAACGATTTTCGGCCGCACTGACTGGTTCGCGCATGCGTACTAAAAACTGTACGCATGCGCAGATGTGCGAACATCGCTCGGAACGAGCGTACGGCCGCTAGCGAGCGGCTCTGAATGAGGGCCAATGTAAGCAAATTTTTAGATCACATTTGAACATTTTACCATTTTACCATGTGATAGCTTTCTGAAAACAAATCTAAACCCACACACTACGTTAAAAAAAAATCTAACCAGTTAAAATGTTCTAAGAAAAAAGAAAAATAACATAAATACTTGTTTCAAGATATTAAGGATTGCATAAAAAAGTGTTAGCGCTTTCGGGCAAAGGGCCTCATTCTGCAAAAATCGCAGTTGCTAAAACGCACGTAATCGGCCAATTGTTGCATTCTGTGCATGCTTATGCATCGCAGTGTGCATACGCGAACTAGCTATTGCAATCAGGGCCGCAATCGCAGCAGCTACGGAGATCCTTCGCAGACTGATTGACAGAAAGCACCATTTGTTGGTGGTGACAGGGGGTGGTCAAGGAAACGCAAGCAAGCAATTGCAGGGGCGTGCAAAAATTAGTCACTGTGATGCTATACGCAGTGTGAGGTCTCATAGCGTACGTGGAAGTTAGCAATTCCTGAGTAAGGTCTGGCCTTATGCAACTGTGCATATGGGTCCGATGTTACTCGATGTTACCGATTATTTTGTTATGTTGCTAAAGTATACTGATGTGAGTAAGGGAAAGTGGGCATCCTTATGTTAGGCTGCAATCGCAATGCGAATGCAATAATTTGCATATCACAGCTGATATTAAAAACTGCGTTGCGTGCGTATCAGCGGAATAGCAATCCTTGCTAAATCAGGCCGAGTCCCCAATAATTGATTTTGTTAATATGTGTATTAGATCATTTTTTTTAAATATATGTATTAGATTTTGATCTGTACAGTAGAATATGTTGGAGCTATGGGAAAAATAACAATAATAATAGAAATATTTTTTAATTTTGCTTATTGTGAAGACAAAATAATCATGCAAATGTAATCTCTTATTTAAAAGCTGCTTATGAAACTTGTGTTAGAAGTGATCCCATGACATTGAGAGAGTAGAGCCAGATGGATTTTGTGCCTAAAAATGAATGAATAAAATGTAGAAATCAGTAGTACAGTATACAGTATGAGCAATGTTAATGCCAAGAAAAACATCATATACATTAGGTACCTGGTTTACACCAGGAGATGTGGCATGACAGTGTTACTGGTAAATGCTAAATTTAACATACTCTGTTTATACACAATATAGTACTTAATGAAGTGTCATATACATGAAACAGTCTGTGTTTGGACAGTGTTATTAATAAATACAAAGTCACATATACAGTACCAGACACAAACACTACATACTGTAAAAGTATTAATTAAGTTTAACTAACTACAAACATCCGTTATCAATCACTTTTGTGCCATGGACAAGCTGTTTGGATACGTCCTAGATCAAAGTGTGGCAAAGTTACTTTCTATTCATTAGTAAGGGAACTGCATTGTATCAAATGACTTCATTGATAAAATTAATATATGTATGGAAAGTGAACAAATGTCTACTAGAGTAGATACAGTAAAGGATCACTAGTGTAGGTGAATCAGTGCAATACCTGTATTCATGTCTTTAATGAAGCATCATTGAACTTGGCAAATCCTATAAATCTCCCATTTTTAATTTTAACAAAGCATTTTTTTCATATGGTGCATGTGTATTTTTTACAATTGCACTATAGGTTCCAGTGGGTCTTGGATATCAGCAGGGCTGTAACTAGGGTAGTGCGACCTGTGCCATGGCACAGGGCACCGGAGGCCAGGGGGCGCAGTTTGGGCCTGTCAGTTTTCCTGTTTATTATCATTCTCACTTGTAGCTTCCTCTTCTTATATCTCCAGCATCTCCTGGCCTCCCCTATCTCTTCCCTGGCCCTTGCCCATGAGGCCATGGCCCTTTTTCAGGTGCACTATCTTATGTCCCTATTTAAAAAATGGGGGGGGCGTCAATGCTCTCTCTGGCACAGGGCACCAAATAGTCTAGTTACGGTCTAAGCTTTGAAATCTATGGCAATGTTGGGCATTTTTACAAGCGCCAGCATACCCAAACTGGTTGGGCATGCCAGGACTTCCTGGAACCAGTATTGTGCCAGTAACAAACATTTTTTATCTATTTTTAATCACCCACTGCAAGCATTTCGGTAGAAGCCAGCATTTTCTTTAAGGGCCCAATTTCTTAGGGAACTTTGCCTGTGCTGAACACTCTAAGGCTGAGGGACATTATGACAGAAAAGACCTCATGCTGAACAATAGGGGTAAATTTACAAAACTTGACAGACATTGAATGGGGCAAATTCGGCCGTTATATGCATATTCGGAATTTACTAAAGGCTAAACTCTGCCGACTTTGCTCCATTCGGTGTCTAAAACTCTGCCAACAATACCTGTAACTCAGACGTTAACATGTTTTCGGACACATATACCATCGGTACAACTCGGCAACCTTTTGCCTTAGAGGACACTACTAAGTATGTGGGTCCACAATTTTTAGTTTCTTGGTTTTGCCAAGCCCGTGGATGCCTACATGGAACGAAGAGGACATGACCCACGAATAGGAGGAGGTTAATATGGATTTTTTTAATTACAGGTGCCCTATGGATAATCTACTGGACAAGTGGACATGATGGCTTCAGGGATACATAGGGGAGTATGCGAGATAGTGAGTGTGAGTGTACATGTATGTTTTAATAAACTTTTACTTTCATGGTGTGTGTGTTTTGTGGTTTTTCTTAAGTATTTCTTTTGCTGTGGAACTAAAAGGTACCAGTGGACCAATAATGCTTCACACGCTGGTACTTGTGGTTTTCTAAGTACCAACATGCGGAGGAGGCTTGCTGGGACCTGTAGTTCCACAGCAAAAGACAATATTAACTCATCTAATTTTTACTCCACACTAAACTATCAACCCAGCACCCACAAGCCAGGGGTTCCAGGGATACCCCTGGGCCATCAGCCTAGGCCTGGGGTGCCCTGGAGAGGGGGACCTCTTTATTGGGTGGTCCCCAGCTCCCCAGGGATCCCTGACCTGGGTTGACTAGCAGTCAGGGGTAATGCTTTGGCTGGAGGACCTGGTGAAAGGGTTCCCCTGGCTGTGGCGTTAGCCCCCTGCTAGAAAAAGTTTGGTGTTGGTTCCGGATCAGAGCCCAGTGCTGGTTGTGCTAAATACAGGGGCCCCTACAACTTTTGCATTTTGTATCCCCTGTATTTTGGCAACCAGGGCTGGTTTTGAATAGCCTGGTGCTGGTTGTGCTCAATACTAAGTATTAAGCACAACATCATTTGTGCTCTGTATTTAGCACAACCAGTATTGGGTCTCCAAAGTCCAGTCCTGTTTGTTCTTTTTTTGGGGGGGAGGGCACGCCATTTTGTTTTACATTTTTACACTGTTTTACATTTTTTTAAACACAGAAGCACAGATGGATCTCGCTAATCCCATCCGTGCTTCTGTGTTTATTCATTTACACACAGATGCATGCATCACAGATCTCCCTGATCCATTTAATAAACTATATGACCCCTAGGAAGTTTAAAAACCAAGAATGTTTTCCTTAACTGGGTCAGAGGCCCGACGGAGTTGGAATATGTTTATGGACTGAAGAAAGGGAAAGGACAGAAGGATTGATTAGTTTTTAATTTATTTATGTTTTGATTCTTTAATAAAATGTATGAGGGAAAATCAATCTAGGATCAAGTTCTTTAGCTCCTAAAAGACATCTTTGATCTGGAGGAGGTTTTTTTTTTTATTCATACATCTAATAGAAATGAGGTGGCCTTGCTTGTGGAGGTGCAGCTAGAACATACTGTAAACAGTACTTTACTTTGTACTCAGGGAGGTTGTTAGGGATAATGGGACAAAGACTTGCTTTTACATCAGAGGAAAGCAGCCTGTAGTTCTCCGGCCGAACCAGAACTCCCAGCATCTGTGATGTTTTCTGGGCCTACTGGTAGTTATTTGTCAACAACAGGTTGCGTGCTTCAGGTTACCTCAGCCTGCTTTACACACTGTATGTACCATGTAAATATGTATGTATGTGACCAACATACACAACTAATTTTTGTATTAAACATATTTTTTTTAATTATTTTGTGGATTGATAATATTAATTTTATTTCACTTTAATTTTTTTTAAACTGGGGAAAAGCACCCCTAAATGAGGCAGCAGCCCCTTGATGAACAACACAGACAGCACCCCTTTTTTATGGACAACAAACCAACCCTGTTGAGTGCGGACAGACCACCTGCAGAGTCACAAATACGTGGACGATAAACTGCGGTCTGGCTGGCAGTGTCACCGAACAATAATAGTGCAGCTAAGTTGTTAACGTACACACACACAAAAAAAATATTTTTTTATTTTTTGTGGATTGATAATATTCATTTTATTTAACTTTCATTTTTTTTATCACTGGGGAAGAGCACCCCTGAACGAGGCAGCAGCCCTTTGATGAACAATACAGACAGCATCCCTTCTTTATGGACAACAAAGCAACCCTGCCGTATGCGGACAGACCACCTGCAGAGTCACAAATATGTGGACGAAAAACTGCGGTCTGACTGGCAGTGTCACCAAACAATAATAGCGCAGCTACGTTGCTTTCGCACACACACAAAAAAATAATCTTTTTTTTTATTTTTTGTGGATTGATATTAATTTTATTTAACTTTTATTTTTTTACACTGGGGAAGAGCACCCCTGAACGAGGCAGCAGTCCCTTGATGAACAATACAGTCAGCACCCCTGTTTTATGGACAACAAAGCACCCCTGCCGAGTGTGGACAGACCACTTGCAGAGTCACAAATACGTGGACGATTAACTGAGGCAGTGTCACCGAACAATAATGGTGCAGCTAAGTTGGTAACGCACACACACATAAAGATAAAAATAATTTAAAAAGCACTTTTATTTATTTTTTTACACTGGGGAAGAGCACCTCTAATTGACAGAGCACCCCCCTGGACAACACAGCACCCCGTTATGCACTGCATCCCTAGCCTGATGGACAGGACAACAACACAGCAGCAGCCACAGTTAGCTGACAGGACAAGAGACACAGTAGCTGCAGCACCTATTTAAGGAAGCCCCCCTTTATATACTGCAGCCTAAGCCCCTTTATGGACAATACAGCAGCACCCTTCAGCCCAAGACCCTGACTGGACACACACACTGATTGACTGACAGCTTCTCTCTCCACAGCCGGAGTGAAAATGGCGCCTATCACGGGGAGCTTTATATAATCCAAAATCCGCGAGAATCTGACAGCGGGAGGATGACATTTTGCCTCGTTTTGAGATCAGAGTCATGCGGGAAACCTCGAGCCACGTTCGGATCTCGGTCCGGATCTCAAAGTTCAGGAGGGTCCGGTTATGTATTTATCTTTAGTCTTTAATTGCCCTAGTAAGGTCCATGCTTATACTAATCATCATTAGCACTTACCCTTCAGCAGTTCCAATAGTTACAATTTCTGTCAAGGAAATATATGTCTTTAATTATTAAGTCAGTATCAGTGACATTTGCATGAACACACCTTTGCTATATACTCCCTCTATACTCCCTAAGCTTGTCTATCCCTTCTCCGGTCCAGCTTCATGACGTCTCTCCCTACACACACTGTGGGAGCCGGAAGGCGGAGTTCGGGAGTGAGCAAAGTAACAAAATCTCAGCGGGTGCCTGTCAAATATCGATGGTGGCAGCTGACCGCATCTCGCTGGCTGCACAGGGCCGGCTGCACAGAGCTGGCTGACTGTATCTTGCCGACCCTGCACTTCTGGCACAAGAGCCCCCCAGAACTCACTGGAGGCCGTGCACAGTGTCAAAAAGCTAACGCAGTTTTTTATTTTTTAATAAACTTCATGACATCTAAATTCATAAACATACACCCACACATATATATAGTTGGTATTGTAAATGTGCAGTAGTTGGTGTCTACATAGACATTGTAAATCTTTTTACTGTAGATCTTTTAAATCACACCCGCATTAGGATGGGTGGGAGGTCGAAGGACAATTCCATCTTGCACCAATTTTCTTTGTATAATGGGCTGTATTTTTGGGGGGTATTAGGGACTGTCATTTAGACAAACATTTATATTGGTTATTGCTCTGATACATTGCTACACATTTAAAAAAATAATAATAATAATCCAATGTAAATGAGTATTGTATAAAAGATCTACAGTAATAAGGTTGACCATGTCTAGGTAGACTCCAACTGTTAGGTAATAGGTTAACAGGTACAAAAGGTCAACATGTACGAAAGGTCGATAAACATCAATCTTACCCTCCCCTTGGTGCCTAACCCAAACCCTCCCTCCTGGTACCTCACCCTAACCATCGGGGTAAGTGCCTAACCCTAAGCATTGGGGTAAAAGCCTAACCCTAACCATCCCTTCTAGAGCCTAACCCTAACCATCCAGTAAGTGTCTAACCCTAACAAAAAAGACAGGCGTCAGCCATTTTTGTCTCTAATCAATTTTGTGTTGACTTTTTCACCATGTCAACCTTTTGTACATGTCGAGCTATTGTGTGTCACCTTTTGTACCTGTCGAACTTTTGAACCTGTTGATCTATTGCCTGTCTAACAGTTGGTGTCTACCTAGACACTGTTGACCTTTTTTCTGTAGATCAATTGATTGGAACCCCCCTTATGTTGTATATTAAAAAGGACATGCATAGTTTACAAACCAAGCACTTCCGCGACAAGGACTGCCACTTTAGTGGCTAAAGTGCTTAGTTTGTTTTGGCCCCACAAAACTATTTTATGGAAGGACTAACTCCAGTCATTACTGAGGAAGTTTATTATGAGGGTGCTGGTGGTAGAGATTGCATGGTCCAAACTGCTGGTAGCTAACAGTGGGCTGCTTGTTATTATTTTACAAATTCTTATAATTTTGTTAAGTAAGTTGCATGAACTCACTGCAAATGATGTAACAGGTAGGAGGTGCCTAGATTTTTAACATCCCTATCTCTACTAACTTTGACCTCATAAATGGTACAGATGCCTTCACAAATGTCAGGATTTGGGTAAAATAATTCCACAATCGCAAGAACTGCTGCCACTGGTGGCAGACTTACACAAACAATATCCTCATCATCAACATCATCATTAGAGTCAGATAGTACAAAAATATCCCCCTCATCCTCCTGTTGCATTTCCACACTAGCATCTTCAATTTCTATTATAAAAAATATAAATGTGGGCAAAGGCGCAACCTCCTAAGATAATGTTACCAGGTGAAGCAAAATACAGTCTCATAAATTATGCAAGTTCATTGAGGATTGAAAAGTCCTTCTTCAATTTGGACAACACCAAATCCAACAGATGTATCCCTCGTAGATCACATATAAAAAGAAGAGAAGAATCGCACTATAGCGTAGTAAAATTTAATCACATGAAATATCACACATCTAAAACACAAATCCTTCACCAACATATAGAAAGCGTACCAGAGATGACGGTGTATAATGCACACCTATTCACATATAAGCCAGTATATCCCAAAGTCTCCCAGGAAGGACCTGGAGTGGCAGTTCTTAGGTGTGTGTTCCTCGCCAAGGTGGAAATCCTATTATGTCACCATTTTTTCTTGTACTGCTCATCCCCACATTTGCAGAGGGTGCATAAATGGTGGAAGGAGGATTCTCTGCGAGTACAATGTCAGAAATGTCAGATTCACACATGTGAACACCCCTAGACTCTCCTTAGGAATTTGTGAACACACAGATTGTTCTTCATCCTTAGTGTTCCTCTTTTTGATTACTGATTTGTCTGTAAAGGTGACACCTCTACTAGACTCAGTGCGAGAAGGTGTTGCAGCATCAGAAGAAGATGCCTGACTGCATTTGGCCCCAGCTTCCATAATAGGCATTCTTCTAGGGCATGAAACAGCAGTAGTACTAGCAGGACCACTGCTCACCTGAGCCTTTCCTTGCCACTTTGTGTGGTGTAGGGCATGTTGGCAATTTTAAGTTTTTTGGCAGTAAACATTCTCTTTATTATTAGAGGTGGTTTTCTTTTACATTGTGAAATATTTAGATTTCGGGTGCCCTTTCTTTAATTTTTTTGTCCCCTGCACCATCTGTAGTAGATGTTGAAGTACTATCATAACTGGCAGCAGCTGTAGCACTGGTTCCGGGTTGCTGCTCCTGCTCTTCTATTGACTGATCCATATGGACTCACAGCGCCAGAGGCGTATTAAGAGAGGAGAGGGCCTGTGTGCAGTCTCCATCTGGGGACCTCTCCTCTCCGGTGGCCGGCAGCGCACTGAGTGCAGCACTGCAGCAGTAGACTCTGGGCACTAGTATGTGGGCACTGAAAAAATGGCTGCGGCGGCCATTTTCCAGGCGCTGTTTACCTCGCTGATAGCGCTGACGTGGAATTCCAGAGAAGTATGTATTAAAAATATGGGTGCAGGGTGTGCGGGAAATGGGTATGGGTTCGATTCCCGTCAGCGGCAGCCCGACAGGAGCAGAGTTCGAAGCAGCGGAAGCCCGACAGCGCTGGAAATCCCAATCGTGGATAGGTAAGTATAGACTAACCTAACCCCCCTAACCCTAACCCTCCTTAGGGGTGCCTAACCCTAACTTCCCCCCCAAGTTCCTAACCCTAATCTCCCCTCTAAGTGCCTAACCCTAACCCTCCCTCCCCCTAGCCTAACCCTAACCCTCCCGGGGGGGGTGCCTAACCCTAAGTCCCCCCCGGGAGCCCTAAACCTAACCCTCCACCCCCCGTGGCTACGATCATGATGCCGGGCGCCGGTCTCCCGGCATCGGGGAAATGCGGGCGTCTACATCTAGACACCCGGCATTTCACCCTTGCCGGGATAAGACAGTCGGGAAGCCGGCTGCCGGTATTTAGGCAGTCGGCTTCCCGATTTCTTCCCGTGTGCGGTGTGGGCCCCTCTGGGCCCAGGGGCCCTTGTGCACCACACATCCTGCACCCATTATAGATATGCCCCTACACTGCACTATTAGTAATGGTGACACCTACTAAACTTTGTTTTTTAAAGTAGAGAGCCTGAACAACACACACTTTTATATTTTTAAACGCTGCAATTCACAGCGCTATTAGTAGTGAGTGGCACATACTGAATGTAATTTTTTAAGTACAGAGCCTGAACAACACACACTTTTGAACACTGATTCACAGCACTATGAGCAACGATGGAACCTACTGAACGTTATATTTTTAACACTGCCTGAACTTGTCCTGAGCACACACATTTTATTTATTTTTTATAATGATGTTTTATCTAACACAGCCCACATACTGATGATGATGATGACACTCTGAGTGTGCCACACAGTAGCCCACAGGCCTTAAGCACAGTCACAATCTCACTGCAGCCCACCGCCCTTTACTGATAATAATAATGTTTCTTTATAAAGTGACAACATATTACATATTATCATTATTATTATTTTCATAATAATAATAATAAATATAAAGTATGAAAGGATATGACAAGTTATTATTCAGAAAGAAAAGTTATACTAAACATAACCTAACTTATAATCAGCAATCTATAGAGTCCACTTCAGCTCTGATGAAGTTTGCTGTACAGTATTCCAAATTTAGACATGAATGAGTCACCATTTCCCTTCTTCCCTCACCTGACACTGTTTGCCAGCCTGTTACAGACACTTTATGGGTTGCTGCAGTAACATTGTTTAGGGAAAATGTAACAAGTCATAAATTTGTTTTTGCTTTCATTCTTGAAAGGGATTTGAAATGTAAACATGTTAATGAATTACTTGCGCTGGGTTAAAGTTATCTGCATTTTGATTTTGCAGTATTTTATATTATAAGGGGACAGTCGTACCCTTATATTAAGGCTGACAAAAAAAAAATGGAAAACTCCATCGAGAATTCCCGAGGGGGGGGGGGGGCATGATGTTTAAGGGGCTACACCTCAAAAGCTATTGGAGGTATCGAGCTGAAATTGGGTATGGATGGGTAGAACTGTTGCTCGGTGCTGCATGCTAAATTTCAGGGCACAACAAATGAAAAATGAGGATTTGGGAGTAATCTAAAGTTCTAATTGTCAGTTTTTTCTGACACTCTCAGTAAGGACCACTAATCTGCTATTCTCTATGGGGGATATGGGGGATATTTGGGAAGGCATAAATCAAGGGTACAGGGCAGATTTAGACTTGGGTTTGTTTTATTAGGTGGCTATTGTTCCAGGGTAGGTGTTTTTGGGGTTCAGGTACACTACAAAGTTACAGTTTTAAAACTATTACCTCACAATTGCGCCATTATACAGATAGGAAGATTCAACTTGTTGCACAGACTCCTGCATCGTTTGGCCCCTGTATTTAGCACAACCAGCACTGGGGCTCCAAAGCCCGGTGCTGTGGGGGCACATCTTTTTTTTATATTACATATTCATTTTTTAACAGATGCATGGATGGACCTCGCTGATATGAGTAGGAGGACCAGCAGCACTTGGAGACTTTAGACAAATAATTTGTATTCACATGAGTAAATCAACGTTTCACGGCTCGCAGACCCCTTTGTCAAGGTGAAGATAGCACGCACCTTGACAAAGAGGTGTATGACCACCTAAATGTTGGTTTATTCATATGAATAAAATTTATTATTTGTCTAAAGTAGCCCACTATGCCAGGTCCTTTTACTAGGAATAAATAATAATAATACAGTCTGCAATACATGTCCTTATTTGCTCAAATACTTACGCATACTGTATGTGGGGCTGATGCAGACTTGAACATATGTGTGTTTGCCGAGAGTATATTGCACAAATAAGAGCATTACACAATCATATGCATTTTGATTGCATCTACACTTACTACTTGAGAGGGAGATGAGGAGAGAAGGGGCGTTCTGGCTTGCATATACTTTAAGTGCAGATGCTATCACATAGCGAGATACATACTGCTTGGCATATATAGGAATATTTTTTAAAAATTCTGTACACCGTTCTTCTCAGCAAATAATGTCCGATTTACTACCACTTATGACTAAATCACTTGAAACTCACACTGAGCACCTCAATCAGATGGGGATCTGTTAGTGTGGCTTGCCAATGACTGAACATGCTGGAAAATGATCATTAGATAAACAAAATAAAATGGGATAAAATGATGATACATGAGGCAACCATGTTATCCTGGTAGGCTAAAATTCGGAGGGAGACTTATGTAGTATGGCAGAGAATTGCGGGCATGTTTTTTGTTTTAAATGCAGGTGTGAATGTCCAAAATCAATTTTATACATAATGGATACAATACAGAGATCATCCTGGTGACCTGCTCAAAGAGCATAAAACTGTCTATCAGCCAATTTCCTGCATTCACCCATGCACACATGCAACCACCTGCTAAATGAATGACACGGACAACTGGATTGCCAATTATAATTTGGTCAGCTTTATTCAATAAATCACAAAGTAGTATGGTGGCCAGGAAAAAATACGGCCTATTTAATTGGGAAATGTGTATAGGTAAATCTAACAAACAATAAAACATTCCCCAACATAATACAATCACATAGGATGATGGGTCCAAGCTCCAGCCCAACCTCCATCTCAACTCGAATGAAGGCTGTTAAATTGGCCTACTGCCATCCCCTCATTCGAGACCACAAAGTGAAAGGGTGGTGGCCAACTGCCCATCCCAACCTGTCTCAACTTGAGGTGACTGTCAGCGCTTCCCCCATGATAAAAGGAGCCAGCCTGGACTGGTGGTGCCCCAATCCTCCATGGAGTAATTACCTACATCCCTATAGACAGTCCCAGGAAAAACCTCAGGGCACATTATACTGTAGACCCAAGACAATTAGGCCATCCCACCCACAAAGGTTCTACCATCACCAAACCTAGGCCCAGGGTTTAAGGCACCTTTCAGGCAACAATATTTCCTCAAGGCCCCTATCCAAGATGGCAAGTACTGTAGCTAGCCCTCAACTTAGGAAATCAAACAAGTTAAAATATCATGTATCACCACAATACATCAGTTTTCCACCTGTCCTACACCCTAATCTCCTCCCTCGAACGCCTCGCCGCCACAGTCAACGATGTAGCTCTGATATGAATAAATGCGCACTATAGACGATCACTGAAAAGGCCCAATGCCAGAACACAACTTCAAGACCGATCTAAATTGATACATGGTTACAGATAACACATCCTCATAACACGCCATGCTCTTAGGCCTCTGCTGCTTGTAAATCCAGACCGGGCGTACTGATCACATCTCTTCCTCCACACTCTATACCCCCATACCTAATTGAGCTGTCCTGGAGTGCTGTATCTCACATATAACGGCATCATATGTCATATGTTTATGCCACAAAGGAGACTGATCACGACGCTCGCTGCTTGTTTACTGCATGAACTACACCTAAAATGTACAAATCAGTTCTCCATGCCACAGCTCCAAGGTGACCATAATCGGAAAAAGCTCTAACAGAAAAACTCCCAGTCAAACCTGAAGTATGCTATTCAGAAGGCCAAGGGGCAGTGCACCAACAGCCCTCAAAATAAGCCCCAAAACCTGTCTAACCCGCCGCGTCAGTGAACAACTGGAGAACCAAATTAGATACAGGACGTGAAGGCCATATTCACACTCCATTCAAATATACTAAAAACTCCTCCCAGATGGCCAAATCCCTCCTGATTTCTCCTGTCAAACGTATAAAATGAGATGGAGCTCGCACCCCAGTCGTCACACGCTCAAGCTTCCTACAAAACACCTTACCCATAGCTATGATACGACAAGTAAATTGAAAAGACCAAGCAGCAATTGTGCCGTTCGAAGCGTAATTTTACCATGCACTAAAGCCAAAATGATCTCATCCCGCAAGCGCAAACCCTTCTCTTCTGGTAAATGGCAACAACCCGCCACTGTGTCAATCTCAATCCCTAAGAAGGCCAGCATAGGGATGGGACCAACCGTCTTGTCCTTAGCTACTGGCACCCCAAAGATAGCAAACAAAGCCAAGGCATAGTACAGAAACTTGCGACACCGAGGAGACCCAGCAGGTCCAATTAGGAGAAAATCATCCAGATAATGAACAATGCCTTGCTTCACCTGATCCCACTAAGAGACACCAGCGAAGGAAGCCACTACATTTCTCAAAGTATGCACATGATACCGAACAGCCCACGGACAAGCACCTATCCAAATAAAAACCAGAGTGAAGACAAAACCCCATGCCGGAACACTGGCTAAGGAGTTATGACAGGTGTCAAGTTTCTGATGCCTGTCATAATCCCGACGCCAGAAAGTAGAATGATGCGGGCCTGATTGAGGTAAGTACGGGTGCCCGTTCTACTTAGCCATGGGGGGAGGGTTAGGTTTAGGGCACCCTGCGGGGACTTAGGGTTAGGCACCCCCCCGGGAAGGTAGGGGTTAGACTAGGGGAAGGGGGGTTAGGTTTAGGAACTAGGGGGAAGGTTAGGGTTAGGCACCCCCCAAGAGGGTTAGGTTTAGGGAGCGGGGAGGGGGGGTTTAGGCACTAAGGGGGAGGTTAGGGTTAGGCACCCCTGTAGGTGGGTTGGGGGTAAGAGGGAAGGATTAGACTGACTTACCTGTGCTGTCGACATTCTGTCCTGCCGGGTTCTCCCTGTCAGGATTTGAACCAGCGGCTAAACAGCTGCTGGTAAAACAATCCCATTCCATGCAGTCTGCTGATTCCCTGCAGCACTAGACAAACTAGATTCCACATGAACAGGCCGTGACTCCAACATTGGTACCAATGCCTAAACAATGCTGGCACACAGTAAGGACACTGACTTTGCTACACCGCCCTGTGATGTGCTTGGCACTGAACTAACATGCCTAATGAGAGAGCCTCTCCCAACCAATGTGTCACTACCACCCAGATGCACCGCATCCACATATGATCTGCCAGGCTGAACACATGTAGTGTTACCCATGCGCCCACCCCTCTACCAAAACTACTGTGTGTCTCTCTGTCAACACCTGAAGCCCGCTTGCCTTCGAGTCTTGGCCATGGTCATGGTCGCCATCTCTAGCAGACTCATTGTCTTTGTCTAAGATGGCGGCAAGGCCACATGTCCGTCTTAACACTGATCGATCTCTCAATGCATTGCCCTGACCCATATGTGTCATTATGAGCCTGACATCCCCAGCACCTGCCCCTTGCATTGTTAACTCACTCTGGGAAGCACAATGCCATCAACTTCCACAACCTCCACGAGTCCCATACAAGAAGTGCCCAGGCACACCGGGATCAGTGACCAGGGCACGCCTCCACACCACGTATGCATCAACTCCATCGTGGATACACGACCCCTGCTCCACAGATCTGCCATGTCCACACTGCTACTGCCTTGGTCTATAACATCCGTGTCCAGCTGAGTATGACCTCTGGTAGCTACTGTCATCAATGCAGAGCCGGAAACCCTGCCCCTGGGAAGTGGTGATGCAGATACACCATGTATAGATGCCTGATCCCGAGGGCAACCCCGACACCTAGGGGCACCACAACTCTCCATAAAGCCAGCCTCAGCGGCACCCCCTCTGACATCCTCCAAATAACGCAGAGGTAAACCTACCACCTGACGTGGGCGAGACATAAAAGAAAAGAAAGATGACATGGAGATTAAAATATAATAAGATGAAGAATAGATGAAGAATAGAAATACCATAAATGAAGAAAGAAAGCAAGGACAGACAAGGAAATTATACAAAGATGGAAATTAAAGAGAAAAAGAGAACCATTTTTAACATAATTTAATAATCCAGACAACAACTAGCAGAGTATTTCTCTGTTCAACGTTTTCCAGTAAAAGAGACCGCCCACACTCAGGCAGCAACTGAAAAAGAGAAGGGAACCACCCATCTCCTCATCTCATGACCTAATCCTATAGGTTACTTACCTAACCCAACAGCCATAAGCTCCTCCCCTTTCCATGTGTTCACTGAATAAACAGCCTCAGTGCCTATAGTTTTAAGTTACTCTGTCCATATAAAATGTCCTCTGTTATCTTACTAGGACTGATATACAATCCAGTTCAGATGTTGTACCTTTTGAGAAAGTCACGTGGGTGTGATGAAACGCGTTAAGTACTCCACCTCTCCCCCTGTTTGTACGCCAGTGAACCAAGTCCTGCTGCCTCCGGCAACCAAGTCTTGCCACCCCAGGGATCAGTGCGACCTCTCCCGCTACATTGATACTAAGCACCCAGTCTTGCCGGCTCCGGAACGAGTACAGGCACCTGCAGGAGAGCCGTTCTTGAGGGATCCGAGGACGCTCAGATGCATGGCCACTGTATGTTTAATACACACAGACCATCAGTCTGCGGCACTTGCCATTCTATTTACCCCTAATGCTGTAACCTAAAAACCCCTGCATGCTTAAATGTTTGGGGATGCAATTAATACCATGGCATCAGAGCTATCAAGAATAAGGCTAAATATAAGACTACCTTTTGATGGAAGATTTGGTTCCTTGGTGATTCCATTTAGGACCACAGGAGATCCCCGCAAATATAAATTTAATCTTTGAAAAAATCGATTGTGGTTTGATTCACAGCATGACATTTGAAACATCAATACCATATATTTTTTACTGTTTTGATCTTCAGCGGGATCAACAACAGTTTTTTTTTTACAAACAAGGGATCTTTAAATAAAAAGGATTTTAGTGTGTAACCTTTAATTATTGCATACTGTAGTTCTGCAGAGACAATATATTGGTTACATCTTGAGCCCAGGTGACTGATTCACTGTTTCTTTTTATGCTTTTCATTTTAAGATTGTTATATTGTAATGTTTTAAATGTTACTTTTTATTCAGAAAATAAACTTTATTTTACGGAGAACCATTGGTATTCTGCTTCAATTGTGCAGTTCTTGGTGAGTTAAGCAGATCCTGTAAACACATACCGTACTTGACTATAATCCTGGAATTTTGAGAAACTCACACATTTTGAGTATGCAAAACTCTCCTGCATCCTGTCCACATCTGCATTGAAAGAGGGTGGTGTTAAACTGTGTGAATCACTTCATCATGGCCTGGTATCCCTTCTGTGAAATACAATGAATCATGGTATTTTGTAGCAGGGACTGGGTCACGTTCCCCCCTCCCCCAGTTACCCCTGGGATTTCTCAGAGAGAAAAGTTGGCAACTATGTATAGAACACTATAGCTATATTTTATAGCTTATTCACCTAGAAAGAAGTTGAGATATGTAATATCTCAATGTGACATCAGGGAGGGGAGCAATAAAGGATAAACCTGACGCTTGATACTTGGCACATGCAGTGTGCAGGCTCCTCAAGCCGAAAATGACTAGATATGGGATCTCCTATCCAGGGCTGCCATCAGAAATGATGGGGCCCGGTACTGACAAAATAGACAGGCCCCCCCCCCCCCGGGATGGGGGGCACAGAGCTGGGAAGGCTGGCTGGACTAGGTGGAAGGGGGGCACAGGGCTGGAAAGGCTGGCTGGACCAAAGGCAAACGCAGGGGGGGGGGTCCGTCTGCCTGGAAACCCCCCTCCCCAGCCCACACCATGACCACAATAGAAATAGTAATATAATGGAATTTTACTAGTGCTGCATGTTCTTCTCAGTATCATAAATGAAATAAATAGCACCGCCTTTGGATCTTTTAACATGTATCAGCCAGTAATAAATACACCTGTGCACCAATTAGGGGATTTGGAAAACATGCACTGTTAGAGATGCACTGCTAAAAAAGCCCAATATTTACATATATGTCCAGGGCAGTGCTAGGTTCTTCTGCTGCTCCTGCAGACTCCCGGACTTGCTCCCATGCCCTGGAATTGTGCCCACATCTAAAATAAAAACAAACATTCAGCTCAGGCAGGATGACCCTACTGCTGTATTTAATGGGTTACTGTGATCTCTGGTCCTGTATATGCTGGAATTATGACACACAATACACTTTGTATGACGTAAATTAAAGCTGGATAAGTGGTAATTATGCTCTCTTCATGGACTGGCCACACTCACTCTAAAATCAGGCATTTGGAAACCCCCCTCTAGAAATCCTGCATTTGCCACTGCTGGACTAGGGGGGGGAGGGCACAGGGCTGTCTGGATTAGGGGAGGGCACAGGGCTGGGAAGATTGGCTGGACTAGGGGGGGTACAGGGCTGGGAAGAATGGATGGACTAGTGGGGGAGGCACGGAGCTGGGAAGGCTGGCTGGAGTAGAGGAGGGAAAGGACAGATAAGGATGGCTGGACTGGGAAGGGTGCGCAGGGAATGCTGGCTGTACTACAAAGCGGGGGCAGGGAAGGCAGGGAAGGGTCAGAATGCTTACCTGTCACTGGCAGCCAGTCAGGCATGGAGGAAACCGGGCCTGGATGTCAGCATTGTGGATTGCATCGGCAGCCAGGGAGAAGAAAACGTGCCGGCGTCATTTTAAATACGGCGTTGGCCGCGAGCCAATCACAGCTCGCGGACCTGCAGCCAATCAGAAGAGGCTGCTGCTGATTGGCTGCTGGTCCGCGAGCTGTGATTGGCTTGCGGCTGGCAATTTATGGAATGCTGCCTGCGCGCTGTTTCTTTTTCCTGGCTGCAAGTAAATTAATGATTGATCCCCACCCAGGGGCGTTTTAAGAAAGGAGGGGGCCTGTGTGCAGACTCAGTGTGGGCCCCCTCCTCTATCTAGCGGTGGTGCAGCAGTGCCATAATATACTGCTCATGCGCAGATCTCTGCGAAAATGGCACCCGCGCCATTTCCCCGGGGATAGCATTACTGAGCATGCGCGAGTCACAGTGAAAATGCCCGCCACCATTTTCCCAGTGTCTGTTGCTGCTCTGCAGCCCTGGACCGGAGAAGCACTACTGGAGACGATGGACAGATACGTACAGTGTCGGACTGGGACATGAAGGGCCCACCAGGAAAACGCTACAGGAGGTTCCCGCTGAAGGTAGAAGCTAGTGGAGAATGGCTTGGTTAGAAGGGGGTGGTGGTGAAGGGAACAGTGTTCTCTTACTGAAATCTCTACCCTAAATCTGCCAATATGTCCCCAGAATATAATACAAAAGGATTAACAAAACAACCACAGATGGGTGCACACACAAGAACCACATGCCTGCACTGACAGGGACATAGGTACGCCCATATCCTCACGGATAGTTGCACAAGTACGCCCATGCCTGTACAGACAAGGGCACACACAGGTGACCACAAGCCAGCATAGACAGGGGCACAGGTAAGCCTATGTCCGTACAAAAAGGGGCACAAATAAGCCCATGCCCATCCAATGGGCACAGGCAAGTCCATGCAGATAGGGGCTCAGGTAACCCATGCCTGCACTTACAGAAGTACAATGTACAGGTAAACACAACACACTACTGTACAAGAAACTGATAACCCCAGAACGACACAGCCCCCTCCCCATTCTACAGTCTAATAATCAAGGAAATAGGGGATATGAATGGTGATGGCTCTTCCGCTTTATAGTAAAGCCAAACAGCAGAAAGTTTGTGTTATAATATATACAATTCTATAAATGCATGTATATGGGACATTTTTATAATTATAACTTTTCCAATATCTATTATGCTGTGTTTGCTGTATTTATGGAATGACTACTCCAGCTAGATGAGACAGTTTATGGACTGAGTGCTGTCACACCACACAGCACAGCACATATGTATACACATATCTTCTAGTCCCAGCTCACACAATGAGGTCTCAGCACTCATGCATACACACACCCATGTAGTCCCAGTACACATACACACACATGGAGTTCCAGCACATACGTGCAGTCTAGCTAGGCACATACACACAGCAGAAGTTAGCAGCAGGGGTAGACAGCAGCCCTCACTAGGGAACTACTGTAGTCAGCACTTACCTTTAACCCTTTCCTAGGCTTTGCTTGCAAGAGGGGAGAGAGGTGGCCAGATGGGAGCTTGCTGCAGAGATAGACTACCTGCCCCTGTGTATGCATATGGCAACTACACCAGACTCCCGGCATTCTTTGTATCAGAAATAGGACGTTCCGCAGGGGCTGCTGGGAAATGAAGTCCCTTTCACTTTTGTGACCACTGGTCACAGAGATAGAAGGGACTATGTTTCCCAGCAGCCCCTGCGGAACATCCTTTGGTTGATGCAAAGGATTGCCGGCAATTCACATGACTGCATGCTCGGAAAAGCACTCCAGTCCAGCTCAGTGCAAAGTGCACAATACTCAATGGAGCCATCGTAGACATAGGATAGGCCCCGCCCACCCGCGATCGTGGGTGTGGCTTTAAACAGTCCGAGCCCCTGGGTATGTATAAGGAGTTTATGGGTGCAGGGTGTGCACCCATCATAGATATACCCCTGTCCCCACCGCTGACATCCGGGCCCCCTCTCTCTCCGGGCCCGGGACTACAGGCCCGGCAGTCCCCCCCTGATGGCGGCCCTGCTCCTATCTATATTTGTTGGGACTGCATTAAAGTTTTGTGAATTCTGAAACTAAGTACTTCAGATCACTAAAACTGTGGTGGGGGAGGGAACGCCCTCGGACATTTTTTCTTGGTTGTTTTATCTAGTAGATATCCCTATCTCCAAGTATAAGAAATCTCTGCTTAAGCATTTTATGAATGCTGTGATAGTAGTGATCGCAGTTTTTCAGGAAGGCAGTGCATCCTCCCCCTATCTCTGCCTGGTTTCAGAGGCTTGATATGTACATGGGGACGGATGTTCTAGCCCTCTCTAGTCAAGACAGATATCAGGAATTTGTTTCTACCTGGTTTACTTGGTTAGATGATAAAGACTCTGCTGAGTACCAGGCCCAGCTGTCAGGATAGAAGGATCCAACGCAGTTTTTCTCCACCATCCTTATATACAGTATCTCCCGGTAGGCTGTTAAATTCTAGATCAACAATGCCTTATGCACATCCAATCATCTTGTTTAACCTTTCCTACCCCCCTCCTTTGCCTATTATCCACCTGGCCCCCCTTTTTTCTTTTTTTCCTTTGCTTTCCCCTGTCCTTTTGCTTTCTATCAGACATTTGCTTTGATATCATCCTGTTTTTGTCTTTAAGTGATATGGGAAAATTGCATTCATGGTTTGTTTGGAAGATTTTTTTTTTATTATGTATACTTGTGAGTGCTATTAAACATTGAAAATACAAAAAAAAATTATACATTTTTTTGGGACAAATATACTTTTAGGGACTGTTTATGAACTATGGAGACACAAAAAATTATCGGAATTTGCACAGGCTTCTCAAGTCCAAAATGGCTATATGTATATAAATATATATATACAATATATACATATATTGCACACACCAAACACAAATATGTATGCATATATAAATACATAGGGGCATATTCAATTGTCCCCACGACTAATTACCAAGCTGGTCTTATTCAATTGCCGGGGATTCCTCATGCGGGATTCCCCGAGACCCCTCGCGCAAATCCCCACAGTTAGACTGTACCTCGCAGCTCCTGGAGGTGGGAGGCAAAATCCTCGTTAATACCATCAAATCGGCCTCCTGCGCTGGGAAAAAACACATTGATTCCGCAGTTTACATGGAATCAATGTGTTTAAGTGTGTGAGTCCCAAATTTACGGTGCAGTGAAAAGGCTATTTATTTGAATAGCTTTCCCAATGCCACGGGGATTAAGAACGGCAATTAGTCATGGGGACAACCCGATGACTAATTGAATATGCCCCATAGATATATATAACTCAAGATCTAATTCACAGGAAAATCCGACTATATATTAATCAGGCAGCTTATCTTGATTCATGAAGTTGCAGTATACATGTCAATCCAGTAGATGGCGCACCAAGACAAATGCTACATATCATAGAGTCGCTGCTCATGTTACTTGCAACCTTTCACGGTTACTGTAGGTTAAGTGGCTTGCTCACGAGTTAGTAGCCCCAAACATCTTTTTGTGTTAATTCCTGAAGGAAAAACTGCAAATATTGTTTACAAATATATATTTTATATTTTAAACACTGATCATAAAATGTATCACAATATTATATTCTACTACTGTCTTTGTTACATTAGTTCCTCTGAGCAATAACAGACTTCCACATGAGCAAACGCTAGTATCTCTATAAAAGGCAGACCTCAAATTGCTGTCTACACAATAATCTCTAATGTTGAGCCATAGCAGACACCAATGGTAATAAACTGCAGATCACAGCTACACATTTAAGAGACTTATCTTTACCCTAGATCCAGGCCTTTGAGGCATTTCCACAAATCCAGGCTTGTTTAATATAACATGTATTTTTTGTAGGCAGGATTAGCCTTTATCTTTCAAACATAAAAATATTTATATTAGGTTGTATAAATTTATTATATTGTATTAAAAAATAAATTAGTAAGATTTGCAAAAGTGATCTACAGTACTTCATATGATATTCCCTAAGATATGTTTATAGCTCTTCTAAAAGGGAGAATGTTTGTATAAAACAAAGTTTTACTTTTTAAAGTTAAAAAATAATATATAAACATAAATGCTGGCTGCTTTGTGCAAGAAGTATAAATACCAATGGAGCGCCTTCCTTTTTATACACCCAAAATAAATGGGCAACTACTACTGAGTGCAAAAGTACACTCGGTCAGTGTAACATTCTTATGAGACCCTGAAAGAGTAATTTATAACTGGAATATTGTATATCTGATGTATAAAGGATCTCAAACTTAGGGGTATATTTACGAAAGTGAGCGTTTTTATAAATGGAGATGTTGCCCATAGCAACCAATCAGATTCTACTGACATATAAAGGATCTCAAACTTAGGGATATATTTACGAAAGTGAGAGTTTTAGAAATGGAGATGTTGCCCATAACAACCGATCAGATTCTACTTCACAATTAACTAGCACTTTCTAGAAGATAATAGCTAGAATCTGGTTGCTATGGACAACATCACTTCTAAAAATTCTCACTTTAGTAAATAGGCCCCTTAGAATCATGTGACCAAGGCTAGTTTTAAAGAAATACACAAAAATCTGAGGGATAATGAGAATTTTACATGCCTCACTGGAGTCAATTGTCAGCAATAAAGTGCATACTACAATGTGAGCTACTGTACATTAGACAGACCCCAGAGCACCAAACTTTTATGGCACAGTTTCCATCGTTTTTTTAAAATACATTTTTTAAACAACTCCCATGACTCTCAATGGCAACTGGATAGAAAAGACTTTAGCTCAGTGAATCTGGGGAGTGAATTACGATGGGGGGATTCTACTGCTATCTCAATCTACAGGTGTGTCCTCATACATCCAGCCTCAATATGCCATGCAGTGCAACTTGCCTGGCATGAGTGAGCCGCCAGGTCCCGTGCTTCTCTGCTAGCGTTGGTCAACTTTTTCTGCCAAAAAGATTTATTTGATATGTGACACTTGTATGTCTGTGTGCACCTGAGTCTGTATATGAACCACAATGGAGCTTGGAATAAAAAAAGCTGCGGCCGCTATGTTGTAGCATTTCATATACAGATCCAGGGATTCATTCGCACACAGATATACAAGTGTCGCATATCAAATTAAGCAGCACAGTTTGCTAGTGTGTCCTAGTTGCATGTATTCTGCTATTCAATATATCTCCCACTCTATTTACTTCATATAGTAGCAATCAGACTTCTAATGCTGCACCGAACTCCAAAAGTCAGTTGGATTTTCTTGTATACAAAAATTCAATTGGCTACCAGCAAAAGATAAACTGTTAAATAACTGGTCTGAAGCCTGGTTGGATAAAGAGAAAGAGAAGAGAGGCAGGGAAAAAAAACCTTTTTGGCTCAGGACAACAAAAAATTGCAAAACCCCAAAGAGAAATACTATTAATTGCAAAGGCAGGTGTGCTTTGCATTTGATAGTATTGTTATTTTCAATTCTGAATGCAAGAATGCAGATATTTGCTGCCATTTAGCAAATAAACCCCAAGAGAGAAAGAGAGAGAGAAGAGCAGGGCTTATCGGGATATGGAATACTAGAGCTGGGGCTCATGCCTATACTGTATACAATGTTCCTTAGTGACACATATAACAGAGGTAAGCACAACAGAAATTATACTGTACAATAGTATCTTTAATACACAGTTAGCACACAGTGTAAATTATATACATAAACAGCAAATAATAGAATAGTATGTTTCCAAGTCACTATCTACCATCAGCAGTTTTTGTATCACGTAGTACAGAGGCTCTTCTCCCTATTGTGAGCGAGCTGGCTTCACCTGTTGTAGTCATGTATAGCCACAGACAGGAACAGATATCACATTACATTTGTAGACACACTGCGCTGCCTCCAGGATGCTTACTTGTGAAGTGTCTTCTTTTACCAAGATTTCCGCCACTGGGTCTTCTATGCCACAGTGAGACAAGTACGTGTTTCACTTAGCTCTGGTTAAAAATCTGTATCTACCTGCAATTACCTGCCTCCTTACATGGCCAGCTGGTCCTCTGTATGCTCCACACAAGCTTTGCTCCATCTATGATGTGAATGTGTATAACAGTGAGTACAGCTGTACAATACACTGTCTGCACTAAAATACACCAAGCCTATAGTTAAGTTCTACCTGGCTATCACGGAATTGGTATGTAAAGAAATACCGACGCCGGAAGATTGAAGGCTCTACATCCCGACTGGGGCTGGTAAGTCCCCCCCTAACCCTCCCTTAGTGGTACCTAACCCTAACCTACTCCTGGTGGAGCCTAACCCACCTTCCTGCACCCAAAACCTTACCCTCCCAGGAGGGGGGTGCCTAACCCTAACCTCTCCCCTTTGGTGCCTAGTCCCCCCTTCCCTTATCCTAACCCTCCCACGGGGGTTGCCTAACCCTATTCTCTCCTGGGGATTGCCTAAACCTAACCCTCCCTCCTGCGGCTAACGCTAACCTGCCCTTGCTTACCTTTGTTCAGGTTGCCGGCTGTCAGTATTTTGGCATTGGGCTAAGGTTTACTACAAAATAGTACACACATCTCAACAAAGAGGCAGGCTGAAATTAGCAGTTGCATATTACCACTGATGCAACTCCGCAAACATTCATAGACGTGCATGCATTAGAGTCCACCTCTGAATCAGGTCCTTAAAAATGTGTGTTTGTCTACAAATTGCATATACTGTATGTATAAAAGTGTCCAGTCAGATCCTTCTTTTCATTGCCTAATTTCCACTAGGGAGATAAAAGCTAATTCCTGATGACAGACTGCACCTAAATGCAATGTTAGTAAGAAGCCCTAATGAATACAGAAGTGATGTTAGACAGACTTTAAAAAGCATTTTTTTTTTACCCAGATTATTTTCTTCACTGTCAGTGAGCTCTATATTTTATTCAGTATTTGTATAGATACACCATTTGATAATATACAATGTTCTGTTATTCTTTATATACAGTTAAGCAATGGCAGCAGTTATTTGATTGGTTGTTTTGATTTAGTGCTAAAATGCCCATTTCTTCAATGATAATAAATAAGCCAAGCCTTCTGGCTGCAATATGACACTCCCAATTGTCAGCTTCTGGAATGGCAGGAATGTGGGTGTGGTTTCACAAGAAAGCAGTTTTGGTTGGCCAGATTAGGATGTAGGGGTCTATTTACTAAGCCTTGGAGATAAAGTGAATGGAGATAAAGTACCAGCCAATCAACTCCTATCTACTTTATATCTGTTAATTTTATCTCCATCCAAGGCTTAGTAAATAGACCCTTATAGTCCTGTTAAATGGGGATGTGTCTTGCACAGATCATTCTGAGTTACCAGGGTAAATGTAATCAGGAGTTACCAGCCATACAGTACACTGTATGTCTTGTTTTACCCAATTATCAATCAACTGCACTTTATAAAAATTAATAAAACATTTTAAAAAAAGTTTTTGTAATTAACAGACAACTTTCAAATCCACATTTGAAACAATTATGAGAAGTGTCATAAAGAGCAATGACGGGCCTTGGGGATGGGAAGGCATCATGGGTGTGTTGCCACACTAGCTCGGAAAAAATGAAAACTAAAACTGGCATAGGAGGAGGGGGCATTCTACCCATACACAGCTGGTAATTAGTACCCACTCCCTCCCAATCTCAGTATCCCTGCTTTCACTATTACTTTACTTCCAGGTTCTGACACATGCCGAGGAGGGGGGCATTCTTCCCCAAGCACAGCTACACAAATTAAGTTCAGCAATTTGACCTCATACCCTAATAAATGAGTCACATGTAAGTAATGTACTAATAGAAATGATCTGATTATGTACTATATCCTTATAAACTACCAAACTGAAAAATGTCTTTATTAATGCTAATTTTAACTCACAAATCCAATATTTCAGTAGCTATTATCCTCCCACACAACATTTTCATTGGAGATTAAATTCAGTTTTGTAAATTGCCTTTATCATTAAAGTACATATGATTACGTGATTTATAGATTCTCTAGATTATTTATTTCTATTAAGTAATTACATTTTTGTATCATTTATTGTGCTCTATATCTTATTTATCAATATAAAAATAAATCAGTAGTTTAAAATGTTGCACTGAATCACAAGGTCAAACACAAAGCAGACAATAATAACCCTGGCAAGATTCATCCAGTGTTTTATTTTAGTTTCAATAATAATGTTAAATGCATCTACAAAATTATTCTCCTCACTGGTAGTTATCTAACTCTTGAAGGGTCGATTAAGAGAAATATATTTTGCGTATAGACAGTCATATAATATATCTCTTGTTCTACTGAATATACTTTTCAGATGGCACCTGTAATTTCTCACAGCGCGCATACATCTGAGCTAAACAGATCTGCGGGTTATGTAACATGGCACGCAAGGAGTGGCTTATAGCTGGAGACACGGAGGCGTCACATCCTCTGGCTCTCCTTTCCAATAAACCACGGAACGTGGAGCAAATGGAACAGGTTAGGTATTCATCTGACAGCTCTGACACTGATTCTCCTGGTCTATGTACCGTCACCCTGCTATGCTGTCTTTCTCTTTAACCTGTACACATTTCACTTAATGTATTAATGTGTGTACAATATTATTCAAGCACACATTACATAGTGCAGAGTGCCAGCATAAGTTGGGTATCAAATGTATTGTTTCTGATTAGCAAATAAGCACAAATCATTGTTAACTTGTCGTTTGTAATACTGTACAAATCTCATTATAATAAGTCTCCATGTGCCCTTGTTTCCTCATACTTGTTCTAGTTTCTTCAATATCTTCAGAACCCATCTGCCACATTCCACCTTCCTTCTACCCAACACCCCCAACTGCCACACTTTCCTTCCTGGTGCTCTTCACTTCATCTGCCAGACTTTGCCAAACTGCTTCCAGACAACTCACCTGCTGCAGTCCCTCTCCCTGCTGAGACACTGGTCACTACTGCTAGTCACCTCATGCCTCCACTGGTCTACTCTACATATAAAATATACATGTGCCATGGATAGTTACAAAACTGAATAGTGCAGAAATTCTTACCCCTAACTGCTAACAGCCCTCACCTATAACATGCATTAATTATGACAATATTCAGAAAATAGGATTAGAGTTCACTTTATCAAGTCGTACACAACATCACAACATAATCAAGGTTACCAAATGTCCCTAAATTCCAGGGATAACCTAAGTTTTATCTTTTTATGTGAAAATGTTCCAATTTTTGTATATTAGTCCAACTGCACAGTACAATTCCTCTTCTACAGTGTATATATAATGCAATTCCCAGTGTCTGTCACTGAGCCTTGTTAATATTTAACAAACAGAAATATTTAAAGTACAAAATTACACTATAGCTACTTTCAGTACAATTATCCTTTTGGTTGTTTGTGGTGCACTGGAATGTACAGTACAGTACCTAGACAGTGTTGCATGTGATGTTCTCAGTAGAAAAACGTTGCTAAAATGTTGATATACTATAGTAAAATGTCATGAGTTTAATCAACTTTGTCCTAGAGAACATCGGCACAATCTGAATGCACATACAATAAAAGTAGGCTGGGTCTATGTCCACATCCCTTGAAGTCATGCCTACAGATCAACAGTATATGTGGGTGGATGAGTTATGTGGTCAAATATCCTCCCTTTTAGCACACATATAAATGAAAATAACTAAGTTTTGTTCTTGGATATCTCATTGAACACAATACAACCCTACCTTATGAACTTGAGTTACATTTTCATTGTGTCCACAAGCATCGACATAGTCTGGATATGGATCTGTCCATCCATTCATGGTACAGGTTCTGCTAATATTTCCTGTAGACAAAAAATGTTTATTTTTTTCGGTATGTAATTTTCATAGTTCAACAGCAACTATTTTCATTTATATACATGGGCACCTGGCAATGTTTAAACCTTATGATGTGTGTGCGCTTGCCTTCTAGACTTACACTATATATATATATATATATATATATATATATATATATATATATATAGTGTATTACTGTGGAAAAGTTTTTGGCAGGTGTTGAAAAAATGCTGCAAAGTAAGAATGCTTTCAAAAATAGAAGTGTTAATAGTTTACCAATCCAATTAACAAAATGCAAAGTGAATGAACAGAAGATACATCTTCTCAAATCAATATTTGGCGTGACCACCCTTTGCCTTCAAAACAGCACCAATTCTTCAATTCTTCTAGGTATACTTGCACACAGTTTTTGAAGGAGCTCGGCAGGGAGTTTGTTCCAAACATCTTGAAGAACTAACCACAGATCTTCTATGGATGTAATGCTGGCCATACATGGTAAGATTTTCTGTCCAACCATCCAACTAGTTGGTTGGTTGGAATGAAAATCTGGTAACGTATGGGAGTAACTGATGATCAGCAATTTGCTCCTAAATGCCATAAAATAGATTAAAATGGTCGTTCAGACAAGTTTGTTAAATGTTTGATCTAAACAATTTGTTCAAACAACAGTTTTTGTCCATTTTTCCGGCGTTTGGGAGCAAATCGCTGATTGTCATTTGCTTTCATACCTTACCAGATTTTCATTCCAACCAACCAAATAGTTGGATGGTTGGACAGAAAATCTTACAGTGTATGGCCAGCTTTAGCTTGCTGAAATCCTTCTGTCTCTTCATGCAATCCCAGACAGACTCAATTATGTTGAGATCAGGGCTCAGTAGGGGCCATATCATCACTTCCAGGACTCCTTGTTCTACTTTACGCTTAAGATAATTCTTAATGACATTGGCTGTATGTTTGGGGTCGTTGTCCTGCTGCAGAATAAACTTGGAGCCAATAAGACACCTCCCTGATGGTATTGCATGATGGATAAGTATCTGCCTGTATTTCTCAGCATTGAGGACACCATTAATCCTGACCAAATCCCCAACTCAGTTTGCTGAAATACAGTCCCAAACTTGCAAGGAACCTCCACCATGCTTCACTGTTGCCTGCATACACTCATTATTGTACCACTCTCCAGCCCTTCGGCTCAGAACTGGCAGACACCAGTGGGACCAAGGTACACCCATCTACTGTTTGGAGAAGTCTGGGCAGAAATTATCTTCAGCTGACGGTGATAATGGGATAGCATGTAACCACCCTGACTTGTTGCAATGTCATGGAAATTTTATGGTAGTGTTGTGTGGATGTATTAAAAGTTCTTTGAGGATCTGAGTCACACATGGTGAGGGGAAGCCTGTATCGGATGTATCTCTTGCATTAACATGGGGCTGGTGAAAGTGCAGATACTAATGATGATGGTTCTAGCAACCAATGTAATATCAATGAGTGACATGGGTTTCTGCTTACACGCATATGACCCCCCATTTAGTTGAACACAATCTTGCATTAGTGTAAGGCAGTAAATCTGTCTTCCATGGCTTTCAGGCTGGAACCGATGACAACAGGTATTGGGCTGAAACCTGATGGTAACAGGTATCGGGCTGGAACCTGATGGTAACAGGTATCGGCTGGAACATGATGGTAACAGGTATCGGCTGGAACCTGATGGTAACAGGTATTGGCTGGAACCTGATGGCAACAGATATTGTCTGGAAACTGATGGTAACAGGTATCAGCTGATACCTGATGGTAACAGCTATCGGCTGTTAACAGGTAACAGGTAACGGATGGTACCTGATGGTATTAATAGCAGCAAGTCTCTTAGTTAGACCAGACTGAAACAGTGAGGTAGACGGACACTTGCATTCACCAGGCTGGAACTGGATTTGGACGGACTTGGACCATACAGATACAGAGTACTTGGGAGCTCAGCACAGTGCTGTAACTTTAGCAGAAGTGATGTTGTACTGACAATTTGGGCCAGCCAGGAAATGGAACTTATAGGGCTGAGCATTCAGGGATTGGATGCTACGATCAGCTGGCCTGAGAGCAACGCTCTGAGTGGTGGAGGAGAGTCAGGTGACTGAGTCCAACATGGCTGCGCCCATACTGAGTTTTGGAGGGAACTCTGGTGTGCAGCTTGAGTACTAGCATGCTGTGGAAGTGTAGAGAGAATAGCAGGCAGAGCAACTGCATCTTCAATCTCTGCAGTTCAAGACCAGCACTACTATTTGGACTGCAAACACTGGTCCTGATTCAGCAGTGCACGTATGTGTACTGCTGAATGCAGATTCCCGATGGTCGGGAATCTGCGCAAGTGACGGACTCATACTGCGCATGTGCAGTACGGGTCCTGCGTGATCACTTTCAGAGCAGCAGCAGACTGTCAGTGATTGCCAATCTGCTGCAGTTTGTGGCCGGGGGAAGGAGGCGACGGTCTCCATTTCCTAAACCGGAGGATGCCAGGATCTCCGTTGGCTGACGGAGATTTAGCAGCCTCTTTGTTGAATCTGTGGCGGCCGGCTTGCCTGACCCCATGTGTCACTCAGCCGGCCGATGTGATCACAATTTATCTGATGCTGCTTCCTTGGATGCAGCTCGGATAAGTAATGCATGCAGGAGGCGTGTTGCTTCCTGCTACATTAATATAATGGTGCTATCACAGCTGCTGAAGAGTTAGCATCTGCGATAACACTTGCAAAAGCAGCTGAATCACCTCCACTGTTCTAATCAGGAATCTGCAGGCTTCACAGACAGAAGAACTCTCAGGTGAATAATCAGCCCGAAAGGAATAGCACAGTCTCATGCTCACACTGGAATTGTTGCAGCCTGTATGCTCAGCAGACTTCCAAGGCAAATTAGAATATCATGATCCACAGGACAGGTGGCAGAGGTAAGTCACAAGGCAAACTAATAGTATATGAGAGAAATTAGATTGAACGAATAATACCCATTTCAGACTTAAGCCTAAAACCCGGGTTTTTGTGAGTGAACACGCATTAACCCGGGTCTGGCGTAGGTCTGAAAGGTGCGACCCATGTTGACAGTCCCGGGTCTGCTAGCTGGCTGGGTTTTTCCTGGGACTTGCAACCCGGGTCCACGACCCGGCTCAAGTGTGAAAGGTGTGACCCGGGTCTTTAAGAACCAGGTCACACATAGAACAAACTTATTGGCCGGGGACAGTGGCGCCCACTGATTGCCGGAAGACCCGGGTCACTGCAAGACCTGAGTCCGGTGTGTAGGGTGACGACGCAGGAATAACCCAGGTCATCCCCCTTGGTATGAAAGGGGTAACTCGGCTTCCATCCGTGCTCAGTGTCCCGTGTCCGAACCATGTTGAAGACGGGACTTTATGTCTTAAAGTGGTGTAAGAGGACTGTGTATTGGGAGAGTGAATGACTGAGGAGGAGTGCTTTGAATTGAGTAGAGTGAATGAGGAGGAGGGATGAGTAATGGAGTGACTGAGTGAAGAAAGGGGGTGTGTATAGGCAGGGCCGGCCCTAGCCCAAATTTTTAGGTAAGCGAGTAAATTTTTTGCCGCCCCCCCCTATGCAGTGCCCCTTTTACAGTGCCCCCGGTAGTGGTCCCCCCTGTGCAGTGCCCCTTGTGCCCCAGTAGTACTCCCCCCCATGCAGTGCCCCAAGTAGTGGTACCCCCTATGCAATGCCCTTTATATAGTGCTCCCAGTAGTGGTGCCCCCTCCCCTTGTAGTGCCCCTAGTAGTCCCCCCTCTTGTAGTGCCCCCAGTAGTAATCCCCCCCTTGTATTGCCCCCAGTAGTGGTTCCCCCCCTGTAGTCCCCCCAGTAGTATTCCCTCCCTGTAGTGCCCCCAGTAGTATTCCCTCCCTGTAGTGCCCCCAGTAGTATTCCCTCCCTGTAGTGCCCCCAGTAGTATTCCCTCCCTGTAGTGCCCCCAGTAGTATTCCCCCCCTGTAGTGCCCCCAGTAGTATTCCTCCCTGTAGTGCCCCCAGTAGTATTCCCCCCCTGTAGTGCCCCCAGTAGAAGCCCCCCCTGTAGTGCTCCCAGTAGTAGCCCCCCTTGTGGTGCCCGCCCCCAGTAGTAATCCCCCCTTGTAGTGTCCCCAGTAGTAATCCACCACCCAGTAGAGACGTAATAAAAATAAAAACACTTACCTGAAACCCGCTCCTGGTTCCGCCGCCGATATCAGCTCCTCCGTCTGCCGCTTTGCATTATGAGAGTGACGTCACGTCATGACGTCACTCCCATTACCCACTGCGGGAGCAGCGGCCGATGAGAGTCTGTCAGACTCTCATCAGCTGCTAAAGCAAACACACAGCTGCCGGCGCCGGCGGCTGTGTGTTTGTGCCGTGTAGCGCTGACTGAACTCCGTCCGGTCTGTGCTACACACGCGATGCAGCTGTGTCACAGAGACACAGTCTGCACCGTGGCCCGCATGGTACGCAGCTGAGGCACCCTTCACTATGTGGTGCCTTACGCAGCTGCGTACCATGCGTAACGGGAGAACCGGCCCTGTGTATAGGGGAGAGTGAGTGAGTTGACGAATGAGTGAGGAGGAGGGCTGTGTATTGGGCAGAGTGAGTGAGGAGTGGGGATGGATAATGGAGCGAGTGAGTGAGTGAGATGGAGGGCTGTGTCTTGGGGTGAGTGAGGAGGATGGCTGGGTAATGGGGAGACTGTATAGAGAGAAGGGGATGTGTATTGTGTAAAATGAGTTCAAAGGGTTGATGTGTAATGAGCATAGTGAGTGAAGAGGGGGTTGTGTACTATTAAGAAAAAGCCCAAAACAATGTCAGGCAAAACAGCTAGTTAGTGTTTCTTTTATTTGTTTTTTCATATACTAAAATGGCAAAGCCATATTATTATTATTATTTTTATTATTATTATCATGTACAATGGGGTCCACAGTGCCTTTCAAAGCACATATACAGTGCAAACATAAGATATGAAGTGTAAAAACTTACAGTTTAAAACTATGCAGAAGATGTGCATACCCACAAAAGCAGCACCAGCTGAATGAGAAGATCCAGTGCCGCTGTTGGCAAGGGAGAAGAGATGATGGTATAAGTGAGCAAAGAAAGAGCACATGAGGGAATAAGGCCCTGCTCATGAAATGTTATAATCTTTAGTAGATGGGCAGACAGACATGGGTGACCCAGGAGAGTGAGTTGGTATGTTAGAAACACAGAGGGGTGTTGAGAGGTGGAAGGCTTTAATAATGATGTGGCTTTAGAGGGCCCATTTGAAACTTTGGAGAGGTGGAGAGTCTGATAGGAAGAGGGAGAGAGATCCACTAATGGGGTGCAGCACATGTAAAATCCTGAAGGCGGGAGAGGAATTAGATAATCAGTTGGGAAGAAAGCAGTAGTCATTAACAGAGAAAAGTGGAGGAACATGAGATTAGAGATGTAGGTGAGAGGTTTGCTTTAGAAGTGAGTATGAGGAACCCAAGAGGAAATATACCTGAGAGTAGTATAAACCTTTGAAATCTTCAAACACCTATGAAAGTTGCTTTGGGAATGAAAAGTACAGCTTACGAAGGGAACTGTCTTTTTTACAGACAGACTGCAGGGAATGCAGGATGGTTGCCAATCACAACTTATTGCCTGATAATGCAAAAATCAACCTACAGTAATAGAGTCTGGCCCTACTATCCAAACAGGTCAGTGGTCCCAAACTGAGTGGCGTGGCACCCTGGGGTGTCACAGGCACTTGCAGGGGTGCCATGAGTTGGTGGTCGAGTCTCAAATCACATTATTTATGGTCAATGTGATGTGCAAAACCAGTGCTGGTGGCTGGCAATCAGAGGCGTCATCGGGTTTGGACGAAAAATTAGCAAAAATTAACAGCATCCACAATTAGGATGGACAATGGACATAAAAAGATATAATTGCCTTTGTCAGTATAATTTAGCAATATTTCTGATTTATACCCCATGCATAGTGAGTGATGCCATGTATCTCAAATGTCTCTATACAGATGTGTCCACATACAACTTTGCTCAAATCACACCGAAAAACCCCATTTGGTGCACTACAGACTTTGCTACTTACTGTAGCTGCACCAAGGGTTACATTTACAAAAGTTAAATTTTAATGTGAATTGACATTCGATTTACATTCGATTTTGCATTTGGGTATTTACTAAAGGCAAACACAAATGTAAATTCGAACATAAAACCGAATTTCACTCAAATCCCACTCAAAAATCGAACATCGGAAAAACATTGGTACTTTTAGATAGACCAACACAGAAATCCCTTATTTACTATTATTCAATGTGAAATCAAACACAAAATCGAACTTCAAATCCCCAAATGAATAGACCTGCTTCATGCTTTCGATTTTAGCATGAGCAGGTTGGATGGACACAGATACATGCATACATCAGTGAGATACATGCTTAGAAAGAGTTACATTTAAAAAATAAATCACATGGGGTCCCCCTCTAAAACAGAACCAACCCCGGACTTGTCATAACCAGTGCTTGTTGTGTAAGTACAGGGGAAAAATGGTGTAGGGTTCCCCCTGTATTTAACACAACCAGCACTGGGCTCTGATCCTGTACTGGTTCTGGAATTACAGGGGGAAAAATGCATAGGGTTCCCCTGTAATCTCCAGAACCAGCACCAGACCCTTTCTAGTGGGCAGCTGATGCCACAGTCAGGGGAGCCCTTTCATCGGGCCCCCCAGCTGAAGCATCTGCCCTGACCCCTAGTCAGCCAATAAAGGGGTCCCCCTCTCCAGGGCACCCCTGGCCTAGGCTGATAGCACGGGGCTATCCCTGCCACCCCTGGGTGGTTGGTGGCTGGTTGATAGTGTAGGTGTAGTGTAAAAAAATAATTGCCATTGTCTTTACAGTAGAACTGCAGGTCCCAGCAAGCCTCCCCCTGCATGCTGGTACTTGGAGAACCACAAGTACCAGCATGCAGGGCTTTAAGGGCCCGCCGGTACATGTAGTTCACCTGTAAAGAAATGTTTAAATAAAAACAATACACACACGCCGTGATAGTAAAGTTTTAATACATACATACACACTCACACATACTTACCTACATTAACTGGAGTAGTCCCCTTCTCCCTGCAGGCATCCATGTTCTTCATAAAATAACAAAACGAATAAACACGAACCACGTACTAGGCAACAACCACGATGGATGTTACCTCCCCGAATGAAGAGCTCAGACGTGGCTTCTGCTTTTGTAGAGTCGTATGTGAGCATTACTTGGCTGAAAGAGGTCAGTTCCCGCCTCTCTCAGCCAATGAATGGCTCCCTCCATTGAAGTCAGTGGTGGGAACCACAAAATAAACTTTAGTTACCCTGCAGCTCTCCATTGACTTCAATGGATGGAGCGTTCATTGGCTGAGAGACGCAGGGACTGACCTCTCTCAGCCAATGAATGCTCAGATACGGCTCTACAAAGGGTAGAGCCACCTCTGAGCTCTTTATTTTGGAGGTAACAAACATAAGTAAATAAATAAACACAATACACACACACCGTGACAGTATAGTTTTAATACATACATACACACTCACACATACTCACCGACATTACCTGGAGTGGTCCCCTTCTCCCTTTAGGCATCCATGGTATTCGTAAAATAATAAAATGAATAAACACAAACCACGTACTAGGCAACAACAACGGTTTAAATATAGGGGGACCCCTACACATTTTTCCCCCCTATATTTGAAACCAGGACTTGCCCTGCAACCAGGTGCTGGTTCCTAAATTACAGTGGAAACCTACACATCTTTTTCCCTGTAACTTTAAGATCCAGGGCTGTCTGATCAGTCTGGGGCTGGTTATGCTTTTGGGGGGGGGGGGGGGGGGGGACTCTGTGTCAATTTTTTCTAAAAATTAACCCTTAAAACACACTTTACATTATTAAACATACACAAATCACACTGATTTTTGTATGTTTGATGGAATCCCGCAGCTCAGGAGGTGCTGCATTTAAAACTTCTATTTAGTCCGCGATTTGGCTTAAAAAATGGCCAAATATAGCTAAACGAATAATGGTAAATTCCCGATTTAGGCTGAAGTGAATGAAAAGTACTTCTGATTTGAGCCGATAGTGTATTCATTTCCAGTGATCAAAACGGCCGAATTTGCAGCATTAACACACCCGATTTCAGCCCTATAAGATGATAAAATCACCCAAGTTTAATAATAGTAAATTCCCGATAAGCAAAAAAGTGATATTTTCCCCCCAAGATTGCGATCTCGGACCAACACGAATCTTAGTAAATTGACCCCTTAATATCAAATCAGCGAATGCGTCACTTACCATACTTGTTGAAAAAATGTCTCAGCATTAATGGGCATGTCTGAGTGACTGTTTCTCCATATTTAGCTTGGTCCCAGCATGTTATATTATCCCAATCTCCCAAACATCCTAAAAAAAATAAAATAAATACAGTAATTAGTGTTATTAGTATTTATTCATATTGCAGGATTTCTATTTTTGCATAGATTTCTGCAATGGAGTTTACCCAAAATATAACAAAATGTAGTTGAAATATTGCACATTTAAAATAATTGCAGGTCTCTATATTTTTTTTCTCGTTAATACATGAATATTAAGTTATGTGGTATAATTCTACAGTCATACATTTTTTTTAAACAGGAACAATGAAAGATTTTGGTTTACAAACCATTAAGATTCAAAATCAAATTGTTTGGAATCTCAATGCTTTGTAAATCTCTATTAACAGTGTGATGTATGCTACACTCTACAGTAGGGTTGGCCATCAACCATCAATGGTCTGATGACAATGGTTACTAGTTTTACCATTGATGGGAGGCTACTGATGGTGTACATTGATGGTCTGATGACAATGGTTACTAGTTTTACCATTGATGGGAGGCTACTGATGGTGTACATTGTATCTGACAGCTAATGTTGGCCGTGGTCTGTGTATACTTAAAGTTAAACCACAGATGGCTCAATCATAAGTGGTTTCTATCTGATGGTTTAAAGCTATGGACCATCGATGTCAGAACAGTTGATGATCAACCCCACTCTAGAGCAGGTACTGTTCTTAAAGGAACAAACAAGCTATGATACTTGATAATAATTATACAGCTGTGTTGTGTTAATATATGGGGCTTCATATGCTAATCCTTCTCTGCCCAAGTTTTCTGTTCTATAAATAAGTCAAATTTAAACATACCACTAATCAGTCATATGAATTGTTACAAGCGAAGAGAAATTGTCCAATGTTAGACTAAATAAGAATTATGGAAGGAGTAGCAGGAACAGTAATTAAGAGAACAAATCATAATAATTTTGCTGACAGTCTTACAAATATTTACTGTACTATCCCCCAGCCGGCATTCCTTGGAGCGGGTGATGAAAACCCACCATCTTCATAAAATCATATCACTCCACCACTTAAACATGTCACTACGTATGTCTTTTGTTTGTCTCCCCTTTCCCTGTAGACTTATCTCCATGAGCAGGTCCTTCTTCCCACCTGTTCTCATCACCTACTTCTCTCGCACACCTGCTACACATCCTCCTTGGGTTCTCTGCCTCTGGATCCCAATCATCTGTTTTTGTTTTTTTCAGCTGAACTAGACCTGTCATTTGCGCCCATGCTGACAGCTACAGGTTTCAGCTGACTCTGTACTATTCAATTGCACACATTGCGTCAGTGGCTGTGTCACGATTTGTACTTCTGTTTGTACTGTACTGTTTTAACCTGTATTGTCTTATTGTTTTGCTCTCTGGGCCTGATTAAGCAAGGACCGCAATCGCAAAGCTGCACGCTGGCAAATAGGTAGTGGTGAGTATAGAGGGGTCAGGGAGGTAGTGGTGAGTATGGAGGGGTCAGGGAGGTAGTGCAGATAGGTAGTGGTGAAAATGGAGGGGTGAGGGAGGTAGTGCAGATAGGTAGTGGTGAATATGGAGGGGTGAGGGAGGTAGTGCAGATAGGTAGTGGTGAGTATGGAGGGGTCAGGGAGGTAGTGCAGATAGGTAGTGGGGAGTATGGAGGGGTCAGGGAGGTAGTGCAGATAGGTAGTGGTGAGTATGGAGGGGTCAGGGAGGTAGTGCAGATAGGTAGTGGTGAATATGGAGGGGTCAGGGAGGTAGTGCAGATAGGTAGTGGCGAGTATGGAGGGGTCAGGGAGGTAGTGCAGATAGGTAGTGGCGAGTATGGAGGGGTCAGGGAGGTAGTGCAGATAGGTAGTGGCGAGTATGGAGGGGTCAGGGAGGTAGTGCAGATAGGTAGTGGCGAGTATGGAGGGGTCAGGGAGGTAGTGCAGATAGGTAGTGGTGAGTATGGAGGGGTCATGGAGGTAGTGCAGATAGGTAGTGGTGAGTATGGAGGGGTCAGGGAGGTAGTGCAAATAGGTAGTGGTGAGTATGGAGGGGTCAGGGAGGTAGTGCAGATAGGTAGTGGTGAGTATGCAGGGGTCAGGGAGGTAGTGCAGATAGGTAGTGGTAAGTATGGAGGGGTCAGGGAGGCAGTGCAGATAGGTAGTGGTAAGTATGGAGGGGTCAGGGAGGTAGTGCAGATAGGTAGTGGTGAGTATAGAGGGGTCAAGGAGGTAGTGCAGATAGGTAGTGGTGAGTATGGAGTGGTCAGGGAGGTAGTGCAGATAGGTAGTGGTGAGTATGGAGTGGTCAGGGAGGTAGTGGATGGCATGGAGGAGTCAGAGAGGTAATGGTGAGCCACCCAATAACCCTTGCAATGCTGGCCAGTTGTGGGTAAGTGAGACCACTATACATGTACTAACATATTTGGTCAGTTCTAACCTTGGTACAGCTTTTGCCTTCCTTACACCTTTTATTTTGCCTCAGGCTCTTTTTCTGGCTCTGCCTCCTCTTGCTTGCCTGATGTCTGTGTACCGGCGGGACCAGCAGAGCCATAAGCAGAGGCGTCACTTACCTTACTGACACCTGGTGCGAGGCTTCTGTGTCCTTTTGCACCGAAGGTGCGTGCTCCCGGAGGGAGTGTGGCTTCACAGGAAAGGGGGCGTGGCAGTGACCCGCTAATCCACGCCCTGATTACTGCCTCCCGCTCTCGGCACACAGTGGGCTTCCCCAGCGCTCCTGCAGCTGCTGGGGCAGTCCACAATCTCCCTGCCTATTTCCGTGTTTTGGCTTCACGGTGACACCATCATAGCAGAGCAGCTATGCGGCAGCTATACCCAGTGCGGCCCGCACCCCCCTAGTGACACCAGTGGTCATAAGTAGACATTTTAACGACCTGGGCAGGCGAGAATACTGGTATCCACCCTCAACTTTTTTCTGTGCATATTTTCAACTACACATACAGGGCCTGATTCTGAGCCGGACGCTCTGAACGAGCGCCCGCTCTGAATAAGGGCGTTTTTTTTTTTTTGGAGCGTCCTCCTGGACAGCTTATGCGAGCGTCCATGATGATGGTCGCGATGGTCAAGACCATCGTGACCATCGGGCTTGCGACGAGACCCTGCGGTAGGGTCTCGGTGACCGCAAGCCCTGGAGTGATTTTGGCTCTATCAGAGCCAAAATCACTCCCACTGACATCACAAGTGATGTCAGTGGGGCCGGAACCAGACGGTAGGCGTTCCCATGGAAACGCCTCCGTCTGGCAGCCACGGCCCCGGCATGCCCACCAAAGGGGGTGTGCTGTCAATCAACATCGACAGCACGCCCCCTTTGGTGTGAGACCCGGAGCGACAGCTTGGCTGTCGCTATCTGGGTCTCGCGCATGCGCACGATGGTGCTCCCTCCGTCGTGCGCATGCACACTAGGGCACCATCGAGCCGCTTGCGAGCGCTCAGCGCTCGCGAGCGGGTCTAAATCAGGCCCACTGTACCCATATTTTTTTAATATTGATTTTGTGCAATATTTCTCTCTTCCACCTTCCTTCATATATATTCTCTACCCCACCCCACCCTTTATTATATATTATTGTAAATATTTCAATTACAGAAACTGCTCTAGTTTTCAAAGGGAGCTCAATGTTCAACTACTATACACAGCCATATTAATTGCACTGTGTATGTCCTGCGTGAACACACTTCTGAAAAGTCACAGAAAACATTTTTTAAATTATCTTCCTCGGCTAAAGGTTTGTTCAAAATACTGTGGGGGGTATCCAATTAGCAGTGCTGAAGTAGCGCTGATAATTGATCGAGACGGGGCTATCCTATTAGTCCAGAAGTGCTGCCCGACGCCGGCACTTATCATGGATATTTTTCGGGACCTGATGTTTCCCGAAAAATAATCCATGATAAGCGCCACTTTTTTGCCACCTAAGAGGTGAAAACACTGTGTTTTCGGAAGAATTATCCTATGATTTCGACCGAAAAAATAGGATACTGTAGAGTGAAAAAAACAGTCAAAAAACAGGGATAATTCCCGTTTCTTGTCGATCGCGGCTATCCATTAGCTCCTGAACTATGGGCCTGATTCAGACCCGCTCGCGAGCACTATGTGCTCGTGAGCGGGTCGATGTTTGGCCACTGTGCATGTGCACGCCGGAGCCGGCTCCGACGTGCGTATGCGCGAGACCCGGCTACGCTCCGGGCACTCCGTCGCTCCGGGTCTCGCACCAAAAGGGGGCGGCTGTTGATTTTGTTCGACACCTCACACCGTTTTGGAGGCGGGCAGGGGGGTGGCTGACCAAACGGAGGCGTTCCCAACATCACGAGTGATGTCAGTGGTGAGCTTCCAGCCCTATTAAGAGCCAGAAGCTCACTGGAGCTTGCGGGAATGAGACCCTACCGCAAGGGTCTCATCGCAAGCCCCGATGGTTGAGACCATTGCGACCATCACCTGGTCGCTCGCAATAGCTGTGGGTGGTCATCCACAGCTATATGAGCGGCCCGGAGGCTGCACCAAAAAAAAAAGAAAACGCCCTGATTCAGAGCGAGCGCTCTTTCAGAGCGTCTGGCTCTGAATCAGGCCCTATGTTCAGGGCCAATTAGATAACACCCTATGTCAGTTAAGTTACAAGAAAAGTAGTATAAATAGGCACTGAGGATGAAACCTGCACACATAAATAATCAAGGACTTCCTAATAGCTATGAATAAATGTGCAAATCTGCTGACACTCCCGCCCCCTCGGCATTATGCCACATTGTAGTGTCCCTACATTATGCCACACTAAAGCTTCATTATGCCACACTGAATGCAGCACTGTAGTTCCCTTACATTATGTACACTGCAGTGCCCCTATATTATGCCACACTGTACTGCCACATTATGTCATTCTGTAGTGCCCCTACATTATGCCACTTTGGGGCTACATTATGCCACACTGTATGCCACACTGTATTGCCCTTAGATTATGCCACACTGTAGTGTCCTTTCATTATGCCACACTGTAGTGCCCCTAGAGTATGCCACATTGTAGTGCCTCTACATTATGCCACACTAGGGTGACATTATGCCATACTGTAGTGCCCCTACATTATGCCACACTGTAGTACCCCTAAATTATGCCACTCTGTACTGCAATATTATGCTACACTGTTGTGCCCCTACATTATGCCACACTGTAATGCCCCTACATTATGCCACACTGTACTGCCCCTACATTATGCCACACTGTTGGTCCCCTACATTATGCCACACTGTACTGCCCCTACATTATGTCATGCTGTAGGGCCCCTACATTATGCCACACTGTACGGAGACCTTATGCCACACTGTAGTGCCCCTAAATTATGTCACTCTGTACTGCCATATTACACCACACTGTAGTGCCACATTATGCCACACTGTAGTGCCCCTACATTATGCCACACTGTAGTACCCCTAAATTATGCCACTCTGTACTGCCACATTATACCATACTGTAGTGCCACATTATTACACACTGTAGGGCCTCTACATTACGCCACTTTGTACTGCAACTACAATATGCCACACTGTAGTGCCCCTACATTATGCCACACTGTACTGCCTCTACATTATGCCACACTGTAGAACCCCTACATTATGCCATGCTGTACTGCTCCTACATTACACCACACTGTAGGTCCCCTACATTATGCCACACTGTAGGGCCCCTACATTATACCATGCTGTAGGGCCCCTACATTATGCCATGCAGTAGGGCCTAAGGATACTGAATTTCAACCTCTATACGCACCTACCTATACCTTCTAAACCGTGCCTATAAAACTCTAAAATTTACGCTATTTGCGTACACAGTCATACAGTAAAATAAAGACTTTAGACCTTGAACATGTGTTCCAAAGCACAAAGTATTATTCAAGTAAAGTACAATCAGTTACACGCTGTGATCTAAGTACAATTTAGCGCAAAGAATTATACAGACCCAAGATACAGTCATACATACTCAAGCGCTCTGGGACCAGATTCCAGCATCAGCAAGAGACCTCCGTCAATCAGCAATCAGCAGAATAGACTAGAAACCCAGGGTCAGAGCACACATATTTATACCCCCCCAGAAATAGACAACACAATAGAGGAGTTTGTTGCTGATCCCATTGGTTCCCAGTACGGGTGCATTTGTTACAGGGCATTTAACAGGTTGATTCAAATGGCCACAGTCCAGCCTCCAACAGCTGGTTGCCTTCGTTTTCCCACCTCATGCAAATGTAGACCGTAGGTTTTACAAAGTACATTTTGGTTACTTATGTCTTTACGGTCCATAAGTTGCGAATGCATGTTCCGATCTTCACACCGATGATACCGGAAAGCTGTGGATAAAGGGCCTGATTCAGAGCCGGTCGCTATTTGCACTCGCTCGTCCAGAAAATAGGGGTGGCTATTCAAATGAACCGTTCGCTGTTTGCGGTCTGTTTATGCCTCTAGGTCTGAACGAGCGAACAAATCTTGCAGTCGTTTTTTGGGAAACTACGCCCCCTGGCCGCTCGCATCCTACGTCATGTCCGCTATTTATTAGATTAATCGAGCACATCGAACAGGGTATGAGCTGCTCGCTATTCTTGTGGTTGGTTTTTGCTACCACAATTTTGCGAGCAGTTCTGGCTAAAAAATAACCCAGTGACGTGGTCAATGACGCTGTTGTTTTAATTATGCACACCCATAAAACGCCCGTTCTGACCTTTAAGCACACCTGCGATCGGATCTCCACTCCCCGTTTTTAAACACCTTCCCCTGTTACCACCCACATACGCCTCATCCTGTCACTCAAATTATCAGGCATTTGCTATTTTGCGAGCACATGAATTTCGGCCGCACTGACTGGTTCGCGCATGCGTATAATGATCCGTACGCATGCGTAGTTGGGCAAACATCGCTCGGAGCGAACGAGCGGCCGCTTACGAGCGGCTCTGAATCAGGCCCAAAGTGCGGATCAGTATAATATCAAACACGGCTTACTTATCACGTATTAAACCTTAGATACCAAAATAGTCTTTATTTCACAGCATTTGTAATAAATGAATAAAACTTGGATCTTTTACTTTATAGCTATGAAACCTTTTGTGTAAGTGTGCATTATGTAAGTAATAGGGATATGGGAAAAGACGCTAGTTAGGTTTATCTGATTTGGGGCAGATGTGCACGCATGCAGCTAATAAACAGCGTTCGTATGCAGAATATTGTGGATTCGCTACTGAGCATCATGTTAGCAGCGCAACTGTGCGTAATGTGCGGTGTTTATGCATGAGATTCTATCTATGATGGACTCAACATATATATATATATATATATATATATATATATATATATATATATATATATACATACATACATACATACACACATATACACACACATATCTCATTCCTTACTAACAGTGTCAAACTGCAATGCAAATGTGTTACAGGCAGTGAGCTTCACTTCTCAAACAAGTTGGAGATCCCCAGCTGTGGCCATTCTGTCTGGGAGTGAGACTAAAACCTGTTTAGGATTCAGACAAATTCAATTGTGTAGATCAATGTCTGAGTTATATTACAATTGCCACAATTATACTTGTCTATATACAGGGATTCCCAATTTGTATGTAAAACACTCACAGTATTCTGATGTATTGTCTATTATATTTACTTTTCTCAGGAGGCTGTTTTTCTAGTTGTTTTTGGTATTTCTCTATGCAAGGTTGTCCCCAGAATGGGCCTGTCATGGCTTCTAAAATGATTATCAAAAACATTGCCATCTGTACTTAGCTCGTGAGTTGTAACTTAAAATGGCGCTGGTCGCAAAATGGCGTCTTGCAGATTCTTATTTTTAAGATGGAGTCTAGCTGCCATTCGCAAGATAGCGTCGCGCACGCTAATTTTTATGCTGATTCCGTCTCAGCCACTAATCCAGCTTCGACAGGCCCCTATATTATTACACACTCTACTGCCTCATTGAAGAGACCTAACACTATAACACATTCTAGTGCCCCCACATTATACCACAGTGTACTCAGAAGTCACAGCCACCTCAGTCAGCCAGAAGAGCAGCAGTCACAGCCTCACAATGAGCCACTCACATGAGGCTGCGATGCTGCTGATCTCCACGGGTCAGAGGAGCATAGGCTCCTCCAATCAGAGCTCAGCACATGCTCCCCCTGTAGAGGCTCATGGTATATATTACCCAGTAGTGCAGTGCCCTGGTCCTCTGTGTGTAGCTGCTGCTGGCAAGGTCAGTCAAAACAGCCTTAATGACTGCAGCTGCAATGCAGCCTGGCGCTCTGCTATAGTGTACAGCGCCGTCACCGTAAGCCCCACCCTCCCACGATAGAAAGCATGGCTACGAATCAGTGGGGCTCATCAGGGATTTCTCCGACTACCCAGCGACCCAGTCCGAGCCTGTAAGAATGTTAGGGTACATTGATCTGTTAGTGTATATAGATTGGAATTTCATGTGAGGCAAATAATGCTAGTAACGAAAATGAAATGTCAGTCCTGGTGAGTGTAATAGGGGTGAAGACATGCAGTTGTTCTGCAGTTCCTTAACACCAGCAAATCCAACCAACAAAACATTTCAAGAAATTGTTGATGTTCTAATGAACCACTGTAGCCCAAACTGCTAGTAAATGCGAAAAGATTTCATTTACATAATAAAAGTCAATTTAATGGTGAAAGTATTTCTGCATTCATAGCAGAGATGAAATGATAATTCAGTATGAATACTGTCAGTTTCCAATATGTCTTTCAGATCTAATAAGAGTATTTAAAAACAAAAATGACTGTATCTGAACCAGAGTTAACATTGAACCACTTAGTGACTATTATAATGACAGTGGTGACATAGGCAAATTATTTCTCAGATCTAAAACAAAAGGGACTTGAATGTTGGACAACAAAATGTCTCTTCAACAAAAACAGATTTATCCCAAGCTTATTTATAATTGGAATTTGACGTTGTATCAAGGAAATAATTAACTGTCACACACAAAGGCTTATTTCAGTACTACCATCTTGTCTTTGGAATCGCTTCATCTTTAGCAATAAGGTGAAGATCTAATGGATCTAGTGTTACAAGAAATACCTGGTACTCAATGTTACCTTGGCATGTACTGTAGTCAAAAGGGCGACAATGACAATGTCGACATTCATAATGATGACACCACAATGTAAACAGTTATGACATTGAAATTGTTAAAATGCCGACAGTGTTCGGGGAAGGGATTAGGTATAGGGGAGAAATACTCACCCGAATCCCAGAGGATCAGAGGTCTGACCCGGAAGTGACAGTCACATGACTGTTGGGACCCGGAAGAGATGTAGCTGGAGCCACTGCAGGCATCGGGAGCAGATAAGTCACAGCTGGGCCACCAGTGATGATATGTCAACTTTTTAACATGGCCAAAGTTGACATTATGACCATGTCGACATTCACATGTCGACAGGCTGAATGTTGACATTATGACTGTTTCCATATCATACCCAACCTGTTACCTCAATGATATTATAATTACAGGAAAACATGTAAATGTAATTTTAACAATCTTAAAAGTTTACAGTACTCATGAAATTATTTGAATGTGGACTGAGAACCAATCGAAATACTGTATATGCGAGTTCTTTTAAACACATTCATTTCTTCCTATAATCATGTAATTGAGGGCTGCACAAGTCCTCAAGTAATATGGGGTCCTAGATGAATAAACTAGCTCAACATCCCAAATAATCCAATAAAATAGGTCCTACAGCAAACCCCAACTATCAAGAGTGTCTCTTTTATTACCCACTTAATCCGAGTGTGGGAATTGTCTGCCCAGTGGGGTTATCAAAGGTCTGGATTGGTGGATCTCTCATATAGCCCAACCTGCCCTACCTCCCCCAAGTGTCCTTCCCTAGGTGAACCCCTGCAGGGTCCGGCTCCTGAATGTCTAGTAGAGCTTGCAAGTGAGGGGCCAATGGTGCATTAATTAGTTCAACTCCTGGATGTCTCCTGTGGAGGTGGAATTTAACCCATAAAGTGCTTTCTCATGCAGATGTTACAATGTCATTCCAATTATTAATGTATTATCCGTTCTTTAGGATGGGTGGTTACATATTTATGATAAATGTTGACCAATAATGATACACAGCAACAACATATAACCAGAAACAATCATAGCAACAGTGATCAAATACATATTTTGCATAGCCACTAACATATATGCTGTTTATGTCCTGATGACGCTCCATTCAGTGGCACAGACTGCAGAGTGCCTGTAAGGAGCGACTAAAGTATATTCTGGTGGTGCCGCAGCAGTGATTCTGGCTGCAGGGTGCCAATCTGGGTAGAGATGAATGGTTCAGTTTTGCTGAAAACAGAGCACACCCAAACTTTGTGGTTCTTAGTAGAACAGAGTCCTGGCTCGGATCACTCTGGGGTTCCAAGTAGAGCAGAGTTCCGACTCAGGTCTTCTCACAAGTTTGGAACTCCGATCTAAAAACCTCTCTCAAGTATTTTGTATTACATTTAGAGATGAGCTTTTCAGTTTTGCTGAAAACCAAAACACAGCAGAACTTTGGGGTTCCGTGTTGAAAAGAGGGCCTGATTCAGACCCGGTCGCTATCTGCGTATGCTCGCTAGATGCGTATGCAAATTTATCAAAGTGATGCCACAGGAAGCGATCGCTCGCCGAGGCATAAGCATGCCCACCATGTCTTAGCGTGTGGCCACTTTATGTATGCATATGCCCAATCTCACAGGCAGAGCCGCCCACCAGCAACACGTCATCTCCAGGAAGTGTATTAAAACATTGGTACATCGAGCACCATCGGATGTGAACGCAGTGCTTGAGGTAGCTTTACCCTACCGCAAGCATTGCGAGGATATCAGTGTAAAAAAATGGCAAGTGACGTGTACTATGACGCATGCCTGCGTTCGCATCTCCAACCCCCTGTTATTAGTGTCCTGCCCCTGTTACCACCCATAAATGGCCTCTCCTGTCATTCATTACCCTGGGCTGCCTTTGCTAGGTGAGCGAGCGGTATGCGATCGCAGTGAGTAGTTCGCGCACAACGAAGCGTGCGCATGCGCGTACACAGAACATCGGGCCACTTGCGAGCACACGCATATAGCGAACGGGTCTGAATCAGGCCCAGAGTCCCAAATTCGAAACTAGGATCTAAAACTGGATCTTGTTTGTGTTGGATAGAAGTTAAGGGCCTGATTCAGAGCTATTTAAATTGAGCGCTCACTCTTTGCGGTCTGTTGACGCCTCTATGTCTGAGTGAGCGAACGAAACATGCGCTCGCTATTTTGTAAAGACGCCCCCTGGCCGTTCGCATCATACGTCATCTCCGCTATTTATTAGATTAATCGAGTACATCGAAAGGCGTCTGAACTGCTCGCAGTGCTTGTGGTTGGATTTTCCTACCGCAATCATGCGTACAGTTCAGGCTAAGAGACAACCAAGTGACGTGGCCGATGACGCTGCTTTGTTAATTATGCACACCCTTAAAATGCCCGTTTTGACCGTTTGGCACGCCTGCGTTCGGATCTCCACTCCCCGTTTTCAAGCACCTTCCCCTGTTACCACCCACAAACGCCTCATCCGGTCACTCAAATTAGCAGGCACTCGCTATTTTGCGAGAGCACAATTTCCGACCGCAATGACTGGTTGGCGCATGCGCATTACAACCCATACGCAGATGTGCGAACATCGCTCGGAGCGAACGAGCGGCCGCTTAGGAGCGGCTCTGAATAAGGCCCTAAGTCCCTCCCACGTGATTTCAGGTGCTGTGGAGGTGGTCAAATTTAACTGGAAATTATCTTAATGTTGTTGATTTTCATAATACTATAGTAACAAAACAGGTTCAAGTTATATGATATTAGCTGTTTTTATCAATTTGTAAAGAAATCCAAAACCGAAACGAAACCAAAACACTTTTGAGAGTGGCTTTCTCAAAACCAAAACACGATGATAATGAGAACGAAAATCAAAACATGGGGGTCTGCGCCCATCTCCAATTCTGAACTGCATTTAAGTCTCTACCTCACGATTTCAGGTGCAAGTCAGGTGGTAAAAATTGACTGGAAATGACTGGAAAAAATGTTAATTGATGTTAATAATACTAGCAGGCTCAAGTTACATGACCTTAGCTGTTTTTATACATTTTTAAAGAAAACCAAAACACGATTATTTCAAGCAGAAACAAAGGGGTCTGCGCACAGCTCTAATTTTGGATTGCATTTAAGTCCCTCCCTCATGATTTCAGATGTTATTGATGTTAATAATACTATAATAATACTATAGGAACAAAAACAGGTCCAAGTTACATGATTTTTCCTGTTGTTATCAATATTTAAAGGAATCCAAAACTGAAACCGAACCAAAACACTTGAGGGTGGTTTTATCAAAACCAAAACACGAAAATTATTTACAACTAAAACCTAAACACCACTGATGGACAAATCCTGCTGCAGATGCAGCTTCACCAGCGCTCTCCTACATCCAGAGCTGGTGAGTTATACTGCACAATTATTGTGTATCATCACTGCAGCCATTACATTCACACTGTATTTGGCAGTGACACCAGGATAACTATGGTACAAGGGGATCGGTACCCCATCGTCATCGTACGGATCATATCAGATATGTCAGACCCCTTCCCCATGAAGTCACGTCCCTTTTTTGTGCGGACGTCTTATAAATGTGGGTAGGGGGCGCAAAAGCTCTTTCTGGTGCAGGGCACCAAAAAGCCTAGTTACGGCTCTGACATGGCGTGATGATAGTATGGTGCGCATGCCGCGGGAGATGCTAGAAGCGATCCGATTGGATGGCGTTGCCCACCGGGTCCAAGCTGTCGAAAGCTATGCTTTGCTTTCCGAAGCTTGGTGCAAATGAGAAATGCAATCAAACCCTCAAAAAACTGCATTTTTGTGGGTTTGTCCACATAATTTTTGATAGTGCATCCCACCTATTGTGACTAAGATGCATTTTTGGGTGAAAGAGATGCAAAAAATAGTCAGGTGTTCACAGGGTTGCACATGACCTGGTGAGTCACTCGCGCCTAGCATCTTGCGCCAGATGGTGTATTCAGGCTGTATTTTGCCAGAGGCACCATGTGTAGTCACCCCCACTTCCCACATTGACATAGGTGGAGTCTCTGATCTATTGATTCGTGAGTGAGTAATTTGTGCAGTGGGCAGCCACTTCTTCCTGCCTGCTAGGCTGCTACACTTCCCTCACTGGCTGGATGCAGGCCGGTTTACTACCCCTGGTCGTCCAATGCACCCAACATCGGACTCTTATCAATTAAGTTCCTCAATTCATCAACAACGGTTAAAACCAATCAAGTTAATCAATTCATCAACATCGTACTCACATCAAAGAAGTTCCTTAATTACTCAACATCAGTCTCAACCGATCAATTTCATCAATTCATCAACATCGGACTCTTATCAATGAATTTCCTCAATTCATCAACATTAGTCCCAACCATCTACGTTAGTTCATCAATTCATTAATATCGGACTCATATCAAATAAGTTATTTAATTCTTCAACATTGGTCTAAAACCGATCAAGTTCATCAATTCTTCACCATCGGATTCAACTCCATCAAGTTCTTCAAATCATCAACATCGGTCTCAAACCGATTCAGCTCTCAATCCAGCATCATTGGTCCCAGTCCGAATCTGCTCATTCATTCATTATTATCATCTACAGTTCTATTCCAACCTGCTAATGAAGACATTCTATTTCTGTCCTCGCCTTCGGGCCTATCATCCACTGCCGTATCTCTATCTCCCCTTCAACCTCTCATGCCTGACAGACACCTTGCTTGGACAGAATGGCCTACCTTAATAAAGATGTGTTTACCCTCATATCATATTCCTGCAAGTTTATGTGTAGTAATTGTTTAAATCAGTATAATTAATATGTGTTTGTGTTTTTGTTATATACTATAATTATATAAGGAAGCATAAATATAATTAGAAAATGTATCCTTACTGTGTATTCTCTATTATGTGTATTTGTCTTACCTGAAACAAAATTAGTTAACAGCGCAGAGTTTTCATGTCTGAACTTATATTGGAATCATTATAATTTATTATGTGTATGAAAACTCAGCTGCATCACTTACCTTACAGACACATGGTGCGGTGGTCTGAGATGAAAGCCCTTGCATGCCATGCCCACTCATGTGTGCCACTCTTGGGGGCGTGATCGCAAGTCACGCCCCCAAGTCAAGTTCTCTGCACTCAATGGGCCTAGAGGCAGGGGAAAGGCTGAGGGCTGCCTAGTAGCTGCTGCTCCGCTGAGTAGGCCCGACTTAAACAGTGGAGGAGCAGCTGCTGGGCAGCCCCCGACCTCTCCCCTGCCTCTCACATAGTGTGGCTGCTCAATGACACCATCCGAGGGGGTGACACCAAAGTATTGAGCAGCTCTGCTATTTTGGTGTCACCCAGTGTGGCCCGCAACCCCTTTGTAATGACAGTGTGAAAAATGCATATACTGTATGTACTGTATCAGGTAGCAATGTTGGACAGACATTAGAGGTGTGCTCAGACCCCCCCGTGTTTTGGTTCTAAATCATCACCGGGTTTTGGTTTTGATTTCAGATTTGATTTTTGATTTCTTTAAAATTGATAAAACAGCTAATCCTATCATTTGGACCTGTTTCTACTTCCTATAGTATTATTAACATCAATAACATTCATCTCCAGTTATTTCTAGTCAATTTTGACCACATAACAACACCTGAAATCACGAGCGAGGGACTTAAATTCAATCCAAAACATGCAAGATCCAGTTTTAGATCCTAGTTTCGAATTTGGGACACTGCACTGCACATCACTCCAAAAACACCAGTGAAGTTTGGAGGTGGGAACATCATGGTGTGGGGCTATTTTTCAGCATTCGGTACTGGCATACTTAGAGAGCGACGGCAGAGCGAACGCACGCCAGTATAAAGACGCCCACTTTTCTCTCTTAACATATGTCATCTCCAGGAAGTGTATGAACAGTCGGAACCATCGAGAGCCATCGGAACTGCACACAGCCCTTGAGGTAGACCTTACCCCACCGCATACTTGCCTACCTTTAATAATCTCTTCCCAGGAGAAGCCCGGGTAAGAGAAGCAACAGAGGGCTGACGGGGCGGGGCCTGATGATTTGCGTCATTAAGACCCGCCCCCTCATGGTAAAATTGCTACGATTGGGTAAAATTTGCATAGGGGCGGGGCCAAATGCTGTGATTCATGCAGAATCACGTCTTAAGCCCCGCCCCCTTCGCGGAGACCCATGATCGCCGCGGGTATTCTCCTCATTCTGGCCACTTCACTAGAAAGTGGGCAGAGGCCCTCATTCAGAGCTGCTCGCTATTTGCGGTCGTTCGTTCTAAAACAAGGGGTGGCTATTCAAATGAACCATTCGCTAATTGCGGTCTGTTCACGCCTCTAAGTCTGAACGAGCGAGCAAAACTTGCGGTTGTAATTTTGAAAAATACGCCCCCTTGCCGCTCGCAGCATACGTCATGTCCGCTATTTATTAGATTAATCGAGTACATCGAACAGCGTATGAACTGCTCGCTATTCTTGTGTTTGGTTTTTTCAACCGCTATTTTGCGAGCAGTTCTGAGTAAAAAAAAAACAAGTGATGTGGTCAATGACGCTGCTGTATTAATTATGCACTCCCTTAAAACGCCCGTTTTGACCTTTAAGCACGCCTGCGTTTGAATTCCACACCCCCGTTTTCAAGCACCTTCCCCTGTTACCACCCACATACGCCTCCTCCTGTCACTCAAAATAGCAGGCATTCGCTATTTAGCGAACAAACGATTTTCGTCCGCACTGACTGGTTCGCGCATGCGTATTAAAATCCGTACGCATGCGCAGATGTGCGAACATCGGTCAGAACGAACGAGCGTCCGCTTACGAGCGGCTCTGAATCAGGGCCAGAATGCGGGAGGAATGCCTACCCTTCCGCGGGTACGGGGGGTTACCCGAAAAATCGGAAGCCTCCCGCGAAAACTGGGAGGGTAGGCATGTATGACCAACCGCAAGCCCTGCGATCACTGTAGGCTGAAATACAACCAAGTGACGTCTACAATGACGCAACTTTGCTAATTATGCACACCCATAAAACTCTGTTTTGATGGCCTCGCAGCACCACTCCCCCGACACCACCCACAAACGGTGCTGTCACTCAAAATAGCGTCCAGTCTGTGTACTACAAGCGCACAATTCCCGGACGCAGTGACTGGTTCATGCATGCATACTTTGGCACATACGCATGCGCAAACGTGAGATAATCGCCCATAGCGTGCGTCCGCACCACAGCAAACAGGTCTGAATCAGGCCCAGAGTTCATAGAAGAGGCCCACGGAACCTTCAAGATTTGAAGACTTTGTGTGGGTCAGCCTTGAAAAAGGCTATATGTGCCGAAACGGCCCGTCGGGATGGCCAGCTATTATCTTCATTCTATTGCTAGAAGTCTCCAGTTATGGATGAGCACAAATCTTTGTTCACTCATGATGGCTTTTTATGCTTTTTTGATACTATGTTAAATATGTTCTATTGAAAATATGTATATGATGGTGTGCTGGTTCCTTAAGTTTATCCTGTTTGGAAAACTTTTGGCATTGTTGCTATATATATATATATATATATATATATATATATAGTTTACCTTAGCGTGGATCTTACTGCGCTCCATCATTTGGTACACATGATGCGAGTTAACTATGTTACCCTATATACAGTACTATATGAGCCTATTATGATGTGACATTTTGTTTCTATAGCTGGTTAAAGGTTTATTTGTGTGTTTCTACAGTCTATGCTTTTGTGGTCCCTGCTGCGCTCCATCATTTGGAGCACATGATATGAGATACCCATGTGACCCTTTGGAGAGAGTTACGGGTTGCTATCATGTTCTGCGTTCCACTCGTTGAAGCGCAAGTGCAGGATATGCCTCTATAATACGCCTCATGTGACCTTTGTTGTAATTAGACTGTCTTCTTGTTCTGCGTTTCACTAGTTGGAATGCAGATAAAGGAACGCAGATACAGGAAATTACGGCGTTGACCCCCCCCAACTTCTCTGCGGTGCATTGCTGAGTCAAAGTGATGAGTGATTCCAATGTAAGAAAGGTAAAATATATTTCACTATCATTTGCTGGCGATGACATATTGTGTACACTATTAGGTATAGCGCTGGGGAGCGGTTTAGGTTTAGGTTGATGTGGAAATGAGGTCACTTCTTGTGTTTGCCCCGCCGGTGTTCTGCATTAGGGTGCAAGATACTATTTATATCCCAGGTAGGTGAGATGGATGAGTTTGCACTTTCATTCTAGGATTTGTCTAGTCTTGACAAAGGTCCGTTCCTGGACCGAAACGTTGATACCATGTTTGTACAGTATGTGGCTATTATGGAAAAATATTTGCATGACCTTGAAGAAGACTGGTGAGTGCACATATATATATATATATATATATATATATGTCAGCTGACAGTTACTGCCAATGGCCAAATATTAGTACATCACAATTATTTTAATCCTGATTAAAAAGCAATTGCTTATCTCAAATATATAAAAAGAGGGGTCGTTGATAACGCCAATATGTAGGTATAAAGATAGCCTGATAATTATCCCTTCGCTTTTTGGAATGCAAAGCTGAACAAAGACGTTATAAGCAGCACCCCGACCCAGCTCACACCTCCACACACTCCGAAGGTTAAAGCCTCAAAGCTGCAACTCAGTCTCACTCACATATCTGGTCTCCCTCCGCCTCTAACTGACATTTGCCCCTACAACTAAACCAGACTTAGAGATCATTTTGGGAAACAGAGCCAAGCTTAATATTTCTGTGTTCAGTCACAAGAATTACCGTTGCCTCTAAAGAAATTTAAGCCTAGATCGATGTTTGACCCTGTGACAACTAACCCATCCATTAAGTCATTTTCTAGGTTATTAGATCAACAAGTGGAAGCCCTACCAAAGAACATTCATTGTGCAAATAATTTATCTTGAGACGAATATAAAGCATTGCGAGCATTAAAAGAAAGGACTGATATAGTTATAAGGAAAGCTGATAAAGGTGGAGCAGTGGTGTTCCAGGATTTGGAAGCTTATGATCGTGAATATCAACAGCAACTATCAGATCATGACACCTATGAACGCTTACCTAAGGACCCCACAATTAATAAAAAAAAAAAAGAACTAGATTCTATCCTACTTCAAGCAAGCAATGAAAAACATATCTACTGAAGTGAGGGGAGCTTTGACATTTGATTATCCAATTGTCCCCATTTATTATACTGTGCCAAAGGTACATAAAACCTTGAATGATCCCCCTAGTCGACCTATCATCTTGGCCAGGGGATCACTCTATCAGCCAGTTTAGTTTTTTCTAGATTTTTATCTAAATCTCTGTATTCAAAATATATCATCGTACCTGAAAGACACTACGTCCTTGTTGATAAGTTTGAAGGATCTAGGAGATATACCACCTGACGCCCTCCTGTGTACTGCAGATGTTATTAGTTTGTACAGAATCGGTATGAGATGCCGGCGCTCGAGATCCTGGCCTTTGAAATCCCGACACCGGCATCTCGAAAGGGTTAACATACTGACACTTGTTGGTCGGTATGCTAACCCTTCCTCTCTCCCTACCCTAACCCCCTTGATTGGTGCCTAACCCTAACCCCCCCCCCCTAGTGCCTAAATCTCACCTGCCCCTCTCCGGTGCCTATCCCTAACCCTCCCCCCTTAGTGCCTAACCCTCCTCCTAGCGCCTAACCCTAACCTTGCACCCTAAAACTAACTCCCCTAACACCCCAATACTTACCTTCGGTATCCCGGCGGTCGGGACGATGGCGCTGGGCTTCTGACTGGCTTTGGGATTTCGTCACCGGTAATAGGAGTGTCGGCATCCAAAATGCTGGGATGCCGAATGCATACCATTTGTACACCTGCATTCCGCACAGTGAGGGTGTCAGAGTGGTAGAATTATTGATTCAAGACAACTCCCTTTATGATGGTCCTCCTGTTCCTAAAATTATTGGAGTTGGTTTTGACCACAAATTATTTCCTTATGTCCAGTGTGGCACCATCGTATGCAAATACTTATAGGAACATGGTGGAGCAGCAATTGTTCTACCTTAATTCTGGAATAACTGGTAAAATTTAGCTTTACTATTGGTTCATAGACGATTTATTAATCATGTGAACAGGTGCAGAAAATGACTTGAAACAGTTATTCGATGATCATAATTCGCAGTATCATAGGGTAAAATTCACTTACACTATCATTACTAATAGTGTGCATTTCCTTGATGTTAAAATCACAGTGAGTCTTTGTACGGTAAAGAAACTGATAGGAACACTATTCTTAAACATTACAGCTTCCATCATCTGCCCTTATGGTGTGGATTACCTTACTCTCAGTATTTGAGAATGAGGCGCATCACGAGCGACCCTGGAGAACTTAGTACACAGATGGCAACCATTGTAGATAAGTTTGTCGCTAGGGGGTATTCGAAAAAAGAGCTAGAAAAGATTAAACAGAGGGTTCTGCAGATCCCTAGAGAACAAGCTTTCCAATCATTAAGAAAGAAGCAGGAGAAATCAGCTGCTATGATCTCGTGGGTAAATAAGTATAACACTAATAGCCAACAGACAGCTACTGTAACGTAGTTAAACTCCTTTGGCCGGATGTTAATTCAGATAATGCCCTGTTATACTAGAGGTAGTAACCTTAAGGACAGGCTTGTAAAACTTGATGTAGCCAAACTTAAGCAAAAGAATAAACCGGCGCATTTTTTAACCCCATAAAATGGATACCATTGGTGTTCGGGCTGCATTACCTGCAGATCGGTTATATTGGGTGATACATTTAATCACCCCTACTCAGGTAGGACATTTTCAATCAAACATGCAGTAACTTATAGCACAACACTTGTTATTTACCTTCTGTTTTGACCCTGTGGGTTATACTATGGGAGCAAGACAGAAAGGCAGTTCAAATAGCGTATGGCGCTCCATCACTCAGCTATCAGGACAGCCATCAATTTGGTCAGAGCAAATAACCAGTGGCCCATCATTGTGTGATGGCGAAGCATGGAGTGGCAGATATTCCGTCTAGAATTATTGACCATATTCCCAATAATATCAGGGGTGGAAATAGATCTAAACAAATATTACAATTGGAGTGTCATTGGATACATAGACTGGATGAGGAGTGTCATTGGATACATAGACGGGATGCGGAGTGTCATTGGATACATAGACTGGATGCGGAGTGTCATTGGATACATAGACTGGATGCGGAGTGTCATTGGATACATAGACTGGATGCGGAGTGTCATTGGATACATAGACTGGATGCGGAGTGTCATTGGATACATAGACTGGATGCGGAGTGTCATTGGATACATAGACTGAATGCAGAGAGTGTCATTGGATACATAGACTGGATGCGGAGTGTCATTGGATACATAGACTGGATGCGGAGTGTCATTGGATACATAGACTGGATGCGGAGTGTCATTGGATACATAGACTGGATGCGGAGTGTCATTGGATACATAGACTGGATGCGGAGTGTCATTGGATACATAGACTGGATGCGGAGTGTCATTGGATACATAGACTGGATGCGGAGTGTCATTGGATACATAGACTGGATGCGGAGTGTCATTGGATACATAGACTGAATGCAGAGAGTGTCATTGGATACATAGACTGGATGCGGAGTGTCATTGGATACATAGACTGGATGCGGAGTGTCATTGGATACATAGACTGGATGCGGAGTGTCATTGGATACATAGACTGGATGCGGAGTGTCATTGGATACATAGACTGGATACATTAGCACCTAGGGGTCTAAATGAAAATTTGTGGCTCAAGTGCTATTTATAGATCTTTCCATTTAGTAATCTTACCGATGTGGTATAGTAAGCCAGTTCACTATTTTACTGTGTAGGTTTTCTGTGATATTAAATAATGATGTATTTGCTTTTACTAAGTTAAAGATTAGTCTGTATTTTATGGCTGTTAGATTTTTGTGAATAATTATAACTGATAACGCTGATGTAGTTAAGGATAGGAGCGGAGGATCACTATTAGTACTTGTTTGAATATTTTCTATTATTTTTCTAGTTGGTAATTTGTAATTGTTCTGTTTGCCTTGCAGGCAAGTGTATTTGGGTGACCATGGTAACAGGTGCCGGGGTGGTCGAGTGGCTCGCCTGGACAGTGCAGAACATTGACATCACTAGTGTTACGATGCCTGTGAATTGGCATGCAGGACCGAGTGGAGTCGCAGTGTGGCCTCTGTTCAGGTATGATTTTAACACTAGTTGATTGGTATCCTTATGTATATTTAAGTGTACATTTTATTTGTGATATTGTATCCCTTATGACATATTCTGCTTTCAATACGTCTTAGTACCTCAACTTGTGCTACACTAATATATATATATATATATATATATATATATATATATATATATATATATATATATATATGCACATATACACACACAGTCAGGTCCATAAATATTTGGACATTGACAGAATTTTAATATTTTGCCCTCCATTCACCACCACAATGGCTTTGATATGAGACAAACAAGATGTAATTTAACTGCAGACTTTCAGATTTAATTTGAGGGTAATTACATCCAAATCAGGTGAACGGTGTAGGAACTACAACGGTTTCTATATGTGCCTCCCACTTTTTAAGGGGCCAAAAGTAATGGGACAAACTAAACAATCCTAAATCTAACTTTCACTTTTTAATACTTGCAAATCCTTTGCAGGCAATTACAGCCTGAAGTCTGGAACACATAGACAACACCAGGCGCTGGGTTTCATCCCTGGTGATGCTCTGCCAGGCCTCAACTGCAAATGTCTTCAGTTCCTGCTTGTTCTTGCGGAATTTTCCCTTCAGTTTTGTCTTCATCAAGTGAAATGCATGCTCAATCGGATTCAGGTCAGAGGATTGACTTGGCTTTTGCATAACATTCCACTTTTTAGCCTTAAAAAACTCTTTGGTTGCTTTTGCAGTATGCTTCGGGTCATTGTCCATCTGCACTGTGAAGCGCTGTCCAATGAGTTCTGAAGCATTTGACTGAATATGAGCATATAATATTGCCCGAAACACTTCAGAATTCATTCTGCTGCTTTTGTCAGCAGTCACATCATCAGTAAATACAAGGGAACCAGTTCCATTGGCAGCCATACATGCCCACGCCATGACACTACCACCACCATGCTTCACTGATTAGGTGGTATGTTTTGGATCATGAGCAGTTCCTTCTCTTCCCATCACTCTGGTACAAGTTGATCTTTGTCTCATCTGTCAATAGGATGTTGTTCCAGAACTGTAATGGCTTTTTTAGATGTTGTTTGGCAAACTCTAATCTGGTCTTCCTGTTTTTGTGGCTCACCAATGGTTTGCATCTTGTGGTGATCCCTCTATATGCACTCTTGTGAAGACTTCTCTTGATTGTTGACTTTGACACATATACATCTACCTCCTGGAGAGTGTTCTTGATTTGGCCAACTGTTGTGTAGGGGTTTTTCTTCACCAGGGAAATAATTCTTCTGTCATCCACCACAGTTGTTTTCCGTGGTCTTCCGGGTCTTTTGGTGTTGCTGAGCTCTCCGGTGCGTTCTTTCTTTTTAAGAATGTTCCAAACAGTTGATTTGGCCACAGCTAATGTTTTTGCTATCTCTCTGATGGGTTTGTTTTGATTTTTCAGCCTAATGATGGCTTGCTTCACTGATAGTGACAGGTCTTTGGATCTCATATTGAGAGTTGACAGCAACTGATTCCAAATGCAAATGTCACACTTAGAATCAACCCCAGACCTTTTACCTGCTTAATTGATAATGAAATAATGAGGGAATAGCCTACACCTGTCCATGAAATAGCTTTTGAGTTGATAGTCCCATTACTTTTGGCCCCTTAAAAAGTGGGAGGCACATATTGAAACTGTTGTAATTCCTGCACCGTTCACCCGATTTGGATGTAATTACCCTCAAATTAAATCTGAAAGTCTGCAGTTAAAGCACATCTTGTTTGTTTCATTTAAAAACCATTGTGGTGGTGAATAGAGGCCAAAATCTGAAAATTTCTGGCCCCAAACAGTACATAATGCAAAGTAAAAAAAGAGGTGCAAGATGGAATTGTCCTTGGGCCCTCCCACCTACCCTTATGTTGTATAAACAGGACATGCACACTTTAACAAACCCATCATTCCAGCGCCAGGGTCTGCCACACGACTGTGGCTGAAATAATTGTTTTGTTTGGGCCCCCACAAAACAAGCTGGCAATTAATCTGTCCCTGCACAAACTGGCTCTACGGAGGCAAGATGTCATCCTCATCCTCCGATTCCTCACCCTCTTCAGTGTTGTGTACATCCTCATCCTCACAGAGTAGTAATTCGTCCCCGCTGGAATCCACCACCACAGATCCCTCTGTACGTTCTGGAGGCTGGTCTCCCTGGAAGAGTTGATCATTCATTTTTATGAACATCATCTTCTCCACATTTTGTGGAAGCAACCTCCTACGCCTTTCGCTTACAAGGTTCACACTCTTTCGGAGTACACACTGGAGGGGGGGCAACTCAGGTAAAATAGAGAAAGTTTGTACAGGGGCCTCCAAATTGCCTCTTTTTCCTGCCAGTACAGGTACGGACTGTCTGACATGCCTACTTGGATGCTGTCACCGATGTAATCCTCCACCATTCTGTCAATGGTGACAGTATCATATGCAGTGACAGTAGACTTGTCAGAAATTGTTGGCACATCCTTCAGTACAGACCAGATGTCCAAATCGGCCCTTGACTTATGACACAGGCGCACGCTTGGCGCTTCTGCTGTGTTGATGCACGTGCGGCTACAGCGCATACATTTCTCACACAAACACAGAAAAAAAAGAATTGTTTATTTTTTGGGGAGTGCACTTTGGGGGTTACACCACCCTTTAACAGACTTATGGGACACAGGCGCACGCTTGTCGCTGCTCCTTTGTTCATGCACGTACAGTGCACACAATTCACAAACACAGAAGAAAATGTTTTATTTTTGTTGGAGTGCAAACCACCCTTTAACACACAGACGCACACTTGTCGCTGCTGCTTTGAGGATGCAGGTGTGGCTACAGCCCACACAATTCCCAAACACAGAAAAAAAGAATTTTTTTAAATTTTTTGTGAAGCGCGCTTTGGGGATTACACCACCCGTTAACAGACAGATGCACGCTTGTCGCTGCTGCTTTGAGGATGCAGGTGCGGCTACAGCCCACACAATTCACAAAGACAGAAAAAAAGAATTTTTTTAAATTTTTTGTGAAGCGCGCTTTGGGGATTACACCACCCGTTAACAGACAGATGCACGCTTGTCGCTGCTGCTTTGAGGATGCAGGTGCGGCTACAGCCCACACAATTCACAAAGACAGAAAAAAAAGAAGAATTTTTTATTTTTTTTGAAGTGCACTTTGGGGGTTACAGCACCCTTTAACGGACAAGCCAGCTTGCCCTTTACTTATGACACAGGCATACGCTTGGCGCTGCTCCTTTGTTGATGCACGTGCAGCCACAGTGCACACAATTCACAAACACAGAAAATAATTCCTCCACCATTCTGTCAGTGGTGACAGTATCATATGCAGTGACAGTAGACATGTCAGAAATTGTTGGCACGTCCTTCAGTCCGTACCAGATGTCCAAACTGGCCCTTGACTTATGACACAGGCGCATGCTTGGTGCTGCTGCTGTGTTGATGCACGTGCGGCTACTGCGCATACATTTCTCACACAAACACAGAAAAAAAAGAATTGTTTATTTATTGTGGAGTGCACTTTGGGGGTTACACCATCCTTTAACAGACTTATGGGACACAGGCGCACGATGGCGCTGCTCCTTTGTTGATGCATGTGCAGCCACAGCGCACACAATTCACAAACACAGAAAATATTTTTTATTTTGTTTGGAGTGCCACTTTGGGGGTTACACCAACCTTTAACAGATGAGCCAGCTGGCCCTTTACTTATGACACAGGCGTACGCTTGGCGCTGCTCCTTTGTTGATGCACGTGCAGCCACAGTGCACACAATTCACAAACACAGAAAATAATTTTTTATTTTGTTTGGAGTGCACTTTGGGAGTTACAGCACCCTTTAACGGTCAAGCCAGCCGGCCCTTTACTTATGACACAGGAGCACGCTTGGCGTTACTTTGTTGATGTACGTGCGGCTACTGCACACACAATTCACAAACACAGAAAAAAAATATATTTTTTTTTGGAGTGCACTTTGGGGGAGCACCCCTGATGCACAGATCACCCTCTGGACAACACTACAGCACCCCTCTAGGACTACAGCCTTTATGGGACACTGCACAACACAGTCCAGCCAGCCCCTATAGACTTTGGAGTGGACACAGCCCCTATGGACAACTGGCTGCACAACACAGCCCAGCCATCCCCTATGACAGCAGCACAACACAGCCTAGCCAGCCCCTATGTACAACAGCAGTACAACATAGCTCAGTCAGCCCCTATGGACTGAGTGGTCACAGCCCCTATGTACAACAGCAGCACAACACAGCCCAGCCAGCCCTAGCTCCCACCCTCCCTCTTCACAGCCGGAGTGAGAAATGGTGCCGACGCGGGGACCTTTTATAGGATGATGACGTTTTGCCTCGATTTCAGATCAGAGTCAGGCGGGAAAAGCCGAGCCTGACTCGGATCAGGGGGCTCGGATTTCAGAAATCGGGAGGGAGAGAGGGAGAGGGAGAGGGAATAAATATCCAGACTATTCCATGACAGAGACGTGCACCACGGCTCCTACTGTGCATGATATAGGAAAGACAGTCTAGTATATACAAAGAAGGAGCTTATATGCACTCCTGCAGTAATTCCATATTAGAATGGGTGGAATAAAATTCAGGTTAACTTAAAAGGCATAATAAACAGCACTTCAATTAAAATTTTTGTATGATTGCATTTTATATATGTACACTTGTCCCTGAGAATATATATATATATATATATATATATATATTCACTCTGTTGGACCTCAAGTAAGCTGGCACATGTAGTGTAGGACTCCAGTATAGTGAATAACAGTAAATAGACAATCCAACTTTATTGCAATATTTCAATTAACTGACTTCCCTGATAAAAATGGCATAATCCATTGAAATGTCGGCATAAAGTTGCGTTTACCTGGTATCAGCATAGGAGTGCTTCCTTCATCTTTTACCTATAACAGTTCTATTTTATATACAATTCAGAGCAGAATCTATACTACTGGTGTTTTCAAGGCTTACGCTGTAAATATTATTTGATAAATAGGCCCCTATATCTTGCAAGGATTAAACAATGTGTTCAGAAAAAAAAACAGTACTACACATTAAGACACAGCAGCAACAAAATGATTATTTTCCCCAGACGTAGCTATTTATTTGTTTGGCTAATGACTGTGTTTATATTTCCCTGTTGTGTCATTCATTATCCTCCCACCTGTCTAAGGAGAAAAGAATTCATAAAACATCAATTTTGCACTTCAGCGGGTGAGAAATTACTTCATGACTTCTTGTGGACACAATTTTTTAATTAAATCTATCATTATGTACAGGTTTTGTAGCCAGTACAACTAGAAACAAATACCACTAGCAGGGGGTATATAAATGAATACAATTTTAAAGATCTTCTTTTGAAGAGAAAGATGACACTGTCAACATACAAAAGATCATCACAGGAGGGGGCTCGCATCAGTATTCCCTTATCTTCCACCTCTACACTGTTCAAGTTATTTGCAGAGTTACAATTAAAGGTGCTTTCCACTGTCAGATACATTATACAGTATATTGGCTTGTACATGTCTTCCTCCTCCTAATTTATTTATCAACAGAGAAGATTACGAAATGTCATGACGCTATGGCCACCGATGATGAAGTATCCACCTCTCCACGGGGGATACTTATCAGTGGAGTATCCACGGGTGATGAAGTATCCACCTCACTGCGGGGGGTACTAATCACTGGAGCAATTCAGCATTGCTCCGGTACGTAGACCGCTGCTCCGAAAATAAGCGGTCCCCCCATTCAGTAACACTGCTACTTCTCTAGCAGCGTTACTTACCTGTCCTCATCACTGGCTTCAGCACAAATGTGATATGAGGTCACGCACACACAAAGCCATTGTAAAGGATGTGTAGGGATCTGCTCGGATACCTCTCCGCATAGGAAGGAGCAGGAATCTGAGAACTAAAGATGGCGTCTGTTCTTGCAGGCAAACCACGAAAACTTAGTTTTCAGAGTTTGTCTTCAGGAAGAAATGCCATGTTCAAATGACACTTGTTCTCGGAGCCCCGCTTCTTCCTATAGGGAGGCATTCCAGGGATGCAAAGAGGGATCCGAGTGAAGAAGGATCCGATGTTAGCTGAATATCAAGTGGTCCTATCGGGGCTCTGATGATGTATGGCTCGTTACTTTAAATATGCGGAAACTAGTGTTTTGTAACGGACCATTAATGGATGATGAATTGACCATTATTTATCGTACTCCGTAGTGGCGATAGCTACTGACGGGCTCTCCTGCTTTGTCATGCCTATAATGGGGAAACTATCTTATATTTATAAAGGACAGCATGGTACATGAAATGCCAGCTGTTCTCTTAATCTATTGCCAGCATAGTATGATGATAGCAGTATGCGATAAGGAGGACGACAGTGATGATGTCACCAATTACTATGTCAATCTCAGTAAGTCGATGCTGGAATCCCAATAAGGCTGAAATGCTACTTAGAGCTTTTCACCAATGCAGGTCTTATAACTTTAAAGATGCTGCATGACGGCATACGGAGGTTGACATAGAGAGACTGGTGGCATCATCACTGTTGATCTACCATACCTAACCCATCAAAGCAGATGTGATACGGATGGAAAAATGCTTAATTATCAAAATAAAGCATTTTTTCTATTGCTAATATTATTAAAATAGCTGGGATTTTTCTTAAACTATTTTTATTTTTTACAACTGAAATTGTAACGGTTACTGAAATAGTACCTAGAAGCTAGAGACTGGGCATCCAGTGCATTGCACATATGTGACCTATCACATACAAGGAAGAACCACACTACTTACTCTGTTCTAGCATCAAGGTTCCAACAGCAATTACAATTTTCCAGTCAACGATGGATATAGATCCTGTACCCGGCTGGACTGGTCAACTGGCAATTCTGACAAATGCCAAAAGGGCTGATGGTTTCATGGGCCATTCCAACCGTCTGAAGGCATGGCTGATCAGATCCACCTCCCAGCGCCGTGCTTAGCTGGTATGCTTAGTCATGAGGCCATGCCCCTGTGACCACAAAGATGGTTCAACCATATCTATTAAGCATGTTTTAATACTGGATGTTATGTACTAATATCAGCAGCATCCTTAGTGTACAGTGGTGTTCAGAGATAAACTGTTTTTTATTAAGAATTTTATAAGAATTGTTATGTGATTGTATGTATTTATGAATTAGATATTTTCCTGCAAGGAATACAGCACTTCTTTGTTTTTGTTTTGCTGTACCCTGGCTCTCTGTGACAAGCTGTGACAGTCGAGCACCCAGGTTGCAGGGCCATCAGATGCGCTGCTGTTCATAGACTATATGGGGTAAATTTACTAAGATTCAAGTTTAGTCGATATTTCAATCTCGGGTGAGCTTAGGCATGTTTTTCATCTCGCAAATTTACTAAAGACAAATTCGGGTGAGTTTGGGAGAGAGTTTTAATTTTTCACTGAAAAACTCGGGTGAGATCGTAAACTCGAATCAACTCACAATCGGCCAAACTCTGAAGTACTTTTCATGAAAAAGATGCAAGATTGGAGCAAACTCCCTGATAAATTGAAGTTTCAAACACTTCAACTCCAGAACTGCGAGTTTTGCAGAAACATACACAGATCAGTGTGATTTGTGTAGGTTTCTGCATGTGTACTTAATTTAAAGTGTTTTTATTAAAAAAAATTACGTAGGGCCCCCCAAAAGCTTAACTAGCCCCGGACTGCTCAGCCAGTCCTGATTCCCAAAATTACGGGGAACAAACGAGTGGGATTCCCCCGTAATTTAGGAACCAGCACCTGGCTGCAGGTCCAGTGCTGGTTTTAAATATAGGGGGGAAAAAATGCGTAGGGGTCCCCCTTTCTATAAAACCAGCACCGGACCCAAACTGATTGGGGTGTAATGCCACAGAGAGGAGACCCCATCACCGGGTCTCCATGGCCAAAGCATTAACATACCAAACCAGTCAGCCTAAGCAGAGAATCTCAGGGGAGTTGGGATCTACTCCCCAAGAAGGGGTCCCCCCTCTCCCGAAACACCAGGCTTGGGCTGAAGCCCGGGGCTCTTCCCCGCACCCCTGGAGTGGTGGGTACATGGTTAATAATGTTGTATATAGTTCAAAACTATTTTAATTTACAGTGGAACTACAAGTGCCAGCATGCCTGCCCTTTGGTACTTGTGGAACTACAAGTGTCAGCAGGTGGCTGGCACCTGTAACTCCACTGTAAATTACATAGTTAAAAAAATACAGTACACACACCGTCTAAAGTAAAACTTTATTACACACCTACCTACCTCACTCACACATACTTACCTGTGCCCAGCTGGTCGGTCCCCTTCTCTACTAGAATCCGTTTGGAGTACCTGAAATAAAGATCCTATATTCACCTCCATCCTCGTGCTGGTCTCCGTAGCATCCAGGGGTCTTGGCAAAATAAAAGAACAGAACACGATCCATATACTTATTGTAACGGTGTATGTGTGTGACCTCATACACCGCTATCCGGCTCCTGACTGATCAGTGTGAACTGTCAGGAGCCGGCAGCCAATCAGCAGCTGCTAACTGTAGAGCGCCCACTGGCTCCGGCTCCTGACAGTTCCCACGTGGGCTGGTCATTGAGTCAGGAGCCGGGGCCAATCAACGGCGCTCTACTACTCCAAACAGATTCTACTAGAGAAGGGGACCAACAAGCTGGATGCAGGTAAGTATGTGTGAGTGAGGTAGGTAGGTAGGTAGGTGTGTAATAAAGTTTTACTTTAGATGGTGTGTGTTTTTGTAAACTATTTAATTTACAGTGGAGGTACAGTTGCCGGCCACCTGCTGGCACATGTAGTTCCACAAGTGCCAAAGGGCAGGCATGCTGGCACCTGTAGTTCCACTGTAAATTACAATAGTTTAGAACTATTTAACACATTATTACCCCCGTACCTACTGCTCCAGGGGTGCGGGAAAGAGCCCCAGGTTTCAGCGTAAGCCTGGTGTTTTGGGAGAGGGGTGACCCCTTCTTGGGGAGGTCCCCACCTCCCCTGAGATCCCTGGCTTGGGCTGACCAACTTGGGGTGTTAATGCTTTGGCCATGGAGTCCCGGTGATAGGGTCACCAGGCTGTGGCATTTCACCCCAGTAGGTTTGGGTCCAGTGCTGGTTTTAAATGTAGGTGGTCCCCTATGCATTTTTTTCCCCCCTATATTTAAAACCAGCACTGGCCCTGCAGCCAGGTGCTGGTTCCTAAATTACGGGGGAACCCAACTCATTTTTTTCCCTTTAATTTTAGAAAGCAGGACTGGCTGAGCAGTCCGAGGCTGGTTGTGCTTTTGGGGGGGACCCTACGTCATTTTTTTTAAGATTTAACACTTGTTTAACAGATATAACACACAAGCAGCCTTCACATATCTCACTGATACAGTATGTGCAGACTGCTTGCTCGGGTGAGTTTTGCAGAGAGAAAACACTGCAATCTCGGGTGAGTAATCTCATCTAAACTTGCTACTCGGGGGAGAAATCTCTATCTGCTTCACCATCGGCCATCTCACTTTCAGCTAAACTCACTTCTTAGTACATTTTTCAAGCTTAAAGACAGGAAAATCACCCGAGTTTCGGCGATGCAAATAGAGTTTAAAAAAAACCAAACTCAATCAGACTCAATTCTTAGTAAATTTACCCCTAAGAATCATAGCCCTAGCAAGCAGTTCCGCCCTCCTCTGTTTTGGTGAAAGCAATATTGTGAGCTGTGAGGTGGTCTAATTTGTCCGGAAATGACTGGAAATGAATGCTTTTGAGGTTAATAATACTGTAGGAAAAAAACAGTCCCAAATTATGTGATTGTAGCAGTTTCTAGCATTTTTTGATAATACAGAACCAAAACCCATGAGGGCGGTTTTGGCAAAGATAATACAGATCCAAAACCAAAAACAGGGGTCGGCACACATCACTATAAATAAGCAGTTAAATGATACTATTGACTTTTACCTAGAATTGAAGCAACACTGCCTCCTACTGTCTATTAGTATTAATGTATACTTTCTATAACATGGCAAATTTTGGGACACGTCATTGTATTGTAACTGTGGGCCTGATTCAGAGCCGAACGCTCTGACCAGAGCGCTCGCTCTGAATCAGTGCCCTCCTCCATGAAAATGGAGCGGCCTCCTGGCCGCTCGCATAGCTGTGGGTGACCACCCACAGCTATAGCGAGCGGCCAAAAAGATGGTCGCGATGGTCTTGACCATTGCGACCATCGGGCTTGCGACGGAGACCCTGCGGTAGGGTCTCGCTGCCGCAAGCCCTGGAGTGATTTTGGCTCTATCAGAGCCAAAATCACTCCCACTGACATCACTAGTGATGTCAGTGGGGCCGGGTTCAGACGGTAGGCGTTCCCATGATAACGCCTCCAGTCTGGCAGGCACACCCCCGGCACGCCCACCAAAGGGGGCGTGCTGTCAATCAACATCGACAGCACGCCCCCTTTGGTGCGAGACCCGGAGCGATGGAGAGCCCGTCGCTCGCCGGGTCTCGCGCATGCGCACGACGGAGCTCCCTCTGTCGTGTGCATGCGCAGTGGGGGAACATCGACCCGCTCGCGAGCATCCTGTGCTCGCGAGCGGGTCTGAATGACCCCCTGTGTTTCAACGTTATTTAAACATGTTGGACTATGTTCTTTTCCATGTCTATGACTATGTTTGTACAGAGTTTCCAGAGAGCGGAACCTAAGGCCTGATTCAGCACGGATCGCAATTGCAACCGCAGATCGGCCGATTGTTGCGCACTGTGCATGCACTGCATTGCAAGCACACTGCGATTTCGCATTCAGATAGGAATCCATCGCAGAGTGAGTGACAGGCCATGAACGTTTGGGGGGTGGTGATGGGAGGAGTTGTCGGAGATACGCAGGTGTGCCTGTCCATTTGAACGCTTTTGCATGGGCTTGCATGCGCAGCTTGAGTACTCACTCCGTGTTATGAGACTTGCAATTTCTGAGACAGGTCAGACCAGCTGTAATTGTGTGTGACGGGCTGATGTTCCGGCTCCGATGTTACCAATGTATACGCAGGACTGCGATGTATTACGGATGTGAGAAAGCAGCAGTGGACGTCTCTATGCTGGCTTAGTGGTGGCAGACATTAGAATATTTTCACAGCTGCATTGCGTGGGATTAAGCAACTGCGATCGCAATTGTGATCCGTGCTGAATCAGGACCCTATATGGTAGTATATAAGCTAGCCTATTGCCAGGGCCAGATTAACAATGGAGCGGATGGAGCTACAGCTCCAGGCCTCCACATAAAAATACGCCCATTGTCATGACAACATGATGTTGACTGGCCATCTGCTCTCCACACGCTCAGCCATAGATCATAAGTAGTAACATTTTATTTCTATTTACCTCACAAAATGAAGCATTTTTTTCTTTTACATATTTAGGGAGACATTGGGGCTGAGAGTATAGAGGTGTACACGCCCACATGGCACTGGCCACACCACACAGCACTGGTCACACCTCCTCTGCTTCTCATAATAGGCCCTTGTTCATTTTCAGCTCCAGGCCCATGTGGCCCTCAATCCGGCCCTGCCTATTGCAATTTAACAGCAGCCTCATTTTAGTACCTGAGATTGCATATAGCGGTCCCCATTTCAATCAGTGTTTCAGACCAACCTACTGTAATTCCAGACGCTGATGCCAAGGAGCTCTCTGGACCACTCCTCCTGAATCAATTTGTAACCAAGATTGATAAGCAGAGCTTATCAATGTGAGTATTATTAAAGCCCTGTGCATAGAAAGTACCTGGTTCCACCGGGAACAACTCCACATGATTAAAACTAAAGATGTAAGTAAGCAAATATTTTTTTAATATAAATTTTGACCTTTTTCTCATTTCAAAGGGTTACCATTGGCTATCACCAACAATAAAGCAGTATTGCATTTCACACGTAGTTTTTCATTTATTTTGTAAAATGTTTTTCTTATCGTGTGTGTAATGTGGGAACATTTGAATGAGAAGTCTGAGGGGCATGAGGTGCATGCTAGTACTATGGGGGAGCATCATAACATATGCTTGCTCTGGGATCCAGGTTTCCAATGTAAATCTCTGCGTCCACTGGGTCGGAGGCCAGGGGTAAGAGGACGAGGGCCCTGCCTGTTTCTGATGACATCCCTCCCCACACAGCACTGGCCATGCTACTCTGCTTCTCACAATAAGCTCTTGATAATTTTCTGTCCCAGGCTCAATTAGAAGTGCACCCTATAGCAGCAGCGACTGCGTATTTTGCCGCAGTGCGACTGCAACTTTAGGCGTCGTCGCTAACAGCGACATGCCTGGATTTGGCTAGCCAATCCCCTGCTACTTCCCCGGATCACCCACTCAAATCCCCAGCTCTTGCATTCAAATTTGTTCTGCGGCTCCCAGCGGTAACCATACAGACACATGCGCAGACTGAAAACATTGGTTGCATGCATGTGGCATCAACATTAATGGCACTACTGAATCAGGCCTGTAATGTCTACAATCAATAGTATGCAAACAATTGGGAATCTCTTGACCTCAGGAGGCATTTTAAGCAGTGTCATAGTCAGAAAGTAATTTGTATTCTCTCTACTGGATTCTGATGACCTCTTATCAAAGGCTGCTGTTACTTAATGCCCTCTTCAGAGGGCATTAGTTGTTCAGTCGCTATGGGAAAATCATTGTGGGAGAAGGATATTCTGATCCCTGGTTGGTCATTGCAGATTCAGAGCCGACAGTAAAGTTTATAGCTATAACTTTACTGTGAAGCTCTTCTTTGGGGCAGCTTCTATCAGAACCACTGTGCTGGCAAGGATTCATTTATAAATTCATCCTTAATTTTTTTTTTATTGTTGCTATGCAGCAGTACAAAAATTCTATTTTGGATCACCACTGACACCAATTAGTATGTTTTGATGACAATATCCTAGCAATTAAGGATCTAGTGCAAGAACTGAAAGGGTTACAATGACAGCATAATAGCTACTAAGTAATTAATACAGTAGAACATGATGGCTAATACATTTTGTAGCTACAGTATGAGACATAGCAATTAATAAACTACAATAATTTATATTAAATAATGACAGAATGATTATTTAAAACTCCTACGGGACAAATTTAAAAAGTGCAGAGTTCTATGAAAAAATAATCAGTACTTGCCAGCAATATGTTATAAATTTGCCATTCAATGTGTTATAAATCATTGATCCGGCCATCTAAAAATTATTCTCCAACTACACTGTTAAAAGTACAACTAAGGCAAAAGATTAAGGGAATCAGTATGATTTACCGCCGGACCCATGCCCGATGGTTGGAATCCCGACAGCGGCATCCAGGCAGAGGAGGAAATACCGATCATCAAAGGTAAGTATATACTAACCTATTTCTACCCCCTAACTGTAACCCTCCCTTAGGGAGGCCTAACCCTAACCTTCCCCCCCAGTGCCTAAACCTAATCCCCCCCTCTAAGTGCCTAAACCTAACCCCCCCTTCCCCGCTGCCTAAACCTGTCCCCCGGGGGGGTGCCTAACCCTAACCTCCCCCCGTGGGTGCCTAACCCCCCTTCCCCTAGCCTAAACCTAACCTCCCGGGGGGTGTCCAACCCTAAGTCCCCCCCGGGAACCCTAAACCTAACCTTCCCCTTCCACGGCTATCCGTGCTCGGCGACCGGCGTCCCTTCGATCGGGATGCCAGGCGTCAGGCTCCCGCCGTATGTCTAATGACAGGCGTCGGCATATCGATGCCTGTCTTTAGACCCTTGCCGGGATATGACAGTCAGGAAGCCGGCTGTCGAGATTAGGTCCGCCGGCTTCCCGACTGCATATCAGATTAAGGGCCTGATTGAGAGTTGGGAATAGAGACAGAGATGGCATTTAACTGTGTACCTGGGCAAACCATGTTGCAATGCAAGCGGTGTAAATACATAAATTTTTTTGCATGTAGGGTAAATATTGGCTGCTTTTGTATGTAGCTCACAAATACTGCACAGCTTTATTATTACTCTACAATTTAGATGTCAGTTTGGACACACTCCTCCCAAATCTAACTCTCTCTGCACATTTTAAATCTGCCCCACCTGTGGTGCAGCATGGTTTCCCCAAGATGATCAGTTGAGAGAGAGATCTCTCTCTGGCCCTGATTCAGAGATGGACGCTCTGACAGAGCGCTCGCTCTGAATCAGGGCCGTCCCTCTGAATTTTAGAGCGGCCTCCTGGCCGCTCGCATAGCTGTGGGTGACCACCCACAGCTATAGTGAGCGGCCAAAAAGATGGTCGCGATGGCCAAAACCATCGTGACCACCGGGCTTGCGACGAGACCCTTGTGGTAGGGTCTCGTCTGCCGCAAGCCCTGGAGTTCTTTTGGCTCTATCAGAGCTAAAAGTACTCCCACTGACATCACTTGTGATGTCAGTGGGGCCGGCCCCAGATGGTAGGCGTTCCCATGGGAACGCCTCCGTCTGGCCAGCCACGCCCACCAAAGGGGGCGTGCTGTCACTCACCATCGACAGCACGCCCCCTTTGTAGCAGGACCCATAGCGACGGCTTGCCTGTCGCTATCCGGGTCTCGCGCATTCGCACGACAGAGCCGGGTCCGTCGAGCACTCGCGAGCGGGTCTGAATCAGGCCCTCTATTCCCAAATCAGGCCCTAAGAATCCAATATCAAACCGAAAGCAGTTACTGCTGATTTCTGCTCGAATCCCCTCTGCCTGACAGGGAAGGTGTACAGGCCCTGAGCAGATTCAGACGGAATAGCTAAACTGCTCGCAAGCAGCTTAGCTATTCCATCTGTGCTGATATGGTAATGCAGCAGGAGGCATCACGCCTCCTGCTGCATTACGAATCCGAGCTGTGTTATCCAATGCAGCACACGCCTCAGTTTCAGGAATCAGAGGTTATCGCCGCCCCCAAATGGCAGCAGACTGTCAATCACTGACAGTCTGCTCCCAATCTACATGCACATGCGCAGAACGGGTCTGGCGCCTGCGTAGATTACTGAACATCGGGAATATGCATTCAGCAGTGCGCTGAATAAGGCCCACAGTTGTTTCCAGTACCCTGAAGGTACAGTAGGTGGCTTCTGGGCAACAATACACCCTAAAGGTGTCCCTAGCAACTGTAGAGAAATGCCAGACACCAGTAACTGCTTTATTAAAAGTATATGATAATGCTGCAGCATTAAAATAACCATGCTGTACATACCACCACCTAGCAGCTATCTTATATATTAAATCAGAGGCCCCCAGATGCTTTCCTCAAGGCAACTCAACAGTTCAGGTTTAAAGGTGCCCATCTACTAGAAGACATGAAAACGACTGCACAATTTCAACATTGTAATCATGCAGTCGTTTGTCAGTCTGTGATGAGCCTACACGGAACCAGCAGTCATTCAGTGTAGGAACATCAATCATCTGCAAACATGCTGAACCTGACGTTATCGTCAGGTTGACCATCATGTTTGCCCGACTATAGATGTCTAAACGACCAGCGGGAGCACGCATTGGTGGTCGTTTTAGGCATTTTTACAATAGATTTGCAAACGATTTATGAACGATTGAACGATAACTATATCATTATCGTTCAATCGCTCAATTTAAACGTCTAGTGGATGGGCACCTTTAGAGAGAGATCCTTGGTTGAGCACAGGTGGTTAAATAAAATTGAGTTTATATTTTAAATCACCTGTGGACAAGCATGGATATCCTTAAAACCTTGACTTGACTGTTAGGGTACTTTGAGATACGTGTTCGGGAACCTCTGTATTAAATACTTCCCACAATTCTTAGATTATGAACTAATTTAGCCAGAGCCATCTTTACCTTCGACTTCATGTAATTGTGTGTAATTTGTTCTTGCCATAATACCCTCTATGTATAAACAACAATAATAAATAATATTATTTTGTACAGTAGACCATTATAATTCTGTGAATAAAAGTATAAATTATTCTTATTCTTTATATCTTTTGGGAATATTTAGTCAGAAGTTAAATGGACAAATATAACCCAATCCTATCCACCTCTCCTGCAGTTTTTCAGATCATCAGTGGACTCCCTGCACTTAGGCCTCAGTACGATTTGCCCCTTCTGCTAGATTACAAACCTGGCGTCATGTGGTTTAAAGTGAGTGGTGGGATTACGTTCTCATGCTTCACTGTTCGAGCCACTGAAGGAGAAAACATGTAGGGGCAATAGCAGTGGGCTTAGTACAGCCAGCCACCAGAGTTTAAAAAACCCAAAAACCTGGAGGTAAGAACTTTTCTAAAATGTGTATCTAGCAAACCATTACCTAAACTATAAGGGGTACATTTACTAAAGTGAGAGTTTTTGGAAGTGAGTTTTAGAAGAGATGTTGCCCATAGCAACCAATCAGATTCTACTTAACATTTAACTAGCACCTTCTAGAAGATAATAGCTAGAATCTGATTGGTTGCTATGGGCAACATCTCTTCTAAAACTCACTTCTAAAAACTCTCACTTTATTAAATTTACCCCTAGGTATTCATTTGCAAAAATAGATAATTTTAGTAGAGTTTACAGATTGAACCCTGGGGCTCATTAAGAATTGAATGTACACCCACTTGCTGAGTGTACCTTAGCAAACCAAACGTAGGGATAGGGGCTGATATATGCATTTCTTTCTGTGCATGCAGTGCAGGAGCATCAGCACATCTAAGATGTGCTGCTGCAGGCTCATAGGGTTTGATTCAGAGATTTCCACTTATGTATTCGCAGCTGCAATCCCACAAGCAGCTGCTGTTCAATATATGCTAATGATGTAGCCGACTGGAAATGTATTGAGATGCCCACTTCCGGCTTTGCAGATCCAAGCAAGTGCATACCAATACACAGTCACCATCGCAGGTCATTTAAGAATAAACCCCCTGATTAGCCCTATGGACATGCAGAATGGACTTTGAACTCAAACATCGGAACCAATATACCTGCATAAGGGATCGCAGGCACAAGTTACGACATGCCCCAATAACAGGTCGGACACACCTGCGCTTTTTGGCGCCACTCCCCATTACCTCCCCCAAATGATCCCTGAATGTGAATCATTGTGCAAGGTAATCCTCACTGCAAGCAGCCTAGCAAAGGTTTATACATAGAATAGTACACGTACGCTACATGACTGTTGGACGTTATCATAGCTCAATTCTATTACACATCACATAGACATGAGTCACTCGCACTGTAATGTTTGTCATTAATGAAAAAATGAGTTACCTTGTGGGAGATATATTATTGTAGGACATATCCTTCCACTAATGTTTCTCCTGCTTTATCAAGGTACAGCAGGAAGCAATAACTCAGATATGTATTTTTGGTACCCCGCTGCAGCCCAAAAGTTCACTTATGAGTATTGCTACCTAGATACATACATGTACAGTATATGTCTGTGTCATCCCTCTATACTGTATATGATATACAACTGTTGGATGTGTTCAAATTAATGTATTTACCTAAAAATACAGTAGCTTAATGGTACTGTATACCAGTGTGTTAGGTATACATATATATTGCTAGTACTTTTATACATGCATGTTAATTCGCTCCCTGAGGGGAGGTTGATATATCCCAGTTAGCTGATCACCTACTGGGGCTTGTGGTAGGGACTCTCCCATCTCTGACAGGAACGGGGGAGTCCTGCCTGTGCTGTGTGTGCAGAGGGCAGTTGTCAGTTACGGCAGTACATGCAGTCAGTGGGAAACTGACTGGCATGTGACTGCAGGGTATAAATAGGAGACCAGCACTAAAGCACGGTGCGATGTGCACCCAGCGATGCGATCCAGGATCCGACCACCAACATATCGAGCAGTCCCCACACACGAAGCGATCCGGTGCTCGACCGCCCGATATACCAGCCTCGCCCCCTTCTACCACATAGACCAGCATGATATCATCCGTCGATTCTCCTGATCTCTTTTGCATGTAGAAAGATCTGGCGGAGCGACGGACAACCCACGGGAGCGCGCAGCGAACGATACCACACTCAGAATTATATAGCTGCGATATCATTCCAATCCGTCGGATCGGCCGCTATATCGCTCCGTATGTGGGGGCCTTTACAGTTAGGCTGAGTCTCCTGAGGTAACTGGCTGTGAGGCAGGAGCTGCACTGGCAGGTGATCGCTGCCTGTCACTGGTGAGGGAGGTTGAGCATTCTTCATCATGTCTGCACACATTGCGCCATTTAATTACCCGCAGCAGCATACGCTACAGTACGCTATGGTGTACTACGATCACACCATGCAATTCTATGGAGGCATGGGTGCGAATGCAGTGTGCGTATCCACTCGCGCGCGCAAGCCTTGCGTGGCATGATTTGCTGTAGCAGGACACATCTGTGTCTGCCTGCATATTATAAGCGTAACACAAAGAAAGTGCTTAACCCCAGCAGATCACAGGCAAACCTATACGTTAGGCACAGGAGCAGCGTCATAGTTAGAGCTACACCATTGATATTTGGGAAGCTCAGAACAGCAAATGAAAGATAAAAGATCAGCGTATTGTTTAAAGATAGATATTGGCAGTCACATGTCTATCAGCCGTAGTTCTCCGAGAAGGCCAGGACTGAGCAGTATAAAGGAAAAGCATCACAATCTAGCATGTTGAGGCTGAACATTAGAGTTCAGCCTCAAGATAAAATAAATAACTAAGTATCAGCTGAGTATAAATCAGAGAATAACCACTGTTCCATTCAGGACAGGGAAAATATCAGTACCTGCAAAACAAACAGTCTCCAGATTTTGAGCTTGCTATTTAATGTCTATCCTGCTCTAGTAACTCAGATTTCTAGCCTAGGAAATATAACAACCTTGGAAAGTGCACCATTGTAGTAAAGTCAGTTGAATGGAACTATCTTTATTTTTGGGGCCCCATGGTTTAGTTAATGTCTTTCTTGAATATAAATAATATGACTGTATTTAGTATCTGCATGTACTAGCAGTGTTACAAATTAGTATTGTTCATTGGTTTAAGATGACCAGTTAGCTTATTTAGCCAAGGCCCTTTGGTCATACTGTTTGAATCAAACAGGATTCATAGCTCGTTCAGTTTAAACATTCTGCTCTAGCACTTGCCATCTTAGATTAAAGCAGTGGTTCTCAAACTCGGTCCTCAGGACCCCACACAGGTCATGTTTTGCAGGTCACTCAGCAGGTGCACAGGTGTAGTCATTACTCACTGACACATTTTAAAAGGTCCTCAGGTGGAGCTAATTATTTCACTTGATTCAGTGTGGAGACCTGGAAAACATGCACTGTTTGGGGTCCTGAGGACCGAGTTTGAGAACCTGTGGATTAAAGTTACTTGTGACTGAGTTTAGTAAAATAAGAATTTATTTCAGGTTGTAATGAATCATATTTGCTTTCATAGTTACATAAAATTTGTTTAATATTTTTTTCTTGTAAAGGTTACTGCTAATTGTATATTTAGGTGTAATCTGTATATTTTAATGCAAACTATATGTTGTTGTAATAAAATGTAAGTTTTCAGTTTTTATATTCTGCAACTTATCTTGAACACTGATTAAAATGTAGTGAGATTGGAAATGATGGGTGTCATCTTTTGAAAACACCAAATTGAGACATTTTTCTGTTTTGAAGAGCACCCCTTTACCTCTCTACTGGAAATAGGGGAACATGTGTCAGCCTGATAGGAAGGCCATCAAGAGCTGGTGAGCGATTCACATGCAATTCCACCTAAGTGTCGGTATATTACATATTAACATCTCGCCCACTGCAGTGGGGGAGAGAAAACTCTGGCAAACCCTGCAAGTCCCGTAGTGCTAATGCGCCACATTGTGCCTCCTGGCCATCCCCTATGCATATGTACAAGATCTCACAAAAAAATGTGAGATGTCATTCAGCAAGGATGATGCGAGGATACAGACGTCGCTGATCTGTCAGGTACTGCTGGACACATGCATGCAGGTAATCCTTATGATATGTTTAGAAACGATAAGCCACATCCTGTAGGTGTTCTTACAATTTTTGTAGCTATAGCTGCCTGGTTTCCATCACCATACAACAGTATGGCGATGGCAAAATTGTTACATATTTGCAGAGAAACCTTATTTTTTCTCTATGGTAACTGCTTTAATACAAATGTTCGATTTACTGTAAATGGCAAATTGCACTGTATCTAGTGCATTTATCACGTATCTACTGTTAGTACATCTCCCCCATTGTTAGTCATAACAATGTTAGTAATAAGTTAATTTAACAATTTTTTAAAATCCTGGAAAATAAAAATTTCCTGTCTCTAACATTGCTGCTTTGTCAGGAGATTCCTTCCATGTTACCTATTCTTCACAAAACACGTAAATCAGAATGCAAAACAGACAATGACAAGATTAGTGCTGCAATATGCGCACTTACCTCTAAATTCAGCAGTCGTTTGCTGGTTCAGCTTAGCCATGCATTTTCTCTCCTGGTCTTTGATTTCAAGTTGCAGTTTGCAATCTGGGTGAAAACCATTTACCTTGAAAAAGAACAAATAAATGTTGTTATTTTGAATATTGCAGTTAATATTTAATATAAAGAACATATTTTGCAAACAAATGAAAGCATTTCCATTCCAGAGTAAAACTCGACCATTACTTTTTATTTGCAATCTACAATATCATATGTTGTACAGCCAGGCGATAATGTGGTGCACTCACGGCCTGATTCAGAGCCGGACGCTATTTGCGCTCGCTCGTTCAGAAAAAGGGGCCGGCTATTTAAATAGATAACTCGCTCTTTGCGGTTTGTTGACGCCTCTATGTCTGAGCGAGCAAACGAAACATGCGCTCACTATTTTGTAAAGACGCCCCCTGGCCGCTCGCAACCTACGTCATCTCCGCTATTAGATTAATCGAGTACATCGAAAGGCGTCTGAACTGCTCGCAGTGCTTGTGGTTGGATTTTCCTACCGCAATCATGCGAGCAGTTCAGGCTAAGAAACAACCAAGTGACGTGGCCGATGACGCTGCTTTGTTAATTATGCACACCCTTAAAACGCCCGTTTTGACCTTTTGGCATGCCTGCGTTCGGAACTCCACTCCCCGTTTTCAAGCACCTTCCCCTGTTACCACCCACAAACGCCTCATCCTGTCACTCAAATTAGCAGGCACTCGCTATTTGGTGAGCGCTCGATTTCCGATCGCTCTGACTGGTTAGCGCATGCGCATTACGACCCATACGCATGCAAAGTTGTGCGAACATCGCTTGGAGCGAACGAGCGGCCGCTTACGAGCGGCTCTGAATCAGGCCCTCATTGTGTGTTTGAGAGAGCATGTGGAGTATACATCACATAATAGGAAATTCACAATCCTGTCAAAATATTTTTCATACAAAATATTCTCGGTCTTGTCCTTTTAAATCTAGTTTGAACCTGCACCTCGCCTCATCCTTGGTAACCACCTCTTGCTCCTGCTTACTTAGACTTCCTTCACTGTCGCTATCTGCCTATGGCTTTTTTACCAAGTAAAACTCTCCCGCAGGGCCTGATTCAAAGTTAGGAGCAAATCAAAAAAGGAGCAAAAAAAAAAAAAAAAAAGGAGAAATACAAAGTGCATCTGACTCATCATTTGACTACGATTCCAGGATCATGCACTTACAAAGTGTATCTACATCTGATGCAGCTTCCAGGGTCCTGCACTCTAGTGCATACTGGGGGCGATCCAGACCCGCTCGCTGGGCTGCGATCGCTCGTAGCCGGCCGATTGTCGCAAACTGCACGTGCGGAAAAGACGCAGTGTGCGGACTTCTGGCTCCGCCCCCAATGGAGATGGCTGCAGGCTGAGCCAGCTCCTCCATAGCCGCAACAACATCCGTGATCTTAGCCCTCTGACGGGCTCACACAGCTGGACCGAAGCCACCACTACTAAGGGGATTACCTCCTCCACGTATGGAGAGGTATTTTTCCCCTCTAATGCCAGGTAACATCCAGCGCCAATGCTTTCAGGCAGACAAGGGCAGATCCAAGATGGCGCTAGCGACCTCCGCGGCTCCCACGACCTCACCCTCACCAGCTTCTCCACAGCCTCATCACTCTTCTGTGCCCTCCTCTGCCCCTTCCTCACCCTCTGGTGCCCCTCCTGAAGATATACAACAAGGTTTCCTGGTGTCTTATGCAGACATTGTTAAAGTTATCAAGGAGAAGGCAAGCTTTACAGGAGGCTGATACCAACATTGTCCAGCTTAAGCACAGGGTTCAAGTTACTGAGAACAGACTGGGTGATACTTTCCACAATGTCTCAAATTTAAAGCAGCAGTACGATTTGCTTTATAAGCAGCATATGCAGGTTATGAATAAGGTGGACGACCTTGAAAACAGTTTGCGAAGAAATAACTTAAGAACCGTGGGTCTTCCGGAATCTGTGAAAGGTGACGCACTGCTGTTCCGATTCATTACTGTTTCTTTGTCGGAATTACTACAGGTGCAAGACTCAAGCGAAGCTATGATAGTGGAAAGAGCATACCGACTTGACCCCTCACACTCTAACGCTGATGCACGCCCTAGAGTGACTATATTCCGCTGCCTTAACTTTCTTCACCGAGAAACTCTGTGGCAAGTGTCTAGACATCAACGCTCCATTACTTGGGATGGACATAAATTGTTCCTCTTCCAGGATTACTCCGCAGAAGTGACAAGAGCATGATATGTGTGGTTAAAAACAACCGTCGCTTTGCATTATTGTCCCCTGTCCGTCTTCGCATATTTACAGCGGAAGACACAGATGCTTATCTCCGAGAAGAAGCCCAAGCTGAGTTGATCCCTACTTCTCCCTCCCGTGTGGACTCACAGCACTGAGGGCCTGATTCAGACCCAGTCGCAAGCGCTTGAGCGCTCGCAAGTGGGTCGATGGTGGACTCTGCACATGCGCAGCAGCTGCACTACGCGTGCGCAAGCCCCGGAGCGAGGAGAAATTCTCTCGCTCTGTGGCTCACTACAAAAGGGGCGGCTGTCGATGTTGATCGACAGCTCGCCCCATTTTGTAGGCGTGGCGTGGTGGTGGCTTCACAAACGGAGGCGTTCCCAAGCGAATGCCTGCCGTGTGTGGGCGGCCTCACTGACATCACCAGTGATGTCAGTGGGAGAGCTTCCGGCTGGGGTTTGCAGCAGACGAGACCCTACCACAAGGGTCTTGTCGCAAGCCCCGATGGTCGCGATGGTCTTGACCATCACGACCATCACCCTGGCCGCTTGCAATAGCTGTGGGTGGTCACCCACAGCTACAGGAGCGACCAGGAGGCTGCACAAAAAACCCCAAAAAAGGCCCTGATTCAGAGCGAGCGCTCTATCAGAGCATCAGTCTCTGAATCAGGCCCTGAGTGTGATATATGTTGATATTACTTTTCACTTCAAATTTCTTGGAATCATAATGCTCTCCTGTTTCAGGAGCTGGTATTGTATATCTTTACAATATGCTGTTGCATTATACTGTACATGCTGTTTTATTTTGCATAGTTTCCTAATTTCAAGTATGTTCCAGTTATCTTTTTGATGGTGGTATAGGTTCGGTTATCATAACTATTTCACCCATCTCATCCCACATCGGTATATTTTTATATGCTGAGTGCTTTGTTATCCTGTTTAAATATATGGGATGGTCATTGTAAGCTGTTGCTCCCTGGAGCCCCTCTTTCTCCGTTGTAGTTTAGGTGTGGTGCTACACTGGTTGTGCACTCACCTCAGTTATCTGTTGCTATGACTGCCTGGAAGTTCATTTCTTGGCCTGCAGGCCTGCGGGAGACTTTTGTCCTCGCCCTAATTTTACTAGTTGCCAAAACTGGTTCTTTTCACCTTACTGTTTTTTTTTTCATTATTTTTATTTTATTTTTCTGTTTTTCATTTGATTCCAGAGTGCACTGGATTCTTCTCATTCTTCTTAATTGATATGATATTTATTCAAGATGCCCATTTTCAACTGATTTTATGTATATTGGGATTTATCTGTGTTGGCATTCTTTATGTGGCGATTTTTACTCACTTTGCGATAACTATTTTATTACTCTATATATTGACTATATATAATGTGTACTGTATGTGTCCTATAATATTAGTCCTGCCCTAATATGGCTCCTTTAAAAATATGCTCATGGAACATACAGTAGGTGGGGTTAATTTTCCTATAAAAAGAAAAAAGATTTTCACCTATATACGGAAGCTGGGGATGGATGTTGTAACGCTACAGGAAACACACTTGCTAGAGGCCGAAGTTTTAAAGTTAAGAGCCGTATTCAATTTGAGCGGACCCGTGATACTTTTCCGCCTCCCGGACTTTTCGCCTACTTCGCCTGTTTTGCAAGCGGAAAAGTATCGCGCGCGTCCCTGCGTATCCCCATTTTCAATTTGAAAGTACGCGAAAACGGGACCCGGCGAAACTGAAACAAGCGGAAAGTCATGTCAGATTTGGGGAAATCAGCCTGTGACCCCCCAAAAGATGCTCTGACATGGGGGTTCACTAAGGTACCCCCGGATTTGGCTTGCTGAAGGTATATGGTGTTTTTAAATGGGCTCAATAGCTGCTAAATTGCGTTTTTGTATAAGTGGTGAAGAATAGTAATCAGGAGTTTTTTTTGCAGAAAATAACTTATCCCAGCAAATTTGGGGTACTTCAAAATGGGGGCCAGCATATTTTAAAGTTGCTAAAGTTTAAAAAATCATGAAAAATCCACCTGCTGCAAGTACCTGCAATGAAAAAAACACATGGGGCATACTTGGGGACCCCCCCTGGAGTCTAGTTCGCTAGTTTTTAACTTTGTCCCTCAACATTTTTTTTTTTTTGCCCCCAGAATGAAAGTTCTTTTTTGGGGTGTTCTTAACTATTTTTTTGACACAATTTACCTTTGGGGGACTGTCTGAAGGCTGCACGGGGGTTCCCTCAATGTTGCACCCCAAAACACCAATTCTGCACTTTTTTCCGCCTACTATTCATAGGCGAAACTTTGTCGCCTATTACATTGCATTGACTTTCCACCTAGGTGGAAAGTCTTTCAAATTGAATACGGCAATACTTTTTTGCTTGTCAAAATGATGTAATCGGCGAAACTCTTTAGCAGATTCCGGCTTTTCGCTCCAAATTGAATACGGGTCCAAATATTATGGATACTCCGTTCTGTATAATACTAATTATTCTTCCAAAAAACGTGGAGTAGCTACATTGGTTAGAAAACAATTAGCACCGCAATTACATTCTTCCCTGGTGGACCCCTTGGGAAGATATGTTACCTCTGATGTCACTATTTCAGGTGATAGGTTTACCTTCTGTAATTTATATGCACCTAATGTGTACTCCAAACGTTTTCTACAACTGATATTAGCCAAGCTTAGCCCGTTTATAGATTCCTCTTTGATTGTGGAAGGGGACTTTAATATTTTGACCTCTGTTTTTATGGACCGACAATCCCCCCCCCCCACTCGTCCTAATCACCCACCTCCTATTGGTATCCCACAAATTAATTCAGAAATACACTTGGTATGGAGAACTTTTCATCCAACTGATAGAGAGTTTACATGCTTGTCCGCAGCCCACGCCACTTTATCACACATTGACTACATTTTAGTGTCAGAAAAGTTGCTTTCTGGAGTTGAAGACGCTAATATTTAAACCATTAGCTTATCTGATCATGCCTTAATTTGGATTTCTTTAGTTCCAAAGGTTGATAGTGGTTCATATAGGCCCTGGTGGTTCCAATCTGGCAAACTCAGTTAAATTTCGAAAGATGCTGGAAGCCCGTTGGCATGAATATCTCCAGAATAATGAGATACACAAGTTTTTTCCCTCCTTGTTCTGGCAGACAGCCAAATCTGTCATGAGAGGTGATATCATTGCATTTGTCTCCAAATATAAGAGAGAATGTGCCCAACTATATGTACAGGCTCAATCAGATCTCACGTCCTCCTTTTAGGAGTTTAAATCTTGTCCTTCCCCTAGTACTCGTGAGAAATACCAGAAAGCCAAAGCTCATTTTGAAGGTGTTTTGGATCAGCTCGCTTCCCGACATCCCTTTTGTAAGTAGTGTCAATTTTACAAACATGGAAATAAGGCGGGCAGGCTCTTGTCTAATCTATTACGCAGCCATACTGCACCATTTTCTATTTCAGTACTTCGCTCCCCTGATGGTTGTCACGTACACAAGGGTCAAAACATTGTTAATTTATTAAAAATGTTTTATGCAGAATTGTGTTCTATCCCTTCTATAGATTTGAATCATAAGACAGTTTTTTGGGATTCTATTGCTTTGCCCTCTATCTCCTCAGATGCTGCTACTTCTCTGTTGGCGCCTATAATGCCTGAAGAGGTGGTTGCTGCCATCAAGAAATTGAAACCCTTGAAGGCTCCAGGCCCAGATGGATATTCTGGGGAGTTTTTCAAAAAGATCTTTGTCCTCCATTGATGTCCTTTTTTAATACTATTCTATCTGAATATAATATTCTTCAATACTTTAATTCAGTTATAATTAAAGTGTTACCAAAACCAGGTCTTGACCCTGAACAGCCGGCCTCATACCGTCCTATCTCTCTTTTAGATGTGGACTATACATTATTTATGAAGATTATTTCAGATCGAACTGGGTTCATTTGGGGTAGACATTCCACAGTTAATATAAGAAAGGTGATCTCTGTGATTCAGGCGTCAACCTTTCTTCTGCCCCTCCTCCACAGGTCATTATTTCTATGGATGCCAAGAAGGCTTTTGACCTGGTCACTTGGGATCACCTCTACATGACCCTGCTTAAATTTGGTTTTCCCCCTGATTTTGTCTCTCTCCTTCAGGCGTTGTATACTTCCCCAACCACCCAGGTTTCCAGCAATGTTTATCTATCTTCTCCATTTCAGGTTAGCCGGGGTATGCGCCAGGGTTGCCCCATGTCCCCTCTATTATTTGTTGTGGCACTAGAGCCGCTGGCTATAGCCCTTCGTTCATTGGTTGAATTCACTGGTATCTTTATTGGGCAGACAGAGCTTAAACTCTCTCTATTCGCGGACGATATGTTGGTCTTTGCCTCAAACCCAACAAATTCTATACCTGCCATTATAACATTGTTGTCCAATTTCAGTTCTGTTGCGGGGTATAAGATTAACTTGCATAAGTCTGAATTGCTACCTTTGGGTCGTATCACTAATGAAGATCTGAAAGACCCAGCTTATGGTCATTTTCGTATTACTACGTCTAGGTTTAAATATCTTGGTATAACCATCCCCTTAGTGTTGCCTTCCCTTTTATAACCTGAATTTCACCCCAGTATTAACCCAGATGACTAGATTGCTGGAGGCCTGGAAGCTTTTACCTCTATCCCCGTATAGCTCTGATTAAAAGTGTGGTTTTCCACCAAACTCTCCTATCCTATCCAAATGCTTCCCATTTCCATCTCACACTTACATATAAAATTTTGCACCAAATTTTGCACGGAATTCTTGTGGAAGGGTAAGCGTCCAAGAATAGCTGCCTCCAAATTGCAGTTGTCCAGGGAAAAGGGTGGATTGGGTTTACCTAACATTAATATGTTCTCTAAGGCTATTTTTGTTAGATATATCAGTGACTGGCTTTTATATAGGGAAATATACACCCATGCGCCTTCTGAGTCAGCATTATTTGCCCCTTATTCTGCAGCAGCTTTACTTCATATGCCCAAGAGACTCATTCAGACCCATTCGCTATGCTGCGCTCTCTCATGTCTGATGTCTTAGTGTGCGATCGCGGAATTTGCATATCTGCCCCATGATGGCTGTGAGAGAGCGCAGCATAGAGAATGGGTCTGAATGAGCTCCACTGACTCTAGCACCAGCTACCTGCGTTTAAGTACTTCTTGCATCCATTTAGTTCCCATTTATCCCAAGCATTTACCATCTAGGCTGTTCTGAACTTGCACCCATTCCAGTTGATGTTCCACTACATGCTGGTGCATCCTTCTATCGGTACTGTACAGCAGTATCATTATCGCCTGCAGGCTGACACCAGTACTACATGCACTTTGCTGTGGTCATCTGCTAACTATTGCTGCTTACTACATTTCTGAGTACAGTATAATCCAGACACTATACCTGCCAGTGGCGGAACTCCCAGAGACAATGGAGTCATTTGCCGCCGGGCGTCAGCCCTGAAGGGGGCACCTGGCTCCAATGTCCCCAGGAGCTGCATGGAGAAGGAGCGCCGCTGATCGGCGCTCCACCTCCATTGGCGTAACTACGGAGGGTGCAAGGGGTGCGGTCGCACCCCTGCACCCTCCATTTGCCGGGCGCCTGCTGAGTGTGTTACCAGCGGGCGCCCGGCTCCTATCCTCCTGGCGGTAGCCGGAGGACGGAGCTCCCTCCGTCTTCCGGGTCCCGCAGTGTACTATGGGAGTGACGTCATAACATCACTCCCATAGTGCCGAGGAGCGGACGCCGGGGATGGAGCTCAGGAGTGAGCTCCGTCTTCCGGGTCCCGCAGTGCACTATGGGAGTGACGTAATGACGTCACTCCCATAGTGCCGAGGAGCAGACACCAGGTATGGACGGCAGCAGCACTGGAACGGGGATAAAGGTAAGTGTTTGTTTGGTTTTTTTGTGTGTGTGTGCGCGCGGTAGGGGGCAACTACAAGGGGCCTCACTACTGGGGGCAACTACAAGGGGCCTCACTACTGGGGGCAACTACAAGGGGCCTCACTACTGGGGGCAACTACAAGGGGCCTCACTACTGGGGGCAACTACAAGGGGCCTCACTACTGGGGGCAACTACAAGGGGCCTCACTACTGGGGGCAACTACAAGGGGCCTCACTACTGGGGGCAACTACAAGGGGCCTCACTACTGGGGGCAACTACAAGGGGCCTCACTACTGGGGGCAACTACAAGGGGCCTCACTACTGAGGGCAACTACAAGGGGCCTCACTACTGAGGGCAACTACAAGGGGCTCACTACTGGATGTACTGCATAGGGGGACCATTACTGGGCAGCACTACATAGGCAGACCACTACTGGGGGGCATTATATAAAAGGAACTGCATAAGGGGGGTGGCGGCAGCTGGGGCTGGCATAGGTGCAGGGGGTGGTACATTTTAGTTTGGGGGGGCACTAACATTTATCTTGCCTCCGGGCACCTGGGATGAAGTTACGCCACTGATACCTGCCATGCTTCTGGCACTTTATCCAGTATTGTCCCAAAGACTATATCATATCTGCTCATTCAAGCACCCATTCGTAGCCTCCAAGTAGAGTTCTGAGGAGTAGGAACATTATCAAGGCTTCAATCTTCCATTACGCTCTCACATACAAAACTAAGCTCATGTGTCCTGATCCAAATGTACAAAACCCTGGTGACATGTGGTTTCCTTTTGTTGCTCCTCCTGGAACGCCTGTTCATTGATAGGTTATCTGTACTTAATGTCTCAATCTCTAAGATATGTTCAACTGCAGGTATGTCTAGCAACACCAGTCTCTGTGGCTGTATAATACTCAGGTTGCCTTTGTAACTTTGACATTTCACAAATGATAGCCTTTGCTTTGTTTACAGTATCCTAGCATGATGCATTCAATGGATTTAGGATCAAGTTTGTGTCTTCTCTCTTTGGGTACTCACAAAGCAGAATGAGTCTGCGCACTGAGCTCTCTTGTGTTGGTGAGCTGCTAGCAACTTATAGGTACCCTAGCCTATAAAGTAGAAATCAATAGAAAAAAGATGTTGCTGTGCTCAACCTCTATAGTGGTATTAATATTTAAGACCCATCTGTTAATGCGGAATTGACCAAATCAGAGTGTAGTGCAGGGTAGTCATGCACTAAATTATATACCAAACTGTCAATGATTATACTTACCAGCGCATGTTAACATCATGCAGTTATAACTATCACCACCTCCACAGATTGGCAGCTTTTTACACCATCTTACTAGTAACCATATGTACCAGCAATCATTACCACTCTTTCCAGAGTGTTTGACTGACAGTCATTTAAACCTATTCACATTGACCATATGAAGCACCAATCACATAGCAGGATTTGCATGTATTCGGACCGCCCCCAGACAACTTATATAGATCCCTAGAATTCAATCATGACATTATCTCTTTGAAAAAGGCCTGAATAGGCTGAAACGCGTTGGAGCTCATTGAACGTCTTTATTACAATTTATTTGAACCATTTCCTAAGACTATAGATCAGCGTGCACATTGCTATCATCCGGAATCAGTGCAAAACATACAGTCCCTCTTGCAAGACACTGTCTCCTGCAGTACTATAGTCACATGACCAACCCCCGGAACACCAAGGAAGGAAGCAAGCGCCTCCGATCGTGGGAAGAAGGCCTGGCCGGCAGGGCAGGAGCGGTGCCCTCTAGGTAGAGAGGTAAGTCTCCTGTGTTTGTTAGGTGGCACGCGGCATACTGCCCTGACGAGCTGCATAGCCGCGTTGTTTCCCTCTTGGACCGCAGCGTGCACCCTGGCACGGACTGCCAGAGTCAGCCTGTTCAGTCAGGCGTTTTCCGGCATCCTAGCCGGTGAGTGACACCAGCACTGCAGAGAGACTGCCTCTCCCTGGCAGTCCACACCGTACTCTGACCTGCAGAAGACACCCCGGGCACCATTTTTCAAGTTTCACTATCTGATTTACCACAGCGGGACGCCGCTATTGACTCTCTAATTCAACATCAGTATCAGCAGTTACAACGTCTTTGGACATTATCCATTTAGATATTCTTTTCAACACTGACGCCTGACATAGCTGGATGTTATTGACACTATTTTTGCAAGTGCAGCTTTTCTAGCTAGCTCTGGTTTAGCACATGCCTTAATAAAATATTCAGATTTTTACAAAATATGCTATGTTGTATACAGACATCTATGTCTGTATACAACATACCTAGGATAGACTATCCACCTTCATATACAGACCATTATTACCTTTGGTTCTACCATTTGATACATAGGGTGCACTGTGTATGTATGATTGGTACCAGGTTTGTATATGCACATTCATTCTCTGATTTGGTCAATTCTGCATTAACAGATGGGTCTTAAATATTAATACCACTTATGCATTATATAGCGGTTGAGCGCAGCAACATCTTTTTTCTCTTTGGATACTGTATATAGATGTATGCTTTACTTCTAAATACATGTAAATGACTGATGTTTGGTCTTTTACCAGTCCACAATGGTGTCCTGTCTTTGACTGCCACTGTAGCTGATCCATTTTTGAGTTAAACAGCTGTTTATACTACTTTGGCCAAAATATTTTGTTAAGACTTGCATCATTTAGCATACTGTAGCACAAGTTCTTTCAACCATTGTCCTATTTGCCAGTTTGTTCTGGTGTATAGGCAATAGGTTGATATGTGACACTTAGATATCTGTGTGCAACTGAGTCTGTATATGAAGCACAATGGCACTTGGCATGGAAAACAGCTGCTGCCTCTGCATGGTAGCATTTTGTATACAGATTCAGGCTCAGTCGCACACAGATTTAAAAGTTGTCACATTTCAAATGAATCAGTGCAGTCAGTGTAGCTTCCCTGCAGCTGTGCAATGCCATCCACACCAGAATCTGTCCCAGTGTGTACCCAGCTTTATTCTAAATGAGGCCCAGTCTTCAAATCTGTTTATTATCACCTACCCTACTTCCACCTATACTACCCATATTAATGACCCCTCACAACTGTCTCAATCTCTACTCTGAGATGCCCTCACTCCTATTGTTTAAGTAGTGCCCTATTTCAGTTAGTATGGAAACTCTCATGAGCAGGGCCCTCCCTACTTTTTGTTTTCATGCCTGTATTTATTTTGTTTACCTTGTATGTACCTGTTTTATGTATGTTCTGTTTTGCCAACTGTCTGGAGCTACAGTAAAGTCTGGAGCTTTCAAATCTATACAAAAATAATAATAATAATAATAATAATAATAATAATAATAATAATAGTGATAGTGAGATTGTTAAGAATGTCTTGGTGCGCTATCTTTTTACTTTAGCACAATAGAGATGCACATACTGAAGGAACTCCTCACCAGCTGTGTTAAACTGCCAGTGAGGTGAAGAAAACGCTTGTGTAGCAGCAGGGTGTATTGATGAACTATGGCACAACTAAAATTTGTATTGCTGCGATAATATTTTGCTGATGTGTATAGAAACATTTGTGTGTGCCGTAGATACACTTTTTGTGCACCATAAAAGACAACACTTTTTCTTTCTCTGTGCATTTACATGTGTGAAGCATCCAGATTTGTGGGAATAGCTACCTCTAGTAGTTTTTACTGTATTTGGGGCCTGATTAAGCAGCATATACAATTGCGACTACGTACGCAGATTGGCTGATTGTCTCCACTGCGCATTTGTATGCACCGCATTTCCTGTGTGCTGCAATCGCACTGCCTTTACGCGCACACATAGGAATCCATCGCAGAGCGAGTGGCAGGCCGTGAGCATTTGGAAGTGGTGACGGGGGAGTGGTTTGAGAAACGCAGGCGTGTCTGTCTGTTTGAACGCATGTTGCATGGGCGTGCATAAATTAGACACTGCGATTGCATACGCAGCTGGAGTACTCACTGCGTACGATGAGACTTGCAGTTTCTGCGACTAGTCAGACCTGCTGTAATTGTGCGTGATGGCTCGATGTGCTTCGAAGTTACCGATGTATACGTAGGACCGCGATGGATTACTAATGAGTTAACGCAGTAGTGGGTGTCTCTAAGCTGGCTGAGCTGTGGCAGGCATTAGCATATTTTTGCAGCTGCAATGCATGCTATTACGCGTCTGCGATGGCATTTGCGATCCATACTGAAAAAAAGAGATTATACTGTAGGATGGATTTTAGGAATTGAGCAAAGTGGGGATTTGCAGTAAAACAACGGGGCACATGTTCATATCGCAGCAGTATAGGGCAGGTCAGCTTAATGATTCTTAAAACACAGATCAAGGTCTATTCTATATAATTGCAGGAGTGGTTAATAAATGAGCACTTATTTACCATACAATCTACAATATTGTTGCACAGTGACTTATCTGTCAATTGTGTTCTTTTAAATAGTTTTTCAATGATTTATTTATTTATATAGCGCACACATATGGCCATTCACATCAGTCCCTGCCCCAGTGGAGCTTGCGCACACACATACACAGTAGGGTTAATTTGTGTTGGGAGCCAATTAACCTACAGTACCAGCATATTTTTGGAGTGTGGGAGGAAACCGGAGTACCTGGAGGAAACCCACGCAAGCACGGAGAATATACAAACTCCGCACAGGTAAGGCCGTGGTGGGAATCGAACCCATGACCTCAGTGTTGTGAGGCAGTAATGCTAACCATTACACCATCTGTGCTGCCCTTTTGTTTAACCCTACCAATTTAATCTATGTTTTTTTTAACAAGTGGGCTTTGATAAAGGCATAAATAGGAAATCCCATAGATCTACTCAGGGTCGGACTGGCCCACAAGGGACCAGGGGAAAGTCCCGCAGGGCCCATCCCCTCCTCTAGGGGTCTGTTCCAGACTGTGCATATTTAACATTATACTGCCCAGGATTATGGTGTATTAACTACAATGAATTGTAGTTATCAATCTTGTACATTATCATGCATTCACTATCATTATTTACTATATATTTGTAAAGAGACCCAGACCATGCATACTCTAATGGTTGGCCAAGCCTCTACGGTGGCTGGTCACACCCCTTAAACATGGGCTCCTACCACTTCATTCCCCCGGTGGGGACTTCCATTCCCCAGTCCGACACTGGACCTACTCAGAAGCATGATACAAACTAGAATGTAAAGGTCACACAGGACAAACGAAGTGTCTAAGGATCTACAATGTGAAAATACAACTAAGATTATATTACAAATAGTAAGGGAAGCATTATCATCAGGTTTTAGACCCCATAATTATAATTTCTTATCGATGCTTATCGTGGCAATCAGAAATTATGTACAACTGGGATGTATTAATTTCAAATACAAATGCAGTAAAGTAATGCGATGACTTTACTTTCAGTTGGGTGCTTCCTTTGATAAAGCCCCGGCGAAAACACGTGTCAGACAGCCTGCTGGTGGGCTCCACAGTGCGCACTCTGGACCCCTGCACCACGGACGATCATACAGAAGGGAGACAATATTGGCAGGTACTTTCTTCCTTCTACTTTTTCCTGCTCTCTCATTATAGCCAGCTGCCTGGATTCCCTGCGCTGCTGTACGGCAACAGGGATACTGGTGAGACTGGGCTGTAACAGCAGAAGCAGCTTTCTAATTTCTGGTGCCAGTTCCTGGGACTCTCATTCCCTGTCCTCTAATATCTAAGACAGGTAACAGCAGATCCTGGGCATATAAGCACACCACTCTATACCTGTATCTATATCAGGAAAATATTTAGTACCATATGTACTCTCCCAGATCGGAATAGAGGGACGCCTATAATAACCTCCATATTATATATATATATATATTTATATATAGGTGGTATCCATGGTGTTCAGCATTTTAATATTGTGGTATCATTATACCTTTTGCATGTTGTATGTATTTGTTTATTATTTCGCCTTTAGTTTTGTATTTGTATGTCAATTGTGATACATGTTTTTTATATTTATATGTTATTTGTATATCTAAATATACAGGTGGATCCACTCAACCTTAGAATATCCTACCCTAGATAACAGTACATTACACCTTTATTAACTAATATCACATTAGAAGGCTGTGGTGGGCTCATCCTATGTATTATTTTTTCACTGGTTCCGGTGGATTACTGAGGGACTACTTTCACTAGACATACCATATGTATGTTTCCTGTGATCATTGAAATATTGCATCTTAATATGTGTACTAGGTAGGGTGGTACTTTGATGAATTATCTATTCCAATTGTGTATATATTTATAACTATACCCCCAGCACCATATGCATGGTTTCTGTGATTAGTGAAGTATCGCATGTGTACTATTTAGGGTGGCATTTCGATGAATTGTCGATTTCAATTGTGTATATCATTAGCAAATATTTATAACTATACTTCCAGTACTGTCAAATAGACCTGGATATAGTGGATCACTGTTAATAGATCTAGTGTATCTTACACTATTAATGTTCTTATTTGTCTATGCTGTCTTTGTATAATAAGTTGATTTCGAGTGTCTATGTTTCATTTTAAGAATTTAATAAACTTTAGTTTTAATATCAACATCAATACATCTATTTCAGATATATTAAATTTGTAAATATATGGTGGTCTGTCTGCTAATTGAGACATTAATGTAAATTTCACATATGATCATGATCTCACTTAGATGTAATCAGTTTGTCCTATTTCTCCAATACTAATTTTGTAGCCATCAATACAGCACAGGAGTGTGCCCTGATAGGAGTCTTTTCTCCTTTTTTTTTCTCTCCTCTTCTAAACCTTGATAATATTTACTCCTGGGATGCACCTCCAGTTTTTGAAATATACCTAGATACGTGTATCCAATAAATCTATAATTAGATCGTTAGAATTAACTGTTTTCCTGTGCAATCAATCTTCTTCCCCTTTTCCTGTATGACGACACTGGACCTACTCAGAAGCATGATACAAACTAGAATGTAAATGTCACACAGGACAAACGAAGTGTCTATGGATCTACAATGTGAAAATACAACTAAGATTATATTACAAATAGTAAGGGAAGCATTATCAGGTTTTAGACCCCATAATTATAATTTCTTATCGATGCTTATCATGGCAATCAGAAATTATGTACAACTGGGATGTATTAATTTCAAATACAAATGCAGTAAAGTAATGCGATCACTTTACTTTCAGTTTTCGGGAAGGTTGCATTACTGCGCATGTGCTGCCTGCTGAATACACATTTGGTCATGCAGAGAGTCCCTCCTAGTACTGTCTGCAGTGTGTAACCTATAGGCTACAATAAATGCCGCACGTCGCATTCCGGAGCTTGTTAAGTTCAGCATTGAAAATGGGAGATTGCAGCAAATATCTCCGATATCTGCTGTGGTCCCACGTACGTATTTACATACATTCAGGGGATACTTAATATTTGCGGGTACACCCAAAAATTTGATGTTTTGGAGGATATTCCACAATATTCTTTGATAATAGGCCCCTAAGTCATTGCCTGAGAAACACAGCTGGTGGCATCGCAGTGCAGAACAACTGTACCAAATTGTCTAGTGGCTGTTCATTTGTTACGTACAGAATTCATGTTTACATTTGAAGTAACAGCTATATACAGTAGTATAAATCCTATTTTTTGTACAATCCCAAGAATGTTATTTTTTATAACAGCCAGTAGTTGGTGAATAAACATAAAATGAAAACAAATAGTACAGTAGGTTTATCTTTTTTTTTTTTTTTTTGCATGGAAAGAGATAATTTGAAACATTTGTCTTCTAATTGAATACAATATTAATGTTGACATTTTGGAATAATTGGTTACTAAAATAATAATAAAAAAAACTGTTTCGGTTCTGGTTTGTGTACGCTAGAGAATATCTCAACTAGGACATATTACTTTAACATGCAGTGCAGTGCATGAGGGGATTGGTGAAAACTAGAAATAATAAATTATATCTGCAACTTCAATGAGACAGGATAGGATTAGTGCAAAATTTGAACAGTCCTAGGCAATATCGGATGATTAGTTAGAAACAACAACAAAAACAGCAAGAAAAAATATAAAATATCTTAAACTGCATTTAGTAAAAACAAAATATCCTTTAAATGCCACTTACCTAGGAGAGAAAAATGGAAATAATTTCCGAAGTTCACACACTGAGGAAAAGCTGGAGTTTAGCAGTTTTTACACTTTTGCTACCTTTTTATTTCCATTTTTATAAATATCTTTGCTCACCAAAATGATATTTATACTTATGAAGATAAGGGGGTAAATGAAAGATCATTTTGAGGTCTATTCAAAAACCAACGGGTATCGACAATCAGAGCCGTAACTAGACTATTTGGTGCCCTGTGCCAGAAAGAGCATTGGCACCTCCCTCATTTTTTAAAGGGACATAATGCACCCAAAAAAAGGCCATGGCTTCATGGGGAAGGGCCAGGGAAGAGATAGAGGAGACCAGGAGATGCTGGAGATGAAATAAGAGGAAGCTACAAGCAAGAATGATAATAAACAGAAATTTGACAGGCCCAAACAGTGCCCCCTGACCTGTGGTGCCCTGTGCGATGGCACTGGCCGCACTACCCTAGCTACGTTCCTGTCGACAATTATCAACATCGGTTTGCAGTCTAAAAGAAACAGCATTTTATTACCCAATGGCTTTCAAACCTCTATACCATAGCAGAACAACTGTAAACCCCTGTCAATCTGCTGGGGAGGTGAAGCCCTCTACGTCTAGGATAGTTTTGGAAATAGGGGGGAAAAATGGTGTGGGGGTTCTCCCTATTTTCCAATAACAGCCGGGGGGCTGATGCTAAAGTAGGTGGGGTCACAGTGTGGGGTCCTCTTGTCTTAATGGCAACCCAACTGGTCAGCCCAGGGCTGGAATACCTCCCTCCCCTAAAATAAATTACCATTTTTTAAAACTCCATGCTACAGTCACATGTTGAGGGTGCTGATATATGTGTGCTTTTGGCGGTGGAATGCAGTTTATAATAGCGCCATTAGTGGAATCCAGATACACTAAACTGTTATACACTTAGTAATCTGGTTGGAGAAGAGGCAGTGATGTATGAGGGTAGCAGTACAGGTATACGCATGATATGCAGGCCATATAAAGGATATCTGACGTGTCCCACTGTTGTGCTCATATACACTGACAAGTTAGGTCTGCGCATACGCAGAAGACTAAACTGCGCCCATCTAGGTAAAGTAGAATGCTTCAAGTAAGGAGCATGCATGGGTGTAGGGCAGTAGCACACTCCATATTTCAACAGAGGGGAAGTGGGGCCATGCCCTCCAGGTGTATGCCTAGCCTTTTCTGTAGTATCAGGCTGACCCCAGTCCTTCCTTCTACATAAAAAAACTGCCTTATTCACCAATGGTAAGTGACTTCAGTACCCAGTCACTGTACAGAACAGCTGTGAGTGGGACATACTTCCCAACATTCCTAGCAGTCAGGATAAATGTCTTCAAAAACAGACAAATCTCAGGTGCACAACTCCAAATTATTAATATATAAATGCAATACAATTTTGCAATCAATAGAGGTTTTTAGCATAATCTTGGCCAAGGTTATGGGCCTACCCACCATATCAAGGTAACCTCTGTAGGGTAGGTCCCTAACATACTACGATTCAAATCCAGTGCGCAGAACACCCCCAAACTAGCCCAGCTTAGCCGCCCCAGGGCACCGCTATAGTAAGAAAAGTGCAGTATGAAAGATAGTTAAGAGCAGCTACTGCTGCATATAAAGAATGAAAATAAAAAGTGAGGTACATATATAATAAACAAACAGTGAAGGGTTAAAATGTGTTATAAAAGAAAAATGTGTTATAATGCGGTGCCCTGAAACAGATCAACAAAGGCAATCCAGGGGGACCCACGCCCCAAAAATGAACCAAAGTTGCACTACAGTATATAAAACTTGTAGGACTTACCTAGAATTGTGCCTAATACTAGTGTGCATATTCATTACAAGACTCCATGCTTTTAAACCAATAAGGTAGGGGTGCTAATCCAGATTGAGGGCGTCTCCTTTCCCTCAGGTGTGCAATAAAGCACATTAAATGTCTTAGCTGTAGGACAGTATGACAGGTCCCCATATTCAGGACAGTCCCACCCAAAGCAATACAGGTGGATGAAATGTATTTACTCAAATAAAAGTGTGATAATAAAAAACATGCAAACAAATTGAATATTTTATTGCAAAACTAAAAAAAAATGGGCACTTTGTGCACCTATGTGTAAAGGTGGCCATACACGGTGCGATGCACCGTGTAGTGCGACTGCCGATCCATCAGCAGGCGGATCGCGCTGTCACCGACGACAATCGTGTGGTCCCCACTGACCGCACGATATGCAGGCTCCCCCCTCCTCTATTTGAATGGCATTGTACATCGCATCCCAGATCAGATGGTTCTGCAGGAAGATCTGGGGATGCGATGTTCGACCCCGCGGGAGCGCGCAGCACGATATCAGGTACGAAATCGTGCCCATACTCGGCACAATATAGCACCTATATCGTGCCAATCAGTCGGATCGGCACGTATATCGTGCCGTGTATGGGGGCCTTTAGAATCCTAGAAATGTACAATTTATATGCATTATATTCTGAATAAAGTTGGCAGTGTAAGATCGCTTATACAATGTTTGAAGTCTGCCTGCAACTTGTCATGGAAATTATATGGTCTAGTGTGCCAGGAGCTCAGCATTTACACTGCCTGATATAAATATAGAAGCAAATAGAACGTACACATGATTAGTGCAACGCACCCATGTGTCACCAGACATTTATTACCCAACAACCCATCCAAGAAATATCCACATACTCATGTGTTTTCTAACCAGCCACTGCTTTGTTCTTGGGCTTTTAGAGACTACAAACATCACCTTATATGTTTGTTTTTTATTCATGTATTTTTTCACATATATTTTAATCTCTTTCAACACTTATTAATTACTCGCACACATCTATACTTTACACTGCACTGTCACTCTTTTTCCATTTTCGTGTGATGCCCTGGGGGAATCCGTCCTGGCCTGGACGTGAACATGTTAATGTTAGGAACTGCTAGTGACAGAGAAGCCATGAAGAGGCCTAGCAGCTTTCCATGTATATGCTAGGGGTGTGCACCAGCCACTTTTCGTGTTTTGGTTTTGGATCTGGATCTTTCTTCGTGTTTTGGGTCTGGATTGATTTTGCCAAACCAACCCTTCCGTGTTTTGGGTTCTGGGTTTTGTGTTTTGGATCTGGATTTTTTCTTAAAAAAATAAAAAAAAAAACGCTAAAATCACATAAAATGGGCCTTTTTTTGTTCCTACGCTATTAATAACCCCAATAACATTAATTTCCACTCATTTCCACTATTCTGAACACCTCACAATATTGTTTTTAGGCCAAAAGGTTGCACCGAGGTAGCTGGATGACTATGCTAAGCGACACAAGTGGGCGGCACAAACACGTGGCCCATCTAAGAGTGGCACTGCAGTGGCAGACAGGAAGCCAATCAGCATTATGGTTCTCATTCGCATGTAGCACGGACACGGGAGATCCGTGCTACATGCATCTGTGTGATTGGCACAGAGCAATGACAGGTCTGTGAGACCCGTCTGTGCTGCTGTGGTAAAAAAAAAAAACCTGTGTAAAAAAAGGAAAAAATGGCGTGGCCCCCCCCCCCCCCCCCCGAAAAAAAGAGCAACCAGCCCCAGGCATTAGTGACCCAGTGCTGTGTGTGCTTAAATACAGGGGACAAACGACGTAGGGGTCCCCTGTACTTAAGCACAACCAGCACCGGGCTAGTGAGAACCAGCGCTGATTGCCAAAATACGGGGGACAAATGACGTAGGGGTTCCCCGTATTCTGCGCAACCAGTTCTGGGCTCTGATCCGGTCCTGGTTCTGGAAATACAGGGGAAAAAATGAGTAGGGTCCCCCTGTATGTTCCAGAACCAGCACTGGACTTTTTCTAGTGGGGGGCTGATGCCACAGCCAGGGGAGCCCTTTCACCGGGCCCCCCAGCCGCAGCATCAGCCCTGACCGCTAGTCAGCCCAGGCCGGGGATCCCTGGAGAGCTGGGGACCCCCCCATTAAAGGGGTCACCCTCTCCAGGGTACCCTAGGACCAGGCTGATAGCCCGGGGCTATCTTCGCCACCCCTGGTGGCGGTGGGTGGCGAATTGATAGTGTGGTGTGGTGTAAATAAATAATATCAAACATTGTCTTTAGAAGTAGAACTGCAAGTCCCAGCAAGCCTGCCCCGCATGCTGGTACTTGGAGAACCACAAGTACCAGCATGCAGGGCATTAAGGGCCCACTAGTACCTGTAGTTCACCTGTAAAAAAATGTTTAAAAAAAACACAGGACACACACACCGTGACAGTATAAGTTTATTAAACATACACACACACTAAACACACACACACACACACACTCACCTATGTAACCCTGTAGCATCGGTCCACTTATCCGGTAAAGTGTCCATAGGGGACCTGTGAAAAAAAACATACTCACCATCTCCTATGCGAGGTTCTGTCCTCTTCGTTCCAAAGTAGGCATCCCCGGACATGGCAAAAAAAAAAACGAAACCCCGATCCACGAACTTAGTACCGTTCTATAGAACGGTACTTCCAGAATGAGAGCTTAGCGGCGGGGTATCACCATGGAAACCCCGCTGCTAAGCGTTCATTGGCTGAGAGAGGTCATCTCCCGACTCTCAGCCAATGAACGGCTCCCTCCATTGTAGTCAATGGTGGGAGCCGCAAGGTTATTAAAGTTTACCCTGCGGTTAAAAACCCCCTCCCTTTTCTGCTTTTAGAGACTACCAAAGCTCTGGCTGGAGAGAAAGTTTAGTGGCTGCGGAAATACCATACACCTGAGAAAGCAGTGTCCTACAGCCCAAGCCACCAGACAAGGAAGCAATCTTGGGTACTGAGTTGAGAGAGTCACATGTAGAAAAACAGCCATCACTAAATATGCGGAGACAACTGCAGACAGTCTAAGGACACCCCATCTCGCGCCCCTCGCTGCTGCCTCCAAGCCCATATTCGCACAATTTTGCTCGGAGCCCTATGGGACTGCAAGCACTTCTGTGTGAGTTTGGGCTGCTGTAAAGGGCTGCCATAATTGGATTGACCCCTAAATATGACCTCTTGCATGAGAAAGACTGATAGACTCTGGCATTTCTGTGGTAATTTCCAGCTTGTTGATGTTGAGGAGAGCACTCTGCGCTGTCTCCTCTGCTGTAGAATCTCTGGGACTCCGTCCCATAGTGACAGCGGTGCACTGACGTCAAAGTGACCTCCGACCCAATGCACTACTGTTCATGAGCAACTTGACCAGGAGTTTTTCTCCTCTGTCCCTCAGGAGACAAGGACATGCCTCTGAGTGTCTCCTTGAATTAAACTGTGCAGACACAAAATAGAGCCTGCTATTACCGGTATGTCACCACCGCTAGGGACTGCATACATTTCACTGCACCACTGAGTGTATGTGCAGGTGTGTGCTCCAGACGCCGCTCACCACCAGTGTTAACTTGCTCCTGGCTGGACCTGTTACACTATATTCCTGCATTGTGTACTTGCTGCATTAACCCTGTGTTGATTTGCATCATGTGTGTTCTCCCTGGTTAATAAATCAATCCTTGGTTAAGCTATTCATTATGTTGACTGACCTCCATCACAAACCTATATTGACAATAGGTTCTGCCAATAATTGAATCTGCTGTTGTATTGCAGGGTTGCAATGCTAACATTACTGTACCAAATTAATTCCAGCAGGAAGTACATTTGATTAGAATATCTCATGACTGCAGAGTTTGCAAGGAGTTCAGAAGCATAGCAATCATGAGTGGCATCCCAATAAATGTAATCCTGAGAATAAGGTTATCCTAGGGATGTGGATAGTTCCTTATCACAATATGTCAAGGTACCAGACTGCGGTTTCTAAGAGGAAATGTAGCAGCTTCACTGTACCCCAAAGAACAGCTCAAGCTATTAAGAAAGCCATATTGCCAAACCATACCCTTACCTCTGGAGAGACAAAGGACCTTATTCAGAGTCGGTCGCGAGCGCTGAGCGCTCGCAACAGACTCGATGTTGGTCCACAGGGCATGCGCACGACGGAAACTGCTCCGTCGTGCGCATGCGTGAGCCCCCGCTAACGATGGATCACCCGTCGTTAGCGGGCTCGAAGCAGACGGAGTGAGCTGTCGATGTTGATTGACAGCTCGCTCCATTTGCTGGGCGAGCAGGGGGCGTGCCCGGCCAAACGGAGGCGTTTCTTTCGGAACGCTTGCCATTTTGTGGGCGTCCCCACTGACATCATCAGTGATGTCAGTGGGGAGCTTCCTGCTCAAACAGAGTAGGAAGCTCCCTGGGGCTTAAGGTTGACGAGACCATACCCTAGGGTCTCGTCGTAAGCCCCGATGGTCTTGACTATCGCGACCATCTCCCTTAGCGGTCGTTAGAGCTGTGGGTGTTAACCCACAGCCTAACGACCGACATGGAGGCGGCCGTTCAGGATGCAAGCGGCCGCCCTGTTTCTGAGCGACCGCTTGCATCCTACGACCGCCTCTGAATGAGGCCCAATGTTCCCTAGCAGCAGAGTATGCTGTTTCAACTAAGTCTGTTATATTGCCTGGTGATGCTCAACGTTTTAGGTGGTTAGCGCCAATGGCAACAGACCTGAGAACCATGATCTCCCAGTTACTGACCCCATCCTGAGAGTGCCTAATAAACCCAAATTGACAAACCCTACAAAGTAGAATGCAGCATATGATGCAGGAAGGAGTTCAGGGAAGGTCAGATTACTCAGCAATCTGTGGAAGGCTTCAGGAACAAATCTGGCAATGACTTTTCAGGGATGGAAGGGGAAGTATGACCTGCCATGAGAATGTACAGATGTGCCAAGAAGATTGAAGAAAAAATATGTTCCCACAGAGCTTCTGCAAACAACTATGCTCAGTTGCTCACATAATCCCTCTGGTTGGAAACCAGTGCAGGGACCAAACATTGAAACACTGGCACACAACTTTTTATAACTGGAGTGCCAGATGATGTCTGGACCTTCTGTATACCCTGTAACTCTTGCAATTGACTTGTGCTGATGAGTGCTCATGCTCCCTTCTGATTGGGGCCTGTGTTTTCATAACCTTTTTAGTAGGTGGCTTTCTTACCTCTCTGCTGCCTGTCCAGGCTAGCACAGAGGTCTGCTCATGCTGCATATCACTCCCAACTGGTACTGAGGCCTGTCTGTGCTGCTCCTGCCCCGTCCTCTCAGTGTCCTGTCACTGAGTTTTGGAAATGCTCTCCACAGCTCCTTGCTCACAGTGTGTCTTCCCAGCATTATGCACATAAGCTGCATGCCAGAGTTCCCTCCTAAACCATGTTGGACTGTCACCTGACTCTCCCCCAGCACTCAGAGTGCTGTTCCCATACCAGCTGATTGCAGATCCAATCCCTGGGGATCCTCCCTTATAAATTCCATTTCCTGACTGGCCTCTGTTGCCAGTACAACGTCGCTTCTTGCTGAAGTTACAGCTCAGTACTGAGCTACCAGGTACTCTGTATCTGAACGGTCTCTGTTATATCCAGTTCCTAGATCTGGTAAAACAAGTCTCCTATATCTTGCACACCAGTCTGGTTTTACCACTAAGATTTGTTATTACAGCAACCAATCGGTTCCAGCCAATACCTCCATAACCATCAGTCTCATCCGATGCTTCAAACATCAGACTCTTATCAGTTAAGTTCCTCAATTCATCAACATTGGTCTCAACTGATCAAGTTCCTCAATTCATCAACATTGGTCCCAACTGATCAAGTTCATCAATTCATCAACATTGGTCGCAACCGATCAAGTTCATCAATTTATTAATATCGGACTCATATCAATTAAGTTCTTCAATTCTTCAATATCGGTCTTAAACCGATCAAGTTCATCAATTCTTCAACATCGGAATCAATTCCATCAAGTTCTTTAAATCATCAACATCATTCTCAAACCTATCCAGCTCTCAATCCAGCATCATCGGTCCCAATCCGATTCTGCTCATTCATTCAGTATTATATATTCAGTTACATTCCAACCTGCTGTTCAATAAAGACTTTCTCTTCCTGTTCTCGACTTTGGGCCCATCATCTACTGCCATATTTCTAACTCTGTTATGAAACACTCCTGTATATGTATGACCCCTAGGGCCTCCTACTGAGATCTTCTTCCTATAACAACCACCCGTAGTTCCCATAGAGTTGAATACACTCACTGGTACTTAGGCAATACAAACAAATAGAACAGTGCGCTTCAATATTGGATTAATCAATATACTTATAATTGTTAATGTCCGTATCTCTTCTCGATTTTGAATTCTTTCTCAGACGTTCTCAAACAAATTTTTTCTCCATATATGAAAGGGGAGAAATAATAGACAACAAAGTAGCTGATAGTGTAGTATTTCTGTGATATTAGTAGTCCATATATAAAATCACAAAAATGGTCCCTTCCATATATGAAGAATGGGGTTTTGTGTTGATCTATTGATAGCAGGTCACCCACAAGTTTATCGTAGGATGCTCACAATAAAGCTTACATCCACTAGTATCCACCGTACATCTAATGGTTTCTTTACACTTCTTTTCTTTGTGCAAAAATCAACGGTTATCTATGTCGTTACCACACCACGTGTCAATCCAAATAATGGGACGTGCTTACATGTATACTGTAGCAAATCCTCATACAATTGTATCTTTAAAATGGAGGCGCCTTCCAATCCATTAAAAATGATAATGGCAACTTCTTATAAAAAATATAATTTTATTAATATATCCAAATAGAATCTTCTTAAAATATCATATCCATAGATATGGGTAACATGCACATTACTGATGTCAACACCACTGGGTAAGTAAACATATGAAAAAATAAAATAAAACATACATACATAGGGTTAATTGCAGGACTGTTAGTCTGGTTAGCAAACAGGTGATTAACAGCCAGAAACAATAATCCAGACACCAAGACTTACAGGTGTAGAACCCAACACAGATATATATATATATATATATATATATATATATATATATAAATCACAGGGGCTCTGCACTCACCATAATACCTAATAATAATAATAATAATAATAAACATAATAAACAGTGGGGTTTTGGTTCATGAATTGATCAATGCATTTAAGCTTGCATCCCATCATCACGGGACCCCACTTTACTGCAAGTCCCTACTCTATTGCTTAGAATTATAACATGGACATAGCCATCACATTAGTGTTAAACTCAGGGTATGCTATCAAGGTTTAAAGCTCACAGCAACTTTGCTTTTAAATGTGAGACAGTTACCAAGCACACCTGTTGCAAAGCACCTAGGAAAACAGCTGACACAAGTTAGATAACTAGTTAAGAGGGGTGCATGAGAAAATGTGATCACAAAAATGATTAATTGTAAAAATTAATCATAATAAACAAAAAGCACTAATCCACGGCACTCACCATTCCTAGTTTTGGGGTGCAACATGGTATGTGACCACATTGTTTAAATAGAAATCACAGGGGCTCTGCACTCACCATAATAACTAATAATAATAATAATTATTAGTTATTAGGGTGAGTGCAGAGCCCCTGTGATTTCTATTTAAACAATGTGGTCACATACCATGTTGCACCCCAAAACTAGGAATGGTGAGTGCCATGGATTAGTGCGTTTTATATATATATATATATATATATATATATATATATATATACACACACACACACACTGTATATATTTATATATACACACACTTGTGCAAGGCAGATATTTGTATTTGCAGAAACACTACAGCAGAGATGATATTCACTGTGTCAGCATAGGTGTGCAAGGCAGATATTCACTGTGTGTGTTTGGTAATACTTGCAGTTGGTAAAAACAGGAGACCAGAACAGCGATGCACATGGAACAGACCAGGCAGCAACACAAGGCATAAGCTATCACCAGCAGGGAATGCTAGTAAATGCAATATAACAGGAAGAGGAACCAATGCAACCATCCTCCTAATTGCAATACACCTGAACTGCATACACACTGAGAGTTAGATTGCAGAATGGGTGCAGCTGACTCCTTCCACAATACTGACAGCTTCCCTGCTGCCTAGCAACAGTCAGGACTACATACTGCTAAGGCTATCAGAAATCCTGATAGCGGATCATAACAACCTCCTCACATCTATACATGAGGAGGTGCTGGCTCAAACCACCTAAGTACATCCACGCCTCTCAAATCTCCTCTTCAATCTCCCACACCTGTTCCAACCCAAAACCAACCCTCAGGTGTGACAGAGACGCAGTTAATTAAATCATTGTTTTCATGTCAAATAACAATGGGTAGAGTGTGTGCTACCTCCTACCAGTCACAAACTATTGGACTGTATGAGCAGTTCAATGGGACTGAATCAGATTTTATAGTTACCTGTGATTTCTCTGAGGGTACTAGATGTAAAATCTGCCACACTTCATTGTTTGCTGAATGGGGGTTGCCACAGGAGTCTGTTGGTTCTCACCATTTGAATTGCTATATAGCAACAGATTAAAGGACAGCTTAACCTCTGTCAAAACTTTTCTGAGAGGGTGCAGGATGGGCAAGCTAAAAACACAGCCCAAACAGAAGACTTGGTATGACAGAAGGTGCTGGTTCTGGGGCCCACTGAAGAACAAGCTCCAAGCTACTTATACCACACCATACATGCGCTTGAGTCACCTACTGTAAGTGATACTAACAACAATATGTGCCCCTAAAATCTAAATATACTCTAGGTAAGCCACAAGTGTGTGTTTGCTGCTTACCAGTGAAGGGACCGGGTAGTGACCCCTCTACTTGATCTCCTTGTGGATGCCAAAGGTAATGGTAGGTCAGTGCCACTCAGAAAAAATAGCTGGTAACAGTACTGCAGTACCAAGGGGAGCTGAGCACAATGTAATAACTGGTGAGCACAGGTCAACTAGGCATCCCAGTAAGCAGATCTCATGAGTGGCTGAAGAAGTATAATCAGGGAGGTACATAAATGCTACAGCTAGATGTTATCCAGGCTTCTCACACACCATGGGAGTCTCTGCAATGTTGGTCTGAATAAAGACAAATCAATCTGTTTTTGTGTAGATTACAATTGGCTGAATAATGTAACTGTTTCTTATGTCTATGTCTTGTCCTGTATTGATGCACTGTTAAATAGGTTAACAGGAACCAGGTTAATTTCTGCTTTTTCAACTTGAATAAAAAACTTTAGCCTTATTTGTTTGGCCACTATTCTTAATAACCATAATTACTAACCAAGACCTTTCAAAGTGGCTGCAAAACAACTCAGGGGAAAATGACAGATTGGTGCTTAATACTTCAAATTTTTTATTTCCATTTGTTCCACAAAGCAGTAAATCAGCTATAACAACAAGGCATATTGACTATCCTGGCTGGAAGAGTCAAAGACCTTGGGAAACTTCAGTTAGCCCCTGAGATTATAGGAGCTAGATAGTAGTGATATGACCACATTGCCAAGGGTAGGGGGATGTGGATGAGTCCCCTGTCCTTCCTCTCCACGCAAGCTGCAGGAAATACTTTACATGCATTTTTATGGATAATAACAATGTAAAATGTGCAATGTGAATTAATAATATCCATTTCCTGGTGTTCCAATGCATTTTACACTGCAGCAAACCTGGGATGATTTATGTTATTCAGCTGCTGCACCTCCAGCAACCAAGTCTGAGGACCAGAGAACAGCAGTGTCAAGGCCCTCCTAGTAGGCCAGGATGAGAATAATGAACACAAAAATTCAATGCTTCCTGGAAATTCCCAAGAGGTAAACAGCTGCAGCAGATCTCAGAGAGTTCCACCTACCAACATGCTGGGCTGTGCTTCTTGGATCTGGCCCAAACCTCCTGGAAGTATATCTGAGTGGAAGATGTAGAGATAAGATACCCAAGCCAATACTTATAGATACCAGAACCGAGAGGGGGCTGAGCCCCTTGAGAGTGGGCTGCCTGTAAACAGGGGGTTAATACATTATATTCAAATGCATAGGCTAGAGTAGTTGGGAGCTGTTTTAAGGTGGGTATACACTAGGCGACCCGCCAATCTGACACCCAATGGTCCAATGAAATGATACACACTGCATGATCCGATGTCTGACCGTCTGATACATCGTTCACCTGCACTATTCACCTTCCTGGCATCAGCAGCTGGGTCGATCCATCTGCCGTGCATGCACGGCTGATGGATCAACCCCGATGTTGCTGCGCAGTCACACTAGTGCATACACACTAGACCAGTGGTCTCCAACCTGTAGCTCGCGAGCCATCGGTCTTAATTTTGGTAGCTCACCTAGCTGCAGTACTGCCGAGTCAACTATGAGGAAGTGACCTCTGACGTGTGCTTCCCCGTGGCATCGACGCAATGGGTGGAGCCACAGGGAAGCATGTCAGGTGATTGTCGCAGCCTCTACAGCAATCACCTTCCCCGTGGCATCGACGCCATGGGTGGGGCCACAGTGAAGCACATCAGGTGATTTCCGCAGCCTCTACAGCAATCACCTGACATGCTTCCCCGTGGTTCCACCCACAGCGTCTACGATACGGCGGAGCGAGTGACTCCCACCCTGCCGGAAAATCACACATCAGCCCTGCCTATATCTTTGCTCCTTTACTACACGTACCTCCTTGGAGCCGGTAATTAACAGTGAAATGTGCCTGTGCTTAAATTTTATTTACAAACTGCAACAATATCACTGTAATAATTAAATGCATTGTTATTTTCAATAAAACTTTTTCTTTTTCATTTTCATTATATTACCTTCAATTGTTCGGTTATTAGCTAGATTTTTTTTTTCTACAATTTTAATAGCTCTGCAGGAGGTTTAATTTTTCTAACGTAGCTCACACCTCAATTAACGTTTGAGGCCTACTGTATCTGTCTGTCTGTTGGCCCCCTGTGTGCACTCTCTTGGCACCTTTTAGGGAAAGGGGACAGGGTCTTCTTAGCCAGTGGAGCCCACCTGGGAATTTCCTGGTATCCCTGTGTGCCAGCCTGACCCTGTTCCTGTGAGAAGCATCATACTGATGTGTTTCTGTGATAAACAATTTTAATAATACATTAATTCATCCACTGGCTGCACTGAATTGAGCAGTGCATTGTGCATCAGTCAGTGCTCTGCCAGCGGCACAGCAGACCTGACCAACAGAAAGTTGTCAGAAAGCATTCAGTCATAGCAATAAGCAATGAGGTCCTGCAACAACTACACCTTACCTAAGAACCTAAACTTTTACAAGGAGGTTGATGGTGGCAGACATGGAGGGAACTGCCTGGACTGGAGTCCCAGGCCTGGGCAGAGAGAGGGGCCCACCCCTGGCTCCTACCACTGATACCTGAAGAGCTGCACAGAGGCAGAAATCCCAGAGGTCACGGAAGCATTGTTCTCTGAACACCAGCTGTCAGGGGGGCACAGAGAGATCCATCTATAACTGCTGCCTGCATCCTGCTGATTGCTGCAGCAGCACAGGCTGCAGTTATAGATGAATCTATTACTGTGGGGTTCATCTGAGCAGCCGCTTGCCGACGGCTGTCTGGTACAATAAAGTTTTTGTTTTATTATTGAAACAAGGTGTGCGTGATGTCATGAAGTCACGTGCACCGCACCACTGACAGAGGAGATGGCTACAGAGTGAAGAGGAGCAGCCAAAAGACACAGGAGAAGGTAAGTGTCTGTGGGCTGCAGGGGGCTGAATGCAGGGGCAGGCTGGAGAGATAGAAGGGTTGCTGGCTGGGGAGACAGAAGGGGTGCTGGCTGGAGAGACAGAAGGGGTGCTGGCTTGGGAGACAGAAGGGGTGCTGGCTGGAGAAACAAAAGGGGTGCTGGCTGGGGAGACTGGATGGGTGCTGGCTGGGGAGACAGAAGGGGTGCTGGCTGGAGAGACCAAAGGGGTACTGGCTGGGGAGACAGAAAGGGTGCTGGCTGGAGAGACAGTAGGGGGCTGGCTGGAGCTGGAGAGACACTGTGGGATTGGAGTTGCATAAACACGGTGGGGGGCTGCCTATTTTGTCAGTTCTGGGGCCCACAATTTCTGATGGCAGCCCTGGTAGCAGCGATTGCCCTCCTACAACTAGCAGCACCTTAGCAACTAATTTTGCCAAACTACTGTACACCAGTGGGAGCAATCTATGACAGCTTGAAACTCCAATAAAGCATGTTGGCAGAGTAAGCCCATCTGATCACAATATCTAAATGCATTTGGACAGTGAATATAGTTTTGTGTTCACATATTTTTTTTAAACTGTCTATCCTCTTTACACGCCGGACAGTGCAGTTAATATACAACCATTTTATCTAAGTATTAATCCTATAAAGATGTGGATCAGCTGTAGTGCTGAAGGTTTTCCAGCTGTACAAATACTCATCAATTTTATTAAATGTGCCACTGCTTCCCATACACATTTTAAAAAGAGTGCAGGAGACAGTAGATGCTGGCAGTAACTTTGTTATGAGGCTTTGCTTGTGTAGAGTATGCCGAAAAAGGTGTAATTTATATTGCGTAATGCATAGATTCTTATTATTTTGTAGTCTGAGATCCAGATTAAGCTTCAGAGTCACTTTCAGAATCCAGAGTTCTACCAACATTTTACAATAGTTTCCAGGAACACTTTACTGATGAGCCAGTACATCTAAGCACGGCGCACGTCACACCGTCTCAGCTGACCTTGGAGCACATAATGTTTTCGGAATTTTTCAATATATTATGCATTTTGAAATATATAGCAGTTGGCCATAATTGGAAAATAGGAGTCAAATGTTATTTGCCTGCCTTCCACCCCTCAGTGGCCACCTCCAAGATATTAAATGTCAGCAAGTATGATTATACTAAATTAGCCATTATTTCTTTACATGTAGAGGATATACTTTGCTGACACCATCACAATCCATGTGGGAATTTTCCTGCATAACGCTTTTGGTAAAAGATTAAATCTGCAGTAACCCATTGCAACAAGTGAGAAATTACCTTTGGTTGATGGTACTGCAAGACGAGAATACAAGTTTCTCATTGGTTGCTATGAGTAACTACATATTTGCAATTCTGGATATTGCTATTAAACAACTCTATTCAGTCTTGTACTCAGTAACAATGAGTTGTGGGCATATATAATCTCTGGAAGTAGTATGACAAAGATCATTTCATTTGTGCTGGATGATAACTGTACTGTACAACACAATTTTCTTGAGCAAGCAGGCTTACAATCTAGTTTAGGGTGCCTGGTCATAGAATGTAAAAGTGTTCTTAGCAAGAAGGTGACACTGTGAATCAAATATGGGTTTTGTTACACAGTCAGTGATCCTAACCACTGAGTCAGTTGTCCGCTCCGGTAAAAACACCAAAAAAAGTCCTGGGAACTAAATTAAAAGTAGGTCACATATCTTAATTGATAGCAAATTTAATACCATTCAGCACATTACACTGTAACTGTAGTGCAGATCTGTGTCTAGGAATTGTAACACTCTACAAATACACTTCTAGCATACTGTATATACAGTAATTATTCAGTTTAGCAATAAAAACAAGTGATTTTCTGTGATTTTACCTACACTTCAGGAAGCTGGAAAATGTGTTTACATTTGTAAAAAATATATTGTATTTTAAATACAGGATTTGATTTACTTTAAATAAATAATCCCATGGTTCTCTATTCTGTAGTCTACATTTAGCAAAACACTTTTATAAACTTTGAACGTTTAAAATGTTAGTATTCCTTTATGCTCCTTCATGCATGTGTAAGATCCCAGAATCCATGGGATGTGAAAATAAACTGGCACAAAGGGAATTTTAAATGACAATTTTCCATATCTGAATGATACTATATTTAGCCAACATTCCATACTGTATAGCCGCATATTACTTTTAATGACAATAGGAGGTGCTGCAATTCAATTCTAGCAGTTTGCTTAAATACATTTTAATGAGAAATATGTTCTCATTCTACTGAGCTAACAGTCAAACTGAAATAAATTGCATGTATACAGTATGTGTAAATTGAATAAAACATTGCTAATATATATGTTAACACCTTTGCTCTTATTTATTTCTAGGATAAATTTGCTATACATTGCTAAAATATACTGTTATTGTTAATTGTATTGTTGTTATTGTTGGAATGTTCTATACTTAAAGGTTAATTTAACAGAGCATTAAGTAGAACCAACTAAAGGCACCTTAATAGTGTAGTACTGCAATAACAAAATGTTAATCATAGTAAAACATAACAAAACTTAACAATGAAGAAATACTGTGTCAAACAGTAAAAACACATAATGCAAAATACAGTACATTTATAGACCCAATCAGTGAAGCGCAATATCGCCCTCTACATGTAGTCTTGACAAGCTGGCAAATGTCTATACTTTACACACAGACACAATATTCATTTCAATATTAAACTAAAGAGTCATTACTATCCTCACTGCATTTTCTCACAGATATATATAAAATATACTTAGAACATATTTAGTTTGTCTCCTGGCAAACAGAAATAAAATAAAAAGTAAAACTAGAAAATGTGATTGTGGCTATTTTTGTCATGCACATTACTTTATTCATCAATTAGGTTTATATGATTATCCTATACATTGTAAGCATGTGAGCAGGGCCCTCTGAACTCTCCATCTGTCTCTTACGACTTGTTCCCAATAAAGTGCAGCAGAATTTGCTGGCGCTATATAAGTATGAAAATAAAAGATTTAACAATGTGTTAATTTTATTATATATATATATATATATATATATACACAGTCTAGTATATACTTCAGCAAATATAGATTATAAATTGTTAGAAGTTCGTTACAAGCAATGTGGAAGCATCAAAGAAAATGTTGGTGTTTTTGTACCTTACTACCAGTACTTAATGTATTTGTTTTGCTATGTCATGAGAAGATACAGTAACCTATTGGGAAACGTATAACATCAACATCTGTCTACATCCACCTAATGTACTTCAACATTGAAATTGCAAAAATATTTCTGAAGTCAACAGGCAAGAGTTTTATGTGCAGAACTTATTTAAGGAAACATTCCCAACAGACACAAACCAGATACTCACCAAAAGGAGGAGAGGAAAAGTTAAAATGAGCACGGATGATATAGTCTTCATCATACCGATTAATTCAGGTTATGAAGATTCCAGGGTGGTCATTCCAATACATTAGATCCAAAAGCATATGGGCAAATCTTGATTTTAATATGTATTTCAAAATATTGCTGTATTTTGTCCAGAAGCAAAGTAAACCTTTTTATAAGCAAGGTGATAAGAATCAGGATTAAAAGTGAAATAATAAAAAAATAAAATAGTTTTCTTAGAATAAAAAGGATAGAGATCTCCAACAGTGATGATTCAGATCCTGTGTGCCTGAGTACAGCACCTTCAGAGATGCATATAATGACCTGCTGAATAGAGGCAGCACATGTAAGAACCAACTCCCCTCGCTATACTCCAGAGATGTTGATTCGGAGCGTTCGCTGCACTTAGTGACTCAACTTGAAACATTACAGGAGCTTCTGTATAAGAAGAAATCCTTACAGGCAGTGAGGGATTTCATATTCTAATGCATTACATATTCTAATGCCTGAGTGGGTAGGAACAGGATCAGAGCAAAGGAAATGATGATTGAGTATTAAATAAGCAAAACCTTACTGCTGAAGGCAGATTACTGCTCATTTTCTGTGCTTTTTATTCCACCAAAAGTAGGGTCTTATTTAATCGTTTATATCTTTAAGTTACTCTTTTTTAGTCACTGTTTTGATTTCATCAGGATGTAATTCAGAATATAAAGGGACAAACCTGAATGAGACTATTTTCTTTTAACATTAAATACAAATAGTCTTTCGAGTAACGACTGTTGACAATCTGTTAGGACAGTATGTATGCCCAAATGTAAAAGACTCTAATTTGCTTGTCTCGGCGAGATTTTGGCGAAATAGCCACTTTATGTACATTGCACTTAGTTTTAAGACAAAAGCAGATTGTATTTGTTTTAAAACTAATTGGCACTTTAAATTTAGCGTTGATATCATCGGAATCGCACTGGGATCAACAAATCAGGGCATATTACATTTGGGCCATCGTCTTTTTAATCTATGAACAAATATTCTAAACAATACACTTTTCATGTGTTATTCCCTTTTTTCTAGATCACATGTGGCGTCTACTAATTGACTTATACCAATATTGACATAGATATTTTGTTCCATTTGCATATTCCCCATTAAGGATAATCCTGCAACGTAAAGTGGAACAGCATTTATTTGCAAAGATGTTTAAATACAGACTTTTAATTTCTGGAAAAATTTTAGTGCGAGAATTATATATTTTATGTATTTTTCTCTGTAGTATGATGTGAGAAGGTAGAAGGTATGGTAACTTGTCTTTTAGCATATCTTGCAGCCTTTCTTGTGGCGCCCAGGTACAGTTCCAATTTTTGTATATTCCATGTTACTGTCCTTCCGGTGAGGCTTCATTCCCTGTACCAAGATGGGTGCTGTAGTTAGTCTTGTGCATGTGTGGCACCATCTTGCCACTGTGTATAGTGACATGGTGGAAGACAGACGCCTCTTATTTAACTCCCAATAAGACCTGGTTGTTACCTATTACGCTGTCCCAGCATCCTGCAATGCTATCCCCAAGCATCATACACTCACCGGCTGGTCAGAAACCCTGCTCTGCTCATGTTCTGCTCCATCACCAGTGTGTATACTGCACTGAATATAGCTATACCTGCTATATCCAAAGAAACTAAAACCACTGATTAAGTAGCTGGACTGTTCATAGTTTAAGTCGTCCGCAGGTTTCTGCCTACATAAATCTGCAACATCAACACCTGTACACATACATAATTTTCAACACTATTTACATTAATTCTGTTGATAATGATAGTGCTACCTTCATCTTGTAAATTGTAACAAGCCTTTTAGTAACGTTCACACAAGTATAGCACTGTCTACTTTACAATCTGTATCTCTGAAATAAATATATAAATTAGATTTTTTTTTTTAGCAAATCTGCGAGTGACGCCAGCTTCGCCCAAATTACTCCTGAGTGCACTTGCTGTCATGATGTCACTGAACAAGTGTTGAAAGCAGGGAAATGGGTGCCGGGCACCTTTCTATGTATCTGGATGCCTTTCCAGGCACCTGGCAAGCTGGAAAGGCAATCATGCTACCCCCTCAGCCTTCAGCCCTGGGCGTTTGCACTAATCGTACACCACTCGTGGGAAGGAATGCATGAGAGAGGGGAGAGAGAGCGGAGGAATGAACAAACAACAAAAACATGCAAAAACCAAGACAGCCAGGCAACACTGGATGTAACAGCTAGTATGTTCATTTAAAAGGAAAAGTATAACTGTTCGAGGATTGTACCAAAAAGTTGTGAAAGGAATAAGAACCCTGAGAGATAAATATTAGCCAAAGAATTGTATGAATGTATACAGTTGGGTCATAAATGTGTGTCCCTAGATAACAAATCAGTGCATTTCAATCATTTCATTAAACTGCCCATAGTGTCTATGTCTATGGGACATATTTATGAACAACTGTGCCCAGCCCCTGAAATTGGAGAATCCTCATCGCCGCATATTGCGGCAATAATAATTCTATTCTTGGAGGAAAATGTACCCTTCTAAATTGCCAAAGCATGAGCTCCGATAAGATCCCATCCCCGTGATCATATTTTAGTAAAGTTTGGATTTTAGACCTGATGCGCTGCTGTGCATGTGCAATGCGATGAAGACACAATGCGCATCACGATCTCCTCCAGCTCACCGGAGATGGATCGCAAGATTGAAGGTAACGGTCTAACGTCATCTCCAGCCCATGTATGCAAGATCCAAAAAGCTACGCTTCTCAGATCTTGTTGAATACCTTCCCCATAGAAAACTATGTGGATGGCTGTTGCGGTGGATGGCGGCCAGAAAGCCAGAGATCTCTCCAAAACCTCCTGCTTTCTATGCTAACAGTATTCATGCTAACAACACTTAATTCTGCCCTTAAACATGCAGAAACAGCAGTTTCTGATTATTAACCACTTTCCTGGCATGGTCACATCCTTTGCAACCACACCAAGCTGTCCGTTATCTGATCTGGTTGCCAACAATGTGACCAGTCAGATACACAGTGTGGGCAGCTGCAGGAAGAGAATCTTCCCGCAGCTGCTGCTCTCAGAGGGGCCTTCCTGTCCCTCTGGTTGCCTGCAACCTCCCCCAGTGTCTGGCGTGCTGCCGATCACTGCTAATCAGTCAGCACAGCAGTACTCCCCACCCAGCAGGCACTGGGGAAAAGTAAGTTAACCCCCTCTCAGGCCCCTAGTGTGTACCTGGTGGCTGAAGTTACTGGAAAAAGGATAGTTGTGATGTTTGCGATGTTCCCGATGTTGGCGATCATATATTTGAAAACACCATTTTTTTTTCTTACAAATATTAATTCATTTATTTTTTTTATTAAATTATTTTTAATAAGTTGAAATACATGTTCTTCATCTACTTCACTCATAAAAAAAAATTTGATAGTTAAGTGGTTAAGGGCAGAATTTCTTGACAAATAGGCCCCTATATTTGGTAGAGAATATAGACAATAAGTTCCACTTAAGTGAATGAATAAATATTCTCTTCAAAGCACTGGATAATAATAAGTTGACACTATACAGTTTAAAACATAAAACAATACATATATTAAAACTACATTTTATTACGTATATTTTTCCTTGAAAGGGTCATTGGAACTTACTGCAGTTTGTATAATATCATATATTGAGGCCAGACATTATGAGCTTAGGCTACAAGCAGGAATGTAAAGAAATACAAGCAAAAGTATATACAGAAGTCAAAGTTTCTTTTAGGTTAGACTAGAGATTAGTCAGACAGCAGTTTGAAAATTCTTCCAAGTACATAATCAAGCTGTTTTCTTCAGGGAACGTAGGAGAAAAATATGCAAGAGTGGAGCAATAATCAAAATACTTTATACGTGTAGAGTAACAGACAAACAAGGTAATCATTATTTTTATTAAAATTCATGGTCGATGACGCAATTCTCACAAAAAAATATATATTTGTCAAGTTTTTAAGAGATTTAATACATAATAGTCTTTCCATATTATAATGATTTGTGATGCAGTAAGCATCAGGAGGAGATGTGGGAAAAATGGAACAAAACACTCTATAGTGATGGTCATAAACATAAATCACATTTACAGTCAGGTGCATAAATATTGGGACATTGACAGAATTATCATATTTTGGCCTCTATTCACCACCACAATGGCTTTGAAATGAAACAAACAAGATGTGCTTTAACTGCAGACTTTCAGATTTAATTTGAGGGTAATTACATCCAAACCAGGTGAACGGTGTAGGAATTACAACGGTTTCTATATGTGTCTCCCACTTTTTAAGGGGCCAAAAGTAATGGGACTATCAACTCAAAAGCTATTTCATGGACAGGTGTTGGCTATTCCCTCATTATTTCATTATCAATTAAGCAGGTAAAAGGTCTGGAGTTGATTCTAGGTGTGACATTTGCATTTGGAATCAGTTGATGTCGACTCTCAATATGAGATCCAAAGAGCTGTCACCATCAGTGAAGCAAGCCATAATTAGGCTGAAAAATCAAAACAAACCCATCAGAGAGATAGCAAAAACATTAGGTGTGGCCAAATCAACTGTTTGGAACATTCTTAAAAAGAAAGAACGCACCGGAGAGCTCAGCAACACCAAAAGACCCGGAAGACCACAGAAAACAACTGTGGTGGATGACAGAAGAATTATTTCCCTGGTGAAGAAAAACCCCTTCACAACAGTTGGCCAAATCAAGAACACTCTCCAGGAGGTAGGTGTATATGTGTCAAAGTCAACAATCAAGAGAAAACTTCACAAGAGTGAATCTAGAGGGTTCACCACAAAAACAGGAAGACCAGATTAGAGTTTGCCAAACAAAATCTAAAAATGCCATTACAGTTCTGGAACAACATCCTATGGACAGATGAGACAAAGATCAACTTGTACCAGAGTGATGGGAAGAGTATGGACAGGGAAGCATGGTGGTGGTAGTGTCATGGCGTGGGCATGTACGGCTGCCAATGGAACTGGTTCCCTTGTATTTATTGATGATGTGACTGCTGACAAAAGCAGCAGAATTAATTCTGAAGTTTTTCGGGCAATATAATATGCTCATATTCAGTCAAATGCTTCAGAACTCATTGGACGGCGCTTCACAGTGCAGATGGACAATGAACCGAAGCATACTGCAAAAGCAACCAAAGATTTTTTTAAGGCTAAAAAGTGGAATGTTATGCAATGGCCAAGTCAATCCCCTGACCTGAATCCGATTGAGCATGCATTTCACTTGATGAAGACAAAACTGAAGGGAAAATGCCCCAAGAACAAGCAGGAACTGAAGACATTTGCAGTAGAGGCCTGGCAGAGCATCACCAGGGATGAAACCCAGTGTCTGGTGATGTCTATGCGTTCCAGACTTCAGGCTGTAATTGCCTGCAAAGGATTTGCAACAAAGTATTAAAAAGTGAAAGTTAGATTTAGGATGGTTTAGTTTGTCCCATTACTTTTGGCCCCTTAAAAAGTGGGAGGCACATATAGAAACCGTTGTAATTCCTACACCGTTCACCTGATTTGGATGTAATTACCCTCAAATTAAATCTGAAAGTCTGCAGTTAAAGCACATCTTGTTTGTTTAATTTCAAAGCCATTGTTGTGCATTCACAAATTTGGCATATGATTAGTTAATAAATAATATAATACAGTCACAGACATAATAAACAGTTTGGAGGCAGACCTATTTAAATGGAATCCAATAATATAATGTGAAATCTTTATATTTACAATGGTAAATAAACATGGGACAGTTAACAATAGCAATGGCAGCTAAAGGGACAAACTGAGATGGAAAGGTTTGTGCAATGAGAGAAGGGAGAGAGAGATATAGGGCTCTATTTATTAACATTATTTTTACTAAAATAAAGTGAAAAAGGGTGTTTTCACACCCTTTTCACATTATTTTAGTTTCACATAAATTTAATGAAGGGCAATTGAAGTAGAATTTGTAAAATTCTACTCCAAACCCTAATTATCAAATTTTTAGTAAGCAGATCGCATTTCCCATCATTGTAATGGGAAATGTGATCTGACCATAGTTACTAAAAATAAAATGTGAAAAAATACAGGGGGAAGCCCTGTGATAATAACACCGCTTGGAGATGGTGTTATCCAGGGTTTGCCCTGGTTCCCTGACTCCTGCCCTACTCTAACAGGCAGAGCAGAGTTGGGAGACGGGCCCCAGTGATCAGCTGTGTGGTCTAACCAGACCACTAGCTGATCATTGCAAAAATAAAAATAGTTAACAAAAAAAACGTTCCTGTATCCAGGCAGATCGGTGCTCCGGTGATGTCCTCTGGGGCTCTAGACAGCTGGTATCCTGGTTCCAGTATGTGCGTGTGTGTGTGTGTGGGGAGGTTTGGTGAGTTGGTTGGTGCATGTGCGGGTACCCTCTCACTGTAATTTTTTGCGAATTATACAGTGAGAAGATTGTGGACGTAAGCTTTTTGACAAATCCCTGTGATATTTGCTAAATTTGCAATGCAAATTTAGGTAAAAATATCACACTACAACCAGATTTTAGTAAATAGGGCGAGCGAGAGAGAGAGAGAGAAAATAAATTATCAAGCGAAGAATTGTATGAATATACAGTATACATCAGTGTCATTAATCTGTGTCCTTAGGTCACAAATCAGTTCATTTCTTTACTTCTCTTTAGCAAAGAATAATATTCCTCTTTTGTTGGGTTTAATTTGCCATTAATGATAAAATATATACCGTAATAAATAATTGTTAGTGTGTTCTAGTGAATGTTAGTGTGTTCTAGTTCGTGAGGACTGTAAGGGGTCTATTTACAAAGTCTTGGATGGAGATAAAGTGAATGGAGATAAAGTACCAGCTAATCAGCTCCTAACTGCCAAGTCACAGGCTGTGTTTGAAAAATTACAGTTAGGAGCTGTTTGGTTGGTACTTTACCTCCGTCCACTTTAACTCCATCCAAATCTTAGTAAGTAAACTCCTTAGTTAAGAAGACTTGTCACATACTTTTCAACTTTGCATATCAGTTTTTCCTAGTGAACTGTATAGAACAAGTAGAAAGACTTTAGGTCACTAGACGATATTTTGCACGATTCGCCCGATTTCGACGCATTGAAATGACAAATCATGTAAAACATGTGCAAATTGTGAGTGTCCACTCACGATAACGATGCGCGTACCCATGGGTCATCCATCGTATCTTCAGATCTTGCCTACAGCAGGCAAGATTTGCCAATCTCGTACACGATTTTGTGCAGATTGTTATTTTGGCACGATCTATCGTCCGTTCTGCGTCACTTGAGTGATAAATGCATGACCCACTGACCACCAATTTGTGCTTGCCCCTGTCCACCAATGTGTATAAATGCATGACCCACTGACCACCAATTTGCGCAAACCCCTGATCACCAATGTGTATAAATGCATGACCCACTGACACCAATTGTGCCCACCCCTGACCACCAATGTATATAAAATAAATGCATGACACACTGACCACCAATGTGTGACCAGTCCTATCGTGCATATAACCCTGACCACTAAGGGGCACATACAATTGGGCGCGAGGTTTAGCGAGTTAAAAACCTCATGCACATCACACCCAATTCGGAATACCGCGGGTATGCTTGCTCCCACTACCCGCGGTATTCAATTTTAAAAATAGTGGTCGCGGGGTTTTCAGCTCTGACAACCCTGCGCCGCGTAAAATAAAAAAAAAAAAAAAAACACCTACCGGGCAGGGGGTTTCCGCGGCTTCCAGTGGCTTCCCTTCTCTCTTCTTACTGGAGAGGGGGCTGCTGGGAGTCCTGGGGGCTGATGGGAGGAGCAAGGGCTGCTGGGAGATGTAGTTCTCCCAGGACCCATTCCGGGGGGGCCACACACACCGCACTCGTGGTCACACACACACACACACACTCATTCACGTACACACACTCACTCACTCATACACACATACATACACCACACACACTGACATACTCACCCTGCTGCAGAAGAGCTGGCTCCCGACGCTGGATGCAGAAGAAGATGCAGAAGACAGCGCTGAGGAAGGTGAGTAATTAATGACTAATTAAGCTAATTGGATATTTCCAATTGCTTAATTAGTCCTCAGGGGGGGTGCCGCGGGGGTCAGAGCAAGTCCCAGTGATTTTTCCTTAAATCATCGATTTTAGGAAAAATCACGCTTGCTCAGGAGGTGCATGGAAAAAAATCTCCCGATGCGTGTTTTTAAAAAAACCATGCACCTAATAGAATAGCAAAAAACCCGCACCTGCAGGAAAAACCTTGCAGGTGCAGGTTTTTTGCTATTCTCGCACACAATTGAATATGCCCCTCTATGTATTTGGTGTACTACTGAACCACAAAAAAGTGTATATACATTTTTTTTTTAAATAAACATTATAATGCATATTATACACTTATTCAAATAATAAAAGTATTCTAATTAAAATTTTATTTTGAAATCCCAACAAAAATTTAAAGTCCACATTAAAACACCGTAACATTAATACACCATTAACTCACCATAACATTAAAACACCATAACTTAACTCAACATTAAAAATGCTATAACTATAACATTAAAAACTACAATATACGGCAATATTAAAAATACTATAAAAAAATCAAACTCTTTAAAAATCACAAAAAATATTTAACACAAATGTCCATTTAATAAATTTTTTGTTTTGTTTTTCTCATAGATATGTCTTTGGATAAGGAACAAGATTTCATAACTGGCTTCCTTGAGCTTTACCAAGCCAAGGAATGTCTCTGGAGAGTGAGCTGTTGGGACTAAACAACAATACCAAGAAGCTGTTGGTGTTGGAGGAGTTGGCCCAATTTAATAATCAGTACTACAGTGTCGAGGGAGAAGATCCCTCAGAACCATGTTTGTGAAAGAGAGAAAGAAGGTCGAAGAGTCCCAAAGGTCTGGAGCCACCCCACCCCACCTTGAGGTACTATAATTTGATATACTTTCCTCTGGAGCAAGAGCCTCAGTGAGGATCAGTTGTACCTGATGGCCGAGCGAGAAGGAGAGGAGGAGGCAGCCAAAGATGTCGGCGAGATATCCGAGGCAGGTTTGGTAAGAAGAGACACAGTTCATACACACCATGCTTTTTTATTTTTAAATTCACATTCTTTACTGTCCCTAAATGTCCACTCCACTTTATCTGAGACAGTCCTGCTGCCATGGCACTGCCCCCAGTCCATTAAAATAGGCCAAGTATTCCTCCCTCACCTGTTTTGCCCATGCAGTCCCCATGTCCCCATGTATTGCAGTCCAGGTGTTGCCAGAGATGATAATTGGACAATCTCCTCTGGCTGGTCTAGGTCTTCTGGCATAGGTGTGCCTGATGTCCTTTGTTGGTGGTTTTACGCCTGAGAAAGTTGTGTAGGACACAGTCTATTTTGTCCACGCAAAGGTTTATGGAGGTGTGAAAGATCCGGAAGCGGTTGCTGAGAATTCCAAAGGTGTTCTCCACAGTATGGCATGCCCTGGAAAGCCTGTAATTGTTGATGCACTTCTCTTTGGTCAGGCCCCTTTACGCATATGGCTTCATGATATTCTCATGCAAACACCTCGTCAGCCACAAAGACAAAATTTAGGCCGTGCTTGGTTTCCTCCACAGTAGGCAAGTTAAGGATCTTGGAGGTGAGCCTCTTGTAGATTGCCATCTGATTGAAGGACCCACCATCCGAAGCACGGCCATTCTTGCCAACATCCACGCACAGAAATGCGTAATTGGCATTCACCACTGCCATGAGAACGTTACTGAAATACCCCTTATAATTATAATAGTAGGATCCGATGTTGGCAGGTGGTGTTATGTGGATATGTTTCCCATCTATGGCTCCCCCACAGTTAGGGAAATTCCAACCCCTTTTGAAATCCTCAGCTATGGTTTTCCACTCCTCCATGGTTGTAGGAAGCTAGAAGGAATGAAAATATTGGTTAAAACATGATCATTAATCTCGATACAGGTTGTTAACTACGACCCGCCATGGTTACTTTGAACACAACTGCTTTTATTTATTTTTTATGGGTTTATTTATTTTAATTGATGAAAGCTTTCTTACTTTCTGGATTGTACTCGTTTTTTCAGGCATTTTTTTGTATATCAATATTCAATGATATATGACAGTTCTATTCAGATGTTTTCTTAACTGTGGGCCTAATTCAGACCCGCTCGCGAGCGCTGAGCGCTCGCAAGCAGGTCGATGGTGTCCTAATGCGCATGCGCACTATCTTCATAGTGCAAAAAGTTTATTTAAAAGTTAGATGCACATACAACAATAGTGCCTGTACCTATAATAAAACTGTGTGGGCCTGATACCACATGGTTTAGTATGAACACATCCACCAGCAATCAGCTCCTATCGCAACCTTCAGCAAGTTCTGGGTGCCGCCGACGCCTGCTGGATGCAGGTCCCGCCGGATCACTACACCGCATCTCAGAAGCAGGGAGCCGTGCTTGGAAGGTACACAGATCGTCACAGAGCTCCTCCCTAACGCGTTTCATCACAGACTTCGTCAGAGAGATGGGCTCTGTGACGTACAACAACCCTTTTAAGCCATGAAACAGTCTCATCAGGAAAATTAATTCCTCTCATGTGAGCGGTCCATTCCTTTCATGCTCACACACCTTAAACTCATTAGTCTCCTCAGCGGGTGCAGCACATTCATTTTAGCCGTTTGTTAAATGGATGATATTCTCATAAAATATACAACATAAAATCTTATAGCTAAAAGATCCCAATATGTAGAGACCAAATGACATGCTAATTAAAATAAAATATCAAAAGGACATATCCTCGGATTCACATATCTACTGATACATATCAATTCTATTTCTCTAAAATAAAGAGAAACCCCTAGGCCGTCCCATCATATCTGGTATAGGGTCTTTGACTTCTAGACTCTCTGAATTTGTAGATGTCTACATCAAAAAATATGCACTTTTATTAGACTCATATATCAGTTACTCCACACATATTCTACAAATAATAAATGAGATACAATGGAGTCCGGAATATAAATGGTGTACCATCGATGTTCAATCATTGTATACCTCTATCCCCCACATTAAAGGTATAGAAACAATTAAGACAACATTGTTAAAAGATCCCGAGATATCAGGAGATCTGAGAGAGTTTATATGTACCTGTCTAGATTTTGTATTGAAAAGGAATTATTTCATGTTTCTAGATGAATGGTACCTCCAGACCTGCGGAATGGTGATGGGGATGATTTGCGCCCCAAGTCTTGCCAATATATATATATAGGAGATTGGGAGCAACATGTATTGGTAGGGAACATGTTGGAGCACGTGGTGGTCTATAAAAGATTCATAGTCAACATCATTATAGTGTGGAATGGGGATAAGGATCAGTTCAAGGAATTCATGAACGATATTAGCCAAAATGAGTATAATTTACAGTTTACATATACTTATGATGAAAAGAGAGTGGAGTATCTGGATCTGGTGTTTGATACCACGAATTTTGCTAGAACCAATAGAATAGAGACATATAAATTTTTTAAAAAGATTGATAGCAACAGCTATTTAGATTTTCAGAGCTGCCATCTCCCACAGTGGAAAACAAATATTCCGTTTTCCCAATTTTTAAGATTGCAAAGAAACTGTGACTCATTAGAATGTTTTGATGATCAAGTTAGTATCTATCAGACAAGATTTGAAGAACGGGGTTATCCAAATGAATTAATAGAAGCATCTAAAAATAAAGCAAGAGAAAAAAATAGGGGGGAATTATTGCACTGTAAAGATAAAAATTAGGAGAAACAATTTTTGTGTCCATTTGTAACACAATATAATAGCCAGGAGAAAGAAATTAAAAAGGTTCTAAGAAAAAACTGCCATTTATTAAAAATAGATCAGATACTCGATGAAGTTCTACCAGAGCAACCTGAGATCTTATATAAGAAAGCAAAAAGTGTTAAATCTTTGGTGTCAAAAAGTTGTTTGGAAGTAATTCCACAAAGTTCACAAAAATCGAGAAATAGCTTTTTGGGTAATGTAAAAGGTTTCTTTACTTGTGGTAGTTGTAAAATTTGTAACCTTGGGGAAAATAAAGCAAAGAAATTTTGGAACGTAAATCTAAGTAAATCATATGAGATCAATTCTTTGATAAATTGCAATTCCACATTTGTAGTGTATTTACTCACCTGTCCGTGTGGACTTAAATATGTGGGCAAGATGAAGAGGATGTTAAAGTTGCGGATATTAGAACACACCCGCAACATAAAGAATAAAGTTATAAACCATAGCGTCCCACGTCATTTTTATGCAATGCCACAATAGTGATCCAACAGGTATGAAATTTAAAGGTATTGAAATAGTACATACTGATAAGAGAGGTGGTGATAGGGAGAGATCCCTTCTAAAACGGGAGACATATTAGATCGTCACCCTGGGAAATCTAGTACCCAAAGGACTGAATGAAGGAGTACAAATTACTCAGTTTTTAAGCTGATACAATGTGGGTAACGAGTGTGACTAGGAGACAGTGTTGCACCAGTGTGGTGACTCACATGTTCATAATAAAGGGTAGAACTATGAATGATTAGGAGTGTTCTAATTTCAATATGAGTGCTGACACACAGTAATTGAATTGTTTAATCCTATGTCATTATTCGGTGTATTTCTTCTTTAATTCTTTATATGATCACTTCCCCAATATGTTTTCATGGTCTTTTAGTTTAATCTAGTCGCTGATATATGTTCTGGCATTTTTATTGTTTTAAGTAATGCATAATTGAGGTTATAATGAACTATAGAGAAATAGAATTGATATGTATCAGTAGATATGTGAATCCGAGGATATGTCCTTTTGATATTTTATTTTAATTAGCATGTAATTTGGTCTCTACATATTGGGTCTTTTAGGTATAAGATTTTATGTTGTATATTTTCTGAGAATATCATCCATTTAACAAACGACTAAAATGAATGTGCTGCATCTTGTGACGATCTGTGTACCTTCCAAGCACGGCTCCCTGCTTCTGAGATGCGGTGTAGTGATCCGGTGGGACCTGCATCCAGCAGGCGTCGGCGGCACCTGGAACTCGTTGAAGGTTGTGGTAGGAGCTGATTGCTGGTGGATGTGTTCATACTAAACCATGTGGTATCAGGCCCACACAGTTTTATTATAGGTACGGGCACTATTGTTGTATGTGCACCTAAATTTTAAATAAACTTTTTGCACTATGAAGCGCCCTCTCTTTTCATTGTAGATAAAGTTTTTTCCTTGAGGGATATTAAGGATTGAAGAGAGGAGTAGCGGTTTCAAAGATTGGAGACCTAGTGCATTAATACGTTTTGGACATTTGTTCTGTGGACATTAATGTGTGGATGTTCTATTACTGTATAATAGATACAAGGCGCACCTGATTATTATTTTTGCACACCTTTTAATGTGTGTATACTTTTTTGTGAATTTAATATTATTGCGATCTATAGATGTTTTGATATATGTGATTGTATTTGTTTATTAATTAAACACGCGATTAATGTAAACCAGACTTCTATTAGGGAGTTTTATTATCCATGCTTAGACTAGTGCAATTTTTTTGTTTGTTAACTCCTGGAAGGTGTCGTCATCCATGCGCAGGAAGTTGTAGTAGTCATCAGGGTTGTTCTCCCGAACCTCCATCAGCAGTGACATGTGAGAGCAAGTCTCCCTCTGCAGCAGCCACTCCTTCATCCAGCATGCTCTCCTCCTTGGCTGGGCCCTCTCATTCACCATCTTAGCCCCAGCATAGGCTAGCAGAACTCTATAGCGATAAGGATCCATCGCCACAGAATGCAGGATAGGGTGTAGTATAGAAACACTTTGTTTAGCCAGGCAAAACAAAGCAGAGCACAATAGCAATGTACAGCGTTCAGCCTCACTAGTCACAGAGCAGAAGTGCACAGACCTAAAATGGCACCTGCTTTATATACCCCCTAGTTAGGCCCACCCATAATTAAAATATTGCAGAAATCTTTAAAATAATCGTCAGGTCTTGGTAAGCTAACAATATATCGTGCACAATCTAATGATTTGCAAATTGTTAATGATGCACGATAGATCGTTAGATCATTGGTTAGATTGTACACATTTTAGCACCATATCATGTCCTGGAGTGCCGGTGAGCTGCCGGGGAGAGTTCAAGGGAAATCGTTCATAATATCGCATCGTCGGCACATCGTCTAGTGTGTACCCACCATTTAAGAACTACAATTCCCAGATTAAAGCTTTAATCACAGAGCACATGAACAGCTCACTGACTATAAATCAGGAATATTGATACAAATTAGAAATGTGTGGATTCGGTTTTACTTGGTTCTTTTCGCCAAAATTATCGCAAGTTCGTATTAGATCGGATTTCTCTTATTGGCTATCCAAAACGCTCGACAGCTGGATAGCCAATATGATGTCATTTTTGAGATCCGAACATATCCGAGTAAAACGGAACCGCACATCTCTAATACAAATCATCTTCATTTACATACTACCTCACATTAATTTTCACTTCTCCCTCGCATGCACTTTAGAGCTAATATGCAAACAAGCCTTGAAATGATTTGAGTGCTTGCTGAGCCTCCATTGCAGAGAATGCTGCCAGGATTCAGAATATCATGTCAAAAATTAAATATGAAGTTTTAAGTTTTCATATTGGTCATTATTTTGTATAGTAGTTACCTACAGTATCTGGCAGTCAAGTACGGATTGAGACGCTATAAAATGCTCATTCACTATACATCACTCAGCTCCCTGCTCAGAACCCGCATGTTAGCAATGTTATGCATGGTCTATAAAACCACATTACCATGTATCTCATCTGCCTCTCTTATACTCTGTGATGTGCTACTGTATATTTCAGATTTCATTAGACAAGAAAGCTCCATGGAAACATGCTTTAGACACTCATCAAGAGGCTGGTACAGAGTTGGAAGCAAAATGTGCTTAAATTACTCTAAAATAGAAAAGCAATACAACCAAAACATAAAGGGGCCTATTCATCATTACATAATTATCACTAGTAATAATTAGGGATGAGCGGGTTCGGATTTCTGAATTCCGAACCCCCCCGAGCTCCCCCGATCCGAGTCGTATCCGAGTCAGGCACGACTTTTCCCGCCTGACTCGGAACTGAAATCAAGGCAAAACGGCATCTTCTCGCCTTCCGGATCTCACAGGTTTTGGATTCTATAAAAGGTCCCCGCTTTGGCGCCATTTCTCACTCCGGCTGTGGACAGTGAAGAGGGAGGGTGGGAGCTAGGGCTGGCTGGGCTGTGTTGTGCTGCTGTTGTCCATAGGGGCTGTGACCACTCAGTCCATAGGGGCTGACTGGGCTGTGTTGTGCTGCTGTTGTCCATAGGGGCTGGCTGGGCTGTGTTGTGCTGCTGTCATAGGGGATGGCTGGGCTGTGTTGTACAGTCAGTTGTCCATAGGGGCTGTGTCCACACCAAAGTCTATAGGGGCTGGCTGGACTGTGTTGTGCAGTGTCCCATAAAGGCTGTAGTCCTAGAGGGGTGCTGTAGTGTTGTCCAGGGGGTGATCTGTGCATTAGGGGTGCTTCCCCAAAGTGCACTCCAAAAAAAAAATTTTTTTTTTCTGTGTTTGTGAATTGTGTGCACAGTAGCCGCACGTACATCAACAAAGTAACGCCAAGCGTGCGCCTGTTTCATAAGTAAAGGGCCAGCTGCCTTGACCGATAAAGGGTGCTTTAACCCCCAAAGTGCACTCCAAACAAAATAAAAAAATATTTCCTGTGTTTGTGAATTGTGTGCACTGTGGCAGCATGTGCATCAACAAAGGAGCAGTGCCAAGCGTGCGCCTGTGTCCAATAAGTAAAGGGCCAGCTGGCTTGTCCATTAAAGGGTGCTGTAACCCCTAAAGTGCACTCCAAACAAAATAAAAAAATATTTTCTGTGTTTGTGAATTGTGTGCACTGTGGCCGCATGTGCATCAACAAAGTAGCGCCAAGGGTGCGCCTGTAACATAAGTAAAGGGCCGGCTGGCTCGTCTGTTAAAGGGTGGTGTAACCCCCAAAATGCACTCCAAACCAAATAAAAAAATATTTTCTGTGTTTGTGAATTGTGTGCACTGTGGCAGCACGTCATCAACAAAGGAGCAGCACCAAGCGTGCGCCTGTGTCCCATAAGTCTGTTATAGGGTGGTGTTACCCCCAAAGTGCACTCCACAAAAAATAAACAATTCTTTTTTTTCTGTGTTTGTGTGCGAAATGTATGCGCAGTAGCCGCACGTGCATCAACACAGCAGCAGCGCCAAGCGTGCACCTGTGTCATAAGTCAAGGGCCGGTTTGGACATCTGGTCCAGACTGAAGGACGTGCCAACAATGTCAATTTCTGACATGTCTACTGTCACTGCATATGATACTGTCACCACTGACAGAATGGTGAAGGAATTATTTTCTGTTTGTGAATTGCGTGCACTGTGGCTGCACGTGCATCAACAAAGGAGCAGCGCCAAGCATGCACCTGTGTCATAAGTAAAGGGCTGGATGGCTTGTCTGTTAAAGGGTGCTGTAACCCCCAAAGTGCACTCCAAAAAAAATTAAAAATTCATCTTTTTTTTCTGTCTTTGTGAATTGTGTGGGCTGTAGCTGCACCTGCATCCTCAAAGCAGCAGCGACAAGCATGCGTCTGTCTGTTAAAGGGTGGTGTAACCCTCAAAGTGCGCTCCACAAAAAATTAAAAATTCATCTTTTTTTTCTGTCTTTGTGAATTGTGTGGGCTGTAGCCGCACCAGCATCCTCAAAGCAGCAGCGACAAGCGTGCATCTGTCTGTTAAAGGGTGGTGTAACCCCCAAAGTGCACTCCAACCAAAATAAAATAATCTTTTTTTCTGTGTTTGTGTGTGAAATGTATGCACAGTAGCAGCACCTGCATCGTCAAAGCAGCAGAGACAACCATGCGTCTGTCTGTTAAAGGGTGGTGTAACCCCCAAAGTGCACTCCAACAAAAATAAAACATTTTCTTCTGTGTTTGTGAATTGTGTGCACCGTACGTGCATCAACAAAGGAGCAGCGCCAAGCATGCGCCTGTGTCCCATAAGTCTGTTAAAGGGTGGTGTAACCCCCAAAGTGCACTCCACAAAAAATAAACAATTCTTTTTTTTCTGTGTTTGTGTGCAAAATGTATGCGCAGTAGCTGCACATGCATCAACACAGCAGCAGCGCCAAGCATGCACCTGTGTCATAAGTCAAGGGCCGGTTTGGACATCTGGTCCGGACTGAAGGACATGCCAACAATTTCTGACATGTCTACTGTCACTGCATATTATACTGTCACCATTGACAGAATGGTGGAGGATTACATCGGTGACAGCATCCAAGTAGGCATGTCAGGCAGTCCGTACCTGTACTGGTAGGAAAAAGAGGCAATTTGGAGGCCCCTGTACAAACTGGCTCTATTTTACCTGAGTTGCCCCCCCTCCAGTGTGTACTTCGAAAGAGTGTTTAGTGCAGCCAGCAACCTTGTCAGCTAAAGGCGTAGGAGGTTGCTTCCACAAAATGTGGAGAAGATGATGTTCATAAAAATTAATTGTCAACTCTTCCAGGGAGATCAGCCTCCAGAACGTACAGAGGGACCTGTGGTGGTGGATTCCAGCGGGGACAAATTAATACTCTGTGAGGATGAGGATGTACACAACACTGAAGAGGGTGAGGAATCGGTGGATGAGGAGGATGAGGACGACATCTTGCCTCCGTAGAGCCAGTTTGTGCAGGGACAGATTAATTGCCAGCTTGTTTTGTGGGGGCCCAAACAAACCAATCATTTCAGCCACAGTCATGTGGCAGACCCTGGCGCTGAAATGATTGGTTTGTAAAAGTGTGCATGTCCTGTTTATACAACATAAGGGTAGGTGGGAGGGCCCAAGGACAATTCCATCTTGCACCTCTTTTTTTTCTTTGCATTATGTACTGTTTGGGGCCTAGTTTTTCAAACTGCCATCCTGTCTGCCACTGCAGTGTCACTCCTAGATGGGCCACGTGTTTGTGCCGCCCACTCATGTCGCTTAGCATAGTCATCCAGCTACCTCGGTGCAACCTTTTGGACATAAAAACACTATTGTGAGGTGTGAGGTGTTCAGAATAGACTGGAAATGAGTGGAAATTAAGGTTATTGAGGTTAATAATAGCATAGGAGCAGAAAAACCCTCAAATTCTGTGATTTTAGCTGTTTTTATGCTTTTTTTCAAAAAAATACAGATCCAAAACACAAAACCCAGAACCCAAAACACGGAAGGGTGGTTTTGGCAAAACCAATCCAGATCCAAAACACGAAGAAAGATCCAGATCCAAAACCAAAACACGAAACGTGGCCCATGCACACCCCTTGTAATAATTATGTTTTAATCTCATTGCAGTTTTAAAAGATGTTATGGAGGCATTCATCATGCCCTCCTAACAAAAGTATCACTTTCGAAAAACTGCTCTTTTTGTGGAGTCAGCTTTTCGGAAAAGTGATACTTCTCCGATTTATCTGTGCAGTCTCCCCTACCAGCCAGCTGCCTCTGCCCCGTGTCTTACCTCTCCCAGCCCGCAGCCTCTGCCTCCCTCCTTTCCCCGTGTCTCCTCTCTCTGAGCTCCCCTGCCTGCAGCATGTCCCCAGTTTCTCTGCTCTCCCTGCACCTACCCGCACTTGCTCCCTGCATCTCCCCCCTCACTGACTGCATTTTCTGCCCGTGTCTCCCCCTCACTGCCACGGCCTCCTATCCAGGGCCGAACTGGCCATCGGGCACTTCTGGCAAATGCCAGAAGGGCCGATGGCCAAATGGGCCGCTTTGGCTGAGCACAGGCTCACCCGGCAGTACAACCTCCCGGGCGGCGCCTTGCTCAGTAAACAGATTGTACGAATGTGCGACCGTGTCATGACACAGTGACATCATCATGCTGCGTCATGATGCGGCCGCGCGTTCCTGAAATCTTCTTGCTGAGCACGACGGGGTACGGGAGGTTGTACTGCCACCACCAGGGCCACGCACACAGCCGCACTGAAGAGTCCGGACACCGGCTGAGACCGGCCTCCGCGTCCTGCTGCTGGCTGCACTTGTCAATCTGTCCGGGCTGTCCTCTCTCTGGACGGTGGTTGGGGCCAGGCTGTCCACTCCCATCTGCCATGCCTGCCCTCCGAACTGGGCACTGACTGGGCAGGATCATGAGGCAAGCAGGGAGATGTGCTGTGCTGCGCTGCGCATGTGCTTGTTGCAGCTTCACCAGGTAACTGCACCTCCACGGGGGAAGCAGGGTGAAGGGGGGGGGTGAGCAGCATGTGTAAATAATTTCAGTTGTGCGGGGTGCAGTGTTGGGGCCTGGGGGGTGCACGCGGAGCATGCGCTATGTCATTTGGGGGGGTGTGCAGCATGTAGTATCTCTGTCTCCCTCGCCCCCTTCCATCTCCCCCTCCCGTCTCAGTGTCTCTCTCCCCCTCCCGTTTCCCTTTCCACCTCTCCCCCCTTCCTGTCTCTGTCTCCCCCTCTCCCGTCTCCCCCTCTCCCGCCTCCCCCATCTCTCCCTCTTCCGTCTCCCGTCTCACTCTCCCCCTCCTGTCTTCTCTCTCTGTCTCCCCCTCTCCTCTCTGTCTCCCTCTCCCCCCCTTCCTCCCCCCCTTCCTCTCTCTCTCTCCCCCTCTCCCATCTCTGTCTCCCCCTCTCCCTCTCTCCCTCTTCCCCTCTCCCATCTGTCTCCCTCTGCATCTCTCCCATCTCCCCCTCTCCTCTTCTCTCTCCCAGCTTCCCCTTTCTTCTATGTCTCTCTCTCGTCTCCCCCTATTCCTCTTCTCTCTCTCTCGTCTTTCCCTATTCCTTCCTACTCTCACCCTGCTCCCTTCTCCTATGTCTTTCCTGGCCTCCCAATTCCTTCTCTCTCTCTCCCAGCTTCCCCTATTCCTTATCTCTCTCCCAGCTCACCCTATTTCTCCTATGTCTCTCTAGCTTCCTCAGTTCCTACTCCCTTTCTCTCGTCTCAACCTGTTCCTTCACTCTCTCGCGGCTCTCCCTATTTCTTCTCTCTCTTCCTACTCCCCATATTTCTCCTATGTCTCTCCTGGCTCCCCATATTCTCTCTCTCTCTACCCCAGTTCCTCCTATTCCTCCTCTCTCTCTCCTGGCTCTCCCTAATTCTCCTATGTTGGGTCCCCTCTTTCCTTCTCTCTCCCCAGCTGCCCAAATTCCTACTCTCCTTTTCTCCTGGCTCCCCCCTTTCCTCCTCTCTTTTTCCTGTCTCTCTATTCCTTTAAGTATGTTGCTATTTCAAACCAGCAGATCCATGTAGTATTAATATTGTATACAATATATTGTTTATTATATTTCTATTTTATAATATTTATGTGCAAAACGTGAAAAAGGGACACTACTGTGTGACGTAACGTGACTATGGGGCACTACCGTGTGACGTAATGTGAAAAGGGACACTACTGTGTGATGTAATGTGAAATATTAGGTGGCTACGCCCCTTCCCAGCAAAACTACACCTGAATTTTTTGCACGCGCTCTCCCTGCTTCCCCTATGGTTGGCAGCACAAATGCTCTTTTGTTAAAATGTGTAGTTGTGGCTCTGCTTTGGTGTGCACAGAGGTGTCCTCTGCATTCAGCACCCCTGCCCTAAAAAAGTCCTACAGTGAATACTATCTAATCTTCTACAACTGCTAAAATATCGCTTGGGAAAATGCTTTCCCCTTTCTTGTGTATGACCTACACCAGTGAAGTGCCAGCTTTACCTATAGATATCTGTCCAATCTGTCTGGTGGGAAAGAAAATCTGGTCCATTTTCCAGCATCTGGGAGCAAATTTCTATTGTTATTTGCTCCCATACATTCCCAGATTTTCTCTCCCACCACATGAATTGGGCAGATATATCTATAGGTGTGTATATAGCTTAACTGAACCAACACAATACCAAATGTTTGACTCCCATGCAGGATGTGCTCTGTTGTATGTATTTTAATAGATAATAATGTGTCTGTTGTTCTAATATTAATTACATTTGTAAGAGCATAGACTAAGAAGTGGGAGGGGTCAGGAAGGAGTCTATGCCAGGAGACAGATGCTGACGCGAGGTGGGCCTGTGTGCTCTTTAAATGCCAGGGCCTATTTTTGGTCCCTTTCCGGCCCTGCTCCTATGCCTCCTCAGTACCTGACCACCTCTGCATGTCTCCCCCTCACTGCCCCGACTGTGTCCTCCAATGTCCCAGTGCCCCCCTCCTGAGTGTGTCTGACCCCCCTGCCTGATCCAAACCCCCCCCCTTGATACTCCTGACCTCCCCCGTCATTGCAAACTCTCTCCAGGCTCCCTCTTACCTGTCTCCATGTCTTCTGCTGGTGGTGAGTCCAGCAGAAGCAGTGTGGGCACATGTCTGCAGAGCGGCTCGACAGTGCAGACACAGCAGGGAAGGATCTTAATAGATCCATCTGCTGTGGCTGGCAGGTATTTCTTCACAGGCTGCCGTGTAAACAACAACCTAAGAAGATTATCAGGGGCTGAATGCAATCTCAGGATGGTGTTCAGTAACACCATCAAGTTCCGAATAAATGCTTTTTCGGAATGTGATGAATAGCCCCGAGACTTATTTTTTACAAAAGTATGTGAAAATGTTAATTTTCACTTACTTTTGTGAAAAATAAGTGATGATGAATAGGCCCCAAAGTATTTAGGCAATACTCACGTGTATAGAGGTAAACATCTTGTCCACCTCAGACACATTTTCGCCAAAAAAAGACACTCAGTGCTAGCAGAGTCTCACGGGACCAGACGCGCTGAGATGGGCTGCTTGGCCCGACTGCAGCAAAGATGAGTGAGGACACACCTGTATGCATAAACACACTCTAACAGTACATGGCCTATATCTAAACGTCCATTTCCTCCCCATCCCTTCTCTCAAGCAGCAGGCGGGCGTATAATCATGCTTATAAGTGTGTTCACTATGTGTGACCATTATGTTGTATCATTAAGAGCGGGGAAAGGATTTGTTTCTGTTTTTTGTGGAAAACTCCATAAAGTTGGACATAAATGGACATATATTGTATATTAAAATACTTTACATATAGAAAAAGTGTTTTGTGACCTCACAAACAGAGAAATATTTCCCAGCTAACGCACTCACCACCAATGTATGTGTAACGTAATAAAAAACCTCATTGAAGAAATAGTGTACAAAGAAAATGTATGTGAGTGCCAATGTATACAGTATATCAGAGGCGTCACTGGGTGTGGTGACACCCCGTGCAGAATTTATTGGCTTCTGGTAGGAGTCGAAGGAGGCATGGCCTTGCGCCTGAGAGGTCATGCTCCCTGATGTATGCTGTTTTGGGTTCATGACCGCATGTCAAGCCCCCAAGGGGCTTGGCCAGTGCTCCTGGAGCTGCTGGGAAGCTCTGCTTGGTGACATCATTCACTCTGCTATAGTATTTTGGTGTCACCCTCTGGGATGGTGTCACCTGGTGCACCCCCAAACCCCCCTAGTGTCGCCACTGCAGTGTATACTTTTATATATTTATGGAAAACTGCTAAAATACTGATACATGAATCCAGTAGCAAGCAGTAGAAAGTACATTACATTAATGGAGTTTGCCCTAAACTGGACATTGTAACATATTTCTGTCACTCTGGGTTCTATTCATCATTGCCTAAAATTATTTGGACATAATTAGGTTTAGAACTCTCATTGAGCTCTACCTAATTACCAGGGGAATTCATCATTTCTTCTCTCCATAAACAGCTCTTCCAAAAAGCTGTCATTTTTGCGATTACAGCTTTTTGGAAGAGAGATAATTTTCCATGCCTGCTCCTACTTCAGCACTGCGGTTGTGCTTACTGCACAAGCTCCGCTTCCATTCACAGATGTGGCACACGCACCGTATGCATAACAGCAGCGGCAAGTATATAATAATATTTCAATTACATTTTTTTTATTTTTTAATCTTATCCCCACCGCTGGTGCTGCTGCTGCTGCAGAGTGAAGCATCTCGCCTCTGTTTGTTCCCCAGTGGTACTTGTAAGTGCATTTGCTATTTTATTAATTAACTGTTTAAAGTAAATAAACAGTTATTTAAGCACTTACAAGTGACACCAGAGACCGGACAGAGGGGAGAAATGCAGCAGCATGAAGCGATGGGGGAGGAAGCTGGCCAGGGCGGAGCGCAGAAAGGGGAGGGAGGAGGAGGGGAATCTCGCTGGGGTCCCTCTGCTTCACAAGCTGCCATGTAAATGGGGACTGTGGGCCTGATTCAGAGCTGAACGCTCTGACCAGTGCGCTCGCTCTGAATCAGGGCCCTCCTCCATGAAAATGGAGCGGCCTCCTGGCCGCTCGTATAGCTGTGGGTGTTAACCCACAGCATATGCGAGCGGCCAAAAAGATGGTCGCGATGGTCTTGACCATCGCGACCATCGGACTTGCGACGGAGACCCTGCGATAGGGTCTCCCTGCCACAAGCCCTGGAGTGATTTTGGCTCTATCAGAGCCAAAATCACTCCCACTGACATCACTAGTGTCATGGGAACACCTCCGTCTGGCAGGCACGCCCCCGGCACGCCCATCAAAGGAGGCATGCTGTCAATCAACATCGACAGCACGCCCCCTTTGGTGCGAGACACGGAGCGATGGAAAGCCCGTCGCTACCCGGGTCTCGCACATGCGCACGACGGAGCTCCCTCCGTCGTGCGCATGCGCAGTGGGGAACATCAACCCGCTTGCGAGCGTACTGACGCTCATGAGCGGGTCTGAATGACCCCCTGTGTGCCATCTGAGGATGGAGTACAGTAGCACCATCAAATTCTGAATATATATCATTTAATAAGACTAATGGGGAGTGTAGAAATCAATGCAGCAGAGCTGTAATACAGGAGATATCAGTGATACAGATGTGTCCTGCTACATTCTGGATTCCCTGACGTGGCATGTCAATACGCATTATGGCGTGCCGTACTGTATGCTGCAAAAGACTACACACCTTGCAGTACATAGTTTAACCCCTGGGTGGTGAATGCTCCACGGATGAAAACTCCAGTACTGAATACAATACTGCAGCAGTGGACGGTGATCTGTGTGAGGCTGTCCAATCACGTTCAGGCAGTGTAAACAGTCACTCCTTTAGGTGCTTGAAATGATCACTTTGTGTCAAAACTAAACCACTATGAACATTATTTCGGACCATCTGTACTGTACACTGTCACTACATTCTGTAAAGACGCCTGGCCTAAAGACGCACTTTTTCATAAAGAGAGATAATTTCAGGTATACTTTGCTCAACTTTATGCATTGATCTGCACATTCCACATCCCTTCATCTCCATGCTATAACACACATCTTTATTATACTATAAACCGATATTGACATTATACTGCACACTTTTGGTGTAAAGACGGACTCTAGACATGACATGCACAATAGGTATTATATTTGCTATGGCTGGCTTGCGTGGGCGAGTGCATAAGGTGAGCGCTTTCCAAACCTTGCGCCTTGGGTTCGAGGTCCAAAAAAAATGAATATCAGTTTTGTAAATCAGTATGTTTTAAATAAAGGATTAAATCATTTGGTGTGTGAGTCCTATGTTTTATAAGAATACATATCTACTTTGGTGTGAAGATGCATGCAAAGTAGGGGTGTGCACCGGCCACTTTTTGTGTTTTGGTTTTGGATCTGGATCTTTCTTCGTGTTTTGGATCTGGATTGGTTTTGCCAAAACCACCCTTGCGTGTTTTGGGTTCTGGGTTTTGTGTTTTGGATCTGTATTTTTTTGAAAAAAAGCATAAAAACAGCTAAAATCACAGAATTTGTAGGTTTTTCTGCTCCTATGCTATTATTAACCTCAATAACCTTAATTTCCACTCATTTCCAGTCTATTCTGAATACCTCACACCTCACAATAGTGTTTTTATGTCCAAAAGGTTGCACCGAGGTAGCTGGATGACTATGCTAAGCGACACAAGTGGGCGGCACAAACACGTGACCCATCTAGGCGTGAAACTGCAGTGGCAGACAGGATGGCATTGAAAAACTAGGCCCCAAACTGTACATAATGCAAAGAAAAAAAAGAGGTGCAAGATGGAATTGTCCTTGGGCCCTCCCACCCACCCTTATGTTGTATAAACAGGACATGCACACTTTAGCAAACCAATCATTTCAGCGCCAGGGTCTGCCACACAACTGTGGCTGAAATGATTGGTTCGTTTGGGCCCCCACAAAACAAGCTGGCAATTTATCTGTCCCTGCACAAACTGGCTCTACGGAGGCAAGATGTCATCCTCATCCTCCTCATCCACCGATTCCTCACCCTCTTCAGTGTGTACATCCTCATCCTCACAGAGTATTAATTCGTCCCTGCTGGAACCACAGGTCCCTCTGTACGTTCTGGAGGCTGGTCTCCCTGGAAGAGTTGATAATTCATTTTATGAACATCATCTTCTCCACATTTTGTGGAAGCAACCTCCTACGCCTTTCGCTGACAAGGTTCCCGGCTGCACTAAACACTCTTTCGGAGTACACACTGGAGGGGGGGCAACTCAGGTAAAATAGAGCCAGTTTGTACAGGGACCTCCAAATTGCTTCTTTTTCCTGCCAGTACAGGTACGGACTGTCTGACATGCCTACTTGGATGCTGTCACCGATGTAATCCTTTAACAGACAGACGCACGCTTGTTGCTGCTGCTTTGAGGATTCAAGTGCGGCTACAGCCCACACAATTCACAAAGACAGAAAAAAAAAAGAATATTTTTATTGTTTGTGGAGCACACTTTGAGGGTTACACCACCCTTTAACAGACAGACGCACGCTTGTCGCTGCTGCTTTGAGGATGCAAGTGCGGCTACAGCCCACACAATTCACAAAGACAGAAAAAAAAAAGAATATTTTAATTGTTTGTGTAGCACACTTTGAGGGTGTCACCACCCTTTAACAGACAGACGCACGCTTGTCGCTGCTGCTTTAAGGATGCAGGTGCGGCTACAGCCCACACAATTCACAAAGACAGAAAAAAAAAGAACAATATTTTAATTGTTTGTGTAGCACACTTTGAGGGTGTCACCACCCTTTAACAGACAGACGCACGCTTGTCGCTGCTGCTTTAAGGATGCAGGTGCGGCTACAGCCCACACAATTCACAAAGACAGAAAAAAAAAGAACAATATTTTAATTGTTTGTGTAGCACACTTTGAGGGTGTCACCACCCTTTAACAGACAGACGCACGCTTGTCGCTGCTGCTTTGAGGATGCAGGTGGAATCTAGACGGGATTTGGAACCGAGGACACACTACCTCCATCAATTGTCTAAATCCCACTGCACTAATGTCGGATACCGGACGCACGTCTAACACCAACATAGCAGTCAAGGCCTCAGTTATACGTTTTGCTTCAGGATGACTGCTGTCGTACTTCATCCTCATCGCTAGGGACTGTTGGAGGGTCAATTGTTTAGTAAAAGTAGTGATGTTCCTACTTCCTCTCTGGGATGATGAACAACTCCCAGCAGCAGCAACAGCACTAGGAGGAAGTGGTTCTTGATCTTTCCCTATTTTATTTTTATCGGAGAAAGTTTGGTCCTCCATTTATGTTATATTGATATATATACGTGCGGCTAAAGCGCACACAAACACAGAAAATATTATTTTATTTTGCTGGAGAGTAGTGCACTTTGTGGGTTACACCACCCTTTAAGAAATGAGCCAGCCGGCTCTTTACTTATGGGACACAGGCGCACGCTTGGCGCTGCTCCTTTGTTGATGCACGTGCAGCCACAGTGCACACAATTCACAAACACAGAAAATAATTTTTTTTTTGGTTTGGACTGGAGTGTACTTTCGGGGGTTACAGCACCCTTAACGGTCAAGCCAGCCGGCCCTTTACTTATGACACAGGCGCACGCTTGGCACTACTTTGTTGATGCACGTGCGGCTACTGCGCACACAATTCACAAACACAGAAAATAATTTTTTTTTTGGTTTGGACTGGAGTGTACTTTCGGGGGTTACAGCACCCTTAACGGTCAAGCCAGCCGGCCCTTTACTTATGACACAGGCGCACGCTTGGCACTACTTTGTTGATGCACGTGCGGCTACTGCGCACACAATTCACAAACACAGAAAATAATTTTTTTTTTGGTTTGGACTGGAGTGTACTTTCGGGGGTTACAGCACCCTTAACGGTCAAGCCAGCCGGCCCTTTACTTATGACACAGGCGCACCCTTGGCACTACTTTGTTGATGCACGTGCGGCTACTGCGCACACAATTCACAAACACAGAAAATAATTTTTTTTTTGGTTTGGACTGGAGTGTACTTTCGGGGGTTACAGCACCCTTAACGGTCAAGCCAGCCGGCCCTTTACTTATGACACAGGCGCACGCTTGGCACTACTTTGTTGATGCACGTGCGGCTACTGTGCACACAATTCACAAACACAGAAAATAATTTTTTTTTTGGTTTGGACTGGAGTGTACTTTCGGGGGTTACAGCACCCTTAACGGTCAAGCCAGCCGGCCCTTTACTTATGACACAGGCGCACGCTTGGCACTACTTTGTTGATGCACGTGCGGCTACTGCGCACACAATTCACAAACACAGAAAATAATTTTTTTTTTGGTTTGGACTGGAGTGTACTTTCGGGGGTTACAGCACCCTTAACGGTCAAGCCAGCCGGCCCTTTACTTATGACACAGGCGCACGCTTGGCACTACTTTGTTGATGCACGTGCGGCTACTGCGCACACAATTCACAAACACAGAAAATAATTTTTTTTTTGGTTTGGACTGGAGTGTACTTTCGGGGGTTACAGCACCCTTAACGGTCAAGCCAGCCGGCCCTTTACTTATGACACAGGCGCACGCTTGGCACTACTTTGTTGATGCACGTGCGGCTACTGCGCACACAATTCACAAACACAGAAAATATATTATTTTTTTAGCACTTGGGGGGAGCACCCCTGATGGACAGAGCACCCCCTGGACAACACTACAGCACCTCTTTAGGACTGGGACACTGCACAGGACTTTGGAGTGGACACAGCCCCTATGGAGAACTGACTGCACAACACAGTCCAGCCAGCCCCTATGGACTTTGAAGTAGTGGACAACAGCAGCACTACACTACACTACACTACACAGCCCTAACTCCCACCCTCCCTCTTCACTGTCCACAGCCGAGTGAGAAAATGGCGCCGACGTGGGTACCTTATATAGGATCCAAAACCCGCGAGACTCGGAAGGCGGGATGATGACGTTTTGCCTCGATTTCAGATCCGAGTCAGGCGGGAAAAGTCGAGCCTGATTCGGATCGGACTCGGATCGGGGGGGCTCGGGGGGGTTCGGATTTCAGAAATCCGAACCCGCTCACCCCTAATGCAAAGCATTTCATAATGACAGAGGAAGTCAAGTTTAATATTCTTATGTACTCTGCTGAACTTAATACATTGCTCTGGACTTGCCACCACCTTTCATTTTTAATTTATGCCACCCAGCTGCATTTTACTCTAAACCGCTATAGACATTGTATTGGACTCATTACGGGCCGTTCGTACTGTATACTGTTGCTACATGGTGTAAAGACACCTGGCTTAAAAACTCACAGGTACTGTAGTTTTCATAAAGAGATATCACTTCATGTTCAATACTTTATGCATTGCTCTACACTTTCCTCATTCCTTCATCTTTATATTATGACACCCAGCTGCATTAGACTATAAACCGCTATTGACATTGTATTGTACACTTTATCTGGTGTAAAGTCACTCAGTTAACATCACATACACAACAGGTGTGACTGCTGATATGGCTGGCATGTGTGGGCGAGTGGGTAAGGTGAGAGCCTTACAAAGTCGGCACCTCAGGTTCGAGTCCTGGAAAGGGACAATGTTGTTTTTTACATCACTACTTTTTTTCATTAATCTTCAATACAGGATTAAATAAAGAATTAAATCATTTGGTGTGTGAGTTACATATCAGCGTTGGCCAGAAGATGCATGCCCAGCAATGCCCAGTATTAAATAGAGACAGACTATTAAAAATCAATATTCTTAAGGAACACAGCCTAACCATTACTCAATGCATTGCTCCCTTGACACCAACTATCATTTCTGTACTATGCCACCCAGCTGCATTTTACGCTAAACCGCTATTGTACATGTTACAGGGCAGTCTATGCTGCACAGTAAACTGTCCTTACAGTACAAAATACTCTGCTGTACAGTATGTCACCTAGCTGCATTACACTCTAAAGCGCTATTGATGTTGTGTTGTACACTTTACCTGGTGTAAAGTTGCACACTTCACATCTCATACACAACAGGTGTGACCACTGATACAGCTGGTGGGTGTGAGCGAGTGGGTAAGCTGAGCACCTTACAGAATTAGCGCCTTGGGTTCGAGGCTCGGAAAGGGGCAATGTCGTTTTCTACATCAGTATTTTTTTTTTTAGTCTTCAATACAGGATTAAATAAAGAATTAAATCATTTGGTGTGTGAGTTACATATCAGCGTTGGCCAGAAGATGCATGCCCAGCAATGCCCAGTATTAAATAGAGACAGACTATTAAAAATCAATATTCTTAAGGAACACAGCCTAACCATTACTCAATGCATTGCTCCCTTGACACCAACTATCATTTCTGTACTATGCCACCCAGCTGCATTTTACGCTAAACCGCTATTGTACATGTTACAGGGCAGTCTATGCTGCACAGTAAACTGTCCTTACAGTACAAAATACTCTGCTGTACAGTATGTCACCTAGCTGCATTACACTCTAAAGCGCTATTGATGTTGTGTTGTACACTTTACCTGGTGTAAAGTTGCACACTTCACATCTCATACACAACAGGTGTGACCACTGATACAGCTGGTGGGTGTGAGCGAGTGGGTAAGCTGAGCACCTTACAGAATTAGCGCCTTGGGTTCGAGGCTCGGAAAGGGGCAATGTCGTTTTCTACATCAGTATTTTTTTTTTTAGTCTTCAATACAGGATTAAATAAAGAATTAAATCATTTGGTGTGTGAGTTACATATCAGCGTTGGCCAGAAGATGCATGCCCAGCAATGCCCAGTATTAAATAGAGACAGACTATTAAAAATCAATATTCTTAAGGAACACAGCCTAACCATTACTCAATGCATTGCTCCCTTGACACCAACTATCATTTCTGTACTATGCCACCCAGCTGCATTTTACGCTAAACCGCTATTGTACATGTTACAGGGCAGTCTATGCTGCACAGTAAACTGTCCTTACAGTACAAAATACTCTGCTGTACAGTATGTCACCTAGCTGCATTACACTCTAAAGCGCTATTGATGTTGTGTTGTACACTTTACCTGGTGTAAAGTTGCACACTTCACATCTCATACACAACAGGTGTGACCACTGATACAGCTGGTGGGTGTGAGCGAGTGGGTAAGCTGAGCACCTTACAGAATTAGCGCCTTGGGTTCGAGGCTCGGAAAGGGGCAATGTCGTTTTCTACATCAGTATTTTTTTTTTTAGTCTTCAATACAGGATTAAATAAAGAATTAAATTAATTGGTGTGTGAGTCCTGTATTTTACAAGAATACATATCTGTGTTAGTGTGAAGACACGTGCAGCATTTCATAAAGACAGAGGAAGTCAAGTTCAATATCATTAAGGTATTCTGCCGTACTTAATACATTGCTCTGAACTTGCCACCACCTTTTATCCCTATGTAATGCCATCCAGCTGCATTTTACTCTAAACCACTAGACATTGTACTGTACTCATTATGGGCCATCCGTACTGTATATTGTCACTACTTGGTGTAAAGACACCTGGCTTAAAGATGCACGTGTAGTTTTGCCTATAGAGATATAATTTCAGGTTCAATACTTTTAAAGTTCTCTGCTCATCTTTATGCATTGCTCCACACTTTCCCCCTACCTTAATCTCTATGATACTGTATGCCACCAAGATGCATTACTAATGTATTCTATTGTACACATCATGCTGGATGGGTCCCTTCCCCCAAAACCTGAGCCAGCATTAGTCATTCATCTCAATCTTCACAGGGCAGGGGGGTGGGGAAGCTGTCTACAGTATGAAAGTGTTACACACTGCCATGGTCCTTGCAATTTCGCTGGTCTTCAGATGCGCTGCTTGAAATGATCACTTTGTGTCAAGACTAAACTGCTACATGCTTCTGTATACTGTGCTGTACTCTGCTGTATAGGCTGTGTCCAGACCCCACAAGTCAAATGGATGTGCTGCTTAGTCAATGTGTATAGGGGTGCATACTGCTGTATGCTGTGCTGTACTCTGCTGTATTGGCAGTGCTGTGTCTATCAATAAGACATTCATGTGCATATATAAGCCCTGTGACTCCATTCAACACTGTTTGGATAGACCTGCACCTGCAACATCAAAAAATGTAATTAAATAATTGTATTGTTTGTACTGTTTGGTGCGCTTTGTTCATGTGCATATATAGTGGCTCCAGTCCACACAGAAATAGAGCTGCACCATCTAAACAATAAATTAAATAATTGTATTGTTTGGTGTGCTTTGTTCACGTGCATATATAAGGCATAGCTTTGTGGCTCCAGTCCATGCCGGAAAAGAGCTAAGCCATAAAAAAAATCTAAATTAAATAATTGTACTGTTTAGTGCGCTTTGTTCACGTGCATATAAAAGGCAAACCCTGTGGCTTCAGTCCACGCAGTAGTAGAGCTGTGACATTAAAAATAAATGGTATTGTTTGTACTGTTTGGTGTGCTTTGTTCTCATGCATATATATAAGCCCCGTAGCTCCAGTTCACACAGGAATAGAGCTGTGACATAGAAAAAAATGGTATTGCTTGTATTGTTTGGTGCGCTTTGTACACATGCATACTGTATATATAAGCCCTGTGGCTCCAGTCCATGTAGGAACATAGCTGTGACATGAAAAAAAAGGTTTGGCAAGAGGTTTGGTAAGACCAAAACCAAAACTGGCCAACCAACTAGAACCAAAACCAGCAAAAATGGTCCGGTGCACTTCTCTACTTGCAACCACTTTCATTAACACACCCGTGTCACTCCTATAACACTCCCATTCTATGTTACATATACATCTGGTTATCCAACCCCCTGTAACCACCTAGGAATGCCCAGAACATTTCTAATACACACCTGCATGCATCTGAATCTGTACTGCGACACTCTGCAATTACGCCAAACTAAAATTCAAATACAGCAGGAGGAAACAGACAACTCGTTGCTGCCTCTGCTATCCCAGTGCTGTGGCCGAGGTCTCAGCCTGGGATCACCATAGCAGCCATCACAACCATCGGTAACCAGGAACTCTGCCCAGGAATACCCCCACTTCGCCCCTCAAATGCCATGGCATATCAATCATGCTGCGGCTTGGCAGGGTCTGTGGGCGAGATTGCAGGAGCTGTTCTGCACAGTCTGGTTAGCGTACATCTCTGGATCAGGCAGTCTGTATGAACACCATCAGTACGCACGCGCAGTGCAACTCAGACAACTGTGCAGATGTAAAATATCGCACAAGAAAAAAATAAAACACTATGGCCCCACAGGAGAAAAACAAACACATTGGCCCCTACAGAAAACAATAAAATACACTGGGCCTGATTCAGCAAGGATTGCTATTCTGCTTATACTGTACGCACACAACGCAGTTGCTAATATCAGCGGTGATATGGAAATGTTTGCATTCGCATTTCGATCACAGCCTGACATAAGGACGCCCACTTCCCCTTACTCACATCCGTATACTTGGACAACATAGCGAAACAATCGGTAACATTGAGTAACATCTGACCCATATGCACAGTTAAGGCAGGTCAGACCTCACTCAGGAATTGCTAACTTCAGTGCACGCTATGAGCCCTGTATGGCTTCGCAGTGGCTAATTTATGCACGCACCTGAAACAGCGTTCAAATACACTGGCATGCCTGCATCCCCAACCCCCCCCATCACCTCCCACAAACAGAACTTCCTGTCAATCACTTTGCCATGGGTCTGCCTAGCCTCTGCCTTCTTCAGACAGCGCTTGTTCTCGGATCTCTGCTCCTTCCTATGGCAATTCTGAATGACTGAAACTTTGTGGAACCACGGGCAGGAAAAGGTTCATTATACATACAAGTTCCCCTTATCACACTGGATTTAATTGGCCCATAAACTAGCAATTACATGAAATGTGAATTTTCAAACAAAGTGCAGAATAGCGAAGCGAAAGCATAAAGTGACGATTGCATGATTCAGTGGCCAAATTATTATGACCACCAGCTTAGTACTTTGGCCACCTATTGCACTTAATATGGCTTGAATTCTTCCAGACATGGTTCCACTAAATGTTGGTATGTTTCGTGGGATATCTAATGGCAGCATTTTTTAACCACAGTGCCGTGTCACACTAGTGTGCCGTGAGTGGTTGTCATGTGTGCAGTGAGGTCAGTGCAGTCAGAGCTGACTTTATTTGTACTGCTGGCCGAGGCAGTGCTGGGCTCTTCAGGGAGGCTCAGGTGTGCCCGGACCATGACCTACGGCAATGCGGCGGCGTGACATAGGTCAGGCTCAATGCATGCGCAGTACTACAGATGGTAGCCATCTTGGTTAGGTAATGAAGTCTCTCTAAAGGAGCCAATGTGGAGCATGTGCAGTAGCTTCAACAATCCTCATCCTACACCCTACAGATGGTGTAATTGAAAACATGATTTGTCAGACCACATAACCCATTCGCTGTCCAATTCCTGTGTTCTTGAACAAATTGAAGACATTTTACCCAGTTTGCAGCAGTAACAATGGTGTATGGATAGGCCATCAGCTCCTGTATTCCATACAATGCAAGGTGCGGCATACTGTTCCTTGAGAGGTCATCTGAATTGGTCTGTCTATGGGACCAAACAGATCTGCCCAATCTCGACTCAAGCATCCAGTAGCTGTGTACGAGCACAGGCCTTGCGCTCAGACCTAGGGTTGTGTCTCCTGGTACACTCTGTGTACACTTCAACAACTGCTGCTTTCAAGAAATTCACCCATGTACACTAGACACATAAGGTGCATATCTTCCCAGTGCCCCAATTCAACCTCGGTTATTTGGACACAGAACAAAGACTACATTCTCATGATGAACCTGTGGGAGTCTCAGGAGTGGGCACATGTGCAGTCCAGGAGCCCAGAAGATGAAGGTCTAAGCCCTCAAAACAAAAGCCAACATAATAGGTAGCTAGGTGGAGTCGCACCAGAATCCAGGAAGTAGGGGAAGCAGGCGCCCAATAATGTTGTGCCTAGGGGTGGCCTGACCCCTAAATCCGCCCCTGGTTGTACAGTCTTTTGGCTAATGCTGGCACCTCTACGAGTGCCAACAATTATTCCATGTTCAAAGTCTGTCAGATTGCATTGTTAACCCATTATTTAATGAGTGGTACACTTCATTAGTCTCTGCATACCTTCGCCTTTCCATTCTACAGATTCAGACTTTCTATGTCAGCATTATCTGCGCAATAGCTACTTTGAACAAAATCAACTGATGGTCATAATAATTTGGCTACTCCGTGTAAATGGCCTGTTCTTCTGCAAAACGTATCTTGTAAGAAATTTCACATCAGTTTTGCTCCGATCCATATATACAGTATCATGATGCAATCAGAATATACTGTAGCATGAGCGCTTTCTATATTTGACTGCATTTCATTTACATGAGTTGCAATTGTGTAACTCACAAACTATTTTGAAGTTATAATATGCTTACCACGACTATGAGTGTTAATAACGGAATGTGACCATGCTAAAAATAACAAATTCACAATAAACCTTTTCACCTCTCACAAATCTCCCACATTAATCTCACCTTCTGCTAATTTACAGTCTGGTTTCAGAGGCAGAAATTGGGATGTGTGTTATTCACAGCTTGGACTTATTCTCCTTATGTATTTGCATTAGCAAACCGTCACGTTTTACCTTCCCGTTCCCCATTCACCATCACATTTCATCACTGCTAACCTCACACTTCTTTTCCTCACTCCTCATAGCTCTCATCAGTATTCCTCACTTGCATTACACTGTTCTGCTTACCATCTACTAACCACATCACACTTCTCTCTTGCTCAGGGGGTCTGCTTCCATCATTCTCTAGTCCTCAGTAATTTGCTATTCTAAATATAGTCAATACTACAAATTGATATGTTTTCTGTAATACAATGAAATAAAGACAGAATGCATTTACTGTACATGCAATAAATATGCACTTTAAACAAGTTGCATGTGGTAGTAATTATTACTGATTTAAAAAATATATATGTTTCCAGTATTTTTATAAATAAGGCATGAAATATGAAATATGCTTAAGTGGGTATTGAGCAGGGGCTATCTTGATTATACTCTTTACTGTATAAGAGTGTCATGGTGGGAGATAGTCATCTCCTACTTAGCACCTGCATATTAAGCTGTTCCAGCATCCTGTACTGCTACCCACAAGCTGCAATACTGGCTGGTGAGCTGTATAGAACCCGGCTTTGTTCAGGCTCTACTGGCACTTCTCCCTACTTTCACCAGCTTTGCACTACATGAAGGGGTGTAGCCAACCTGCTGTGGGTTCATGCCTCACTCTTTACAAGAGGTAGACCATCCTCGAACCCTTTTCTGCTTATTCCTACCTGTCTTTGCTGTGCGGATTAGCTGCTGCTGCTTGTGTTTTATCATCAGTTTCTGCATGGGCAAATCCTGGAAGGCTGGGCCCCTGCTTCTAAAAGAAAATAGACAACAATTCTGAAAAGCCAAGCACCCCTCACATTTTATTTATTAACAGTTTCTTATATAGCGCAGCATATTCCGTTGCGCTTTACAATTGTCAACATTGATAGAACAAAACTGGGTAATAACAGACAGATATATAGGTAGGAAGGCCCTGCTCGCAAGCTTACAATCTATAGGCACAACATTAAATCAATAGCACACAAATGTAATTATTACACCTACTTCCCACTAACTTGTCAGAAATCAAATTAATAGCATTTACAATTAATAATCAGATCTATTTCCCACTACCTGTCCTATTAAATAACCAGTATTCACATTTGATAAATAACCCTATATCTATCCAAAACTCACACCCAAAATGTAATTAATAGCTCCTAAACAACTCCAGCATTACATAAATAATTCCATCACCACATCTAACATTCATAGTTCCCCGCCATTAAATTAATAGTCCATGCCCCACAGATATAAATTTTTTTACCTTTTTCCATACAGTATTTCACAGTATGTACTGTATATGTGTGTATATACTGTAATATATATATATATATATATATATATATATATACTCAGTGGCGTAAGTTCATCCCAGACGCAAGTTATTTTGGTGCCCTCCGTCACAGTCGCTGACACTGTAATGTAGCAATTTGCATGCAGACAGACTATAGATAGACGAAGGCAGCATCTGATGGTCTGACATGGAGCTCTCCACTAGTGTATGGTGGCTTCTCAGGTGCCGGGAAGGGGAGTCATGTATTGGGTGGCCGTGATGGTACACTCCGGGTACATAGTTACAACCCTAAGTGGGGTGAATATGTTGTGGACAATGGAGGAGGTGCCCCTTCAGAGCTGGAGCCTGGCGGCAGGCGCCTCCATTGTCTCCCATAGTTCTGCCCCTGTAAATACTGTATATATATGCCCTTCATTACAGCACTGTATCTATCTCAAGGCTATACAAGGCTTGTACAAGGACTAGTTGGGCGTGGCTCACAAGTCAGCCCTTATCTGATTGTTACCCTTAAGGGGGTAAGAGGGTTTAAAAGTGAGTGCATTTAACTGCAATGTAATGGTTTTTAAATATATATACTAGGGTAGGGACTTGAAGAGATTTGGGGTCCCTTGAAGGACCTCAAGCTTAAATGTTTTGATCAAAATATGAACAAAATCCCCATGCTGTTCTTACTTGAGACACTGAGATGTGCAATACTAGTTATAGTGGTAATAACAAATATATTTCTGCTTTTGGTTTTTATATATACAAAAGGCATTAAAATGTTTCCACAGCTTATACCATGTACAATATAGGTAACAAAACAAGTCTGCGAAGACCAGCACACCTCAGGTTACCATATTCAAAAGGAGGTTTAATAGAAAATAAATACCCAGGCGTCGATCTGGCGGGGACCCTCGCGCATGACAGGGAAACAGTCTCCACCAGCCGATTCAGCAGAATACAGCAGCGGTCACGGGAGCAGCGGCAGTGTTCAGGCATTAAGCCCGTGGACATGTTCAGACAACAGGCCTGTGGCACTGGAGGGGACATTCGGCCCGGCAGCCATCATGGGACAGGTATTATATATGTAGTAGGTGGCACTAGGCTGAGCCACAAGGGCACTAGACCCTATGACAGAATATTCCCAAACTTTGCCGTTACAGTCTAGGTTTTAAGGATATCCATGCTTGAGCACAGGTGACTTAATTAATACATCAGACAATTTGATTTAACCAGCTGGACTCAAGTATGGATATCCTTAAAATCTGGTTTGGGAAACCAGGGCATTAGGTCATATAGTATTGTTCCTGCATTAGACAGCACTAGTCTGAGCCACCAAGAATACTAGGCTCTAAATAGTATTATTGCTGGCCCATTAGCTACATGGGCATTGCAGTCAGGCCCTGTCATGTAGTGGGCTCTAAGATCCTCTTACAACACCCAGCGCTGCCAATTCATCAGCTGACATGTTCCCGCTGGTCAGTCTTTATAAGCCACACATGCTGTGATGAACTTTGACTCTCTGTATGATGCAGTTTCTCCTGAGGCTGGCGCGGTATGGGCACTGCCATTTTGCTTTTGGTCAGCTGTCTCCTGATTATCCAATCGCTGACCCATTTCTTCCCACATGATCTGTGCTACCAATTACTGTCCAGAACACCCTATTTCAACCTGTCATCCTGCACCTACTAGTTGCCAGTTTAACTTGTGCTTTACATGTTGCTGGTTCCAGCGTTGTCGAAGCTGAATAATTGGCTGAGACAAGTTCAGTTTAAAATTTAATCGCAGCGACGCCATCTTGCGAATGCCCGCAAGACTCCATTTTGGAAATGAGATCGCAAGACACCATTTTGTGGCCAGCGTCAATTCAAGTTATAACTCAGGAGCTGAGAACAGATGGCAATGTTTTTGTTAATCTACCAAGGGCAACTGGAAAAACAAGGTTTCTGAGTAAAAGTAAATAAGAATAGACAATGGGTATTTTTACATACAAATTGGGAATCCCTGGATGCAGATAAAGTATAGTTGTGGCAATTGTAATATAATCCAGGCATTGATCTACACAATTGAATTTGTCTGAATCCTAGACAGGATGGCCCCAAACTCCACAGCTTGAGGTGGTAATACATTTGCATTTCACACAAGAGTCTGTGAGAACAAAAGAGGTTTTGTTTTCCTTTGAACACACAACAGGTGGGGGCCTGCTGACAGAGGGCATGTAGAACTACAACCCTCAGCAATCCACACTGCTGGATGTTCACTTCGTGTATGAGAGATTATGCACTTAAATCTCACCCATTAATAACTAGCGTCCTTATACCAAACTCCGAATACCCACACACTACATATTCACACATAAGGTTCAATAAGCATCAAAATGTATGATTTAGGTTGGTTTAGTTAGTTTAAATGCTGAGAAATAAAGTTATTTGATAACTAAGGTATTATACATGATAAGCAAGTTGTGTTTGGCCTTGTTCTGATGCGTACGCTTTTTACAGCATTCCGGTGTTATCGGTGGAGAGATCGCATCATGCAAACTCAAGTTATGGATCGCAGAACCTACAAGCAACAAATTGTTTTATTTCATGAATAACTGATAGAATGTTATAGAGGGTGTTACTAGAAAGATCCCCAGCTGTTAGAGGCAGGGAGAGTCTATTTGAACCAGCCTGTTAAATGTGCTGTAACATATGCTTCTCCTCTGGGAACCAATGACACCACCAACAAACTTCCCTACTGTCCTGTTTATTCTGGGGGGTATAAATATGAGTGCACGAATGCTGGTCTTCAGTCTTCATGCTGAACGCTGTATGACTAAGGGTCTCTTGCTGATGCCTATCTCTGGGTCCGGAAGCGCCTGCGTATGTATACTGTACTTGGGGTCTGTATAATTTCCTTTTGCGCCTAAATTGTGTCTCTCTCTCTGTCTCTCTCTCTCTGTGTGTGTGCCTCTCTCTCTGTGTGTGTGCCTCTCTCTCTCTCTCTGTGTGCCTCTCTCTCTTTCTGTGTGCCTCTCTCTCTGTGTGTGTGCCTCTCTCTCTGTGTGTGCCTCTCTCTCTGTGTGTGTATCTCTCTCTCTGTGCCTCTCTCTCTCTGTGTGTCTCTCTCTGTCTCTCTCTGTCTTTCTCATGGTATTTATTTGCGCTTATTGTATACAGATCATAGCGTGTAACTGACTGTACTTTTACTTGAATAATACTTTGTGCTTCGGAACCACATGTTCTGAGTCTGGAGTCTCTATTTATTGTATGACTGCGTACGCAAATTAACGTCATCCTTAGAGGTTTATAGGAAGGATTTTAGAAGGTACAGGCAGGGGTATATAGAGGTTCTTTTTAAAAATCAAAAGCTTCTACAGCTTTGCTAACTATAACCCATTGCAGACCTTAGTAATTCTCATACTGCTACTCATCCCAGCTGCATGCCTGTCCAATATCTATTGCAAACCTATGCGGCTTCCACTCTGCTCCCTTTCAGCTCCAGCAGGTACGACTTTTTTCTCATTCATTCCAGGTTCCAGCCTCAGAAGCTCTGTTTACTGATTCCTGTTATTCTGCTAGTGCTCATCCCATTGTGCATCAGCGCAATGTGTGCTCATTACCTCCAAGCACTGTGCTTTAGTGACTTTGTGTTCTTTAGTGACTTGTTGCTTCCTGCATTCAGTTTGGTGCTCAGTCATTCCTGTTACACTAGAGTGCTTCCTGCAAATCCCTGCGTGCAGTGTCAACCTGCACAACTCCTACCTGCGGAAATTACCTGCACATATCCTACCTGCACATCTCCTACCTGTGGACATAACCTGCACATCTCTTGCCTGCGGATATAACTTGCTTCACTGTGTGCAGGTTCAACCTGTATCAGTGGCGTAACTAGGGCAGGGCGAGCGGGGTACGTGCCCTGGGCGCCGTGGGACCGGCGGCGCGGGGGGGGCGCCGCTGGCCACGGTACCGGCTCGCCTTAGTTAGCCAGTGTAGCGCCAACCACAGTGTGTGCGGTCAGCGCTACACGTTTACACAGAACCGGCGCTAGGCTTCCAGCGCCGGTCCTGTGCTGCACAGCTGAGCCCCTTCCCTCCCCCTGACCGCTTGCCCAATAGCGCCAGGAGGAGGGTGGCAGGTGGGCGGGCTCAGTCTGTGCTAACACACACATCGCCGCCAGCATGGCAGCGATGTGTGTGTTATTCAGCAGCCAATGAGAGTCAGACACACTCTCATTGGCTGCTGCTGCTGCAGACATCCTCCGCCAGCGCTGGCGGAGATGTGTGTGAATCAGCAGCCAATGAGAGTCAGATAGACTCTCATTGACTGCTGCGCGCCCACTGCAAGAGCCGGGCTTCCGTCCGGCTCCTGCAGTGGGTAAAGGGAAAGACGTCATGAGGTCATGATGTCTCTCCCATAATGCATAGCGCACCAGCCCGGGACGTGTGGCAGCGGTGGCCTGAGCAGGAGCGTGGATTCAGGTAAGTGTATTTTTTTATTTATTTTTTTGTAACTTGTGTATCTGCACTAGGGGGGCTACTACTACTGGGGACACTATCACTTGGGGGGCTACTACTACTGGGGACACTATCACTTGGGGGGGCTACTACTAATAGGGACACTATCACTTGGGGCTACTACTACTGGGGACACTATCACTTGGGGGGGCTGCTACTACTGGGGACACTATTACTGGGGGTGGCTGCTACTACTGGGGACACTATTACTGGGGGGGCTGCTACTACTGGGGACACTATTACTGGGAGGAGCTGCTACTACTGGGGACACTATTACTGGGAGGGGCTGCTATTACTAGGGACACTATTACTGGGGGGAGCTACTACTACTGGGGACACTTATTGGGGGCTACTACTACTAGGGACACTATTACTGGGGGGAGCTACTACTACTGGGGACACTATTACTGGGTGGGAGCTACTACTGGGGGCACCATTACTGGGGGGGAGCTACTACTGGAGGCACCATTACTGGGGGGAGCTACTACTGGGGGCACTGAATCAGGAGGGGGAACGTCTACTGGGGTGGGACTACTACTGGTGGCACTATTTAAGGGGCTTACTACTAGGGGACCACTACTGGGGGCACTAAATAGGGAGAACCACTACAGGGGGCCCTGTATAGGGGGCACTGGATAGGGGGGATCACTGCTGGGGGCCTGCATAAGGGGGACCACTACTGGGGGCACTGCATGGGGGGGCTACTGCTGAGGGCACTAAATAAGGGGCTTACTACTAGGGGACCACTACTGGGGGCACTAAATAGGGAGGACCACTACAGGGGGCACCGTATAAAGGGCACTGGATAGGGAGGGGTCACTGCTGGGGGCCTGCATAAGGGGGACCACTACTGGAGGCACTGAATAAGTGGAACTAATGAGGGGCTGCATAAGGGGGACCACTACTGGGGGTACTGTATAAGTGGCACTACTATGGGCCTGCGTAAGAGAGACCACAACTGGGGACATTGCATACTGGGGGTACTGTATAAGGGGCACTACTGGGGTTAAGGTGCATATGGAAAGTAATGTGTTGATAAAGGGGTATGTCATGTTGACATTTTAAGGTGACCACGCCCATTTTTCACCATGCGCACATAGGGGGGGCTCCATTTTTACATTTGCCCTGGGCTCCAAATAGCCTAGTTACGCCACTGACCTGTATATTCCTGCATGCACTATTTACTAAAGTCGGCTAGTTATCTTTGTGTAGTTCCAGATGCAGCCTGTGTATTCCTGTGTTCAGCTTTAGCTACAGTCTGCCAGATCATTGTGCAATACCTGTCTCAGCCAGCATGCTTCCAGCTTTCTATACCTACATCTTCTGCAGAGAGCATATATCTATCTAGGCTTGCCTTACAGAGGCATAATTAGAGTATTTGGCACCCAGGGCAAGATGAAAAATGACGCCTCCAACTGTGTGCCAGAATCTGACGTGCCCTGGCCAACAGTGCCCAGGGCACTTCACTTCACCTGGTTTTAATCTGCCACAGAACCAATGTGATCCATGTGTCCTGAATTAAATGGATGATAGGGCAACCCTATGCATATACCTAGTGTGTATTTTACTGCCTGAACTCATTCCACAGTGTTTCTGACACATCATCTATATTTAGCATCATTTCTCCAGTTCCAACCAATACCTGCAAGCACTATCAATGACAAAATGCAAGCTGCACATCCATTATCAGTGTGCAGATATCATCATCTGCAGAGTGCACGTATTCCTAGTGTGTATAATCAACTGTTCTACACATCCGTGTTACTGACACATTACTTCTAGCGAGCACTACTGGTCCCAGTTTCAAGCCCAAACCAAACCCAGAATCTGACAGGCCCCCATTAAAGGTAGGCTGTTAGTAAGATACTTAATTGTGTTATTATCTTGTGATTATTGCATTGTAATACAGATATTATGGCATTGGTTATATAATTGTGGGGAATTAGTAGAATCTTGTGTTAGGGAGTGCACTACATCCAGCCTGTACACAGGCCAGTCATAGTTAGAGCCTGAGGTGTGAAACAGTAGTCAGGAGGTTGTGGGCAGGGGCGCGGAGAGGGGGGGGGCGGGTACAATTTACCTGGGCCTGGGCTTCCAGAGGGGCCCGGCGCCGCCCCCCCTCCATTCCTCCCTCCCTCGAAGCAGCCCAGCACACAGCATGTGCTGGGATGCAGTGGGAGATTTCTAAGCAGCAGCCACAGCAATCTCCTATGCCTGAGGGGGGGAGCGATCACACTGATCGCGCCCCCCTGGTTTTGTGCTGGGCTGAGGGGCTCACATCGTCCCCTCCCCGGTGCGCCCCCCCTGGCTTTGTGCCGGGCTGAGGGGCTCACATCGTCCCCTCCCCGGTGCGCAGAGTCGATACGCGGCGCTGCAAAAGTATGTTTTTTCCCCAAGGGGGCGTGGTCATGCCTCCCGCGATTAGGCCATGCCCCTCTTTACCGGGGCCCGGTGGCGCTCTCTACGCCCCTGGTTGTGGGTGGTAAATGCAAGGTAAACCAGGTCAGCCTAGTATAACTGTGTGTCTGAGCTGTTTTGTTGTATCATTTGCAGGTGCAGAGATCAGGACCACATATCTGTCAAGGTAGATTCGATGAGTATAATCTGTGTTGTATGTGTTATCCCCACCCCCTTCTAATAAGGTGTTTTAAGTCACCAGTTGCACTCTGGTGTTTGAAGCTACGGTGTAACCAGTCTGAGGCCAAAAGTACCAATGATGACTATCCACTGATCCCAGTGGAGGTCATCCGGGTTCACCGCGCTTTCCTTTCCTTGCAGGAGTGGTTCTATGTCCGTGTCTGACCTGCATTCCAGGACTGTCGACCGCAGTGCCATCGGCGGCCTGAAGGTGAAAGCGAGTGGCGTGAAATAAGTGCCCGACTATACTGCACCGCAGCAGGATGCCTCCATAGCCACCCCTCACACAAACATATTGCTAAAGCACTTAATAGTGTACCAACAAGAAGAAAGAATACTTATTAGACTCTGATGTTAAAGCCATCTGAGAATCAACAGCAGGCCTGCTGAAATCTTGCCACTGTCTGCAACTCGCAGGCTGTTGTATTTGGGCCAGAGAGAAAGAGAGAGAAATTAAGAGAGACAAAGAGAAAAAAAAACAAAGAAAAAAGAAATGCTCATTGTATTTTTACTTAGGAATCTCTTTTCTGTTGTAAAGTATAAATGACATAAGGTTATTTTACTTTTTTTTATATTATCTCGTAAGTAGTTTTAATTATATCAATTGCTTTTATGGTGATTAGTACTTTATACTTTGTTATACAAATTGTTTCAGCTATAAAGAAGTATCTTGATAATATTAATTTTACTTTTTAAGGATTAACAAGACATTAAAATAGATAGCCAAATTAAATTACCTCTGTAGGTAATGGATGAAACAGCCAGAAGAACAACAGACGGATAAGTTACATCTATCAAACCCTCCAGGAGATGAAGGTCCACCAGGTGAAGCATTATGAGCATCAAGAGAAAGCAACCAGGAGAGGTTGGCAGATGACACTTGGCCTCCTCATTAGGATTATTGCCCACCACCCTGCATCTGGCCCCAGTCAACAGCACCCACTACTAGGGACACATAGAGGCAGTTGCAGATGAGTACATCAGACAATGACCCAGGAGGCAAATGTACATTATTACTTACAAGCACAACATAATTTTCACCAATTTATAATAAGCAATACATGTTCAACTTGCCTCTCTGAAAATCTGCACTATATTGCTGGTGATGCCAATCATAGGCTTTAAGTCACTGCATAATAATAATCAGCGTTTCTATGATGATACTAGGTAAGAACCTATAGCAGCTTCTCATCTTTGTGCCAGGCAACTAAAAGGTTCTGTGACCTGTACACAGGGATGTAGTTAGTTTCCCGGCAGTCGGGATCCCAGGTGTTGGTATATTGATGCCGGAATCCCGCCGCCAATATCCCGAATGACATCAAAACACTGGTGTTGGCATCCTGACCCCCGGCATCCCGAATGTCCACAGTCGGTTAAGTATATAAAAAAACAACAAGATTAAACCCTAGCACAATATAACCTATGCCACCGTAATAAAAATTATATATCCACATGAATTGTAATAAAAATGCAGCTCCCAGCTTTGGCAAAACTGTTATTGGCAAAAAATATAAATATAATCAAGTAGAGAAGTTCCACCAAGGGAACGCAATTAGTATATAATTTTATTAAAACAAAAAAATACAATAAATATAATAACATATACAATGAGCATAACTGTTTTAATAATCAGTTCAGCTGATTATTAAAACAGGGAGAAAAAGTTAATGCATAAAAAACAGACACTTGTGTCCTTATTTCCCCTTTAAAATAACTTTGAGAGATCACACTGCCAAATTTACACAGTCACGGATGAGTGGTGTCGATATTTAGTAGATTCACCCAGGTAATTTTGTATCCAGCAGCAATTAAGCATAACAAGAGGGAGAGCGCTTAGCTTTGTTTATTCCTTAGTTTTTAGCGCTATGCTTCAACCTTTATGAACAGCTTGTTATTTAATGAAGGGAGGGAGGGTGCCGGGCCACAAACTCAGAGGTCCTGGCGTTGTACTCGACCTCCTATTCTCTGAGCAGTTGTTAGTCGCTACAGCTTATTAATTAATGTAGGGAGGGAAGACGGCGGGCCACACACTTAAAAGTCCCAGCGAAATGCTCAACCTCCTGTTTTCTGAACCACTACTAGCTGGAGTGAGGGGAGGGGTGCTCTCACCCCTCCCCTCACTCTGCTCTTACCCTCTGCTCATAATATGGTGTTGCTGAATCCCACAGCCACAGCAATCACAGTGAGCTGGCTTTGTAGTGAGATCGCAGATCACAAATTCTTCAGGAACGGAGTCAAATGTTAAAAATCCTGGAGGATAATTGTCCTGACCAGTTTCTCTGCCTGTGTGAAGGGGCAGTTTCATCAAAGGTTGGTAGTGGGGCTGCATTGAGCCATTTTTATTCCTCCATTGACCAATCGTTATTGTAATCAGAAAATCACTCGCAACTGTGAGATTAGCAAAATGTGTGCTCAAATATATTAACAGATATAATGCAAAAAAATAGTGTATATCACTCAATAAACAATATAGCAACACTTACAGATGAATAAATAATGAATCGGTGGCAAATAAACAATTAATCTGTGGCAGATCTAAAATCTATCGACACCACTCATCCGTGACTGAGTAAATTTGGCAGTGTGATCTTTCAATGTTATTTTAAAAGGGAAATAAGGACACAAGTGTCTGTTTTTTATGCATGGACTTTTTTCTCCCTGTTTTAATAATCAGCTGAACTGGAGTTTATTAATCAATTATATTTTGATGCTCATTGTATATGTTATTGTATTTATTGTTTCTTATTTTTGTTTTAATAAAATGATATACTAATTGCGCTCCCTTGGTGGAACTTCTCTACTTGATTATGGTTAAGTATATAGTTTGCCCGGGGATGGGGGGGTTAGGTTTAGGCACCCCCAGAGGGATATTACGGTTAGACGCCCCCCAGGAGGGTTAGGCTACAGGGAGAGTGGTTAGGGTTAGGCACCCTCCCAGGAAGTTTAGGTTTAGGGTGCTGGAAGGGGAGGTTAGGGTTAGGCACCACCAGGGGGAGGTTAGGGTTAGGCACCACTAAAGGGGGGTTAGGGTAGATCTTTGGGCTTCCAGCGTCGGTATGAGAACCAGCGGCTATTCAGCCGTCAGTATTTCATACCGATTCCCTGTACACATGCTTCCTGTGCCTTTGTTTATCTGCTTCTGCTGGTGAAATAGGCGACAAAGCTGAAGAATATCAGCAGTGCCATTGGGCCAAGAGAATTCTATTGGTGGCAAGTATCAAGCAAACAAATGCGGTAAAACCTAAGAAAAATTGAAGCTTACATTGCCTATAGAAGCCTATGGGTTTTTGTATGCAAAAAGCCCTGGCGAGGGTTCCAGAGGAGCCCTCTCCATCCGCCTGTCTATTGTGCTGGAGCACAGGCACCTTAGGACTGCCTGGTCATAAACCCGGGAGTCAGAACTTTGCAAGGGGCAGCAATTATCGGAAATGCTGTCCCAGGATGTTGGTATTCATGCATAGCAGCATTATTAAACACTGGTATGAATGCAATAAAAGACGGTATTTAACACAAAGTATATCCCACCCTATAAACCTATTGTAGTTAAAAAAAGACTTAGAAATAAGGCAGGATTAATTAAAATGTATATATATATAATGATGTGCTGCAGATCATCATCATCATCATAGCGTCTCATTGGACCAGGCCACCAGCACATGTTAGAGTTATACCTCCTGACATCCATAAGTGCATCTATATGCAGGTCTTCCTCAGTTGTAATTATGTGATTGCCACCTCAGTTCACTAGGGCTATGATCGACCTTCCTTCACTCCCCCATTCTGCCTTTCTGGGTGTAAGGAACGGCCAAATCTGTATATGGACATATCAATTTTGTGTGAATATGTGCAGTACTCATTTTCATATTTTACACTAAACAAATTGAGTATGAGCCACATTGAATCCAGCCTGCTCTATCTCTATGTGAAGCTTTAAAGTCACACAAGAGATACACATGTATAAATTAGAGATGAGCGGATCCGGTTCCCTGAGAACCGGACCCACCCGAACTTCCAGTTCCGAGGCAAGAACTGAGTCCGGCCCAGGTTTACCCGCCTGACTCGGATCTCAAAACAGGGGAAAACATCAGATTCCTGTTGTCGGATTCTCATGGGTTTTAGATTGAATAAAAGTCCCTTCCCACGGTGATCAGCCCCATTTGCTTGCTGAGTCCTGGGCTGTCAGGGCTGTGCTTCATCCAAGAGGGGCTGCTGTGTCCATCCAGGGGCTGTTGTGTCCATCAAGGGCAGAGGCTTCTGTGTCCATCCAGGGTCTGCTGTGTCCATCCAGGGGTTGCTGTGTCCATCAAGGGCAGAGCTTCTGTGTCCATCCAGGGGTTACTGTGTCCATCCAGGGGCAGTGGCTACTGTGTCCATCCAGGGGCTGCTGTTTCCATCCAGGGGTTGCTGTGTCCATCTAGGGCAGGAGCTGCTGTGTCCATCCAGCGGCTGCTGTTTCCATCCAGGGGTTGTTGTGTTCATCTAGGGCATTGACTGCTGTGTCCAACCAGGGGTGATCTGTCCATCCAAGGGTGCCCAGTGTATAAAAAAAAAAAAAAGCTAATAATAATAATATAATTAATTAAAAAATAATATATATATTTTTTGTGCTGTACCCCAGTGTACTATATTATTATTATTTTTTACTGTAATGCTGCCTGTCAGACCGCAGTGTAATATTTATACATGTATTGTTTGTGATACTGTAAGTGATAGTGCAGTGTATAATAAATATTGTGACACTGTAATTGGAAAACGCAGTGCATTCATAAAAAATATTGTGACACTGTAGGTGGAAAACGCAGTGTATTCGGAAAAAATATTGTGACACTGTAAGTGGAAAATGCAGTGTATTCATAAAAAATATTGACACTGTTAGTGGAAACGCAGTGTATTCGTAAAAAATATTGTGACACTCAGTGGGAAAAGCAGTGTATTCATAAAAATTATTGACACTGTTAGTGGAAATGCAGTGTTTTTGGAATAAATATTGTGACACTGTTAGTGGAAAACGCAGTGTATTTGTAAAAAATATTGACACTGTTAGTGGAAACGCAGTGTATTCGTAAAAAATATTGTGACAGTGGAAAATGCAGTGTATTCGTAAAAAATATTGCGACACTGTAAGTGGAAAACGCAGTGTATTCGTAAAAAATATTGACACAGTGGAAATGCAGTGTATTCATAACAAATATTGTGACACTGAGTGGTAGCGCAGTGTGTTATGATTTTCTTATTCATAAAAAAATCTTGTGACACTGTAAATGGAAACTTCACAATTTTACAATTTAATAACACAAAGATAGCAATAAAAAAATGCAAGTTTTCACTTCTTTCCTCAATCATGAATAAATTATTAGTCTACACACCGACTACAAGACCACAACAAAGTGCTAAATAACGTGCATAATATATTAAATATAATGACATCACAAATGCGTCAGCTGAGATTCACAAAAACATATTTTCAAAAGGTGAAAATAGAGGATATGGTTTAAAAAATGGAATAAAGCAGCTAAATCTGTGTTCTCTGATATAGTGTCCCTACTCCCTACCCATGGTCCCTCTACCTGAATTTCAGAGAGTCAGAGTGGCAACTCCATGCAACCATATTCCAGAGTGCAGCTGCTCCTCCTGTAGCCCAGGTCAGAAGATGCGTAGGAGGTGTGGTGATATGGACTAAAATGGAGCTCACATCCACTAAAGTGGACAATGAATCCCCAATCTAACAGGGAGCGCAGCTGTAATTTATACACAGCACAGGATGGGATGATGATATAGGCTTGGGTGTTGGTATAATCTGGGGTGATGGTATAGGCTGGGGTAATGATATAAACTGGGGTTCTAGGCTGGGGTGATGCCTGGGCATAAGACCAGAAAAACCACATCTTGGGTGTGGAATTATTTTAACCCAAATCCTGACAACAGTTGTGAAGGCATCTGTAAGATTTGTAAAGCCAAAATTAGTAGAGATAGGGACCTTAACCATCCAGGAACCTCCACCCTGTTACATAATCTGCAGCGCATCCATCAAAAACATTTTTGCAAAATTCAGAAACTTTCCCTAAAAAAGTAACAACAAGCAGTTCAGCGTCAGCTAGCTCCCTTCTCTCTGCTAGATCCAAGCACCTGCCATCTTCACCACCAACACCTTCATCAACAATATCCTAAATCATGAAGCAATTGGTTTGTTTGGACCCCACAAAACAAGCTACCAATGGGCAGCTGACATTGCTGGCAATGATCTCTATGTGCACAAAAACTGGCTTTACCCTAATCAGTGTATACATCATCTTCACACAATATTAATTTGTCCCCGCTGGAATCCACCATTACAGGTGCCTCCCTAATTTTTGCACATAATTGACGGTAATGGTCTTCCTCATAGAATTTGTAGTTCATTTTGATGGACATCATCTTTTCCACATTTTGGGGAAGTAGCCTCATAGGCCAATCACTGACAAGGTTCCCGGCTGTGCTGAAAACTCTTTCTGAGTACACACTGGAGGGTCGGCAGCTCAAGTAAAGTAAAGCCAGTTTGTGCAAGGGCCTCCTTTTTTTCCTGCCAGTAGTCAAATGGACTGTCTGACATGCCTATATGGATGCTATCATTAAAATTTTTTAAATAGTCCTCAACCATTCTTTGAATGGTGACCGTATCACATGGAGTCATGCTAGAGGTGCCATTAATTGTAAGAAATTCTGACCCGACCAGATGTCAAAAGTTAAAACTTGGTTGTGTTGACTCATCTGCATCACCAGTGGGTGTTTTGAAAGTTTAGTTTTTTCTCAGCAGATGCACTTGCTGGAGAAACTGAAGACGCCATCGCTGCATCACGTGCCACTTGAGCTGACAATTTGCTTACCAACAGTTCTTTACATCTCTTCTGATCTGTGTACATTGGGAAGAAAGAAACAACATCTTCATCCCTTCTGGGATGAAAATCCACTCCCAGCTGCAGCAGCAGGCATGGGACTCAAGGATTCTCAAGAAAGACACAACATAAGACTTAAACCTTAAATGTTGCATTTGCTCTGTTCCGCTTGTCCACATATCTGTGCTGGTTAAGTGGACAGTGGGTACAATGGCAGTTTGGAGGCCACTAATTATGTTTTTTTAATGTGCCTGTACAGGTTGGGAAATGCTTTTCAAATGGAATCTTTGCAAAGGATTACTTAACAGTCAATTGTTTTGGAAAGCATTACTAGTAGTCTGGTCCCTTTCTGGGATGAAAATCCATCCCCAGCAGCTCAAAGCTTCTTCTGGGGCAAGGACTGATGTGAATGAGTAAAATATTTTTTTGTAAATGCTTCCCCTACTCCCCTCCCCTTCTCCCTAATAAATTTACTTTGGAATCAAAAAATGAAATTAAATTTACTACCAATCAACCCTTCCTGTCCCTGCCTTCAACTACATACATACTCCAACTCCCTCAGGCCTCTTGAACAATAAAAACATTTGTTTCCTGATGTTTCATGTTGGAAGTTGAACTGCCATGTGTTTGTGCCACCCACTGCTGCCACTTAGCTTAGTCAGCCAGCTAGCTTGGTGCAAATTTTGGGCCAAACTGGATGAAAACAATATTGTGAGCTGTGTGGTGGTCAAAATTGACTGGAAACAAGTGGAAATTATGTTATTGAGGTTAATAATACTGTAGGAAAATCCAAATCCAAAACCAAAACACGCAATAGGAGCTTTTGGTAAAACCAATCCAGATCCAAAACACGAGGAGATACAGATTCAAAACCAAGACCAAAACACGGGGGTTGGCGCACATCTCTAATATAAATACATTATTTGTAACTCAACTTAATTTGAAAAACATGCTGAAAATTGGACCAAAAGCTTTATATGAAATCAGAAAGCTCATAGGAACTTGTAAATGTCAGTTGCCATGGTAACATCAGATTTTAACACTAGAAAGGACAATTCTTGCTCATTATTTGGAAAGGTTAATCAGGTTAAAACTATCATAAGGGATTTTTCAGTTTACCTGCAGTTAAATGCTAATAAAGTATAGCCTTGTTTATTTAGCATTATAAATCATAGAGAGCCTGAGCTCAACAGGGGATAAAACTTCACCTCCACCAACAGGAAGCTTTATGATCCATTGTGTATGAAATAGACTGAAACTTTATGAACCATGTTGTAAAAGCGGGAGACTGTGCTGATGGGAACTTGTGAGATACTGCATTAGCATGGAACCAAGCTATTTTATTCACATTCTACTGTAGGGTTTTTTGGTTTATCAACCTTATTATAAAAAAAAGTTATACTACTTCTGTCATTATGGCCACCTATGCAGACTGGGGGATCGGTATGAATGACCGCTGGACCTATGTCCGACAGTTCAAATCCTGACAGCGGAAGACTGGCAGCCCTGATCAGGGCCGGTGCTACCATTAGGCAACCTTTGGCAGCTGCCTAAGGGCGCCGGCCACTGGAGGGCGCCGCTGAGTCCACAAAAAAATGTATGGCATAATTAATGGCGGAGTGGCATATAATGAATTTGTGGCACAGCTGTGTGGCATATTATGAATTTGTGTCAGTGTTATGAGGTATTATGATTTTGGCACTCTGCTATGTAATATTCTATATAGTAGATTATGAATTTGGGACACTGCTGTGTGGCATATTATAAACTGAGGAGACTGATGCATGGCATATTATGAATTGGAGGGAGCAGGGGCGGTTGGTGAAATGTTGCCTAGGGCGTCTGGAAACCTGGCCCTGGGAATCCCGATGGTAAGTATTTTAACTATTGCTAACCCTCTCCCCCTTTAACCCTCCTTTAGGGGTGCCTAGCCCTAACCTCCCCTGTAAGTGCCTAAACATAACACCCCCCCTTCCCCGCACCCTAAACCAAAGACTCCACTAGCGTTGCCTAACCCTAACCTTCCCCCGGGTTTGCCTAACGCTAACCTCCCCTCCCCCCCTTCGGTATTTAGATGCCTGTCATTAGTACCCTGCCGGGATTTGACAGTCGGGAAGCCGGCAGTCGGCATTTCGACCATCGGCATCCTGACTGCATACCGCAGACTGGACCAGATGGAGCTCCAGGAGCACGACTCTCTGGCTAGATTGTAAACTCTACTGGGCAGGATTATATACAGTACCCCAGTTGTCTGGTGTCTATCTACTCTCCATGTGCTTTGTATATTTTGTCATGTCTTTTCCTAAATTCTTCTGTTTGCCATGAGATTTGGTTGAAATTGCAGCAATCATTTTATTCTGCAGAACTGTATTGTTTGTGTCTGTCATGGCTGCCTTCTGTGACTTATGGAGATTTGTCTATCTGCTATGCATTTTAGTCTGTTTGCAACCATTCAATTTTTTCTACTTAACTATAACTTTTATGTATGTCATTATATGGAAATTGTTTGTATGCCTTGCGATTTGGTTCATTAATTGCACACACTGTATCCCTGTATGTTATATTTGCTTTACTCAGTAAGGCACTGCAAAATCTTGTCCCTTTCTAAATAAACTTTGACAATGATAAAGATCTACATTTAATTTGCACTCATACATGAGAAATTTAGCAGCATTGGCTAGCTGATTTATTTTTATCAATCATGCCGCCTGGAAGAAGGTTTTTCTCAATTGCATTGTGCATTTACAGCTCTTTACACAACTCCACTCAGAGGAAAAGTATTATATCTTCAGATGAATCCCTCACTTAGCATCATGTTGTTCTCAAGATACTTACAACCCTTGCCCTATCACATTCACTGAAGTTGCTTCTGATACATGGTTAGAGTCAATTTAACAGTCTATCCTGTTTTATCAGGATTGACAGAAATATATTCAGAAAATATCCAATAAAGAAGAGATAGCGCTAGCCAATCCAGTATAGGAAAAATTACCCATACAATTACTACACACAGTATCGCTTCAGCTATCCAAATGTCAGTGGTGTCTGAATGAATGGATAAATACATATACTAGCGAAGGAACAGCGCAAGGATACTGTGAGTATATATGATACGATACTGCACGTAATAGTTAGTTATAAATTTATTGAAAGAAATGTAAACATTACTTATAGAAACATGGAAATAAAACATATTATAAGTGCACAATGCATTCAAGATTTAAATATATGTGGGAGATACTAAAGAGTCCATTGAGATTATGGACCTCATTCAGAGTCGGTCGAAGCGGCCGCATGGTTGTACGCCACCAATGTTCGCTATACTGCGCATGCGCAAAGTTCGCAATGCCCGTGCGCAAACTAGCCGCTACGATCAGAAATTTCTCTCTCCTTGAACACAGCCAGATCGGTAGTTTGAGTGACAGATTGAGGCGTTTGTGGGTGGTAACAGGGGAAGGTGCTTGAAAACGGGGGAGTGGAGATCAGAACGCAGGCGTGCCTAATTATGCGAACGGCTTTTTATGGGAGTGCATACAGTTTATGGGAGTGCATAATTAACAAAGTATCGTGATGGCACATGTGACATGGGAGGTTTTTACACGGACATGATCGTAGAGCTTAAGAGAGGGTGTGGTCAACCTTAAGCTCTACGACCAGTTCCGATGGTTCCCGATGGTCTTGATTAATCCTTATATGTCCGGAGATGACGTGCAATGCGTACGAAAAGGGGGCGTATTTTCTTTAATTCCGGCCGCTTCCTCCCCTTGGTCGGCCAGCTACCGATCCGAACTTAGGGACGCAACTTGCGAGGGAATCATTTGCTTATCCGGCCCCTTTTCCCGTACGACGGCTTTGTTTTCTCAAGATCTACCCCTTTATATACTTTGATATATTCAAGAAATAAGTTTTTATTTATGAATAAGGTTATAATAACTTATGAAGTTCTTATAGTATTGATTATCATATATAAATAATACCTTTTTAAAATAATTTTATGTAAATATAATTTTTTGGTATTTATTTCTCAATATTTGTAATTTTATTATTGTTATTGAAATATAGTTTTTATATCTTTTTTCTCCCCTTTGTTGTTGTTTTTAAAAAAAATTCCTGTTATACTCCATATCTCCTATCCGCATCTATGAAAAGGAAAAATGCTAATTCTGTATTAATAAGGTTAAATTGAAAGAGTTTATTTTATACTCTCACAGATCTTCCGATTTAGTACACATAAATAATAGCAACATTACATAATAGACAGATTTAAATACATCTACGGTACATTACCAAGGGAACGGGATGCTCATGCCGATCTTGTGACATTCAGATACGTGACATAATCACGTGTTGCTATAGCCCACAATACGTCTATCTGTAACAACAGCTGACGAAGGGTCACGTGACATGGAGTGTTTCACGTAACATGATTGGTAGATTGTTCCCAAATGATTATCAGCTGAAAGCGCTTTTATTTACAAACGAGTGTAATTGGAAAATCTGAAGTTAATATTTCTCTTTTTCTTTTATATGTATATGTATGTTTTTTAAGGATTTATATTTTACATTATATCTACTGCACGTAATAGAGATGATTCTAATATGCTAATAAGGGTACACCTGGAAGCAGTTAATTTACAACCACAGGGTATTCAAACCCAATATAACACATCAGGTCATTAAGCCTCTGACGAAGCAGCAAAAGACAAAGAAACGCTTTAGCCAGACCTTCGACACCATGGACAAAGTAATGTATTTCGGTAACTTCTGGCCACTGCTAGTCAAGAATAGAGATGGTTGAAAATTTTGAACTACAGTACAATTGAATCATATTGCATGTTTGCAGTACTATCATCAATAGGCAAGATACAAATTTGTGGTTGGAATTTTGTGTTTCACATGCACTGTTCGCAATTTATTTATTTTTTTTTCACAATTTGCAGTCACAGTTTCAATTCTCATTTACAGAAACCCCCAACTGTTTATGAGGCTCATTATTGACATTTCAGGTTCACTTTTCCAGGTATTCTGTTCTCTGTTTGTTTGAAAATTAATATATTTAACTAATAAAATTTTTTTTTAAATTGAACTGCAAACACTACTGAAGTTTCCAATTTGAAGTTTGCCATTCATAATTAAAAAAGCAATGAAATGTATCTGTTTTAGCTCAAATATAGGTACAAACCATTCAACTTTATTGGGTTTACCTTGCTTTTAAAAAAAAATGTTTTAAAATTGAAAAACTTTACATTTTCAAACCAATTTGTGTAACTAATTTAAGAATTGATATGTGCCCTATTCAAACATCTCTAGTCAACATCAACATCTGCTATGCAGGATGCTATCCTAGTTTGTTTAGAATTTTTTACATCCTTGTAAATTCTTCTGCCTATAACCTAGCTGTCAGTTTAGAGATTGCTCAGTTCTCTAGTACTGAAAGATAAAGCGATCTTTTCTGCAACCAGACAAGATAATGATAAGTATGAACTCCCTACTATAAATACAAGGATGTGGAATGCCAAGAAGTTCTGTAACCATATAAAAACATGTCCGCAGCCTACTGTAAGTGCTGCTTTCACGTATGGGTCTCAAAACTCAGATGTGACTTCTAGTACTTTTATGTCTTTTTAAAAAGTATTATTCCAGATTTATTATAATATCTAAATATCTAAATGAAATTATTTTAATATAGAATATTTAAAATATACAACTTTTTTAAAAAGTATTATTCCAGATTTATTATAATATCTAAATATCTAAATGAAATTATTTTAATATAGAATATTTAAAATATACAACTTTCAATTTTAAAAGAAAACAAGTAGCACGTAAGAGTTGATACTCAATTATATATTTTTTTACCTCTATTGACAGTTAAACATTCCATCATGTAACAGATAAAATGAATTATTATTTCTTATTATTATTATTATCTGTATTATTTCTTTCCAAATATAAGTTAGATTATACAGAACTGACATCACTACTAACCAAATGTATGGATATTTTTACCAGATATTTTACATAGATTAATGTAATGTATGTATTATAGGATTATAAATGCATAGCTTCCAACATTTACAAATGGCAAATTCACCCCAATCTGCCCAGACATTTGACCGGAACTTTGCCCCTTTCAAGGCCTGCAAATCAGGACTGTCTTGAGAAAAAATTAGGAGCTCTGCTACAGTAATTGGTGTTATAATTGGCCATTACTGAGAGACTAGTTATTGAGGAGGGTTTAACCAGAGGTAGAAGTTTAGCAGGTAGGTAATAGAATGCTAAGGAATACAATAATACCTTTAAAATTGATAAAAACTGCTAAAATTGTGTAATTTGGACCTGTTTACAGGCAATCAGAAAAACCCGAAAAACCCGAGACCATGTTTTTAAATCCGAATTCTGCACTTATAGCAGACCCAAGCCGGGACTCTGGGCCTGATTCAGAGTCGGACGCTCTGACCAGAGCGCTCGCTCTGAATCAGGGCCCTCCTACCTAAAATTGGAGCGGCCACCCACAGCTCATGCGAGCGGCCAAAAAGATGGTCGCGATGGTCAAGACCATCGGGACCATAGGGCTTGCGACGAGACCCTGCGGTAGGGTCTCGATGCCGCAAGCCCAGGAGTGCTTTTGGCTCTATCAGAGCCAAAAGCACTCCTACTGACATCACTAGTCTGGGCAACAACGACCCCGGCACGTCCACCAAAGGGGGCGTGCTGTCCTCACCATCGAGTGCGAGACCCATAGTGACAGCTTGGCTGTCGCTATGCGGGTCTCGCGCATGCACACGACGGAGCTCCCTCCGTCGTGTGCAGGCGCACTAGGGCGCCATCGACCCGCTTGCGAGCGCTCAGCGCTTGCGAGCGGGTGTGAATTAGGCCCTCTGTTCTAAAAAGTGATCCGGGCTAGGACTCGATTCGGAACCCCAAAGTTTGGGTGTGTTCTCTAATTTATTGTACTATTGTAATTTATTGTGTACATCTCTAATTTATTGTACTAAAATGTCTAGTTAAACCATATTTTATTTAATAATTTATGTTTAAGAATTGTCATAACTACTATAGTGACCATATATGATTTTAAACATTTTTAACATTTGTGCTGTTACTAAAATATACTGAAAGATATACAGTAATATATAAGGTTTCTTAGCAGAAATTCCCTTTAGACAGTTGACATGATTTGTAGTTTGAGACGCCTGTTTTGCTGAATAATGTAGTTCATGGAAAAATATGCACTATTTTCTTCTTAATGATTATCTAAAGCAGGTAATATTTTCCTCTTATACAATGGAAACACAGACCAGTGTAGACTGTGCTTTTGCTCTCTGTGTAAAAGCATCATTGGAACAGTCATGAAGGTAGAGTACATTTGTTGTGCACAGTAGTAGGTCATCTGCCGGACACTAACGTAGACAGACAATTTCCAGTGAACTTTACATGGCCCATCTAAAAGTGCAGAATTTCAAGCCTGCAGCAAATTTCAATAAGGTAGGTGACAAGTTGCAATAATAATTACAGGAAGTAACGGCTAATGCATGTTGATGTGTTATAAATAGAAATGGAAGATACACTGAGGCAGTCTTAATAATCAATACAGCAAAAACAGGAGTTGATGTAATTGTAGCATGCCTTAGAATGTTGCCTGCATTAACTTATGTATCATATATAGCAACAATATATGTAGTATATACAATATAACAATATTTTATTACCATTATATTTGTGAGACTAAATGCCAAATTTGCTTGCGCTAATTTCATAAATAAACATTGTGGATTAGGGAGATGTATAAAGCCTTAAAGAGAGAAAAACTGAATATGTTGCCCAAAACAACCAATCAGCATCTGTGTTCATAGACTGTTAGAAGCTGATTGGTTGCTTTGGACAACTTATCCACTTTATGTCTCTCAAAGGCTTGGTACTAGAGATGTGTGCTGGACCATTTTTGCTGGTTTTGGTTCTAATTCGTCATCCAGTTTTGGTTTTGCCAAAATGCCGTGACTGGTTTTGGATTTTTTTCCAAAAATTTACAAAAAAAAGCTAAAATCACATAATTTGAGCCTTTTTTTTGTTCCTAGTGTATTATTAACCTCAATAAGATTAATTTCCACTAATTTCCAGTCAATTGTGACCACCTCACAGCTCACAGCATTATTGCTGGGTCGGACCGCCTGTCTGTATAGGGTCTCAGCCAAGTCGCGTCCATGATGGGCTCGTGAACATAATCCTGGGTGCAACCCGTCTGTCTAATGGAAAAGATGTATAAGCTAAGCAACAGCAGTGGGCAGCACAAACATGTGGCAATTCAACTTCCAACATGGCACATCAGTACAAATGTTTTTATTAATAAAGAGGCCTGAGGGAGATGGAGTATATATGTAGTTGAAGGCAGGGAAAAAAAGGTTAATTCATAGTTAATTTAATTTAATTATTTGACTCCAAGGCAAATTTATGAGAGAGGAGGGGAGAGCATGGGTGAACAACATGTTCCATGTTTTGCCCACAAAATCAACTTGGTGGTTCAGAATATTTTTAAAAATTAAATGGGCATGCAGGAGATGCTCTCTGTGGCCATATACATTTCAGGACATTTTCAGCATTCAGCAACCGCATGTCGAAGATGTCAGCGGCTGTGGCAGTTCAACTTCCAACATGGCAAAACAGGAAACAGAGTGGCAGTAACTTTCATTAATGAAGAACTAGATCAGTGGCCTGAGGGAGGTAGATTATATATGTAGTGGAAGGCAGGGTAAGGAAGGATTGATTTGTTGGTAAATATAACAAAAAAAACTTGATTCAGAAGAAAATTTATGAGGGAGGTGGGAGATCCGATGGGATCCGAGCCCTGGCTGGGGTTTTCCCGCCAGGCTCAGATTAAAAATTGAGGCAAAGCGTCATCATCCCAGCATTGGATTTCATGGGTTTTTTATTTGATATAAGTCTCTCTCACTGTGATTTGGGAGTTATTTCACACAGGACCACTGGAAGGAGAGCTAACTCCAGACTGCCAAGGCAGAAATTAATTAATAATTATATCTCGGTGAACGTGTCCCATGTTTTGCCCACCTAATAACTATAAAAATGTCTGGCCTTTCTTGGCATTTATCAACCGCATGTAGAATATTTCAGTGGCTGTGGCAGAGCAATTACCAACATGGCACATCTAGGAAAGAGAATGGCACTACAGTGGTAGACAGGGTGGTAGTTTAATAATCTATAACAATATGTTTGTCATCTACACAGCAATGCCCCAATCAGCACATAATGCAAAGAAAACATGTGCAAGATGTCCTAGGTCCCTCCCACCAACAAGGGTAATGCCGGTGTTGCACCTGCCATTGTGATTCTTAAATGGGTGGAAGAACTAATAATGTGGCAGCAAACAAAATGGAGACTCTGAACAAGAAGGGGGCAGAGGGATCATAAAGTCTGGTACTAACATCTCTCATCGTACTTCTGAGATTATGTATTGGAAGGCTGGGAGGGGAGGGGGGAGAACATCTACAGATACCATCACAAAAGATCCTCTCCATTTGGTGCTTGAGTTGCATCTGATCAAACATGGCTGTTATGATCAAGGGAGGCCAAGCCAATCTGTTGTTACACATTGAAATGAAAGTTTAAGAAAAAAGGCAACCAGGTTGGTATCTACAAATCAAGGTTGAAAAAGCATCAGAGTATTTTGCTAGTAGATCTATTTGTGATTTTAGTTGAAATAAATACAGTATGAACCAAACAATAAAAGTAAGTGACAGAGCAGCAGCACAAATGCATGGCAGTTTAAAAAAAATATAGATCTATGAAACATTGCCACACAGCAGTGACAGACAGGATGGCAATTTAATAATCTATAAAAATGTCAGTCAGCAATGCCCCAAACAGCGCATAATGCAAAGAAAAGAGGTGCAAGATGAAATTGTCCTTGGGCCCTTCCACCCACCCTTATGTTATATATATTAAACAGGACATGTACAGTTTAACAAACCAATCACTTCAGCAACAGGGACTGCCACTTTTGGCTGAAGTGATTGGTTTGTTTGGGGCCCCACAAAACAAGCTACCATTGGGCATAAGGCAGACATAACTGATAATCCTCTCTACAGTTGGAACTGGTAGAGGTAATTCTCCTCATCTGATTCCTCATCAAAGTGTACATCATCCTCACACAATATTAAATTCATCCCTGCTGGAATCCACCATTACAGGTACCTCTGTATTTTTTTAATGGAATTGGAGGTAAAGGTCTTCCTTGTGGAATTTTCAGTTCACTTTGATGAACATCATCTTTTCCACATTTTGAGGAAGTAGCCTCCTATGCCGATGGCTGATAAAGTTCCCGGCTGTGCTGAAACCTCTTTCTGAGTACACAATGGAGGGTGGGCAATTAGTTGTCTTTCAGTCTATCCTTGCCATGGAATCAGTATGAAATACCGCCGGCCGCATGGTTCGATTCCCGTCAGCGCCAGGCCGACCAAAGCAGAGTTCCCGGCAGCGGAAGCCCGACAGCGCTGGAAATCCCGATCATCGATAGGTAAGTACTGACTAACCTAACCTAACCACCTAACCCTCCCTTAGGGGTGCCTAACCCTAACCCCACCCCCCCAAGTGCCTAACCCTAATCCCCCCTCTAAGTGCCTAACCCTAACCCCCCCTTCTCTGCTGCCTAAACCTAAGTCCCCTGGAGGGGTGCCTAACCCTAAGTCCCCCCCAGGGGTGCCTAACCCTAACCCTCCCCCTAGCCTAACCCTAACCCTCCTGGGGGGTGCCTAACCCTAAGTCCCCCTGGTGCCCTAAACCTAACCCTCTCCCCCGTGGCTGTCCGCTCGCGGCGCCCGGCATCCCTTCAATCGGGATGCCGGGCGCCGGTCTCCCGGCATCAGGGAAATGTCAGGCATCTACATCTAGACGCCCGGCATTTCACCCTCGCCGGGAAATGACAGTCGGGAAGCCAGCTGCCGGTATTAAGGCAGCGGGCTTCCCGATTGTATACCCCTTGCCACTGCGTGTAGTGAATAAATTGTAACAGAATTAGACAGTCAGAGCTCACAGATAAAGGGATAATACGTTACCACTAGCTACTACCTCGAGAAGTGTCCCTACTTCCCTAACATAAATAGATACAGATAGAAAGGAGAAAAGCGCTCTGTGGTAATTGAATATGTAAATGTAACTAATATGTATATATGGTCGGGTAAAATAATGGTCTCTAAAGGTGTAATGGCTCAGTCGTATTTGAAGTCTCCAATTAGTCCATTTCGTGTCCTCATGTATGAATAACAGGGACAACCTCAGGTAGGCAATAACTTGAGGTTGGGAGTTAATGTCCAAAATGTAGTCTTTACTGTTCAAGCAGGCATATAAGTCTGAACTGGGTTTGCCACAATGGCTGAAGTTAGTCTCATATAGATTAGAAGTTAACAGTATATCTGTATTAGGTAGGCAAAAACTTTAGGCAGAGTTTTGTGTAGATGAAGTGCAGACCTTATTCAAAAGATGCTCCAGGTGCCACCTCCATCACAGCTATCACCACCTTGGGAGCAAGGAACGCAGTATCAGGGTGCTGCAGACTCTATAATGCAGTTTCAGGTAAGGCTGAGTTTACTTACTAAGCCATGGTGTCTGCTAGTCCATCTCCTCCCTGCATTCTAATTCGTTGAGTGCATGTGAGTAAAAGGCCCAGTATGTGCAGCATACTGGGCTTGAATGTAGTTTAAATTGCTTAAACAACTGATTTAGGGCCATACTCAATCTGAAGCGAAAAGGCCGTTATCGGCGATAATTTATTGCTGATGGCGTCATTTTCGCTTATTTTCATTATCCCCATATTCAATTTCAAAGAGTTTTCGCCGGTCCGAAAAGTTTTTGAAAAAAAACGGGGATAAGTTTTCACCATGTTTTACATGGCGAAAAAAAGTTCAGAATTGAGGTTTAGGGGTGCAGTTTCTTCACAGCGATCAGTTACTGTATGCTTAGTAGATACATATTGTGTCATTTAGTCTACACATAATACAACATAGTACCATCTAACAGTACAATGTAAACATTTTCTTTGATACAGACATTTTTGTAGGACTATGTTATCCATTGACAAATCACAGTACACTCCTCAGTTGTCAGTGCTCCGCTAATATCTGATTCCCATGTAATTTCATGCCATTTCTTATCACTGGTTAATGGTAGCAGTATTGCATTATAAAAAGTGGAAATGAGAACTTTAGTTGTATAGCTGGTAAGACAATATTATTCCAGTGGGGCAAGGGGTCTACTGAAGAGGTGATACCTAAAAGTGTCTGTTCTGCAGATACTGGTGAAACTAGAAAGAAAGGTACCTAATTTCTTAGGATCATTTAGGCATCTTGGGTCTAATGCAGAATTGAAAATGTGTCCATTTTTTTATATATATATATATATATATATATATATATATATATATATATATATATATGTATATATATTGCACATATTTGCACTGTATGTGCCCCAAAGATTTTTACGCACAAGTACGGGCAAGGCAGGATCACATACATTTCGTACACATATACAGTATACAAAGAGCAGGGCTGGCAGTGTGAAGACATAGATCAGAAAGAGCAGTCTAGGCAGATCTGTATGGAAGAGATTACACAAAAAACGTGTTTCAACAATCAGGTTGAATTCTTTCTAGGCAGCTCCTGTATATCTCAGTCCCTGTGTGGACTAATCACACAGGAATCTATCAACAAGAAAAAAGGGTGGTGCTCATATGGGCTGATTTTGATCACTCTTCATGGACAAGTGTTTGCATACAGCGAAATTCTAGTTGCAAATGTACTCATCTTTGCATTTGCATAATATTTGCATAATATACTGTACCATCAGATGGAACTTGGCCAGATCTGTCTTTCCATGAAATAGGGTGTTTTTGGTTGTGAATCAGATTGTATCAGTTTAAATTTGAACACTGTTATTGTCTGGTGATATTTATTCCACTGGTGGATTTAGCATAACATTGGACTCTAGGGACGCAGTGTTGAGAGCTGCAGGATCAAATTATGTTCCAATTTAAATACACTATAATGAATAAGTATCAAGCTGTTGCTTATTGGATCATTGGATACTTAAATGATACAGAGCCCCTGGAGTCTGTTTAATAAGTTTATGCTTATGTTTTACTTGTGGTTAAATATATATGTTTTGTTTATATTTCAAATTGTATATGTTTACATACTTATTTTTTTTTCTTTGGTTTATGTGAATGAAAAAATATATTTTATCAGATACCAGACTCCTTATATTGATCTTGTTTCATTACACAGAAGCAGGTCAGCGCAATCTCTTTTCTTCTGTGTAGTATTAGTGACATTGTGAGGATTGCAGTATATCTCTGATGATTGCTGCAGACCTGCATTGGGTATTGACTTATAAGCCAATATTTTTATACTCTAAAAGGCCATATTATATGTGATTAGCGGCATTAGATCTTTTAATAAAAGTTTTCTTGTTTTGGGGTGTCAACAGGGTGTCAACCCTGACACATGGGAGTGTGATAGGAGTGTTGTGATGTGTATCAAAGGCTTTGTATGATTCTGGCCGTTCTTTAGAAATTGAATAGAAAAAAATTGTGCCAAAAATGAGAATTAAAAATAATTCATAAAAATGACTAAAGTGTACAAAATATACAAATTTAATAATATGAAACAGACATCATTGGCCAACGTAACAAATATAAATAAATATATAAAATATGTCTAAAAAAACACATAACATCAAAAGAGCTAATAAACACTGTGACAAAATAATAATTAATAAAATATTTGTCAAGATCACCACATTAACCTTGTATAGCAGCTGTGGTTTCAGATGCTAAATGTATGGACAGAGATAGTAATAATCCCATGCATGTGTGCATGGAACCTAAAATCTGTTAAAAGTTCTGCAAGAAAAAGTATAGTGACTTTCAAAAAATGTCTTATTCAGATAGGTGATATAACAAATTTAAACAGTGATTCCCAGACTGAATCCTGCCGAACAATGATGACAACTGTCCAGAAATAGAATTGGAGAATTTAAGATAGTTTTCCACTAACAATTTCAGTGCAGATGACGCAATGGACCGACTGTTAGATGGCGTCTGCTATGCTGCTGCCTACAGTGTCTCACAGTAGCGTGCTGGCAGATCGAGGTGTCTCTGTGGGTCAGGCTATGTCTAGCCCTCCTCCGTGCAGTTACCCGAACGGCAGACTTTAACCCGTCCACTATGTGCGCCCTTGTGGAGGTATGTGTTGCAGCGGTGGTGATCAAGAAAAAAAGACACTAGTTTAGACCCATCCAGCAGCCGAGCAATATTGCGTCACCAACCGCAAATTTTCACAAAATAGTGCATGTTCTTTTGCCACGAGACAAATGGAGCCACGTTGTCATCTGGCAGCTGGGCAATAATGTGTCACCAACCGCAAATTAGCATAGAAAAAGTGCATATTCTTTTGCCACGAGATGAATGGAGCCTGCAGACTGCCACGTTGTCTCTATTATGAGGTATGAACCGCAGACTTGGTTATGAGAAAGATGGCGCATGAGGTGCGTTGGTGAGTGAGGACATATTGTACATATTACACTCAATGCGAGACATTAATTTCACAAAATCTGCACTGAAACTGATAGTGGAAAACTATCTTAAATTCCCCAATTCTATTTCTAGACAGTTGTCATCAGTGTTCGGCAGGATTCAGTCTGGGAATCACTGTTTAAATTTGTTATATATAGGTTAATGGTGATCTTAACATATATATTACTAATTATTATTTTGTCACAGTGTTTATTGGCTCTTTTGATGTTGTGTGTTTTTAGACATATTTTATATCTGTATTTATATTTGTTACATTGGCCAATGATGTCTATTTCATATTATTAAATTGTATATTTTGTACACTCTAGTCATTTTTATGATTTATTTTTAATTCTTATTTCTGGCCCAATTTTTTTCTATTCAATCTTCTATATTTATTATTGATTCAGGTTTTAGGTGTTACACAGCGCTGTTGTTCATTTTTTTGTGTTTCCTTTTGGTTTGCAACCATAAACAGCTGCGTGGAAACACTTATTAACACAAATAAGATTTCTCAGTGTTCCATTTTTCAGCGCCATAGGTTATAGATTTCTGTCTTGTTTTTCTGTGTAATTAGTTGTTTTAAAATACCAATTATTTAATAGGCAAAACTAGTTGGTTTTACATTTGAAATGATTTCTACAGTATTTTAAAACATCGGCAGACTTGCCAGGAACCTGTTAATGCCTTTAGTTTGCATGCTATTATATATATACCCCTTGGTATACTGTAAGTTGGCTATACTGACTCACCTTGGAATCTCCATAAAATTACAGCTAACTCGGGTTACTTGCATATATTGGCACCATTCAAAAATAGCTATGAATGCTAGCATAGTGCATTAATCAAATGCAAATCAGATGCTGCTGTAGATTGTACAGATGCTGCAGCCAATCAAGGTAGGAGTCACACCCACAAGACACTCCCTTCTGATTTATGTTTATAAATGTGTAAAGCTGCTGTATATGTGACTGTGTAACAAAATGATATATACATACAAATCACAGGGCTAAGTGTAGTATATTCCACACATAAGCAGACATATTGATATTCCCTTTATATGCATATTCAAAGATCATAAGGTATGTTTTATCATTGACGTTGACCAATAAAAATAAAGGAAAAGTGTGACAGACAGGTGCATAAAATGACAGTACGGTACTGAGGCCCCTACAAAAGTCATTTTCTCAATAAGGTATATACAGTAGTATATAGTATATGTATAGTAGTATATAGTATATCTTCCTTTCATCAAAGTGACTTATGCACAAAGACAAATATAATTTATCCATGCTAACACATAAGAGGTATGACCTCTTTCAATGCTTACTCCTATATACAGTATTTGTAAACACCACAGTCAGTCAGACATATATATTTTACTGCGCACACCCTGATAAGTGCTGGCAAGTTTTGTCAGTGTGTAGGTTCAAACCATCCTAGCATTCCAATCAGCTAGAAAGGGAGTATCTTGTGAATGTGACTCCTACCTTCATTGGCCACAGCTTCTGTACAATCTACAACAGCATTTGATTTGCACATATGGGCCATGATATTGTGTTTCCCAGCCAATTTCACTGCCAGCGCTGACAGCACTCTTATCTCCTATACCCCCTTCACATCACAAAAGTAACCCGGTATATTGCCCGGGTCGAGGTGCAGGGTGAACGCGCCAACAGAAAAATTGCCGGGTCCGGGGATTTTGCATTTCAACCCTTCAATTGACCAGAGTTGAACTCGGAAACAAGCCGGGTTGATGTGCAGTGTGAACGGGCCCAACCCGGGTTCTCCAACCCTGGACTCAGCAAACAGCGATGATTGGATGTTCCTGTGGTTCTTTTGATGATGTCAGCAGCCAGTGCAGCACACTGCAGACCACAGCAAAGGCAGCATTCCTGTATTAAACGGGTTTAATATACCATAACACCACTACAGCAATGTCCATTTGGAGTGATGAAGAGGTGAGGGAGCTGCTGGTCATAAGGAAAACACACAGTTAGTCCATCAGCCATGATTGCTGCAATGCTGTGAACAGTCCCCACCCTCTCCCTTTGGTTCCCATTTGTGACCTCATCTATGTGAGCCTGTAAAAAAATCATTTTTAATGACATCCATAGGATTTTACAGGGCAGATCCGGGTTCAGCGTGAACGGGGCCGACCCGCCAATAACCCAGGTCGAAGGTGCAGTGTGAAAGGGGTCTGACCCGGGTCACAACCAAATCCGACCCGGCTTCAAAATCCCAGGTCCGAGCCGGGTTTGTGATATAAAGGGGTACTAGTTATCAAGTAGCGTTGTGATCCAGTAATGACAGGGTGGGAAGGACCACCACAGGAGTTACATTGGGTGGGATGATAGTGCATATATTTTCATTAAACTTTGAAAGCAAGATTATACTTATTGAACAAACTTGCAACATATACAACACAACACTATATTTTCTTCAGCAAACATTAACCATTGGAGGAAGAACATGCAACTGTTTTATGTAACCAGTATTGTCAAATAGTCAGACATTAATGATTAGCAGGCTCTTTCAGTAACTGCATATCATGTAATGATCAGATTCTGTGTATAAGTGATACTGTTACTAAGGGGAACATTTTTTCTGCACCTGTGTTTATCCATTGGGATATAGCCAGAACATTTCCACATTTTATTTTAAACTGTGTTGTGTGTTGATTTTAGCTCTTAAAGAAAACATTCTACATATAAAACAAGGTCTGGTAACAAATAACAAGTCTGAGATACTGTAACACAAGTAACCACAATTTGCCAAGTCCTTAACTAAACAATGTCCCTTGAGTCAACACTTGCAACCTAGCACATTATATTTACAGTAATTGTAATAGAATTCTTAACTCCTGTGATACATAAATGGTAAAATGTGTACAGAATTATTATTGTAAATATGACATTAAACAATGACTACAGTATGCTAATTTATTGGATGTTCCTTTTGAAAATATGTTAATTACTGGATGATGCAATATACAGATGTGTCCTCAAGCACTGGGGCTCCAAAGTTGGGTCAAATATCCCCTCTCAGCACTCCAGGGTCTGTGCGACTCAGCCCCTCAGCGCATCTTATTCATTCAAAATGTGTGTCTTGTAATCGCACTGCTAAAACATCTACAGGCGGCAAAACTACATTGCTAACGTACACTGGCCCTGATTCAGAGCCGGACGCTCCGACAGAGCGATCGCTCTGAATCAAGGCCGTCCTTCCTGATTTTAGAGCGGCCTCCTGGCCGCTCGCATAGCTGTGGGTGACCACCCACAGCTATAGCGAATGGCCAAAAAGATGGTTGCGATGGTCAAGACCATCGCGACCATCGGGCTTGCGACTAGACCCTTGTGGTAGGGTCTCATCTGCCGCAAGCCCTGGAGTGCTTTTGGCTTTATCAGAGCCAAAAGCACTCCCACTGACATCACTTGTGATGTCAGTGAGGCCGGCCCCAGACGGTAGGCGTTCCCATGGGAATGCCTCCATCTGGCCAGCCATGCCCCTGGCATGCCCACCATAGGGGGTGTGCTGTCACTCACCATTGACAGCACGCCCCCTTTGTAGCGAGACCCATAGCGATGGCTTGCCCGTCGCTATCCGGGTCTCACACATGCGCACGACGGAGCCGGGTCCGTCGTGCGCATGCGCACTGGCCCAACATCGACCCCCTTGCTAGCGCTCAGCGCTCGCAAGCGGGTCTGAATCAGGACCACTGACCACTGGGGCTTGCAGTACTTGTACATCTGGTGTGTGACTGAGAGGTATATTTACTAAAGAGTGGGTTTATAGAAGTGGAGATGTTAGCAACCAATCAGATTCTAGAAGGAGCTAGATAAATGATAAGTAGAATCTGATTAGTTGCTATGGGCAACACCTCCAGTTTTATAAACCTGCACTTTATCTGTGTAAAAATGGTTCCAATATGAGTGGACTCGGCTATTCCTCCCGTTATGTTCTGTTATGTCTGATCTGCAACTTAGTACTTGTGTTATACTAATTACGTGTGAGAAAAGTCAGTGGTAGACTGACAGTGGCTTTGTCTGTGGCTGCAGGGTGACTAGGATTTAAAATAAAATAAAAAAATGCTACGCTACCAGTGTTGGATTCATTTGAGTCATGGTGAGCCTCTCACACCGTATGGTGTAAAGATTCTACAGTAGGTATAGGAGGAAACATCTATAGTTCCCTGGAACAGTCAAAATGTGAAATTATCTTCTGGCTGCAGGTGTTACTATTACTGGCTATAGAAAAGATTTGTGCTAGTCAGTGACGGAACCAGGGGGGTCGAGCGGGACACTCCGTGGTAGGCGCAGGAGAGGGGTCACTGCTGACCAGAGCATTGTACCTGCACCAACCGCCTGCCACCATTGCACCACAGCTGCCTGCCCGTCCTTATGCGCTGCCGAGCAAGGCTGGTAGTGCTTGGAGGTGTCTCTGCAGAAGGCAGCTGCAGCGCCCACTTTATTATGGCTGCTGCCAAGAGCGTGACTGCAGCACCAGCGTCACACACTCTGGACCCTGTGCTTCAGCCTGCGGCCTGGCCTCACCGTCCCCGCCTGCTCCCGACTCTGAAGGTGAGGAGAAGGGGTGGAGGGGTGGATAGACACACAGATACATAGAATGGAGTGCGTGAGAGACACATAGAGACACAGAATGAAGGGGGGAACACACAGAGAAATAGAATTAAGGGGGGAGAGACACAGTAGGAAAGGAGGGGAGACACATAGAGACATATAATGAAGGGAGAGAAACACAGACAGGCATAGTAAAAAGGGGGGGGAGAGACACACAGAGAGACATAGAATGAAGGGGGAGATGATGCAGGGTCGAAGATGATGGTGTGTTGAGAGACGACGCAGGGGGGAGATGATTGTGTGCTGAGATGATGCAGGGGGGAGGTGATGGTGTGCTGAAAGATGACTCATGGGAGGAGGTGATGGTGTGTTGAGATGACAAAGGGGGGGAGATGATGGTGTGCTCAGAGATGACGCAGGGGGAGATGATGGTGTGTTGAGATGACACAGGGGGGAGATGATGGTGTGCTGAGAGACGACGCAGGGGGGAGATGATGGTGTGCTGAGACAATGCAGGGGGAAGATGATGGTGTGCTGAGAGTCGGCGTGGTGGAGAGGTGGTGTGCTGACAGACGACGTAGGAGGAGATGGTGTGGCTGAGAGACACAGCGGGAAGGAAGTTACACAGGGGTCACGAGTCTGGTTGAACCGCTGTTGTATGATGATGATCTTGTTAATATTCCTACACAAACAGGCATCTTCTGTACAATGTGACCTACATGAATAGTGAATACCGACTGAAAACACCGTCTTCCCAGGGTGGATACATTTCTTCAGAGGTTCTTCAGTTTGAAAAATCACCATATAGATAAGGCACATATGGAAAGGAATCAGTGGCATATCTATAATGGGTGCAGTGTGTGCGGGGCACATGGGCCCCTGGGTCCAGGGGGGCCCACACCGCACACCATGCACCCATATTATTTTAAACTTACCTGTCTGTAGTTCCGCGTCAGGTTTCAGTGCTGCTCAGAACACCGGATAATGGCCACCGCGGTAATTTTTCTGGTGTTCTCCGCATGCGCAGTAGACTCCGGGCACACTCTAGTGCCCGGAGTCTACTAAGGCTTCGGTGGATGGCCAGCCGCATCAGTCGGCTGCCGGCCACCAGGGAGAGAGGAGGGGGCCTCGCACGAAGAGTGCACATGGGCCCCCTCCTCTCTTAAGACGCCCCTGAAAGGAATGTTCCCAGAGTGACAAGAATCAGGTGGCATGTCATGTTGGCACTTCCCATTTTCAGTGGCCATGCCCGGTATGTGGCCACACCCATTTTTTGCAATCAGCGCACACATGAAGTTTAGTATGTGTGTGGGGGGGCGCCGTTCTTCTTCTTGCCCTGGGCGCTCAAGACCCTAGTTATGCCTCTGGTGCTAGTATATAATGTTTACTTTAATCTGTCAACATTATATCCAGTTTTTGTTCTGCTAGATGAAAAAGAAACACAGTGGAGATGCTGGTGTTTTAGGGATTACAGAAAACATGCACCACTTGTGCACACCCATGCTACCTCACATAAAGCTTGATCAATGTGGATTGAAAAAAAACTTAATTAATGACCCCCTAGCATGCCCTCGTCTTTTATTCATTCTACAATAAGAAAACTGTATGCCGCACGGGTGGGGTAAACCTTGGGACCAGAATTCATTTGTACCATATTGGACTCATACAGAACTGAAGACAAGATGACTGCAGTTATTGTGCAGCCATATTGCATGCACAGATAGAAATGCAGATATTCACCCGAATGCAGAGCTGTAGGCATCTATGCTACTATGCAGGGGCGGATTGGCCGTTACTTTAAGCGGGAAGATTCCCGATGGGCCGGTTGGACTATGGGGCCGCTTGTCCTCTGTGGCCCTGCCCCCCAAAACTCATCACCTGGCTGTAAGTTTTATTGCATGACAGGCAGCCTGGTGCCGGCTGCCTGTCACTGCTAGTAGAGCTGCCTGCGGCCCGCCTCTATCGGGAGAAGAGGCTTGAAGTCCCCACCAAGCAGGAAGGGAGCTGCACCAGCACCACGGAGCAAGAGCAGCTCCATAGCCGGCAGGTAAGTCACAGGGCCGCCATCAGCTGCTGCCTGCCAGCCTGGATATTAAGGAGGCCCAGGGCCGGATTAACGGGAGGGCGACAGTGGCGATCATCCCTGGGCCCCCACACCCATTGGAGTTACTGTGGACCGGAGGAGACGGAACCAGTTCCGCCTCCTCCGGCCAACCTAACCCAGGCTCCGCGGGGAGGCTTTATTTGCCAAGTGCCCGCTGAGATCGTAACCAGCAGGCGTCCGGCTCCCTCCCCATAGTGGCAGCTGGAGTCGGAGGCTGGAGCTCACGTGAGCTCCGGTTTCCGGCTCATGCAGTGCACTATGGGAGAAACGTCATCTCTCCCATAGTGCAGAGGAGCAGCCGAGCGGATTGCAGCGGACGCGGGGCTTAGCTTAAGGTAAGTATGAGCTTTATATTTTTTTTAGTGCAAGTGGCATACTGGCGGCATTACTCGGGGGGAGAGGCATTACTACTGGGGGCATTACTACTGGGGCATTTCTCGGGGAGGGGGGAGGCATTACTACTGGGGGCATTACTTGGGGGGCATTACTTCTGGGTGCATTACTCAGGGGGAGGCATTATTACTGGGGAGGAGGCATTACTCGGAGGGGGAGGCATTACTACTGGGGGTATTACTATTAGGGACTCTACTACAGAGGGAGCATTAGTATTGGGGGCACTAATAGAGGGGCATTACTACTGGGAGCATTTCTACAGAGGGCTCTACTACAGCGGGCATGACTACTGGGGGCATTACTATTGGGGGCACAACTACAGGGGTATTACTACTGGGGGATTTATACAGGGGGCATTACTATTGGGTACATGCAGGGGGCATTACTACCGGGGGCATTGCTATTTGGGGCACAACTACAGGGGTATTACTACTGGGGGTACTTATACAGAGGGCATTACTACAGAGGGCATTACTAATGGGAGTATTGCATAGGGGCCACTGCATACGGGGCACTGACACTACTAGGGGCTCTGCATAAGGTCCCCATTGTGCATAACCCCAGTTTGTCACATTTAATAAGGGCCCCCACATGTTTTTTGCCCAGGGTCCCCCACAGACCTTAATCCGGCCCTGGGGAGGCCAATCCCAGGAATGGCGGGATCCCGGGATTTGGCCTCAAAATTACCGGGATGTCAATCCTGGGATTGGATGTTCCAATCCTGGGATTTCGGGACTGTCAGGCGTATGCGCATTGTGCAACGGCTTTGTTTATTGCTGGGCAGCGCTGAGCTCTGAGCACTCAGCTCAGATGCTGCCTGGCTGTCCGGCTGTGCGCGGTGTGATGTCAGAGGTTGCGCAGCGTTGCACAGTGCAGCCTCACGCTATCCATCCTCCTTCTTCCATGCCCACATCCATCTTAAGCTGAGGAGGAAGGAGCAGAGCGGTGTGGCTGTGGGGGCTAGTGTGGCGTCAGGCAGCCGGCTAGGTGCCTGTGAAAAAAATGCCAGTGCCAAACTATTACGCAGGAGGGAGCCTTTCTGCTGCACCAACAGGGAAGGAGCCCTGCTGCACCCTTACCTCCAAGGAAGGAGCCCTACTGCACCCCCACCCTTAGGGAAGGAACGCTGCTGCACCCCCATCTCCAAGGAAGGAGCCCTGCTGCACCCCCATCCCAAGGAAGGAGCCCTGCTGCATCCCCACCCTTAGGGAAGGAGCCCTGCTGCACCCCCACCCTTAGGGAAGAAGCCCTGCTGCATCCCTACCCCCAGGTTGATGTTAATTTATTCCTGCTGTGGACTGTTGGAGCTTGGCAGGGGGCAATGAATGATTTATTTATTTTTCCTGTGTGCCTGTGCTGGGCCATGAATGTTATTTATTTTATAGTACCTGTGGTGTTGGAGGACCCTGTCTGAGCCCTAACACCAAAGAAATAAAATAACATTCATGGCCCAGCACAGGTTGTGTGTGGGGGGGAATGATGATCTGTCTGTCTGAGAGGGAGGGGGGATCTGTTGTACTAGGGGGAGATGATGATGATGATGATATGTCTGTGGGGAGGGGGGCTAATCTGTGCTAAAGGGAGGTTATGATCTGTGTGTGGGGGAGGGGGCTATTCTGTGCTAAGGGAAGATGATCTGTGGGTGGGGGAGGGGGGGCGACTGTTAAGGGGAGATGATGATCTTTCTGTGGGGGAGGGGGATATTCTGTGCCAGGGCAGGATAATGGTGCTGGGAGACGCAGAATAATGGCATTGGGGAGCTTCAGAAGGATAGTGCTGAAGAGTAGCAGGGGGATGTCGCTGAGAGGTGTAGGGGGATAGCACTGGGGATACACACAGGCAGGGCTGCCATCACAAATTGTGGGGCCCAGGACAAATGAAACAGACTGCCCCCCCCCCTTACACACACAACCAAATTAGAGGTGTAGCATGCAGCTCTGGCACATGGAGCAAGAAAATGCTACTGTCAAATAGCAAATACAATATGTACCTCAGATCTCCCCACGTACCAGCAGACCTCACATACATAAAATCATAAAATAACTGTATATATATATATATATATATATATATATTCACACAGAATAACAATGGCAAAGAGATGTGGGGAGGGGAGCAGATGCACATGTTGGGCAGAAGAGACACACACAGTATGGGCAGGAGAGGCACATGTGGGGGGGGTGACACAGATGGTTAAAAGGGATAGGTGCATGAGAAAGGGAAGAGCCACAGATAATAAGAGGCAGAGGCACATATGGGGAATGGGTAGAGGCCCAGATGTGGATGGGGCAGTAAATGGGCACAGGTGGTAAAAGGGAGGAAAGTGGAGCAGGGGCACATATTTCAATGAGGCCAGTGTAAGTTGTAAAGAGGAAAGGGGTAACTGTGTGCATTGGGCAAGTAGGTAGAGCTTGAAAGGTTAGTACTAGGGGTGGTTCACCTGCAGTTGCTTCATTTGTGGTAGAAGCAAAGATTATTTCATTGCTCTGGAAGAGGTCTGTATAAGAAAGGTGGCTGCAGGGCGTGCACCTTCACACACCTCAGTCTGGCCCTGAAAGTGCGGAGACAGGTCAGCTGCGTACAGTACTTTTTCAAAAGTAGAGCGGTCAGGTCAGGAACACAAGTGCCACAGGAGCGGGTCCCCCAGTCTGCCTGTGATGACAGCGTTGGTCACATGCCAGTGGTGCTTGTCGGCTGTGTTACTGCTGTGTAATGAGTCACAATGACTCATTCACAATTTCACATCTCTCTGGCCACTGGGCTGCACTAGCGGCTTGCGCTGTGCTGACCTGTGTGGCAATGTGATAATTTTTGGCCGGCGGCCGGGCCCCCTCGGCTGGCCGGGCCCGGTACGGGAGTACTGGCAGTACCCCCCTGATGGCGGCCCTGCACACAGGGGGGGGATTGGCTGGAGACACACCAAGGCGATGGTGCTGGAGACACACAAATAGGATGGTAGTACCACTGGTAATATTAGAAGAAAAGACTGGAGGACAATAATCTTCAGTAAGACAACAATTCCAATGAAACCATATTACAGATGCCAATGGTACCAAATGAGCAAATATATTTTATTAATATAACATTTTTCATAAGGGAAACCCACATGTTGTTCTGTCCCAAAACTTGTTACTATGTGTTATATGATTGAACCTCTGTTGCATGAGGCTGACATTGGCTTTATTTCTACACAAACAGGTGGCTTTGAGACCGTGTGACCTCCTGCATGAATAGTGAGTACCGACTCAAGACACTGCCTGTCCAGGGAGGATCAATTTCTTCAGAGAAGCCCCGCTGCTGAGAAATCATATAGGTAAGAAAATACTTATTCACATGCTGTGTTTATTCGCTGAAGAGGGAGACTGGGGGCATATCCATCAGCTCCTGGTACGGTGGGCATGACCCCAGCATGATGAAAATAAGGGGAGTAACTTCCAGGCATAGCAATTAACATGCGCCACACCCCTTGCCACAAAGCCACACCCACTTTTTAAAGCGCGCGCACATAGGGCCACTTTCATGATTTTTTCCAGGGCCACTTTCATTTCCCAATCCGCCCCTGCTACTATGTAACCCCTCTCCAAGCTCTTGGTTTCATATATTGGTTTCATTATCAGTGTTCGCTTGCACCAAATCTATGCCAAGATACATGTGTATCTTTGCCTATGCATAAATCTGCATAGCCTACAAATGAGAAGACATGCACCAACTAAATTTTGCCTACATGTGAACGCTCCAGTCAGCAGGCAGGGGTGACTTGCAGGAGAAGGCACAACAGCTCTCAATGATTCCCTTCCCATTGTATTGGTGAGCATACACTGTCAGAGGCACTGAAGGGGAGAAGGAGACAAATAAGAGGCTACAGCACTAAAGCTAGATTAAAGTGTGGGGAGGCAACATAAAGGGAGACCAGAAAGAAGACGGTGACAATAGTCAACGTGGGATATGATGAAGAAATGAATAAGGGTTTAGTGGCATCTGGGATGAGAAAAGGCCAAATTCTAAAGATGTTACAGAGTTGTAAGCGGCAGGACAGAGATGGGCCTGACTCTGGGGAGAGAAGGAGAGAGCAGGATCAAGGATGATACAGAGTCTGCAAAGACAGAGGTAATTGTACCCTTAATTAAATTTGTTTGGTAATTAATGAGATTATCAGAATATTTTTAGTTCATTACATATTTTATTTTTATTGTGCATTTTTTACAGTTATACAATTGCAGAAGTTTGTTGTTGTGAGTTGATGACCTCATTCAGAGGACTACCTCTCTGGTAGCTGTGTCCCGGAGCAGTTGCTTCTGAATCCCCTGGAAATCTACAGCTGTGGAAACCTGACAGAAGTTTCTGAGTGAACCGGTGAGTAACCCTTTTTTTAAATGCCCTGTCTCTGACCTTTGTGTTATGCAGTTTAAAACCATTTTTTCACCCTGTCCTTACTGTCTCCACAAATCACCTCACCCCGGATTCCCTGTCTGATTACTCCTGCAAAGTCTGACCTCTAAAGAGCTGATGACCTCCTTCAAAGGCCTACCTCTCCCCTAGCTGTGTCCTGGCTCTAACACTTCCTGATCCCCCGGAGATGACAGTCGAGATGACAGAGTAGGGACACTTGAACTTTTTTTTTTTTTTTTACAGGGTTGGTAGTTCATGGGCCATGATTCAAGATACTTTTATAATCTTTAATAAAAATAAGTATCAGGTGTATATGCCTTTTATATATAGCGTATAGGCAGTTTTTTTTATTTATTTAGCTAATAATGTGACCAAATACTCTAGTGTGTATGTATTTAGTGATTACAGTTAATAGGCAGTTGTATTCTAAAACTGTTATGTATACTTTTTATAGTATATTATTAGGTTTACTTTTTAAAATCATATTGTGTTTATTTATCATATTCTGTTTATTGGTGGCCCTAGCAATGTATTGATCTCCATCTCTAGTACATTTACAAATACTAGCATGCTCTAACACAGTTTTAATATTTGAGGGTTAGTAAAATAAATGGGTAAAAAATATCTGTTAGGGCATGCTGGTGGTATTATTTTCCCCTCTACCATCACTCTCTTTCACCTATTCTCCACTCATTTATTCTTTTACTTGTAGTATTACTTCCCTGTATTTACGTTGTCATTATCCTTTATACAACATATTCAGCTTTCTTTTGTTGAATATCTCACTGAAATAAACCTCAGTGGCGTCCCTCCCTGTGGGGAGGACTGTAAAGCACGTGGCGAAGCAGTGCGCCGGTAAAAATGAGGCATGGCCTTGCGTGTAGGAGGCATGGTCTTGCAAGTTGGGGCACTGGCTTCGTGGCCCGAACCCCCATTGTATTCACTCCGGGGGGGGTCTCGGAAGTGCGGACTGCCCCCAAGGACCACTCTGTGTGCAGTGCCGGCTCCCTCACAATGTCAGGAGCCGAGTGCTGCATGTAATGCTACAGTGCAGCACCCGGCTCCTGTCATTGAGAAAGAGTCGGCACTTTGGTGTCACCCCTTGGCGGATGTCACTCAGGTGCAGCCCGCACTCCCCTTGTGGCGCCACTGGTGCCTTGTTTTATTATGTAAACACTTGTTTTACTATAGTAAATACTACAAATTAAAACATTTGTAACTTCTTTTCTATTCCACAGATTAGAGCAAAGCGTACACCAAATAATAGGCTTATTTAAACATCTGTAATACCACCCCTGGATGATTTTCAAAAGAATCTTTGGAGCTACAGTACCAATTAAATTTTATATGTCAACTGGAATGGATCTACCGACACTAGTCAACATTGTCTGACTTAATAAATGCAATAAACATGATTAGACTATAAAGTCATAAAACTAACATTGCTATCCCCTCTGTCTTGGACAGGATGTAGTTAGGAAGCCGGCGGTCGAAATGTTGACCGCCGCCTTCCTGACTGTGAAATCCTGGCATGGGACTAATGATAGGCGTCTAAATACCAATGCCTATCATTAGCCCATGCCGAAATCCCGATGCCAGGCATACCGATCGTAGGTAAGCTGGGCGTTGGGAGCGCTTAGCTGTGGGGGGGAGGGTTAGGGACTCACGGGGGACTTAGGGTTAGGTTTAGGCCAGGGGAAGGGGGGGTTAGGGTCAGGCACCACCAGTCGGAGGTTAGGTTTAGGCCCCCCCCCGAGAGGGTTAGGTTTAGGGTGTGGGGAGGGGGGGTTAGGTTTAGGCACCCCTTGGGGGAGGTTAGAGTTAGGCACTAGGTGGGGAGGTTAGGGTTAGGTACCCCTAAAGGAGGGTTAGGGGGGGGGAGAAGGGTAGGGATAACCTACTTACTGTACCTCCCCTGTTGGGATCTTCAGATGCCGGCCTTCCAGCGTCTCTATTTCATCCGCTGGACTTAGCTCCGGCGGTAATTCATACCAATTCTGTCTTGGACACCATCAAAGCTGACCAACCACACAACCCATTTTACGCTTTTTAATGAAATACAAGTTGATACAGTATTTGGTTTTACTTCTATTTTATAAAAAGACAAAATAAAGATATTTATTGGGTAATGTTTATTTTCGTGTTTGTTTTTTCACTCTTATGGAATATATTTATCTGTTTTTTTAGGTTTGCAGAATTTCTATAACAGTAAACTTGGGAAATCTTTAAAAATAACAATACAATTGGAAACATTACATATTTAAATATTTATGTACAATTAAACAAAATTAAAGTAATGCAACATAAAATATCAGTTAAATTTTTAGACTGCAGACAGTAATAGGAGGTAAATAGACTACATTTGCTAAAAGAGTATAGTCATTTTGACATGATAGAAATTTAGGAGGGCATGCTGTGTCTATTTTCAGAAAAACATGAGGGTAGAGTTATGCTAGCCTCTGCTCTTGAGACTTGCACAATCCAGGTTAGCATACATTTGCCATTATTTTCTGCTGACTAATCAATGCTGTGTGTCATGGGTATTTGTTGGTGTATCAATAAACTTGCAATAGAGTATGAAAAGGCTGCCCTCATGCCTATTACAAAATAAGATAATACCTTCTGGTTAACAGATGTGTACGGCTGGGTACACTTGTAAATGAAAGAAATGCTAATTGTTATTTTTTGTTTTAGAATAGATAAATAATTATTGGTAACCAATATATCATACTAGGAATCTTATATTAACATTTAGGGCTGGAACAATTAAACATGATGCAATTCCTAATTTTGCATAGTCAACACTATAAAATTATGAAATGTTTTTAAGCTATGGGAAAAAAATGCCTACAAAGATCATAATTTGCTTTACATTTATCTGTGTACTGTACCAAGCCTCTAAACCAGAGGTTCCCAAACACGGTCCTCAAATGTGTTTTAACTAGGGGTGTGCACCGGACACTTTTCGTGTTTTGGTTTTGGATCTGGATCTTTCTTCGTGTTTTGGATCTGGATTGGTTTTGCCAAAACCACCCTTCCGTGTTTTGGGTTCTGGGTTTTGTGTTTTGGATCTGTAATTTTTTGAAAAAAAAAAAAAAGCATAAAAACAGCTAACAATCACAGAATTTGTGGGGTTTTCTGCTCCTATGCTATTATTAACCTCAATAACCTTAATTTCCACTCATTTCCAGTCTATTCTGAACACCTCACAATAGTGTTTTTATGTCCAAAAGGTTGCTGGATGACTATGCTAAGCGACACGAGTGGGCGGCACAAACATGTGGCCCATCTAGGAGTGACACTGCAGTGGCAGACAGGATGGCAGTTTGAAAAACTAGGCCCCAAACAGTAGATAATGCAAAGAAAACAAAGAGGTGCAAGATGGAATTGTCCTTGGGCCCTCCTACCCACCCTTATGTTGTATAAACAGCACATGCACACTTTAACAAACCAATCATTTCAGCGCCAGGGTCTGCCACACGACTGTGGTTGAAATGATTGGTTCGTTTGGGCCCCCACAAAACAAGCTGGCAATTTATCTGTCCCTGCACAAACTGGCTCTACGGAGGCAAGATGTCATCCTCATCCTCCTCATCCACCGATTCCTCACCCTCTTCAGGGGTGTACATCCTCATCCTCACAGAGTATTAATTCGTCCCCGCTGGAATCCACCACCAAAGGTCCCTCTGTATGTTCTGGAGGCTGGTCTCCCTGGAAGAGTTGTTAATTCATTTTTATGAACATCATCTTCTCCACATTTTGTGGAAGCAACCTCCTACGCCTTTTGCTGACAAGGATCCCGGCTGCACTAAACACTCTTTCGGAGTACACTCTGGAGGGGGGCAACTCAGGTAAAATAGAGCCAGTTTGCACAGGGGCCTCCAAATTGCCTCTTTTTCCTGCCAGTACAGGTACGGACTGTCTAATATACCTACTTGAATGCTGTCACCTCCACCATTCTGTCAATGGTGTCAGTTTCATATGCAGTGGCAGTAGACATGTCAGTAATTGTTGCCAGGTCCTTCAGTCCAGACCAGATGTCCAAACTTGGTCCTGCCTGCCCTGCATCACTGCCAGCGGGTTGCTTAGGATACCTAAGTTTTTTCCTGGCAGCCCCAGTTGCTGGAGAAAATGAAGAAGGAGCTATTGACGTGTCATCTTCCATTTCAGCTGACAGTGTTTTCACCAGCAGGCCTTTGCACCTCTGCAGGCTTTTGTCTGCCAGAAAGAGAGACACCACATAGGCTTTAAACCTAGAATCAAGCACGGTGGCCAAAATGTAGTGGTCTGATTTCAACAGATTGACCACCCTGGAATCCTGGCAAAGTGAATGTAGGGCTTCATCCACAAGTCCCACATGCCGAGCGGAATCGCTCCGTCTTAGCTCCTCCTTCACTTTCTCCAGCTGCTTCTGCAAAAGCCTGATGAGGGGAATGACCTGACTCAAGCTGGCAGTGTCTGAACTGACTTCATGTGTGGCAAGTTCGAAGGGATGGAGAACCTTGAACAACACGGAAATCATTCTCCACTGTGCTTGAGTCAGGTGCATACCCCCTCCTTTGCCTATGTCATAGGTGGATGTATAGGCTTGAATGGCCTTTGCTGCTCCTCCATCCTCTGAAGCATATAGAGGGTTGAGTTCCACTGCGTCACAACCTCTTGTTTCAGGTGATGGCGGGGCAGTTTCAAGAGTGTTTGCTGGCGCTCCAGTCTTCGGCATGCAGTCGCTAAATGGCGAAAGTGGCCAGAAATTTTTCGGCCCACCCAAAGCGTCTCCTGCATGCCCCTGTCGCTTTTCAGAAAATTCTGCACCACCAAATTTATTGTGTGAGCAAAACATGGGACGTGCTGGAATTTGCCCAGATGTAATGCCCGCACAATATTCGTGGCATTGTCAGATATCACAAATCCCCAGGAGAGTCTAAGTGGGGTAAGCCACTGGGCGATGATTTCCCTCATTTTCTCTAAGAGGTTGTCGGCGGTGTGCCTCTTACTGAAACCGGTGATACACAGCATAGCCTGCCTTGGAACGAGCTGGCGTTTCTGAGATGCTGCTACTGGTGACGCTGCTGTTGTTGCTGGGTAAGGTGATACATCTATCCAGTGGGCTGTCACAGTAATATAGTCCTTAGTCTGCCCTGTCCGTGGTTAAGTGGACATTGGGTACAACCGCATTTTTCAGGACACTGAGGACACTTTTTCTGATGTTTCTGTGCATTCTCGGTATCGCCTGCCTAGTGTAGTGGAATCTAGATGGGATTTGGAACCGGGGACACACTACCTCCATCAATTGTCTAAATCCCACTGCACCAATGGTGGATACCGGACGCACGTCTAACACCAACATAGCAGTCAAGGCCTCAGTTATATATTTGCTTCAGGATGACTGCTGTCATACCTCATCCTCCTCGCTAAGGACTGTTGGAGGGTCAATTGTTTAGTAAAAGTAGTGGTGGTCCTACTTCCTCTCTGGGATGATGAACGACTCCTAGCAGCAACAGCAGCAGCTACAGCAGTAGGCGTAACAATGCAGGATCCTCCGGAGGAATCCCGGATAGGAGAGTCAGTCATGCCAGTGACATGGCCTGCAGGACTACTTCCGATCCTGACTAAGGAGGAAATTGACGAGGAGGGAGTTGACGGTGTGGTTTGTAGGCGCTTGGATACAACAGGACAAAGGGATTTAGGTGTCCCTGGACTGCTTACAATCTTAGCCAAAGTTTCTGAACTTGACAGTAACTTTTTATGAACGCGCTGCTGGTGACGTATAAGGGAGGATGTTCCTAGGTGGTTAACATCCCTACCACTACTTATTTCACCTTTACATATGGTACATATGGCAAGACAGTTGTTGTCCGGATTTGGATATAAATATTGCCAGACCAAAGAGGTGGAATGTTTGGTCTTCTGCCCAGGCATGACCGTGATGGGCTTTTTCATCCCACAGACAACAACATCCTCGCCAACTTCCTCCTCAGCGCCAGCTACACCAGTATCCTCATCCATTTGTACATCAACAGTGACATCTGCAATTTGCATATCAGCAAGTGGACTGTGGGTGCTCCTTTCAGCACTTGCAGAGGGCATGCAAATGGTGGAAAGAGCCACCTCTTCTCGTCCAGTGCTGGGAAGGTCAGGCGTCGCAACCGCCACCACACTTGGACTCTCCTTGGGGATTTGTGATATCTTCTTAGAACGCACAGTTCTTGGCTGTGCTTTTGCCAGCTTAACTTGTTTGATTTTTTTAGCGGGATGAGGGCTTCCATCGTCATGTGAATCTGAAGCACTAGTCATGAACATAGGGAAAGACCTTAGCCGTTCCTTGCCACTCCGTGTCATATTGGCAAGTTTACGTTTCTCCTCAGATGATTTAAATGTTTTTTTTAAGATCATTTTCCTGAACTTTGTCATTTGGTATTGTATATGCCCTCTACTATGACATTGGGCATCGGCCTTGGCAGACGATGTTGATGGCATGTTATCGTCTATGTCATGACTAGTGGCAGCAGCTTCAGCACTAGGAGGAAGTGGTTCTTGATCTTTCTCTATTGTATTTTTATCGGAGAAAGTTTGGTCCTCCATTTATGTTATATTGATATATACGTGCGGCTAAGGTGCACACAAACAGAAAATATTTTTTTAATTTTTGTTGGAGACTAGTGCACTTTGTGGGTTACACCACCCTTTAAAAAATGAGCCAGCCGACTCTTTACATATGGGACACAGGTGCACGCCTGGCACTGCTCCTTTGTTGATGCACGTGCAGCTACAGCCCACACAACTCACAAAGACAGAAAAGAAAGCATTTTTTATTTTTTGTGGAGCGCACTTTGAGGGTTACACCACCCTTTAAAAGACAGACGCACGCTTGGTGCTGCTGATTTGAGGATGCATGTACAGTGCACACAATTCACAAACACAGAAGAAAATGTTTTTTTTTTGTTGGAGTGCACTTTGGGGGTTACACCACCCTTAAACAGACAGATGCACGGTTGGCGCTGCTGCTTTAAGGATACACGTACAGTGCACACAATTCACAAACACAGAAGAAAATGTTTTTTTTGTTGGAGTGCACTTTGGGGCCCTATAAAAGATGAGCCAGCTGACCCTTTACTTATAGGACACAGGCGCACACTTGGCGCTGCTCCTTTGTTGATGCACGTGCAGCCACAGTGCACACAATTCACAAACACAGAAAATTATTTTTTATTTTGTTTGGAGTGCACTTTGGGGGTTACACCACCCTTTAACAGATGAGCCAGCCGGCCCTTTACTTATGGGACACAGGTGCACGCTTGGCGCTGCTCCTTTGTTGATGCACGTGCAGCCACAGTGCACACAATTCACAAATACAGAAAATAATTTTTTATTTTGTTTGGAGTGCACTTTGGGGGTTACAGCACCCTTTAACAGACAAGCCAGCTGGCCCTTTACTTATGGGACACAGGCGCATGCTTGGCGCTGCTCCTTTGTTGATGCATGTGCAGCCACAGTGCACACAATTCACAAAGACAGAAAATATTTTTGTATTTTGTTCGGAGTGCACTTTGGGGGATACAGCACCATTTAACGGACAAGCCAGCCAGCCCTTTACTTATGACACAGGCGCATGCTTGGCGCTACTTTGTTGATGCACGTGCGGCTACTGCACACACAATTCACAAACACAAATTTATTTTTTTTTTTTTGGAGTGCACTTTGGGGGTTACAGCACCTTTTAACAGACAAGCCAGCCACCCCTTTACTTATGGGACACAGGCGCACGCTTGGCGCTGCTCCTTTGTTGATGCACGTGTAGCCACAGTGCACACAATTCACAAACACAGAAAATAATTTTTTATTTTGTTTGGAGTGCACTTTGGGGGTTACAGCACCCTTTAACGGACAAGCCAGCTGGCCCTTTACTTATGACACAGGCGCACACTTGACGTTACTTTGTTGATGCACATCCGGCTACTGAGAACACAATTCACAAACACAGAAAAAAAAAATTTTTTTTTGGAGTGCACTTTGGAGGAGCACCCCTGATGCACATATCACCCCCTGGACAACACTACAGCACCCCTCTAGGACTACTGCCTTTATGGGACACTGCACAACACAGTCCAGCCAGCCCCTATAGACTTTGGAGCGGACACAGCCCCTATGGACAAGTGACTGCACAACACAGCCCAGCCAGCCCCTATGACAGCAGCACAACACAGCCCAGCCAGCCCCTATGGACAACAGCAGCACAACACAGCCCAGCAAACCCTAGCTCCCACCCTCCCTCTTCACTGTAGACAGCCAGAGTGAGAAATGGCGCCGACGTGGGGACCTTTTATAGAATCCAAAACCCGCGAGATCCGGAAGGCGGGATGATGACGGTTTGCCTTGATTTAAGATCCGAGTCAGGCGGGAAAAGTCCAGCCTGACTCGGATACGACTCGGATCGGGGAGACTCGGGGGGTTCAGATTTCAGAAATCCGAACCCGCTCATCCCTAGATTTAACTAGTGGTCACAGTCCATAGGGGCTGTGACCATTCAGTCCATAGGGGCTGACTGTGCTGTGTTGTGCTGCTGTTGTCCATAGGGGTTGGCTGGGCTGTGTTGTGCTGCTGTCATAGGGGCTGGCGGGCTGTGTTGTGCAGTCAGTTGTCCATAGGGGCTGTGTCCACTCCAAAGTCTATAGGGTCTGGCTGGACTGTGTTGTGCAGTGTCTCATAAATGCTGTAGTCCTAGAGGGGTGTTGTAGTGTTGTCCAGAGGGTGATCTGTGCATCAGGGGTGCTCCCTCAAAGTGCACTCCAAAAAAATTTTTTTTTTTCTGTGTTTGTGAATTGTGTGCGCATCAGCCACATATGCATCAACAAAGTAGTGCCAAGCATGTGCCTGTGTCATAAATCAAGGGCTGGCTGGCTTGTCCATTAAAGGGTGCTGTAACCCCCAAAGTGCACTCCAAAAAAAAATAATATTTTTTTTTTGTGTTTGTGAATTGTGTGCGCAGTAGCCGCACGTGCATCAACAAAGTAACGCCAAGCGTGCGCCTGTGTCCCATAAGTAAAGGGCTGGCTGACTCATCTCTTAAAGGGTGGTGTAACTTCCAAAGTGCACTCCAACAAAAATAAAAAATTGTTTTCTGTGTTTGTGAATTGTGTGCACTGTACGTTCATCCTCAAAGCAGCAGTGCCAAACCTGCGTCTGTCTGTTAAAGGGTGGTGTAACCCCCAAAGTGCGCTCCAACAAAATAAAATAATCTTTTTTTCTGTGTTTGTGTGTGAAATGTATGTGCAGTAGCCGCACCTGCATCCTCATAGCAGCAGCGCCAAGTGTGCATCTGTCTGTTAAAGGGTGGTGTAACCCCCAAAGTGCACGCCACAAAAAATAAAAAATTCTTCTTTTTGTTCTGTCTTTGTGAATTGTGTGGGCTGTAGCCGCACCTGCATCCTCAAAGCAGCAGCGCCAAGCGTGCGTCTGTCTGTTAAAGGGTGGTGTAACCCACCAAAGTGCACTCCAACAAAAATAAAACATTTTCTTCAGTGTTTGTGAATTGTGTGCACAGTACGTGCATCAACAAAGGAGCAGCGCCAAGCGTGCACCTGTTTTTGTGTGCGAAATGTATGCGCAGTAGCCGCACATGCATCAACACAGCAGCAGCGCCAAGCGTGCGCCTGTGTCATAAGTCAAGGGCCGGTTTGGACATCTGGTCTGGACTGAAGGATGTGCCAACAATTTCTGACATGTCTACTGTCACTGCATATTATACTGTCACCACTGATAGAATGGTGGAGGATTACATTGGTGACAGCATCCAAGGGATGTCAGACAGTCCATACCTGTACTGGCAGGAAAAAGAGGCAATTTGGAGGCCCCTGTACAAACTGGCTCTATTTTACCTGAGTTGCCCCCCCCTCCAGTGTGTACTCCGAAAGAGTATTTAATGCAGCCGGGAACCTTGTCAGCGAAAGGCGTAGGAGGTTGCTTCCACAGAATGTGGAGAAGATGATGTTCATAAAAATGAAGAATCGGAAGATGAGGACGACATCTTGCCTCTGTAGAGCCAGTTTGTGCAGGGACAGATTAATTGCCAGCTTGTATTGTGGGGGCCCAAACGAACCAATCATTTCAGCCACAGTCGTGTGGCAGACCCTGGCGCTGAAATGATTGGTTTGTTAAAGTGTGCATGTCCTGTTTATACAACATAACGGTGGGTGGTAGGGCCCAAGGACAATTCCATCTTGCACCTCTTTTTTATTTGCATTATGTACTGTTTTTCAAACTGCCATCCTGTCTGCCACTGCAGTGTCACTCCTAGATGGGCCTAGTGTTTGTGCCGCCCACTCGTATCGCTAAGCATAGTCATCCAGCTATCTCGGTGCAACCTTTTGGACATAAAAACACTATTGTGAGGTGTTCAGAATAGACTGGAAATGAGTGGAAATTAATGCTACTGAGGTTAATAATAGCATAGGAGTAGAAAAACCCACAAATTCTGTTATTTTAGCTGTTTTTATGCTTTTTTTCAAAAAAATACAGATCCAAAACACAAAACCCAGAACCCAAAACACGGAAGGGTGGTTTTGGCAAAACCAATCCAGATCCAAAACACGAAGAAAGATCCAGATCAAAACCAAAACACAAAAAGTAGCCGGTGCACACCCCTAATTTTAACACATTCCCCATCTCTCACCTATGTGGTAACACATTCCCTTCCCTCAATATTCAAATAGGAGGGCCATACCAACTGCCAGTGAAGTTTGTCAGCACTTTGGGCCACAGTCTGTGTTAGAATATTCAACTCTTCAAGAGCTACGATGAGACAGTCAACATTCCACAGGTGGATTTAAACATTTTAGCCCTTAACAACTTCTTAATAGTAGAAATCTGAAAAATATTTTTAAACTGATTACCTTCTTCATGAAAGGAATATTCTCCCTGATATTCTTGTTTCTTAGTCAAGGGGTTTGGGCTGGGTCATTGATGTGTCACTGCGTGGGTAAGTCATTCAGTCATTGCGTTTGGACATTTAGGAGTCTATTTACTAAGCAGTGTTAGGAGACAGAGTGAAAAGTGATAAGGTACCAGCCAATCCGCTCCTAACTACCATCTCTCAGGCTGCGTTTGAAAAATGACAGTTGGGAGCAGATTGGCTGGCACCTTATCACTTTTCAATCTGTCTCCTAACACTGCTTAGTAAATAGACTCCTTGGTTTTATACATACAGTATATGCATTTTTTTTTGTATTTTTATGGAAGATAAAAAAATTTGTTTTATTTTTTTGGAGAAAAATATGGAACCTTAATAAACAGATATCAAACTACATCAAGTATGCCTTTTTTGGTCATAGATGTATACAAATATTTTTAAAAAATTCCCAATATTGTATAAAGGTATTTTATGAAAATTAAATATTACCTATTGGAGGGGATCTTAGTTGAATGTCTTGGTCCACAACATCATTATCAATGACAAATCAGGACAAAATTTGCATCCAATTCCACTAGCAGTCCCGTTGCTAGTTGACGGCTCAAGGTACTCTATCTTCAGACACAAACATCCCTGTAGAATAAAAACGTTGATAAACATTGGAGATGGGGTGTACAGATCTGTCCGTCCATGTCCTTTTTTCTCCTTACTCATCGGTGGTTCGGAACCATATAGATAAAGGGAAAAAGAGGACAATGTGTTGGTCCTTTTACACATAAAAATGTTTAACAATAAATCGAGATGCAGAAAATAACTCAACACACCCTACTCACATGGAGAGCAGAGTACTCTATGTTTACATCTGTGACTGTCCCTGATTCAGTCCGGAGTTGTACTGGATGGTGATTATTTTTATCTTTGAATAAATTTCCTGTTACTTACAGATTGTATGGAAATTTGTGCCTCAGATCAACTTAAAGATATGGTACGCTCACATATAGAGAAACCGCTATAAGATTGCATCTGTATATGTTCCAGTAAGTAGGGTACACCCCTCACCCTTTATATCCACTTCTGTGATTATGGTGACAGTGCCATAAAAGATACCCCTATACGCTTACCTACTTGCTCTCCATGTGAGTAGGGTGCATTGACTTATTTTCTGCATCTCGATTTGTTGTTAAACATTTCTATGTGTAAAAGGACCGACACATTGTCCTCTTTTCCCTTTATCTATATGGTTCCGAACCACCGATGAGGAAGGAGAAAAACAGAATTGGACGGACAGATCTGTACACCCAATCTCATTTGTTTATCCACATTTTTATTCTTCTTGATTAATGTATGGTTTGATATAAGTGTCTATCATTTATACATTTGAGCGCCTTCCATTTTTTCTGTTTATGTTCTATTTGGTGTACGGTGACACTTGAAGTCCTTGTAGACTTGGGAAGCTAAGGTTGCGCTTGGGTGTGGATCCATTTACTGCTTCATTTTACAACCATCCCTACTGTATATTTTCTTGGAATGTAGTGATTGATCCTGATTCTTCTGAATCCTGGGGTGCAGGGTCCCTTTTTCCAGGTTTATGCTCTCTATTTGTATTGAAATGAAATGAGTAAGTATCAAAATAAATTAGTAAAAAATGCTTGAAATTTGCAATTTTCACTTTTCATACTGGCAAAACCAAGAAATGTCTCCTCTGACATTCCAGTCGACTCAATGGGATCTTCTGTCATTATAAGATTGGACTGGGTTAAGCTTTCTGACTCCTCCCATGGACCACTTTACTCTTCTCGGGGGCCTGTTTGAAAGATCCTTGCCTGTCTTTCCTTCCTTCAGGATGTTTCACTCTCTGGTGTGGGTCATGTCCTTGATGCAATGTCTTCAGTGGAAACATATTTGAAATTTATTTTGAAATATTTAATTTATCTAAGAAATTAAATTAAATAAAAAAAAAATCTTGCTGTGGCCACCTTTTGTATAAGCAATATAAAGATCTATGCATACCCTCAGAGCTCCTCCTAGCATAAATGTCCCTGCATAAGTGTGGTAATGTGATTAGCTGAGTATGAGTGTGAAAAGATTTGTGTAAGTGTCCCTGTATCAGTGTGGGAGTTTGTGTAGGTGAGTATGAGTGTGGAAAGATGGGTGTGAGTGTCCCTGCATAGGTGAGGAACTGTGCATAGGTGAGTATGAGTGTGGAAAGATGAATGTGAGTGTCCCTGCATTAGTGTGGGAGTATGCGTAGGCAGGGGCTGGCTGGCAAATTTCAGCCTAGGGGGCAAACAGGAGCAAGTGGCCCTGTTTTTCTACCAGTGAATGGAATTTTAAAAATGGGCGTGACAATAATGTTGGGGGTGTGGTTTGCGTAATGTGAGTATGGTTTAAATAGCAAATTAAATATCAAAAATTGTTATGACATAGAGCTATAAACAAATATATCATGTACAAGCCCCATTTGACTAATGCTGGATGCACACTGACAGATATATCGCCTGTTCTATTGAAAGGGCAATATAATGATCGGTGAGCGTGCAAAAATGATATGTCTATTAACTACGTCATTCACAGACATATCGCATCTGCCTTGCAGCACAGCTGATGCCGATTTATCTGAATGCTTTGATGCCAATACTGTCCCAAAGCATTCAGTCTGCTCCATATTCTTCGGGTAAAATCATGTGCTGTGCCGACTCTAATGTCTCGCAGTCACAGCAGAAGCTTTACAGTATGTCTGGGTTGCCTTCTCCAGCTTGTGTGGATTGGGCTGATGGAGGCATGTAGTGGGAGCCCTGGGTTCCACCCTCTATTGTGTGTGCCTCCCTGGGCTGGGTTGAGCAGCTGCGCCCGGCCCTTTGTTCCACCTCCCCTATTTGCATTGTGTGTGTCTGCTTTGGAAAAGGCGGGGTACAAATCATCTATTACAAAACAAGAAAAATGCATTTCACGATTAACAAAATTGACAGTGGGAACATTATATATATATATATATATTATATATATATATATTAGGGATGTGCGCCGGACCATTTTTGCCGGATTTGGATTTGGTTCTAATTCGTCGTCCGGCTTTGGATTTGGATTTGGATTTGCCAAACTGCGGTGACTGGCTTTGGATTTGGATTTGGATTTGGATTTTTTTACAAAAATTGACAAAAAAAGCTAAAATCACATAAATTGGTCTTTTTTTTCTTCCTAGAGTATTATTAACCTCAATAACATTAATTTCCAGTCAATTTAGACCATATCACAGCTTATAATATTGTTTTCAACATTATTGGCCAAAGGTTGCAGTGAGCTGACTGGTTACTAAGTGACAAAGCAGCGGCACAACGACACAGACACCACAGTATAAAGCACATCTATGACACATTGCCACACAGCAGTGGCAGAAATGAAAAGTAGTGCACCCACCCAGTGGGGTACGGCCAGCAGAGTCACAGTACTTGTTTACAAAGTGGGCTACGGCCCTAGGAGTCACAGTGCACAATCTTATTAGCATTACACCGCACATAGGGCCTGATTCACATTACACCATAAAGTAGTGTCTCTTATTTATGTTACGACACACAGTAGTGCCCCTTTTACACAATGCCCACAGTAGTGACCCTTTTACACAATGCCCACAGTAGCGGTGTCCCTTACACAATGTCCCCCAGCAGTGGTGCCCCCTATGCAGTCCCCTTAGTAGTACGGTCCACTATGCAGTGCCCCCAGTTGAATGCTCCCCAGTAGTATGCCCCCCATTAGCAGGCCCCCCCAGTAGTATGTCCCCCATTAGCAGGCCCCCCCAGTAGTATGCCCCCCATTAGCATGCCACCCAGTAGTATGCCCCCCCAGTAGTATGGCTCCCCCAGTAGTAGGCTGCCCCAGTAGCAGGCCCCCCCAGTAGTAGGCTGCTCCAGTAGTAGCCCCCCCTGTAGTATGGGCCCCCCCCTGTAGTATGGCCCCCCCTGTAGTAGGCCCCCCCAGTAGTATGGCCCCCCCCAGTAGCAGGCCCCTCAGTAGTATGGCCCCCCAGTAGCAGACCCCCCCCAGTAGTATAGCCCCCCCAGTAGCAGGCCCCTCTGTAGTATGGCCCCCCCAGTAGTATAGCCCTGCCCAGTAGCAGACCCCCCCCAGTAGTGCAGACCCCCCCAGTAGTATAGCCCCCCCCCAGTAGCAGGCCCCTCTGTAGTATGGCCCCCCAATAGTGCAGATCCCCCCCAGTAGTATGGCCCCCCCAGTAGCAGACCCCCCCCCAGTAGTATAGCCCCCCCCAGTAGCAGGCCCCCCTGTAGTATGGCCCCCCCAGTAGTATTGCCTCCCCCAGTAGCAGACCCCCCCAAGTAGTGCAGACCCCCCCCAGTAGCAGGCCCCTCTGTAGTATGGCCCCCCCCAGTAGTATAGCCCCCCCCCAGTAGCAGACCCCCCCAGTAGTGCAGACCCCCCCCCAGTAGCGCCCCCGGACCTTTGACAAGTAAAAAAATAAAACTTACCTGTATCCCCGCTCCCGCGCCGTCCGCTCTGTCACACGCTGAGGAGGGAGCCGGAAGACGGAGCTCATGTGTGAGCTCCAGCCGGCTCCCTCCGTGCAGCAGCCAATGAGAGTCTGTGTGACTCTCATTGGCTGCTGTAACAAACACACAGCTGCCGCTGGCGGCTGTGTGTCTGTGTCTGTGTAGGGCAGAGCGCTATCACTGCGCTCTGCCCTACACGCGAGGAGACCTGATGTCGGATTCTCTAGTGAGAATCCGACATCAGGCAGCCGCCGTTCGGCCCCGAACGGGGATCCGAGTCAGGCGGTGAACACCCGAACAGGGTTCGGGTGGACTCGGATCCCCAATGTTCGGAGCGGTTCGGATTCCACAGAATCCGAACCGCTCATCTCTAATATATATATATATATATACATATACAGACAGACACACACACACACATACAGACACACGCAGACAGACAGACACACACATAGACACACCTACAGACAGACACACACATACAGACAGACACACATACAGACACACACATACAGACACACTTTTTCAGCACACACATATTTGAAATAACAAAACATATGTATGCCCCACTCCACCCTCCACTTACCTGGTATGGGTGGAGAAGACAGGAAGCAGGATCTCCTCCACTCTGAAGCACTCCTCATCTCTGCCCTCTCTGACTCTCTTCTCCATGTGTGCGGTGCTATAATTTCTTTTTCAGCTCCTCTTCTCTTTCCTCTGATAAGCCACGCCCCTTTTCCCATTCTCCAGCCTCTTGGGTTTCTGGGTAGGAAAACTTTGCTCCCCTTTGGTCGACAGCAGCCATCTTTTGTAGCCTGATATGGGGGCAGCCATTTTCTTTTAGCCTCTGCTACTTGAATCGGATCTCTCTCAAGCTGGGCAGTGGCCGGGGAGCAGGAGCATCCTCTGCCTGCCGCAGCTTGGCGGTCCTGGAATACTAAAATTGTACCGACCCGGGGAGCAGTTGGCACCCTGCCCCCCGGCCCAGCCTGCCCCTGTGCGTAGGTGAGTATGAGTGTGGAAAGATGGGTGTGAGTGTCCCTGCATTAGTATGGGAGTGTGCATTGGTGAGTATTGGAAAGATGGGTGTGAGTGTCCCTGCAGAAGTATGGCAGTGTGCGTAGGTGAGTATGAGTGTGGAAAGATGGGTGTGAGTGTACCTGCATAGGTGTTGGACTGTGCATAGGTGAGTATGAGTGTGGATAGATGGATGTGAGTGTCCCTGCATTAGTGTGGGAGTGTGCATATGTGAGTATGAGTGTAGAAAGATGGGTGTGAGTGTCCCAGCATAGGTGTGGGGCTGTGCATAGGTGAGTATGAGTGTGGATAGATGGATGTGAGTGTCCGTGCATAAGTGTGGGAGTGTGCTTAGCTGAGTATGAGTGCGGAAAGATGGGCGTGAGTGTCCCTGCATTACTGTGGGAGTGTGCTTAGCTGACTATGAGTGTGGAAAGATGGATGTGAGTGTCCCTGCATAAATTGGGAGTGTGCTTAGCTGAGTATGAGTGTGGAAAAATGGGTGTGAGTGTCCCTGCATTAGTGTGGGGGAGTGTCTTGGTGAGTATTAGTGTGGAAAGATGGGTGTGAGTGTCCCTGCATAGGTGTGGGATTGTGCATAGGTGAGTATGAGTGTGGAAAGATAGATGTGTGTCCCTGCATTAGTGTGGGAGTGTGCTTAGCTGAGTATGAGTGTGGAAAGATGGGTGTGAGTGTCCTTGTATTAGTGTGGGAGTGTGCTAGCTGAGTATAAGTGTGGAAAAATGAGTGTGTGTCCCTGCATTAGTGTGGGAGTGTGCTAGCTGTGTATGAGTGTGGAAAAATGAGTGTGAGTGTCGCTGCAGTAGTTTAGGAGTGTGCGTTGGTGAGTATGAATATGGAAAGATGGGTGTGAGTGTCCCTGCATAAGTATGGCAGTGTGCATAGGTGAGTATGAGTGTGGAAAGATGGGTGTGAGTGTCGCTGTATACAGTAAGTGAGGCAGTGTGCTTAGCTGAGTATGAACGTGGAAATCTGTTTATAAATGTCCCTGCATAGGTGTGGGAGTGTGCTTAGCTGAGTATGAGTGTGGAAAGATGGTTGAGAGTGTCCCTGCATAGGTGTGGTAGTGTGCTTAGCTGAGTATGAGTGTGGAAAGATGGTTGAGAGTGTCCCTGCATAGGTGTGGGAGTGTTCTTAGCTGAGTATGAGTGTGAAAAGATGGGTGTGAGTGTCCCTGCATAGGTGTGGGAGTGTGCATAGGTGAGTATGAGAGTGGAAAAATGGGTGTGAGTGTCCTGGCATAGGTGTGGGAGTGTGCTTAGCTGAGTATGTGTGGAAAAATTGGGTGTGTGCGTAGGTGAGTATGAGTGTGGAAAGATGGGTGTAAGAGATCCTGGATATGTGTGGAAGTGTGCCTAGGTGTAAGAGTTCCTGGATATGTGCAGAAGTGTGCCTAGGTGTAAGAGTTCCTGGATATGTGCAGAAGTGTGCCTAGGTGTAAGAGTTCCTGGATATGTGTGGAAGTGTGCCTATGTGAGTATGAAGTGTGGTAAGCTTGGTGTACATAGATATGAGAGTATGTAGCTGTGGCTGGTGTGATTGTACATGAGTGTTGGTGGAACTAGAGGAAGTATTAAGTGAGGTGTAAATATACCTCTGTAGTACGTTCTCTTCTGGCCTGAGACTTGGTTTCCCATGCTATCCAACAATCCTTAGGTCAAATACAGATATGAGAGAGGCATATAAGGACTCACAGGGGTACATTGGTGTCCATTTTGGACGCATGTAATGGGAGAGGGTAACTGTAGGGACGCATAGGGGTTGATGGGTGTCCATGTGGTTACATGGAATGGGAGAGTGTTAGCTATAGGTGCCCATAAGAGTATCTGGTTGTCTATGCGGTCACATTTTAGGTCAGTAGGGAGACTATAGGGGTCCTTTGGGTGGCCATGTGGATGCATGGGAAGTATTGCAGGGGTAAAATGGTACTTACTAAAATGTATTTGTTGCTCACACACAAACAGGCACCTCTGCTGCTGTGTACTATGCTGCTGTGTGCTCTGCTGCTGTGTACTATGCTGCTGTGTGCTCTGCTGCTGTGTGCTCTGCTGCTTACACTGATGTTTACTCCAAAATCCAAACCAAACTAACCTGCAATAATGGAAACCACCACTCAACACTGCAACCTTATCAAAACTCCCGGATAGCCCTTTAAATCTGTGAACAAACAATGGGAGACCACTATGTCACAGCCCCCTAACCGCATGATTGGTCAGTATTCAAGTGAAGAACCCGTAAATACGCCAGTAATTGGATAGCTATGATAAAGCAATATTGAAAGTAATAGTTATCTCGCAGTGACTATGATAAACCAGATCTCCCGAAAGTGCCGCATTTATCACAGCTAACTGGATACCCCTCTAAGTACTCAACTCTGAGAAATAAAATAGTGAATGTCCTACATCTGGTCAGACTTATCACAAAAGAGGTTCAAATTGGGGAACTGTTATAAATGCTAATAAAGCAGTTTTAATAAGTATAGGGACTTTTGCTCATTGTTTTCTGCTGTTATATCTTTTCACCGTTTTTCTACTAGACACTTTTTATAACTGTATCCTAGAGAGCCTTATGGTGTGTACACATGGGATGATTAAAATGCTCGATATGAACGATAATGATATCGATCATATCATCATTCATATTGTGCATTTTTTGGTCCCTTCCAACCCACCAACAACCTGCGATGCGCGGACACGCAGGGACGATAACGATATCGTCCATCACCCGTGCATGCAGGCCAACCTGGTCGATATCGACCAGGTTACTATGGGCACCTGTGATTGTTGATCGCGGGTCGTTGGCAGTCATTGCTGGTGTGCTGGATTATTGATATAATCCAACGATCTCCAACGAGATCGTTCAGCGATATTGTTATCGCTGATGGTCGTCCCGTGTATGCACTATTAGAAAACTGATTAAATGCATTATTTTAATAGCTGCCTCCACAATGTGGAATACCGCTTATATACCGGGTCTGACCCGGAGGAGGGAACAGGGGGCCTGATTCAGAGCCGCTCGTAAGCGGCCGCTCGTTCGCTCCGAGAGATGTTCGCACATCTGCACATGCGTATGGGTCATAATGCGCATGCGCCAACCAGTCATTGCAGTCGGAAATCGTGTGTTCGCAAAATTGCGAGTGCCTGCTAATTTGATGACAGGATGAGGCGTTTGTGGGTGGTAACAGGGGAAGGTGCTTCAAAACGGGGAGTGGAGATCCGAACGCAGGCGTGCCAAATGGTCAAAACGGGCGTTTTAAGGGTGTGCATAATTAACAAAGCAGCGTCATCGGCCACGTCACTTGGTTGTCTCTTAGCCTGAGCTGTTCGCATGATTGCGGTAGGAAAATCCTACCACAAGCACTGCGAGCAGTTCAGACGCCTTTCGATGTACTTGATTAATCTAATAAATAGCGGAGATGACGTATGATGCAAACGGCCAGGGGGCGTTTTTACAAAATAGCGAGCGCATATTTTGTTCGCTCGCTCAGACATAGAGGCATCAACAGACCGCAAAGAGCGAGCACTCTATTTAAATATTCGGCCCCTTTTTCTGAACGAGCAAGCGCAAATAGCGTCCAGCTCTGAATCAGGCCCAGGGTTCCAAACCGGATCAGACCCGGAATTTAGCCGGCGCCGACCCAGGATATTCCCGAGTCGGCGCCGTTCACACCGGAGCCGGATCTGCAGTGACCCGGCTCTTCCGGCATGAAAGTGGACGCTTGGAGACGACGTCATCTCCAAGCGCCACTGAAGCGGGCAAATCACCCGGCATGCTACATGCTCCAGGTCATCGTGACCCGGATCGCGCCATCATTCCCGTGTTAAACCCTGCAAGTTACATGGGTTGGATTGCCGGGTCACTCCTTTTACATCAAGGAGCTACCCGAGTTAACCCTGCAATAACCTGGGTTTTAGTTCTGGTGTAAAAGGGGTACACGTAATGTGCGTGCTTCAGGAGTAACCTCAGGATAAGGTTAAAAAGCTCTAAAGAGAAACTAAAAAAAAATATCAGAAAAAATTACACACATTTGAGATTTACTAATTTGTGGAGAATAAAAAATTTAAAATTTAGGGGTGAGCGGGTTCGGATTTCTGAAATCCGAACCGCCCCCCCCCCCGAGCCCCCCTGATCCGAGGCCGATCCGAGTCAGGCTCAACTTTTCCCACCTGACTCGGATCTGAAATCGAGGCAAAACGTCATCATCCCGCCTTCCGGGTCTCGCGGGTTTTGGATTCCATATAAGGTACCTGCGTCTGCGCCATTTTCTTACTCGGCTGTGGACAGTGAAGAGGGAGGGTGGGAGTTAGGGCTGGCTGGGCTGTGTAGTGTAGTGTAGTGTAGTGCAGAGTAGTGTTGTGCTGTGCTGCTGTTGTCCATAGGGGCTGTGTCCACTCCTCCAAAGTCCATAGGGGCTGGCTGTGTTGTGCTGTACTGCTGTTGTCCATAGGGGCTGTGTCCACTCCTCCAAAGTCCATAGGTTCTAGCTGTGTTGTGATGTGCTGCTGTTGTCCATAGGGGCTGTGTCCACTCCTCCTAAGTCCATAGGGGCTGGCTGTGTTGTGCTGTGCTGCTGTTGTCCATAGGGTCTGTGTCCACTCCTCCAAAGTCCATAGCGGCTGGCTGGACTGTGTTGTGCAGTCAGTTGTCCATAGGGGCTGTGTCCACTCCAAAGTCCTGTGCAGTGTCCCAGTCCTAAAGGGGTGCTGTAGTGTTGTCCAGGGGGTGCTCTGTCCATCAGGGGTGCTCCCCCCAAGTGCAAAAAAATAAATATTTTTTCTGTGTTTGTGAATTGTGTGCGCAGTAGCCGCACGTGCATCAACAAAGTAGCGCCAAGCGTGCGCCTGTGTCATAAGTAAAGGGCCGGCTGGTTCGTCCGCTAAAGGGTGCTGTAACCCCCAAAGTGCACTCCAAATAACTATAATATATATTTTTTTTCTGTGTTTGTGAATTTTGTACGCAGTAGCCGCACGTGCATCAACAAAGTAGCGCCAAGCGTGTGCCTGTGTCATAAGTAAAGGTCCGGTTAGCTTGACCATTATAAGGTGCTGTAACCCCCAAAGTGCACTCCAAACAAAATAAAAAAATATTTTCTGTGTTTGTGAATTGTGTGCACTGTGGCTGCACGTGCATCAACAAAGGAGCAGCGCCAAGCGTGCGCCTGTGTCCCATAAGTAAAGGGCCGGCTGGCTTGTCCGTTAAAGGGTGCTGTAACCCCCAAAGTGCACTCCAAACAAAATAAAAAAATATATTTTTTTTATGTTTGTGAATTGTGTGTGCAGTAGCCGCACGTGCATCAACAAAGTGGCGCCAAGCGTACGCCTGTGTCATAAGTAAAAGGCCGACTGGCTCATCTGTTAAAGGGTGGTGTAACCCCCAAAGTGCACTCCAAACAAAGTAAAAAAGTATTTTCTTTGTTTGTGAATTGTGTGCACTGTGGCTGCACGTGCATCAACAAAGGAGCAGCGCCAAGCGTGCGCCTGTGTCATAAGTAAAGGGCCGGCTGGCTCATCCGTTAAAGGGTGCTGTAACCCCCAAAGTGCACTCCAAATAATTATAATATATATTTTTTTTCTGTGTTTGTGAATTGTGTACGCAGTAGCCGCACGTGCATCAACAAAGTAGCGCCAAGCGTGCGCCTGTGTCATAAGTAAAGGGCCAGCTGGCTCATCTGTTAAAGGGTGGTGCAACCCCCAAAGTGCACTCTAAACAAAATAAAAAATTATTTTCTGTGTTTATGAATTGTGTACGCAGTAGCCGCACGTGCATCAACAAAGTAGCGCCAAGCGTGTGCCTGTGTCATAAGTAAAGGTCCAGCTGGCTTGACCATTATAAGGTGCTGTAACCCCCAAAGGGCACTCCAAACAAAATAAAAAAATATTTTCTGTGTTTGTGAATTGTGTGCACTGTGGCTGCACGTGCATCAACAAAGGAGCAGCGCCAAGCGTGCACCTGTGTCCCATAAGTAAAGGGCCGGCTGGCTTGTCCATTAAAAGGTGCTGTAACCCCCAAAGTGCACTCCAAAAAAAATAAAAAAATATATTTTTTTGTGTTTGTCAATTGTGTGCGCAGTAGCCGCACGTGCATCAACAAAGTAGCGCCAAGCGTACGCCTGTGTCATAAGTAAAAGGCCGACTGGCTCATCTGTTAAAGGGTGGTGTAACCCCCAAAGTGCACTCCAAACAAAATAAAAAAGTATTTTCTTTGTTTGTGAATTGTGTGCACTGTGGTTGCACGTGCATCAACAAAGGAGCAGCGCCAAGCGTGCGCCTGTGTCCCATAAGTAAAGGGATGGCTGGCTTGTCCATTAAAGGGTGCTGTAACCCCCAAAGTGCACTCCAAAAAAAATATAAAAATATATTTTTTTGTGTTTGTGAATTGTGTGCGCAGTAGCCGCACGTGCATCAACAAAGTAGCGCCAAGCATGTGCCTGTGTCTAAAGTAAAGGGCCGGCTGGCTCATCTGTTAAAGGCTGGTGTAATTCCCAAAGTGACCTCCAAACAAAATAAAAAAATATTTTCTGAGTTTGTGAATTGTGTGCACTGCACGTGCATCCTCAAAGCAGCAGCGACAAGCGTGCGTCTGTCTGTTAAAAGGTGGTGTAACTCCACAAAAAATAAAAAATTCTTTTTTTTCTGTCTTTGTGAATTGTGTGCACTGTAGCTGCACGTGCATCAACAAAGGAGCAGCACCAAGTGTGCGCCTGTGTCCCATAAGTAAAGAGCCGGCTGGCTCATTTCTTAGGGTGGTGTAACCCACAAAGTGCACTAGTCTCCAACAAAAATTTTAAAAAAAATTCTGTGTTTGTGTGCGCCTTAGCCGCACGTATATATCAATATAATATAAATGGAGGACCAAACTTTCTCCGATAAAAATAAAATAGGGAAAGATCAAGAACCACTTCCTCCTAGTGCTGAAGCTACTGCCACTAGTCATGACATAGACGATAACATGCCATCAATGTCGTCTGCCAAGGCCGATGCCCAATGTCATAGTAGAGGGCACATACAATCCCAAATGACAAAGTTCAGGAAAATGACCTTAAAAAAAACATTTAAATCATCTGAGGAGAAACGTAAACTTGCCAATATGCCATTTACGACACGGAGTGGCAACGAACGGCTAAGGTCTTTCCCTATGTTCATAACTAGTGCTTCAGCTTCACATGACGATGGAAGTCCTCCTCCCGCTAAAAAAATCAAACAAGTTAAGCTGGCAAAAGCACAGCGAAGAACTGTGCATTCTAAGAAGTAATCACAAATCCCCAAGGAGAGTCCAAGTGTGGCGGCGGTTGCGATGCCTGACCTTCCCAGCACTGGACGGGAAGAGGTGGCTCTTTCCACCATTTGCATGCCCCCTGCAAGTGCTGAAAGGAGCACTCACAGTCCACTTGCTGATATGCAAATTGAAGATGTCACTGTTGATGTACAACAGGATGAGGATACTGGTGTAGCTGGCGCTGAGGAGGAAGTTGGCGAGGAGGATTCTGATGGTGATGTGCTTTGTTTAAATCAGGCTCTGGGGGAGACAGTTGTTGTCCGTGGGATGAAAAAGCCCATCACGGTCATGCCTGGGCAGAAGACCAAACATTCCACCTCTTTGGTCTGGCAATATTTCTATCCAAATCCGGACAACAACTGTCTTGCCATATGTACCATATGTAAAGGTGAAATAAGTAGGGGTAGGGACGTTAACCACCTAGGAAAATCCTCCCTTATACGTCACCTGCAGCGCGTTCATAAAAAGTTACTGTCAAGTTCAGAAACTTTGGCTAAGACCGTAAACAGTCCAGGGACACCTAAAATCCTGTTGTCCTGTTGTATCCAAGCGCCTGCAAACCACACCGTCAACTCCCTCCTTGTCAATTTCCTCCTTAGTCAGGATCGGAAGTAGTCCTGCAGGCCATGTCACTGGCATGACTGACTCTCCTATCGGGGATTCCTCCGGAGGATCCTGCATTGCTACGCCTACTGCTGCTGCTGTTGCTTCTGCTGGGAGTTGTTCATCATCCCAGAGAGGAAGTAGTAACACCACTACTTTTACTAAACAATTGACCCTCCAACAGTCCTTAGCGAGGAGGATGAAGTACGACAGCAGTCATCCTGAAGCAAAACATATAACTGAGGCTTTGACTGCTATGTTGGTGTTAGACGTGCGTCCGGTATCCGCCATTAGTGCAGTGGGATTTAGACAATTGATGGAGGTAGTGTGTCCCTGGTTCCAAATCCCGTCTAGATTCCACTTTACTAGGCAGGCGATACCGAGACTGTACAGAAACGTCAGAAAAAGTGTCCTCAGTGTCCTGAAAAATGCGGTTGTACCCAATGTCCACTTAACCATGGACATGTGGACAAGTGGAACAGGGCAGACTAAGGACTATATGACTGTGACAGCCCACTGGGTAGATGTATCACCTTATGCAGCAACAACAGCAGCATCACCAGTAGCAGCATCTCAGAAACGCCAGCTCGTTCCAAGGCAGACTACACTGTGTATCACCGGTTTCAGTAAGAGGCACACTGCCGACAACCTCTTAGAGAAAATGAGGGAAATCATCGCCCAGTGGCTTACCCCACTTAGACTCTCCTGGGGATTTGTGATATCTGACAACGCCACCAATATTGTGCGGGCATTACATCTGGGAAAATTCCAGCACGTCCCATGTTTTGCTCACACAATAAATTTGGTTGTGCAGAATTTTCTGAAAAGCGACAGGGGCATGCAAGAGACGCTTTGGGTGGCCTGAAAAATTTCTGCCCACTTTTGCCATTCAGCGACTGCGTGCGCCTGTGTCATAAGTAAAGAGCCGGCTGGCTTGTCCGTTAAAGGGTGCTGTAACCCCCAAAGTGCACTCCAAACAAAATAAAAAATTCTTCTTTTTCTTCTGTCTTTGTGAAATGTGTGGGCTGTAGCCGCACCTGCATCCTCAAAGCAGCAGCGACAAGCTTGCGTCTGTCTGTTAAAGGGTGGTGTACCCCTCAAAGTGCGCTCCACAAAAAATAAAGAAATTCTTTTTTTTTCTGTCTTTGTGAATTGTGTGGGCTGTAGCCACATCTGCATCCTCAAAGCAGCAGCGACAAGCGTGCGTCTGTCTGTTAAAGGATTACATCAGTGACAGCATCCAAGTAGGCATGTCAGACAGTCCGTACCTGTACTGGCAGGAAAAAGAGGCCATTTGGATGCCCCTGTACAAACTGGCTCTATTTTACCTGAGTTGCCCCCCCTCCAGTGTGTACTCCGAAAGAGTGTTTAGTACAGCCGGGAACCTTGTCAGCGAAAGGCGTAGGGGGTTGCTTCCACAAAATGTGGAGAAGATGATGTTCATAAAAATGAATTATCCACTCTTCCTGGGAGACCAGCCTCCAGAATGTACAGAGGGACCTGTGGTGGTGGATTCCAGCGGGCACGAATTAATTCTCTGTGAGGATGAGGATGTACACAACACTGAAGAGGGTGAGGAATCAGTGGATGAGGATGACATCTTGCCTCCGTAGAGCCAGTTTGTAGAGGGACAGATTAATTGCCACCTTGTTTTGTGGGGGCCCAAACGAGCCAATCATTTCAACCACAGTCGTGTGGCAGACCCTGGCGCTGAAATGATTGGTTTGTTAAAGTGTGCATGTCCTGTTTATACAACATAAGGGTGGGTGGGAGGGCCCAAGGACAATTCCATCTTGCACCTCTTTTTTTTCTTTGCATTATGTACAGTTTGGGGCCTAGTTTTTCAAACTGCCATCCTGTCTGCCACTGCAGTGTCACTCCTAGATTGGCCACGTGTTTGTGCCGCCCACTCATGTCGCTTAGCATAGTCATCTAGCTACCTCGGTGGAACCTTTTGGACATAAAAACACTATTGCGAGGTGTTCACAATAGACTGGAAATGAGTGGAAAATAAGGTTGTTGAGGTTAATAATAGCATAGGAGTAGAAAAACCAACACATTCTGTGATTTTAGCTGTTTTTATGCTTTTTAAAAAAAAATACAGATCCAAAACACAAAACCCAGAACCCAAAACACGGAAGGGTGGTTTTGGCAAAACCAATCCAGATCCAAAACACGAAGAAAGATCCAGATCCAAAACACAAAACATGAAAAGTGGCCGGTGCACACCCCTAGTAAAATTTCATACTGAGGTCAAACTGTATATTTTAAAAAGCTGCTTTAGATTAACTTTCTAAATTGAGTTGCACTTTCTGTAAGCTCCTTAGGGTAAGCAGGTGCTTGCTATGAAAGGCTAATTAAAGATGTTATCCACTTCCAATGTCAGGTGCAAAAGTGGCAATTTATTCCGTGACAGCCAAAACTAATATTGCGCAAATTCTTCACTGTGATTTTCCCAATAGGATCTTAATTATTAAATGACTATTATGAGCTTCATAATCTTTTTATAGTTACCATATTAGTTCTGAGATATTTATTTTAGGATGGGCATCATCATAGCGTAGGCAGCCGTGGCCCGACAGTGACGGCCCGGCACCTGGGGATGGGGTGGGCTGTGCTGTTGTCAGCTTGTGCACATGACTGCACAATGCAGCAGTGCTGTGGATAGACAGTAGGTGTGTGGGCGGAGCTAGAGCTCCGCGGCCAACTGTATCGGGGTGGGATGAAAGTTGTTGCCATGTGAAGAAGTGACTGCCAGTTCGGCCCAGAGGGAGGAGAGGAGGAAGTGAACGGGCCAAAACCACAAAGCCTGCAAGGTGGCGCTAGGTAAAAGCACTGGGGTGGGTGCAGAGTGTGTGTGTGACAACTGGTGACTGCTGTGTGTGGGTGTGTCTGTATGTGTGTGTGACAAGTCTGATACACTATGCTATACACATGCATAGTAGCCATATCTATCCAATTTTCCATTTACATCGGATGCAGATTACTGTAATTGTTTTCATTGCTCAGATCACAGTCTGGTAGCAGTAAGGGAGTGGCATGCTGACATTTGCTGCATGGTATCAGTCTGGCTTTTTATCACCTGAATTTACTCCCATATGCTGGCCATGTCTCCTCCCCGTACACACTTTAGCATACCTCCCAACATGACCCTCTCCAGGAGGGACACAATGCTCTGGTCCTGGACTTCCCTGGTAAGAGGTGGGGCTGCAGCGCAGTTCAAAATTCAAATAGGGGAGCCACACCAACTGTCATTTCACACGCTGCTAAACATCACTGGCTGGGACTCACTGGCAGTTGGTGCGACTCCCCTATTTGATTTTTGGACTGTGCTGCAGCCCCACCTCTGGAGCCTCCACCAATCATAAATTACCAGGGAAGTCCAGGACCAGAGCATTGTGTCCCTCCTGGAGAGGGTCATGTTGGGAGGTATGTTTTAGTGGAAGTGGGGTCAGTGGCAAATGCAGGATTTCTAGAGGGGGGATTCCAAATGCTTGATTTTAGAGTGAGTGTAGCCAGTCCAAGAATAGAGCATAATTACCACTTATACAGATTTAATATGCGTAATACGAAGTGTATTGTGTTGTGTGTCATAATTCCAGCATATACAGGACCAGTAATCACAGTAACCCATTAGATGTGGCAGTAGGGCCATCCTGCCTTAGCTGAATGTATTTATTTTAGATGTGGGCAACATTCCAGAGCATTGGAGCAAGTCCGGGAGTCTGGGGGAGCAGTAGAAGAACCTAGCACTGCCCTGAACATATATGTAAATATTGGGCTCTATAGCAGTGCATCCCTAACAGTGCATGTTTTCCAAATCCCCTAATTGTATTTATTACTGGCTGAAACATGTTAAAAGATCCTTAGGTGGTGCTATTTATTTAATTTATGATACTGAGAAGAACATGCAGCGCTAGTAAAATTCCATTATATTACTATTTCTATTGTGGTCATGGTGTGGGCTGGAGAGGAGGGTTTCCAGGCAGACGAAAACCCCCCCTGCGTTTGCCTATGGGGGTGGGGCACTAGCATGCATTTGCTCCAGGCAGCACAGCTCCATGCTACACCGCGTCATTCCCTGGCTTGCAAGGGGCAGCCCATTTGATTGGAAGGAGACGTGACAACATAATGTCACATTGTATTGCGGGCAGGATTGATGCCGCAGTGGGGGAGACTGGGAGCCACAGCAGCGGCCATATTCCTGCTCAGTGTGACTAATTCCTCAGTGAAAACAAAAAATACACGGTAGCTGCTTAGAGCAGGCTGTGAAAAAATGCTATGCGCATATGTGCCGCCTCTATTCACTAGAAAGGGGGACTGTGGGCATGCATCCAGTGTGACAAAAATGGGGTGTGGTTCGTGGGTAAGGCTAGAGGCCCCAGTGCATAGCTTTGCCAAGGGCCCACACTGCTGTTAAGACAGCCCTGAGGAATGCAGTTGCTAATATGCACTAATCGGGCGATTGCTGCGTACTGCGCATGCATCACAGTGCGCATGCGTGAACTAGCTATTGTAATGGGGACAGTGACTACGCAGACCCATCGCAGAGTGACTGACAGGAAGAGCCATTTGTGGGTGGTAACGAGGGGGTGGTCAGCAGGGACAGCAACAGAAATCTCGGGGTCTGGCATACTGATGTCTCTGGGGGCCCCATCTTCTAACCACCAGCCCCGACCTCGCACCCACACTGCATGTGTGATATGTGAAGAATGATAATGTTAACTGATAGATATGCCAGCCTTTAAATAAAGTAAAAATACACTATGACTTTCCACACTGTCACTGATGATGCAGGCAGGTGTTGATCACAGAGTTGAAGATGCCTCAGGGGTAGGAGGATTGGTGTCTGTAGCCAGCTAGCCTTAGTCCTCAGCTCCTCACACCTTCCTCAGCCTCAGACCCTCATTACCATTCTCAGACCAAAAGTCCCTTATCACCTTCCTCAGCCTTAGACCCTCATCACCATCCTCAGACCGCCATCACCTTCCTGAGCCCACAACCACCTTCCCCAGCCCCTTTTACTTTCCCCAGTCCCCAGCATTCTTCAGCTTTCCCAGCCCTCAGCCCACTTCACCTTCCCCAGTCCTCAGCATCCTTCACCTTTCCCAGACCTCAGCCCCCTTCACCTTCCCCAGCCCTCAGCATTCTTCACCTTACCCAGCTCTTAGCTCCTTCACCTCCCCCCAGCCCCCTTCACCTTTCCCAGCCCTCAGCCCCCTTCACCTTCCCCCGCCCTCAGCATCCTTCACCTTAACCAGCTCTTAGCTCCCTTCACCTTCCCCAGCCCTCAGCATCCTTCACCTTACCCAGCTCTTAGCTCCCTTCACCTTCCCCAGCCCTCAGCCACCTTCACCATCCCCAGCCCTCAGCCACCTTCACCATCCCCAGCCCTCAGCCACTTTCACCTTCCCCAGCCCTCAGCCACCTTCACCTTCCCCAGCCCTCAGCAACTTTCACCTTTCCCAGCCCTCAGCCCCCTTCACCTTCCCCAGTCCTCAGCATCCTTCACCTTACCCAGCTCTTAGCTCCTTCACCTCCCCCAGCCCCCTTCACCTTTCCCAGCCCTCAGCCTCCTTCACCTTCCCCCGCCCTCAGCATTCTTCACCTTAACCAGCTCTTAGCTCCCTTCACCTTCCCCAGCCCTCAGCATCCTTCACCTTTTCCAGCTCTTAGCTCCCTTCACCTTCCCCAGCCCTCAGCCACCCTCACCTTCCCCAGCCCTCAGCCACCTTCAACCTTCCCCAGCCCTCAGCCACCTTCACCTTCCCCAGCCCTCAGCAACTTTCACCTTTCCCAGCCCTCAGCCCCCTTCACCTTCCTCAGCCCCAAACCCCTTCACCTTCCTCAGCTGCTGCCCCCAGCCCCTTACTCCGCACCCAGCCCCTCACCACCGCAGTGCAGTCCACTGTGTGCCTGGCAGATGTGGATGATGTGCAGCGGCATGACCTATGACGTCGCGCCGCATTGATTACTGAAAAGGTTATGTTCGGCCCAGGTCATGTCTGAGCCCAGCGCTGCCTGGGCCAGACTACAAAAGAGCTGGGCGGCAGATATGAGTACCGGCAGCCGCTGCACTGAGTCTGCCATCTGTGGCCCCACTTTGTGCCCATCAGGGCCCGGTACGGGTTTACCCTTAGCCCCCCCATCGCCGGGCTTGGTGGTCGGCTGAATGCAGGCGTGCTAGTGCCTGATGGCGTGCACTGAAATTAGCAATTTGTGAGTAAGGTCAGGGCTTGTGCAAGTGTGCGTGAGGCTGCGATGTTACTCGATAGTACTGATGTTTTCGCAGTCTCGCAAAACATTACGGATGTGTGTAAGGTAAAGTGGGTGTCCTTATGTAGTGCAGCGGCAGCATTGCGATCACAATGGATTAGCATACTATCGTAGTTGAACTGCGTGCATAATCGCTACTGCAGTTGTGTTCCGTAGTGAATCAGGCCCTATGTCCAGGTTCAGAAAATAAAGCATACCTTCATTTTCAGTTCTGATCCTGGTGTTTTTTCAAATGAAAACAACAAATGGCACATAGAGTGATGGAATAGTCTTGAAAGATTTTGATGCTTACATATACAGATGTGTCTTCACTTACTGATTGTCTGTATGCCATATGCAGGGCCGGCAACAGAAATCTCGGGGCCCAGTACACTGATGTCTCTGGGGGCCTCACCACCACCACCCCTGATTCCACACATCCCACCTCTGCATGTGTGATATGTGAATCATGATAATGTTAACTGAAAGATATGCCAGCCTTTAAATAAAGTAAAAATACACTGACTTGCCACACTGTCTCTCTGTCACTGATGATGCAGGCTGTAGTTCTTGTCTGCTGTCTTTTGCAAGGTCTTCTTGATGACACTGCTGTGGATGCCTCAGAGGTAGGAGTGATGGTGTCTACAGACAGCCATCCTCAGTTGTCAGCCCCTCATCACCTTCCTCAAATTCAGCCTCATTACCATCCTCAGCCCAGAAGCCCCCATCACCTTTTTCTGTCCCCAGACCCCATCCTCTGCCCCAAGCCCCCCATCACCTTCCTCTGTCCCCAGCCCCCTTCATCTTCCTCTGCCCCATTCACACTCCTTCATCACCCAGGAACCATCACCTTCCTCTGTTTCCAACCCCTGTCACCTTCTGCCCCCAGCACCTTCCTCAGCACTAGCCTACTTCATCTTCCTCTGCCCCCTTCAACTTCCTCCGTCCCCAGGCACCATCACCTTCGTCTGCATCCAGCCCATCACCTTTCCTCTGACCCCAGCCTGCATCAACTTCCTTGGCCCCAACCCCCTTCATCTTCCTCTGCCCCTTCACCTTCTTCCATCATCCAGGCACCATCACCTTCCTCTGTTTCCAACCACTGTCACCTTCTGCCCCCAGCCCCCATCACCTTCCTCTGCCCCAGCTTCCATCTTCCTCTGCCCCTTCACCTTCCTCTGAGTCCAGCCCTTATCACCTTCAGCCCTAGCCCAATCACCTTCCTCTGCCCCCATGGCTTCCTCTACTCCTTCTTCCATCCCCAGCCCTAACAACAGCCTCAACTACTTACCAACTTATGGCCGGCTGGGGATCCATCCACTTCTGCACGGGCAGGGAAGATGTGCGGCGACGTGACTAATGATGTCACACTGCCACGTTGCAGATGTAAAGGTCATCCCCAGCCCGGGCCGCAGCTGAGCCACCTGGAAGAGCCCAGCACTGCCCGGGCCAGGCTACAAGGGAGCTGGGGTTGGGCGGCGGTAGCTATGGTTCCCGTCTGGACCTCGGGGCCCCTCTGGACCTTGGGGCCTGGTACGGGTGTCCCCTTAGTCCCCCCTGTCGCCGGGCCTGGCCATATGGCTTGAGACACCTGGCGTAACTGAGAAACTCACCATATTTTTCTTCACATTTTGCGTCTTAGTCTCATTGCATACACAGTAAAAACCCACTCACAGTGTAACAGAGATGCTATGCTGCGACTTTAACTGCACAGAATTTACACACATACAAAGTCACAGATGAACTTGGTACGTGAACTTGGTGTGAGAAAAATCAGCAGCTGCTGGCATCGGAATCCTTTTCTCAAAGATTCAGATTCAGTTGCACACAGATGTACAAATGACACATACTAAATTGGTCAGCGTGTTACCAATGTAGTTTTGCCACTTCCATATGTTTTAAGTATGTGAATAAGATACACATTTTGAGTGAAAAAGACGCTCGGGACCTGGCAGCTCCAAGAGGGGCTATTTGGCACGACTGAAGCAACAGTAAGAAAGAAGACGTCTATATTAGAGGGATTTATCTTATATATAAAATTCATTGGTCTGTTTGTTTGTTTATTTGTCTGTCCGCTTTTGCATTCGGACACCCCTGCACTGATTGGGATGAAACCAACGTGAGGTAGTCCAGTTGGATCCTGGCCAGGTAATAGGGGGTTAGGATCTCAGTCGGACCTCCCATTGGTGTACACTGGGCAGAACTTTGACCCGGGGAGCCTGTTATGAGCCTTCCACTAGATGGATTTGGCCGAAAACTTCACAGAGTGGTAACATTGGATCCCAGAAGACCTTCTAAGGGGTTGAGGTCCCGGTCGGACTTCCCGTTGGTGTACGTTGGGCAGAACTTTGGCATGGGGAGCCTGTCCCGTGCTTTCCACTGCATGGATTTGGATGAAAACTTCACAGAGTTGTGGCAATTGGTTTGGGATGCCTAATGGAGTGGTTGGGGTACTGGTCGGACTTCACGGCGGAGTGCGCAGGGAAGAACTTTGACCCAGGGAGTCTTTTCTTGGCCTTCAACTGGATGGATTTAGACAACATCACATAAAAAGACTTAATAACTTGAAGATTTAAACCCAGGCAATGCCGGGTACTTCAGCTAGTATTCTAAATATTTTTACTGGCTATGCAACACTTTAACGGAATGAATTGAATGTATAAAAAAACAAATATAATAATTATAATAATGTTATTACATGGGATGTAATTATAGTGTACTGCCTCCGAGGAACAGTCGCGTAACTAGGGCAGGTTGGCCGGGGCTCGTGCCCTGGTTGCCATTGGACCAGCGGCGCAGAGGGGCGCCACTGGCCATGGTCCGGTAAAGTCAGTGTAGTGCGGTCTGCACTACACAGTAACACACACTGCCACCGGTGCTGGGTAGTACACTCGTACTACCCAGCAGCAGTGTGTGTGTTTCAGCAGCCACTGTGAGTCAGACAGACTCTCATTGGCTACTGCGCCCATTGCCAGAGCCGGGTATGAATGACTTCTGTGTTTGGTAGACTGAAACCTGAACTTTACATTTTCCATACATGAATGAGCAGAGTTATATTTTCAAATGTCTGAGCAAAACACTTTTGATATATTGTTTATTCCAGCAACCAGAGACTTAGGTGGCTCAGGTTGGTCCAAGAGTGGTGGGGGTTTTACCTTGCCCCCACAGCAACACATACCAGGTGCTTTTCTGTCATATGTCTTAGCACTCCAGTACATGCATTGTCTGGATATGTTCCCAATATTTACCTAAGGGTGCATCTCATACTAGATATGTGCATCATAGTGAATTGCAGCATTTTTAAAGTCTTCAGGATCAGTGGAATGTAGTTATAGATGAGGATAATGTAAAAAAAAAAAAAAAAATTAAGGCTGCAGATGGACTTCAAGATCAATTCTCTCACCCGGGCAATGACCGGGTATCCCAGCTAGTTGTAGATATATTTATGTATATGTTTGTGAACAATTTAGTCCTTGTAAATATGTGATGTGGTGAAAACTTTTTTTGGCTTGATATTAGGAGCACAAACGCTCTAGAATTATTACTGCTCTCTGTGCATCTTTGTTGCCCAGGAAGACCTGGGAAAAGCCTTTACAGGAAGCTCAGCCTAGACTTAGTTAGAGCTACTGTAGGGCAATGGAGCTGGCACTTTACTTTTGAATATAGGAGCTCATTCAGACCCACTCGCAAGATGCAATCGCTCGCTGGCAAAAAGGGGCCGGATATTTAAATTAAGCGCTCGCACTGCGTCACGTAAGGACGCCCACTATGTTTTAGCGAGCTATGGCAAAGTGCGCTTGCAAGTGTCTGAAGATGCCCCCTTGCCACTCGCAACACACGTCATCTCCGGGAAATGTAGGATTAATCGGGATCATCGTGAGCCATCGGAGCTGCTCGCAGCCCTTGAGGTTGCCCTTCCCTGCCACAAACACAGCGATCAGTGCAGGCTGAAATACATGCAGGTGTACAATGACGCTACTTTGCTAATTATGCATGCCCTTTAAATGGCGTTTTGGCAGCCTGACATGCCTGTGTTCGCAACACCACTCCCCCGTTTACATTCACCTTCCCCTGTTACCTCCCACAAACTGCACTATCTGTCACTCAAAGTAGCAACCTAATAGTGGCTTACGAACATCCAAAATTAGATCGCAAAGAATGGCTTGCGCACGCGCACTGCGGATTATATGCATGCACAGATGGGCGAAAATCACTCACAGCGAGCGAGCGCAACTTAGCGAGCGGGTCTGAATCAGGTCCTTAGTGTAAGCTTTTGCAAGCAGGGCCGTCTCTGTGTTCACTATGTAATTGTGTCATTTGTAATGATATAATTATGTTTTTATGTTAATTTGTGCACCTATTGTACTGTATGTGCAAGAATGTAGCAAATGTAAAATTGTGGTAAATCCTCTAGAAACTGCCATTTACTGATTGTCACATCACTTACGGATCCCTATATAGGTTATTAGATCTCTTTCTGCTGCAGCCCCCTGCAGGTTTCTATGGGATTGTGATCTGGCTGTAGGTCCCCAATAACTAACGCCAACTTTAGATGGCATTAGCTATTGTAGTCTTTTGGCTACTTTCCAAGAAATTCCGTGGAGAGTGATCCAAATGACTCCTCTCTGTTACTCAACCTCCAGGTCGGAAACATAACTTTATCTCCAGGACAGCGGTGTATCGAAGAGATGTCCTGTCAGGAAAAGAATGTTACATATACTGTATACAGATGTGTCCTCACTCGTCTTTGCTACAGTGGCATCAAACAGCCCTTTTTGGCACGCCTGATCCCGTGAGACCCTGCGAGCGCCGGGCATTTTTTTTACATCTTTTTTGACACAAATGTGCTGTGACTAGGTCACACCAGGACACTTGTATATCTGTGCACAACTGAGTCTCTCAATGAGCATGCAAAGTGCTACGAAGCAGTGGCCGCAGCTTTTTTCCATGCCAAGTTCCATGTACAGTCTCAGTCACACGCAGATATACAAATGTCACATAATAAATTAATCAACACAGTCTCCTGGTGCATCCTAGTCTCATCGCATTGTGACTTAGACACATTTGCAAAAAAAAGACTCTGGACGCTAGCACAGTTGCACATGACCTGATGGCTTACTTACGCCTGGCGTATTGAGGTCAGATGAGCACGGACACATCTATAGTACTTTGTAAGGCACTGCGGAACCCTTGTGGCACCATATCAATAAAAGATAATAATATTAAAAATAATACTGTCACAAATAGCAGTAAGCTGCCGATGACAGGGATGTGATCGCAGTATAATTGCAATCAATGATACATCTCCCCTTGTATCTGTTAAAAGTGTTCACCTTGTACCCTGGTAATTTTGTATGTTCACAGCCTATGCACAGCACTGTTGAACCATTATGAAGCCATATATATAAAAGTTGATAATAGTAAATAATAATATTGCTGGTCCCCTAAATCTTGAATGGACTTGATCCTGTGTGGAGTTATTATCTGTGTGGATCTTACTGTAACCCAATTGAATAAAAGCATATGTTTTCTGCATATTGTGTTACCCTTACTGTGTACTGGTATAGAGTGCTCATACCTCCTCCGAGAACTTACAACAAGAACTCATGAACAATAGCAAACCTTTTAGAGACATCTTAGGAGCCTTTATGAAGCATCACATCACTTCAAATAAACTAACAAAAAATATATCTGTGGATGAAACTTTAAGAAACCTATCTGACCATAACATATAATACAATGGTAAAGATTTTTATTTTTTATTCTAAACTATAGCACTTTTGGGAAAATATAAATGTTTAATTATCCCATCTGTTTCACTGCATTCACACATGTGAGTTTAACTCCCTCATCTTATTAAACACAAAACAGAACTAAAAAAACAACAAAAACAAACAAGACTGGAAATACAAACATTACACTCCAACTGTTTGCGATAACGCAACATGTTTCTTAAACCTTCACAGATGGCAAGGACTGATAAACATCAAAACCATACAGGCAATTTACTTTTTTTTGTAATGTAAAATGTAGTTTGCAAACCCGATTATTGGGAACCCCCTTGTTCTGCCAAACATGTTACCTGCTGCATCACTTATGCTGGGCATACACCATACAATTATCTGTCAGATATCTGTCCAATCTGGCTGGTTGAAATGAAAACTTGGTAATGTATGGGAGCAAATGACAGTCGATCATATGGTCTTTAACACTGGAAAATGGACAAAAAACAATTGTTCAAATTGGTTACATTCATGTGTTTTAACCAATTTGTCTGAACAACCATTTTTGTCTGTTTTCCAGTGTTTGTGAGCAAATGGACAATTGTCATTTGCTCCCATACATTACCAGGTTTTCATTCCAACCAGCCAGATTGGACAGATATCTGACAGATAATTGTATAGTGTATGCCCAGCATTACTTGTCACAAACCCAACACCAATAGTTACCGCTGCAGGACTTAGACATTCTCAATACTGATGGACTGAAGCAATCTATGCGGCCTAATTTGTATATTACTTCTTCCTTTGCTGATATATTATTTCATTATCAGTCCCGATGGGTGCATAGAAGAGCCATTGTCTGTGTTTCAATGCTGTTCCAACAGCAATTCGCCCCCTTCACTCCAAAATTGGTTAACATCAATCTTGTGTTTCTGGGGCTAAATCATCCATTTACTAACAGACAATTTTTGATTTAATTTATGTGTGATTTAGCCCAGAAACAAAACATTGATGTTGATCGATTTTGATCGATTTTAAATCGATTTAAAATTGACCTTTAGTAAATATACCACTAAGACTTTAAAGTTCTCCACATTCCCATGATTTTAATTTGTGACGTGTGCATAAACTCTTGCATTAATTCTATACCCATATAGCAGTTTATTACTAGTTCTTTTTCTGCTCTACAATAATTTCTCACACACACACGCGCACACAAACACACACACACACATACATTTCCACAAATCCACAGTTGTCAATAGCAATAGCTGGGGTGCTTCCCACTGCACTGTTGCTCTGGCTTCCTTGTGTTTTTTGGACTCTTTCCAACAAGTTTGGATTTCTAAATGAGGCAAACCATAATTTTCCCAGAAATCTCAGATCTCTCGTGTTTAGGATTGCATATAATAGTCTCTCCCTCGTGATCAAGCACCATTCATGCAGCAGACTGTACAGAGAGGGTGTGGGCTGTAGTTGTGCTTCAAAAAATGCCATTAGGATTAGATTAGAGAGAGTTGTAGTTGGTAGATGGAGCAGATGGGAAGGGTGACTGCAGGCATCTTTGTCACTGTGTCTTTGTTTGTCAGACACACTAGCTTTCTAATAATGATATCGAATGAGCATTATAACCTGGTGCATTTGAACAAGTACAATATTTTGCACACACAATAAACTGAAAAATGGAAGGTGACTGCAGGACATGCTGACAGTGGCCCGTAAACTTTTTGGTCATTTTTCGTCATTCAGCTACTGCATGTAATAGATTGTAGCAGCTGCAACGACAGCAAAATTTGCTGTGCCGCCAACTGAAGCTAGAGGTATTAACCAGGTAGAGTTCCACCCTTTATATGCTTCAGCGACTGGAGAAACAGACACAAGCTATCCAAATATACACATTAAGCCATGAAATAGGGAGAGCTGGGGCATTGTACCATTGTCCAACACAGTGGAGAATACTGTTGGTTTTATGCAAGCTACTGACACCATTTAAAATTGTAACAAATTAAGTGAGTTCAGACACTGTCAGTCTGAGTCAGGTCATACCCTTAATTAAATTACTGGAAAAGCTGCTAGAGAAGCTGAAGGAGGAGATGGACTTTTGGTAACCAAGCTTGATTAAGTCCTAAGTAATGTCTTACTTTATAACTGACACAAATCTAAAGTAGCACATGACGCAATTACATTTCCTGCTTCAGCTTTTCCTGCAAATGTTGCTGCCAGGAAAAAACTGACCTTTCCATGAGACCCACTGGCGATGATAATGATGAGTCAACTCAGCACACCAGAGTGAAGCATTATGACATCTGATTGGCCTAAAGTATTGCCCACATAAATTGACACCTCTACTACGACTCAATTCAATACAGTAAGCATGAATAAAATGGTGGAGGATTAGTTTAATGATAATATACAATTAGCTTATCATCCAGTCCCTTTGAATACTGGGAGGAAAAAAGTAAATTTGGAGCCCCTTGGAGCTGTGGTGTACTTTGTTGGTATATAGAGTGCAGACTTGTGCTATCTCCATGATGCATCTGTATTTTACAAAGATGGCCACCATTAGGTCTTTGGCACATGCACTGTTCCTTATGCCACTGTGTTTCAGCACCACAGTACTACATGGATATGTAGCACTCAGTTCTGGGGTAACCCTACAATATCCTGCATATAGCTGCTATTCATAGATGATTGGCTGGTCCACTATATGCTCTGCTCCATCTCTGCTACCTACTGGTGCTACTGTGAGTATGGCTGTAAAATATGTGCACTGTAATAAACCCAAGCTCCTGTTTAAGGCTATCTGCCTTGTGTACCTCAAATACTTCTTTCCACCAGTGTTTACTACTTATCACCTATGTACATCACAAAATTTTACACACATATCAACACAGTTAAGATGCCTACCCTGCATTATGTATTTGGAAAGAATGTTTAGCACAGTTGGGAACCTTGAGAGCATTCGACGTAGGAGGGTACTACCAAAAAATTGGGAAAAACTGATGTTCATTAAAATGAGCTACAAATTTTATGAGAAAGACCTTTGCTGACAATTACAATAAACAGAATCTGTAATGGTGAATTCCAGTGGGAATGATCTAATATTGTGTGATGATCAAATTAACAAGATTAATGAGTGTGATGATGACATATTCGAACTGTGAGGATGATTAACACTGTTAGCCTTAGTCCCATTGGTAGCTTGGTTTAAGCAAACAATCAAGATTTTTTTTTTGTGGGGGCCCAAGCAAACCAAGCACTGCAGCCGCAAAAGTGTCAGTCCCTGTCACAGAAGTGCTTGGTTTATTCAACTGTGCATGTTCTTTTTAATATACAAAATAAGGGTAGGTGCCAGAGCCAAAGGATGATTCCATTGTGCACCACTTAACAATATAGGCTTTGTCCATCTTACTGTATTAGTGTAAATACAACTATCCTGTTACTCCATCTCCATTTACTTGTACTGGTCTGAGGCCTGTGATTTGCTGTTTGCATAAGTATGTTGACGATATATATTTTCTACTAGGCATTTACTTTTAGGCTATTAGTTCTTCTATTAGTATATATATTCATAATCCTGTTATTATGCACTTGACATGTTTGTAAGATTATTTAGAATTTTGTGAGTCTATTACATGTTTATAGTATCTTTTTATTTAGGGTACATCACAACTTCCTGTGATTACATGCATTGTCTGAACATGTGCCCTGGAAGGTACACATTTACTCTACTTATCCTCTCATGTATTAGAGAGATTTTCCAGTGACTTGATTTATTTATTATCATGTCACTTTTTAACTAAGAAGACCTGTAAATATTTATGCTATCTTGATAATGGTGTACATTGCAATGTGCACACTAGCAGACCAGAGAGTAACTTTTGCTCCAGATCAAAATCTGTATATAGAAATCTCACAGATATTTATTTCACTTCAAGTTGTTTTATTGAAACAAAGGCATCTTAGTTTATATTCCTCTCATTCTATGTAAGATGCTGTCACACATAATTTGATTTATCACAGAACAGACTCTGCTAGTGAAAGACAACATTACTAGGAGTGTTAATTTTAAAAGAAGCTTATGCAAAAGGAAAAAACATTGACTTCCTTTTCTGAAAATCTCATTTTGTTTTGAACTTATTTACTTAAGCAAATGTATGCTACTTAAGGGCATAGTTTATTCTCACTTTATTTTTCTATGAAAGCTTAGTAAAACATTTGACAGGGGAAAGCTGATTATTGCAGGAGGGCAATTTGTCCCAGGGTCACTGCCATTTTTACCATATGCCATGAAGAGTAAAATAAGAGGGTAATTATACTGTACATGCTATGGGGCCTATTCATCATCACTTATTTAATATTTACCAAAGCAGGTGAATATGAACATTTTCACCTGCAATTGTACAAATTAAGTTATTGAACCATTCATCAAGAAGGTAAAGCAGGAAATATCACAGATATCTCCTACTTACCTTCCTTTTGCAGAATGGCCCGCTGTCCCCATACACTAGTATGGGGATAGAATCCATAAAGTTCAGAGAATACAATATTTTTGGAGCTTGAGTGCGGTAGCATTCGCCATCTTCAGATGGCAAATGCTCCCGATACCCGCTCCTTCCCACCGGACGTCAGGGTTCTTGTGCTCATGTGTGATCTGTATGTCAAGCATGCGCACTCCCATCAGGAAAGGAGCAGTGAAAATATTCACTGCTCCGAAAAGGTGAGACAGACAATATGGCTGCGCACATGACCTCTGCTGCAGGAACTCTGGATTGCATGGAAGTCAACAGAGCCCCAGGAATAATACTCAGCGTGTCACCCACCACCGCATCTGGCGCCTGACCGTGCAGCTAGTCAGGGGAAGCCGGTGCCATGGTGAGTAACAGGCTGATTCCTGACAGTATCCCCTCCTTTTATGGTGGACTCTGAATACCTTGAAAGTTTAGCAGGATATTTTTTGTGAATAGCATGAATAAGCTGCGGAGCATAAACATCAGAGGCTTTTATGTATGCTCGTTCTTCTGGGCCATAGCCCTTCCAGTCAACCATCGCGAGTATTGAACGCAGTTTTCCATTCATCACCTTACTTTATCTGAATCAGGTTGTAGGCCCCTCGAAGATTTAGTTTGGTAAAGATGGTGGCACCATGCACCTTATCGAAGAGTTCACAAATGAGAGGAGGAGGATACAAATTCTTCAGTGATCCCATTTAATCCACAGTAGTCGATACAAGGCCTTATGCCCCGTCCTTTTTTTCCACAAAGAAGAAACCTGCTCCGGCGAGAGACCTAGATGGCCGAATGAACCCTTTGGCTACGTTTTCTCTGATATAACACTGTACAACAAATTAATACTTTTAATTTGTTTCCTTTCTAAAAATAGTCATACATTACTAATTTGAGGTCAAGAAAAACTAAAATGATTTCAGAATGTTTTTACTAGCTTTATTTTTTGAGCTACACTACTTGCACTATACTGTATGTACTGTACATTAGCAATATAATGATAGTGAAAAGCTATTTTACAATAATCTGATATTTTCTTGATAGAAAATAAATAACAGTTATTTTAATTCAATCAATCACAAATAAGAACACAAAACGAAACAAACATACTGCATATGAAACAAACATACAGCATACGAAAGTACTATCTAATATAGTGGCCTATTCATGGGGTTGCTTTCTCTTTGCTTGTCGCTTGTACTCCTCTTCTGGGGCATCTCTTGTCACTGTCCAACAGTAGTGATTCACCTACCCTGATATCTTTGTTCCATTGCTGAAATGTCTTGGTGGAATCGCTCACTATGCTTGTCACTCAGTGCACCACAGTTATTTTGTGTGGGTAATCCCGTGAATCACATATATTTGAATAGGGGAGGGGACAAATAACTGATTCATTTAATTGGGTCATTAGGCCCCATCCCCTCAGCGCGGAATGCAGATTGCTGGTAAGATTCTCTCCATTCTGCCCACTTCACTAGGAATACCCCTACATCGTCATAAATGGGCTATATCTCGGAACTCAGAGCTGAGAGAGTTTAAATGTCATATTCATTCTTTGCATGTTGAAATCAATTAGAAGTAACTATTTTCACATCGGAAACATTTTCATTGTTGTGCAGAGTAATCAGACATGGTTATCAAACACAAAAAGAGAACAAGTATTCTTATAAAGGGCACTCTTAAATATATAATTATGGTTATATCGCAGTTATCTTCAGGATTCTTCAGGATTCTGATAGTACCTTCTAAAACATAACTTTTATTAATTATTTGTTAAAGGCAAAATATAAATCAAAATTCAGTAACTTTTGTCCTCATGGACTATAGGTGTTACAATAAAATTTATGACTGTGGAAGCTAGTTGTGCCAAGTAATTATGTACGGTAAGTCCTTATATATCAATAACCCTACAATGCCTTTACCAGTAAATCATTAATGCATATGGTTATTGTTATCAGACTAAGTGTCTATAAATTCACAGAAAATATTGACTAAATGCTCTTCGATTTTATAACTTAAAGTGTTATCCCATGTAGCAATATTAGTCAGTTATATTCAATATGACCGGACATAGGAGCTATCATTAGAGGATACATACTGTATCCTATTGCATATTAGTTAATTATCCTAACATGGTAGATGACGCTGCATTTGTAATTTCCCTGGGATTAGCCCTATATTGTTTTGAAAGGCTCTTCCTCTTAGGCCATTTAAAGGCTATATATAAATTATATGCTATATTATGTATCCTGGTTACAACTATCTATCAGATGTAATTATTATGATCACCTCTATTAAGGTTTAAAGCTCAGTACATGGTTATAATGGTTACAGATTGCTATTCTATCTCATGATCAATTTTATTCTGAATATCCTGCCATATTATTCTGAGCTTCACACTTAATGTGACAATGATACAATGTCAAAACAATATTGTCTTATGCGTGCAACATTGATGTGATCATAAACATAAACCTAAAACACTTTATCCATTTAAGAACTACCTTATAATAAGGTGTCATAATTTAGACCTCATGTATGCCGTGTGTATTGTGTGGCACTCTGGCATCCACTTCCGGAGCGATAAGAATTGGCTGCACTAAAGTGGTATAGACGGATATGATTCAGCTGTTGTCCACAATATATTGTAACTGGGAATGCAGTGTGTGTGGAGCTGAACTATAACCTCTGCTATCAGGTGGTTCACACAGTACACAGCAGTAATCACAGCATAACCTAGCTCATGGTGCAGCGAGTAGCGTAAGCCGCCTCCAGCAACCACTATCAAGCGGTTCACGCTACACACTTTGTCCCGTCACTGATTAAAGTAATAGACACTTAATATATATAGGTTTCTTATTTTACAGCATAGCAACACACAGTCAATTAAAATAGGAAGACACGAGCAGCGTGTCCTCCCTAGACTGACGCGTGTTTTGCCATTAGCTTAGTCATAGGAAAAAACCCGTTCTGGGGATTGTCACATATTTTAAAGGGATGGACAACCAATTCCTTTCCTCCAAGTATGATTGACAACTCTCTCCTCCTATCCCTGGTCTGAACCAGAAATGTCATCCTATTGGGCAGGCCTATCAGCCATTTCCATTGTCAATATGATGTCTTCAGCAAGACAAAAGGCAAAGTAATGGAAATAAAGTTTATATCCTTACTAAATGAACAAGTGAGGAGAAAATTAGATATCCGTGATCCAATTATTTATAATTTTAGTAACACAGTTTTAATAACCTTTTAGTTATCATATGAGATTTGTATATTCTACACTCCAATAGAGTTCATAATATACATATATTGAAATTCAAGACCATAATTAAAACCATACCCCATTAACCAAAAAAAATACTCAATATAGCAAGGATCTATTTTGCATACCATGTATAATGCTATTAGTACTTCAATTATATAAAGTGAATTAGATACAAATCTCATAATTATATAAAAGTGATAATAAATCTTGTGTATGTTTGTTAAATGTGGTAAAGTATTAATAATAATTATATAGTGTTAAAGGGATTGGTTGTCCATCCCTTTAAAATATGTGACAACCCACAGAATGGGTTGGTTCCTATGACTAAGCTACTGGCAAAACACGCGTCAGGCTATGGAGGACATGCTGCTCATGTCTCCCTATTTTAATTGACTTTGTGTTGCTATGCTGTAAAATAAGAAACCTATATATATTATGTGTCTATTACCTTAATCAATGACCGGACAAAGCAGGTAGCGTGAACTGCTTGATAGTGAATGCTGGAGGCAGCTTACACTACTCACTGCACCATGAGATAGGTTATGCTGTGATTACTGCCATGTACTGTGTAAACCACCTGATAGTGGAGGTTATACTGTAGTTCAGCTCTACACACACTGCATTCCCAGTTACAGTATATTGTGGACAACAGCCGAATCATATCCGTCTATACCACATTAATGCAGCCAATGGGTATCGCTCCGGCAGTGGATGCCAGAGTGCCACACAATATACACGAGGTCTAAATTAGGACACCTTGTTATAAGGTAGTTCTTAAATGGATACAGTGTTTTAGGTTTATGTTTATGTACACATCAATGTTGCACGTATAAGGCAATATTGTTTTGACATTGTATCATTGTCACATTAAGTGTGAAGCTCAGAATAATATGGCACGATATTCAGAATATAACTGAATATAATATTGAATATAACTGACTAATATTGCTACATGGGATAACACTTTATGTTATAAAGTAGAAGAGCATTTAGTCAATATTTTCTGTGAATTTATAGACAGTTCGATAACAATACCGATATGCATTAATGATTTACTGGTAAAGGCATTGTAGGGTTATTGATATATAAGGACTTACATAATTACTTGGCACAACTAGCTTCCACAGTCATACATTTTATTGTAACACCTATAGTCCATGAGGACAAACGTTACTGAATTTTGATCTATATTTTGCTTTTAATAAATAATTAATAAAAGTTATGTTTTAGAAGGTACTATCAGAATCCTGAAGATAACTGCGATATAACCATAATTACATATTTAAGAGTGCCCTTTATAAGAATACTTGTTCTCTTTTTGTGTTTGCTAATAATATTATTATTCTTGGGAGCACCTCCCCTCACAGAATAAATTGATCTATAACAAGAGGGGAATATACCTTTTATTCCTGTGTGGATATATTTTTGTCTGTGGGCGTATCATAATCAGACATGGTCACAGTTTCTGGGACTGAGAGTGGATAGACACGACCACGCGGTGGAACCTTTCCAGGCACCAATTCAATGACACAACCCCACAGGCAGTGAGGAGGTACTGTAGTTTATCAGCGGCTTGTTCACAAAAAACATCACAAAATTCTTGGTAGGGCAGGGGCCGTTGAGGGCCTTGTTTAGAACTTTTACCCACAGAAACTGGTGGTTCGTGAGAAGAAGAGATCTGAGGAGTAGTTTGATGAGTTCTTAAAGGAACTATTCAAGGAAGACATTTCTGGTGGTAGTGGGTCCCCATGCCAGAATATGCATGGTAGACCAATCAATAGTAGGACTATGCGTCTGGAGTCAAGGTAATCCAAGAACTAGAACGTGAGTACACTTATGTAGCACTACAAGCTCAATTTCTTCCTGATGCAAAGCACCAGTACTGAGCAAAAATGGGTAGTGAAACTGACATTATGGTGCCTCACAGGATAGTACTGCCATTGATAGCAAAAAGTGCCAACGTCCGTGGAAGCGGTTTAACCGGAATCTTAAGTTTACGCACTAAAGTTTCTAAGATAAAGTTACCCGTTGCTCCAGAGTCAATTAAAGCATTAATACTCTTTATTGCAGGACCCAGCACAGACTTTGACAGGCAACAAAATCAGCAAAGTGAGAGGAATTGAATAGAACCCCCTACCAGATGCTCCTAGAATCAGTGAGGGTTTTCAGTTTCCTGAGAGCTGAGGACAAGCGCTATGAAATGTCCCAGAGTGGCACAGTAAATGCAATGCTTATCACGGATATGACTCTCATCCTTGGGTGGAAAACAAGGATCCATATTGGAAGAAATAGGATGATCCTTGCTATGATCCTCTCGCCACTTACTTGACTGTCTTTCTCTATGACGAAGATCAATTTTCATAAAGAGAGAAATTAATTCTGAGAGCGAATCAGGTAGGTCTCGCGAAGCCAACTCATCTTTCAATTTTTTAGACAATCCATGTAAGAAAGCAGTCCTAAGAGCTCCGTCATTCCATTCCAGCTCAGATGCGATGGTTTGAAACTGGACCACGTACTGATCCACCGTGCTTGAGCCTAGGTGAATCTGTAGAATATCAGAAGAGGCAGAAATAGACCTGCCTTGTTCATCAAAGATCCTTTTAAAATAACTAAGTAAATTCTCATAATTGGACACCAAGGCATCCGCCTTCCAGAGAGACCCATTCCAGAGCTGATCCAGAGAGTAAAGAAATAACATAGGCTACATTTGATCTTGGTGTGGGAAAATTCTGAGGCAGACATTCAAATTGGATCTCACACTGGTTAGTGAAACCATGACAGAGTCTAGGATTCCCATCAAAACAATTCAGGGTAGGTAATTGAAGATGAGACTTTGGAGGAGACGCCACAGGAGGAGAATACACTGGTATAGTTACAGAAGAAGTTGGAAACACTGAAGCTAGGGTGGACTGAATAGTAATTATTTGAGTAGAAAGTTCCTGAAGATAGTGTGCCACCTGTTGCTGAGCTGCTTCTTGATTCTCTATATGAGAGGCAAGGTTCTGTATTGCCCCAGCACCTTGGAAACCCTCAGCATCCATTTGGACCACACAAAATGTCATGACCTGGTGCTTAAGGTTTCCAGTCAGTAGACTGGGAGTCAGGGTGACTAGGTGGGGTGGCAGCAGTAGACAAGGAGGAAGAACATACGACTTCCTCATCGGCTAATTCCAGGTGTTAACAAGACCTGACCAGAGGCATCGAGTCTAACTGATTGGTGGTTTTCACCAGTGACCCCTTCAATTGGGATATGGGCTTTAGCTGTGCCCAATGAGCAGGTAACGGCCCCTTGAACAGGGACTCAGGAATTAGCAAATGACAGGGAGATAAGAAAGACAACAGAGTGGCTGGAGATTATCAATGGAGAATATCAGTAATCACTGATGTTAGTAATACTGAAGTATATCAGTAGAGATCGATGTAGAGTAACACTTGAGAATATCGATAGTGAACGGTGTTGAATCTCACTGAAGAATATCGGTAGTGACCAATGTTGAATATTCCTGAAGAATATTGGTAGTGACTGATGTTGAATATCACTGAAGAGTATCGGTAGTGACTGATGTTGAATATCACTGAAGAGTATCGGTAGTGACCGATGCTGATGATCACTTGAGAATATCAATAGTGACTGATGTTGAATATCATTGAAGAATATCGGTAGTGACTGATGCTGAATATCACTGGAGAATAACACAGAGACTGATGAAGCCTAGTGAGGATACAACAGAATGGAGCCTGGAACAGCTATCTGAAGCTAGCAGCTACTGGAGAAGAGAAGTTGTTCAGATGACTTCCAGTTTTCTGGAGTCCTGCTTTATACCCTTAGGTAGCTGTCCATTGGAGGAGAGAGTCAGCTGAGAGGTGACCAGGCTACCATTGGTGGAGAGTCTGGTCAGGTGAGACAGACAATATAGCTGCGCTCACGACAACCACCGCAGGAATTCCGATATGGAGGATTGCGTGGAAGTCAACAGGGCCCCGGGAATAATAGTCAGCATGTCACCCGCCACTGCACCTGGCTAGTCAGAGGCGCAGCTAGTCAGTGGAAGCCGATGCCACGGTGAGCAACGGCTGGTCTCAGGCTGAATCCTGACAGGCATATCCAATAGAACAAACTTATGCTGCGAGTCTTTTACAGAACACTACAGTCCTGGACTTTATATGTTTTTTTACTTGTACTGTCCTATAATCTGTATCCCTTGCTTTTTTAGCAGTATCCAAGTAAGATACACTCCACTGACTTGAGATCCAGTCTACATCTCTTTTCTTTTGGAATGTGCACATAAGCTTTGCATCGAATCAAACAAAAAAATAATCCCTGGTGCAGTACCCACACTATATATAAAAAGTTGATCTAAAGCTGTTGAATTAAATGAGGACAATTTCCTAAACTAATTTCTTGATATTTGTTGACTTTTCAATCCAATTCTCAAAAGATCAGCAAACTTGTTGATCCTTTAGAAAAGTGTATTTGAAACAGAAACTAGTCAGGAACAGTGATTTACCTGTTTAACAACTGCTGCTAGAACTACATTTTGGATTGAGAGGTCAACAAGGGCCTACAAGGTCAACAAGGGAACTATTGCTTATAAGTTAGACAACAACAGCTAGGACTCGGAAACCTGCGGGAGGCTGTTGCCAGCCGAAAAGAGTTTGTAAGATACACTGGCTTAACAATAATTGCTTACACTGACTTGATACTACACTGGCAAAGACAGTTTTACACATACCTGCACTTTGAAGAAATAGAGGTTCTCACTGTACAAACTGAGACATAAATGTGGGCTTATGGAATATATAATGAGTAAGAGGAATGTTATGGTTAACTAGCCTTTAACATGTTTTCCCTGTATTTTATTGATTGCTATATTGTTATAACAAAAAACACTTAGAGGGCGCACCAAGCACATAAAAGTCTTTAGCTGAAGACAAAAGCTTAAACAGTATATTGCAGCGATGGGAGGAAGATCCAATCAAGAATGTCAAATTAACTCATGTGATGAGCTCTGACCTGTTCCCAGGGTAAGGCTGCAGCAGTGAATTTAGAGAGTCATAGAGAGAGTCCTTAACCAGGATACTGGTTTATTGGCATCAGCAGGGTACCAGTAACAGCAGTATCAGCGGTATTTAGGCATCTCTCCTCAGGAGTTAAGTATCATGCATCCACACAGTACTGTGACACTCTAAACAATAAAGATGGTGCCAACTACACATGCGCAGTAGCCGGCTATGATTTCATCAGGTCAGATGCCTCTGGGTCCTAGTGCCCAGCAAGTATGGTAGAGAGAGGAGAGAGTGTCAGCGTGCACTGCTCTCTACCAAGATTTATCTACTATTTTCAGTAATGGTTATCATTGCAGCTACGACTGAATCTTTTTATGCAACAACTTCTGCGACATTAAGCAAATGTTGCAACCAATTCTCAGCCTAATGAGCTGCCCACTGGCTGTCTCTGCACATACTAAGATGCACCATTAGTGCAAACTCCCTATGGCAGGTGCAATTTCGCTGTCTGAACATGGCTGCCAATATCCATGCAACTGTGTCTTTGGACGCAGTCCCTGTGCATGACACTCTCGCAACACACCCATATCTGGCTAATCCCCCCCTCTTACCTACCTGTAATGGCCACTGAAATTGAACTCCTGCGTGCAATTTCAATCAGTGTCCTAGAGTGGTAACCATCTGGACACATGTGCAGTGAGACTTGGAGGATCTGAAAACATCGGCCACTTGCATGTGGCATCAACATTACATGCAGCTATAAATCAGGCCTTTAATCTCATGTGATCTGATGTTCTTCACAAAGGTAATGTGTTAACCCTTTCTGAGAACAATGCAATTTGTGGGGCCCCTTAAAATATTATGCTATCTATTATATTATCACTTTCAGGCATACGACCCAGGAATTTTCCCGGGTTTTTGCTTGACACCCCCTTTCACACTACAGCTGAAACCCGGGAAATTCCCAGGTCGACCCCTTACTAATATAAGCAGTGTTTTACAATGTTTTTCACATTTCACAATGAGATTGTTTATTGCTCCACAACAATTTTTTTTAATTCTAAATGTTTTCTTCAAATACATGTGTTAAGGGCTAATTTCCATATTTGTTCCATTTGAAAAGAGATTGAATAGCTCATGTTAAGAGCAAAGAGCATATATAAGGGCACAGTCGTGCCCTTATATTAAGGCTGCATCTAAAAAATTGCAATTCTCCCATAGAGAAATTTGGAGGGAGGTCATGATGTTTAAGGGGCTACACCTCAAAAGATGTTGGAAGTACGGAGCTGAAATTTGACATGGGCAGGTAGAACTGTCACATGGTGCGACATGCCAGGGCAAAAACATAAAAAATGAGGATTTGGGAGTAATCTAAAGTTCCAACTGTCCATTTTTTCTAACACTCTAACTTAGGACCACTTTTATGTTGTTCTCTATGGGGGATTTTTGGGAAGGCATAACTCAGGGTAGGGGGCGAATTTAGACTTGGGGTTTGTATTGTTATGTTCCAGGGTACGTGATTTTGGGGTTCAGGTAAATTAGAAAGTTACAGTTATTAAACTATTACCTCAAGAATGCACCATTGAAGAGATAGGAAATTTCAACTTGTTGTGCAGCCGCAGTAGGAGCCTCAAGCAGGTGTACTCACTGTGGTTTGTCAAAGCTGGATGATTGGCTGAGATCAGATCTTTGAAAATATCTGAAGACGCCATGTTTGCGTTGTCTGCACAACGCCATCTGGCGTAGTCAGTATAATATCATTGTGTACGGCGCTATTTAGCGTTGTGTACATCTGCCGTGTTACTGTACACTGTTAAAGTCTTTACATAATAAATGCGCACGAATACACATATGTATTTAAAATACTTTATATACATTTAAAAATGCAAGGTTTGGCCAGTGCTGGGAGACATGTCTGTGACTAGTAATTGAAAAACACACACATATTGTGAGGTGCAGACGAGTGTTTTGAATTAACCATTGTCTTTAAGTCTGACTATCATTGTATGCCTAAAGGAACTAGCATTTACCTTCCAAATAGGCTGGAGAGAGACCTTTGATTACATTGTGATTCCATCCAGTATCTGCTGGCCATCTCTGATCAGAACAACTCCATTGTCTGTCCTATTTGAACTTAGGGCCTGATTCAGAGCCGCTCGTAAGCGGCCGCTCGTTCGCTCCGAGCGATGTTCGCACAACTGCTTTGTTAATTGAGTTGTAATATGCATGTGCGAACCAGTCATTGCGGTCGGAAATTGTGTGCTCGCAAAATAGCAAATGCCTGCTAATTTGAGTGACAGAATGAGGTGTTTGTGAGTGGTAACAGGGGAAGGTGCTTGAAAACGGGGAGTGGAGATCCGAACGCAGGCGTGCCTAACGGTCAAAACGGGCGTTTTAAGGGTGTGCATAATTAACAAAGCAGCATCATCAACCATGTGACTTGGTTCTCTTTTAGCCTGAACTGCTCGCATGATTGCGGTAGGAAAATCCTACCACAAGCACTGCGAGCAGTTCATATGCCTTTCGATGTACTCGATTAATCTAATAATAGCGGAGATGACGTAGGATGCGAGCGGCCAGGGGGCGTTTTTTACAAAATAGAGAGCGCATGTTTCGTTTGCTCGTTCAGACATAGAGGCGTCAACAGACCGCAAAGACCGAGTGCTCTATTTAAATATCCGGCCCCTTCTTCTGAACGAGCGAGCGCAAATAGCGTCCGGCTCTGAATCAGGCCCTTAGTTCAGACAGACGTAATATCAATAATACCAGTTGCTGAATAAAGGTAGGTATATATATATATATATATATATATATATAAAAAATAATATATTAATATATGTATATATATAAATCCATGACACTGATGCACATATATATATATATATATATATACATACACTTAAACGATAGCATGTGTATACACAATGCGTGCACACGTATACACAGTTGCTATTGTAAATATAAACACACAGCGCATATTTATAAACACACACAGCGCATGTTTGCGCTGTGCACAACCCCTGCATACAGCACACCTTTTGTGCTGCGTGTAGATGCATATAATCATAAATATACACTCACTGTTAAAAGGTTCCTTTACATTAAACGTAATATTATTAATTAATATGCTATTAATTAATAGCATATAATTATGTTGTGAAATGTATGTATATGATATTTAAGGTATACTACATGGTAGACATGGCATGTTTGGTACTATACTGAAACACTGTTTATTTCTAGATATCCGAACCTACCAGCGAGGGAGTCGCATCTTGCGTTCGATGGTTATGGATCACAGGAAATTATTGGTTAGAATGTATACTCTATATTAGGGGTGAGCGGGTTCGGATTTCTGAAATCCGAACCCCCCCGAGCCCCCCCGATCCGAGTCCGATCCGAGTCAGGCTCGACTTTTCCCGCCTGACTCGGATTCTGAAATCGAGGCAAAACGTCATCTTCCCGCCTTCCGAGTCTCGCGGGTTTTGGATCCTATATAAGGTACCCACGTCGGCGCCATTTTCTCACTCGGCTGTGGACAGTGAAGAGGGAGGGTGGGAGTTAGGGCTGGCTGGGCTGTGTAGTGTAGTGTAGTGTAGTGCTGCTGTTGTCCACTACTTCAAAGTCCATAGGGGCTGGCTGTGTTGTGCTGTGCTGCTGTTGTCCACTACTTCAAAGTCCATAGGGGCTGGCTGTGTTGTGCTGTGCTGCTGTTGTTAATAGGGGCTGTGTCCACTACTTCAAAGTCCATAGGGGCTGGCTGGACTGTGTTGTGCAGTCAGTTCTCCATAGGGGCTGTGTCCACTCCAAAGTCCTGTGCAGTGTCCCAGTCCTAAAGGAGTGCTGTAGTGTTGTCCAGGGGGTGCTCTGTCCATCAGGGGTGCTCCCCCCAAGTGCTAAAAAAATAATATATTTTCTGTGTTTGTGAATTGTGTGCGCAGTAGCCGCACGTGCATCAACAAAGTAGTGCCAAGCGTGCGCCTGTGTCATAAGTAAAGGGCCGGCTGGCTTGACCGTTAAAGGGTGCTGTAACCCCCGAAAGTACACTCCAGTCCAAACCAAAAAAAAATTATTTTCTGTGTTTGTGAATTGTGTGCGCAGTAGCCGCACGTGCATCAACAAAGTAGTGCCAAGCGTGCGCCTGTGTCATAAGTAAAGGGCCGACTGGCTTGACCGTTAAGGGTGCTGTAACCCCCGAAAGTACACTCCAGTCCAAACCAAAAAAAAAATTATTTTCTGTGTTTGTGAATTGTGTGCGCAGTAGCCGCACGTGCATCAACAAAGTAGTGCCAAGCGTGCGCCTGTGTCATAAGTAAAGGGCCGACTGGCTTGACCGTTAAGGGTGCTGTAACCCCCGAAAGTACACTCCAGTCCAAACCAAAAAAAAAATTATTTTCTGTGTTTGTGAATTGTGTGCGCAGTAGCCGCACGTGCATCAACAAAGTAGTGCCAAGCGTGCACCTGTGTCATAAGTAAAGGGCCGGCTGGCTTGACCGTTAAGGGTGCTGTAACCCCCGAAAGTACACTCCAGTCCAAACCAAAAAAAAAATTATTTTCTGTGTTTGTGAATTGTGTGCGCAGTAGCCGCACGTGCATCAACAAAGTAGTGCCAAGCGTGCGCCTGTGTCATAAGTAAAGGGCCGGCTGGCTTGACCGTTAAGGGTGCTGTAACCCCCGAAAGTACACTCCAGTCCAAACCAAAAAAAATTATTTTCTGTGTTTGTGAATTGTGTGCGCAGTAGCCGCACGTGCATCAACAAAGTAGTGCCAAGCGTGCGCCTGTGTCATAAGTAAAGGGCCGGCTGGCTTGACCGTTAAGGGTGCTGTAACCCCCGAAAGTACACTCCAGTCCAAACCAAAAAAAAAATTATTTTCTGTGTTTGTGAATTGTGTGCGCAGTAGCCGCACGTGCATCAACAAAGTAGTGCCAAGCGTGCACCTGTGTCATAAGTAAAGGGCCGGCTGGCTTGACCGTTAAGGGTGCTGTAACCCCCGAAAGTACACTCCAGTCCAAACCAAAAAAAAAATTATTTTCTGTGTTTGTGAATTGTGTGCGCAGTAGCCGCACGTGCATCAACAAAGTAGTGCCAAGCGTGCGCCTGTGTCATAAGTAAAGGGCCGGCTGGCTTGACCGTTAAAGGGTGCTGTAACCCCCAAAGTACACTCCAGTCCAAACCAAAAAAAAAATTATTTTCTGTGTTTGTGAATTGTGTGCGCAGTAGCCGCACGTGCATCAACAAAGTAGTGCCAAGCGTGCGCCTGTGTCATAAGTAAAGGGCCGGCTGGCTTGACCGTTAAAGGGTGCTGTAACCCCCGAAAGTACACTCCAGTCCAAACCAAAAAAAAAATTATTTTCTGTGTTTGTGAATTGTGTGCGCAGTAGCCGCACGTGCATCAACAAAGTAGTGCCAAGCGTGCGCCTGTGTCATAAGTAAAGGGCCGGCTGGCTTGACCGTTAAAGGGTGCTGTAACCCCCGAAAGTACACTCCAGTCCAAACCAAAAAAAAAATTATTTTCTGTGTTTGTGAATTGTGTGCGCAGTAGCCGCACGTGCATCAACAAAGTAGTGCCAAGCGTGCGCCTGTGTCATAAGTAAAGGGCCGGCTGGCTTGACCGTTAAAGGGTGCTGTAACCCCCAAAGTACACTCCAAACCAAAAAAATATATATTTTCTGTGTTTGTGAATTGTGTGCGCAGTAGCCGCACGTGCATCAACAAAGTAGTGCCAAGCGTGCGCCTGTGTCATAAGTAAAGGGCCGGCTGGCTTGACCGTTAAAGGGTTCTGTAACCCCCAAAGTACACTCCAAACCAAAAAAAAATATATTTTCTGTGTTTGTGAATTGTGTGCACTGTGGCTGCACGTGCATCAACAAAGGAGCAGCGCCAAGCGTGCGCCTGTGTCCCATAAGTAAAGAGCCGGCTGGCTCATTTCTTAAAGGGTGGTGTAACCCACAAAGTGCACTACTCTCCAGCAAAAATAAAAAAATATTTTCTGTGTTTGTGTGTGCTTTAGCCGCACGTATATATATCAATATAACATAAATGGAGGACCAAACTTTCTCTGATAAAAATAAAATAGGGAAAGATCAAGAACCACTTCCTACTAGTGCTGTTGCTGCTGCTGGGAGTTGTTCATCATCCCAGAGAGGAAGTAGGAACATCACTACTTTTACTAAACAATTGACCCTCCAACAGTCCCTAGCGATGAGGATGAAGTACGACAGCAGTCATCCTGAAGCAAACGTATAACTGAGGCCTTGACTGCTATGTTGGTGTTAGACGTGCGTCCGGTATCCGACATTAGTGCAGTGGGATTTAGACAATTGATGGAGGTAGTGTGTCCTCGGTTCCAAATCCCGTCTAGATTCCACCTGCATCCTCAAAGCAGCAGCGACAAGCGTGCGTCTGTCTGTTAAAGGGTGGTGACACCCTCAAAGTGTGCTACACAAACAATTAAAATATTGTTCTTTTTTTTTCTGTCTTTGTGAAATGTGTGGGCTGTAGCCGCACCTGCATCCTTAAAGCAGCAGCGACAAGCGTGCGTCTGTCTGTTAAAGGGTGGTGTAACTCACGAAGTGCTCCAAAAAATAAAAAACTATTTTTTTAATGTGTTTGTGACTTGTGTGCGATGTAGCCGCACTTGCATCCTCAAAGCAGCAGCGACAAGCGCGCGTCTGTCTGTTAAAGGGTGGTGACACCCTCAAAGTGTGCTACACAAACAATTAAAATATTCTTCTTTTTTCTGTCTTTGTGAATTGTGTGGGCTGTAGCCGCACCTGCATCCTTAAAGCAGCAGCGACAAGCGTGCGTCTGTCTGTTAAAGGGTGGTGACACCCTCAAAGTGTGCTACACAAACAATTAAAATATTGTTCTTTTTTCTGTCTTTGTGAATTGTGTGGGCTGTAGCCGCACCTGCATCCTTAAAGCAGCTGCGACAAGCGTGCGTCTGTCTGTTAAAGGGTGGTGACACCCTCAAAGTGTGCTACACAAACAATTAAAATATTGTTCTTTTTTTTTCGGTCTTTGTGAAATGTGTGGGCTGTAGCCGCACCTGCATCCTTAAAGCAGCAGCGACAAGCGTGCGTCTGTCTGTTAAAGGGTGGTGACACCCTCAAAGTGTGCTACACAAACAATAAAAATATTCTTCTTCTTTTATCTGTCTATGTGAATTGTGTGGGCTGTAGCCGCACCTGCATCCTTAAAGCAGCAGCGACAAGCGTGCGTCTGTCTGTTAAAGGGAGGTGACACCCTCAAAGTGTTCTACACAAACAATTAAAATATTGTTCTTTTTTTTCGGTCTTTGTGAAATGTGTGGGCTGTAGCCGCACCTGCATCCTTAAAGCAGCAGCGACAAGCGTGCGTCTGTCTGTTAAAGGGTGGTGTAACTCTCAAAGTGCTCCAAAAAATAAAAAACTATTTTTTTTATGTGTTTGTGACTTGTGTGCGATGTAGCCGCACTTGCATCCTCAAAGCAGCAGCGACAAGCGTGCGTCTGTCTGTTAAAGGGTGGTGACACCCTCAAAGTGTGCTACACAAACAATAAAAATATTCTTCTTTTTTCTGTCTTTGTGAATTGTGTGGGCTGTAGCCGCACCTGCATCCTTAAAGCAGCAGCGACAAGCGTGCGTCTGTCTGTTAAAGGGTGGTGACACCCTCAAAGTGTGCTACACAAACAATTAAAATATTGTTCTTTTTTTTTCGGTCTTTGTGAAATGTGTGGGCTGTAGCCACACCTGCATCCTTAAAGCAGCAGCGACAAGCGTGCGTCTGTCTGTTAAAGGGTGGTGACACCCTCAAAGTGTGCTACACAAAGAATAAAAATATTCTTCTTCTTTTTTCTGTCTTTGTGAATTGTGTGGGCTGTAGCCGCACTTGCATCCTCAAAGCAGCAGCGACAAGCGTGCGTCTGTCTGTTAGAGGGTGGTGTAACCCTCAAAGTGTGCTCCACAAACAATAAAAATATTCTTTTTTTTTTTCTGTCTTTGTGAATTGTGTGGGCTGTAGCCGCACTTGAATCCTCAAAGCAGCAGCGACAAGCGTGCGTCTGTCTGTTAAAGGATTACATCGGTGACAGCATCCAAGTAGGCATGTCAGACAGTCCGTACCTGTACTGGCAGGAAAAAGAAGCAATTTGGAGGTCCCTGTACAAACTGGCTCTATTTTACCTGAGTTGCCCCCCCTCCAGTGTGTACTCCGAAAGAGTGTTTAGTGCAGCCGGGAACCTTGTCAGCGAAAGGCGTAGGAGGTTGCTTCCACAGAATGTGGAGAAGATGATGTTCATCAAAATGAATTATCAGCTCTTCCAGGGAGACCAGCCTCCAGAAGGTACAGAGGGACCTGTGGTTCCAGCAGGGACGAATTAATACTCTGTGAGGATGAGGATGTACATAACACTGAAGAGGGTGAGGAATCTGTGGATGAGGAGGATGAGGACGACTTCTTGCCTCCGTAGAGCCAGTTTGTGCAGGGACAGATTAATTGCCAGCTTGTTTTGTGGGGGCCCAAACGAACCAATCATTTCAGCCACAGTTGTGTGGCAGACCCTGGCACTGAAATGATTGGTTTGTTAAAGTGTGCATGTCCTGTTTATACAACATAAGGGTGGGTGGGAGGGCCCAAGGACAATTCCATCTTGCACCTCTTTTTTTTCTTTGCATTATGTACAGTTTGGGGCCTAGTTTTTCAATGCCATCCTGTCTGCCACTGCAGTTTCACGCCTAGATGGGTCACGTGTTTGTGCCGCCCACTCGTGTCGCTTAGCATAGTCATCCAGCTACCTCGGTGCAACCTTTTGGACATAAAAACACTATTGTGAGGTGTGAGGTATTCAGAATAGACTGGAAATGAGTGGAAATTAAGGTTATTGAGGTTAATAATAGCATAGGAGCAGAAAAACCTACAAATTCTGTGATTTTAGCTGTTTTTATGCTTTTTTTCAAAAAAATACAGATCCAAAACACAAAACCCAGAACCCAAAACACGGAAGGGTGGTTTTGGCAAAACCAATCCAGATCCAAAACACGAAGAAAGATCCAGATCCAAAACCAAAACACAAAACACGAAAAGTGGCCGGTGCACACCCCTACTCTATATATAGTGTCTTAAACCAATTATAGAAAGACAATGTAATCTGAAGAGACTGTGGAGAATTGGGATATACCCCTAGTGAACTGTCCTATGCAAGAACCAATGGAATTATGTTTGTCTGTCTACATTGTTGTTATCATGATCTGTTAGGGTATATAGCCTGTGTCCCGGTCCCAGTCAACAGCCATTCTTCTTGGATGACCACAGGCTTCTGGACTGATGACTGTATGCTGGGACCAGTGCACACGCATATGTATTGGGCTGTATTGTATATTCTGTATTTAATTGTCTTTGCACTAATTGTGCTAGATGAAAGCGTGTAACTTTCTTTTATTGCAATAAGAACTTTTTGTGTGTTGGAAACACAATTATTGTCTGGACAGCGATTATTTCTCTCTAGCAATTTAAGGGTATTCATAGGCTTCACTTGGATGCCCAAAGATGGCTGTTGTTTGCGGGTGATAGCAGCACTGGAACATAGCAATGGCAGAGGGCGGTAGCAGTGGAGGGGACACGGTGGTGGTGCGGCCATCAGCAGTGTTGGGGACATAAGCAGCGGCATGGGTGTCAGTGGCAGCTGAGGCCTGGGTGGTGACAGCAGCGTAGGTGGTGGCAGCAGGGTGGTGGCGGCGGGACCCAGTGGCAGCGGAGGAACCGGTGGAGGTGCAGGCGTTGGCAGTGGGCATGGATCTGAGAGGATCCAGTCCATGCCTGCCATTTTGCGATGTTCAGCAGCCAAGTCCATTTAAAAAATGGCGCCTAAGCACCATTTTTGAAATTCAAAGATGGCCGCTGTTAGCAAATCACGGCTCGCGACTTCATCAGCGGCAGCGCTGGGACCCGGTGTCTGTGCGGGCATTGGTGGTGGACCTGGAGCCAAGAGGATCCAGTCCCTGCCAGCTTTTCTGCCCAGTACGGCAGTGGTGCCCATTTCAAAAATGGCACCTCAGCGCCATTTTTTGAAATTTAAAGATGGTCGCCACGAGCCAATCACAGCTTGCAATGTCATCGCCCCGCCCCCTCAGCTGGCTTATATAAGCCAGCGCGAGGAGGCAAGCATGGCAATCCGATGGCTGGGAGGGAGCAGAGAAGAGCTCCAGAAGAAAAAAGATGCCGGAAGTCCTAGTGAGCGGAGGCCATGCAAAATAGCTGACACAGGCTGCCGCCCACTAGATGAAGAGGACAACAGAAGCCCTGGGGAGGTGGCAGCCATGCAAAAGAGCTAATTGACTGCAACCCCCTAGGTGAAGACGCCAGAAGCCCTGGTGGGTTGGCGCCCGCCAGGCAAAGACGCCAAAGCCCCGGCGGGTTGGCGCCCACCCGGCGAAGACACCAGAAGTCCTATCCTAGTGGGAGGCAGCCATGAAAAAGAGCTGACACAGGCTGCCACCTACTAGGTGAAGATGCCAAAGCCCTGGCAGGTTGTCGCTCACCAGGTGAAGATGACGAAGCCCTGGGGTGGTGGCGGCCACGTAAAAGAGCTAACACAGGCTGCCGCCCACTAGGTGAAGATGCCGAAGCCCTGGAAGGTTGGTGCCCACCAGGCAAAGACGCCGAAGCCCTGGGGTGGCGGCGGCCACGTAAAATAGCTTAAAGGCTGTCCCCCTGGTGAAGACCTGTAAAATAAAATATTACAATTTTAAAGTATTTTGTATTTGTTTTGATATTATTTTTTACAGGTGGACTACAGATGCCAGTGGGTCCCTAATGCCCAGCATGCTGGTACTTGTGGTTCTCCAAGAACCAGCATGTAAGGGAGGCTAGCTGGGACCTGTGGTTCACCTGCAAAGAAAAATAACAATACACAATACATTATACACAATCAACCCAGCACCCACCGCCCAGGTGTGCCGAGGATAGCCCCAGGCTATAAGCCTGGGCCTGGGGTGCCCTGGAGAGGGGGGCCCCTTTACTGGGAAGAGGGGTTCCCAGCTCCCCAGGGATCCCTGGCCTGGGCTGACTAGCAGTCAGGGGTGATGCTTCGGGTGGGGGGCCCTAGGTAATTTTTTCCCCCGTATTTTGGCAACCAGGGCTGGTTCTGACTAGCCCGGGGCTAGTTGTGTTTAAGTACAGGGGACCCCTACATCATTTGACCCCTGTATTTATGAACAACCGGGACTGGCTGTTAAAAACCCAAAGTTGGTTGTGCTTTAGGGGGAGGGGGGTCACAATCAACCCAGCAAACACAGTCCTGGGGTGCAGGGGATAGCCCTGGGCTATCAGCCTAGGCCTGGGGTGTCCTTGAGGGGGGACCCCTTTATTGGGAGGGTCCCCAGGGATCCTCGACCTGGGCTGACTAGTGGTCAGGGTTAATGCTTTGGCTGGGGGACCCAGTGAAAGGGTTCTCGGGGCTGTGGCATTAGTCCCCCTGCTAGAAAAAGTCCAGTGCTGGTTCTGGAGAATACAGGGGGACCCTATGCATTTTTTTCCCCTGTACTTCCACAACCAGGAGCGGATCAAAGCCCAGTGCAGGTTGCGCAAAGTATGGGGGACCCCTATGTCATTAGTCCCCTGTATTTTGGCAACCATAACTGGTTCTTGCCAGCCCAGTGCTGGCTGTGCTAAAGTACAGGGGACCCCTACATAATTTGTCCCCCGTATTTAAGGACAAAAAGGACTGACCGTTAAAAGCCTGATGCTAGTTGTGTTTTGGGTGGGGCACCTTTTTTTATTTTACACATTAAATTTTTAACATAGATGGATCTCACTGCTGCGTTCATGCATCTGCGACTTATTGATTTTATATTCTCAGGTGCATGCACAGTACCGGTGAGCCCATTGTCGCCCGTTGATGCGCCTTTGCACTGCACCGCTGCCACTGCTCTGCACCATCGCTGCTGCCGCTACCCCACATGCCTACAGCCTGAACCTGCAGCCGTCTCTCACTCTGCACCTCCCAAACCACCTCCTGTGTGTTGGTCCCTCTTCCACCTGTACTAGTGTACCATTTTGTTGCCCTTTTCCCCTGCAGATAGCCCGGTTTGCTCCCCCAAACTCTGATAGTTAATAAATTTTAAAAAAGCTATGAAATTCCATAGACAAAAAAACCTTACGGTTTCACATGTCCCATTAAGGCTTCTTACACATGATCTGAAATTTCACAAAACCTATTGAATTTCTGCCACTCAAACTTCAATAGTAATGAAATAACAATTATTAAGGCTGACACCTTAATGGACATGTTCCTTGCGTAATACAGGTATGGTATGCCATGACACCCTGTGGTTAACTGCAGATTCAGCACTCTCACAGAGTGAGATAGCTGTCACTCACAAAATGACGGAGCTGCTAATTAACAGAATTGTGTGCTCATTGGAATACACACATGCAGTCTATGCAACTGAGGTCTCAGCAGAACAAAGTGATGCAGATGGGTTGAAAACAATGGTGCACATGGGGGGGAGACATAGTGGCACGGATGTGGGAAGATAGAGCTGCGCAGATGGGTAAAGGCAGATTGGTGTGGATGAGGAATACAGACTAGCACAATAGGAGAACACACAACAATAGGGATTGGGGAAGACAGATTGGTGTGGATGGGTGGGAAGACAGAGTGATGCGGGTGGGAGGGGAAAGACAGAGTGGAATGGGTGGGGGGGGCAGAGTGGTGCAGATGGATGAAGAAAGAGTGGCAGAGATCAGGGGAAGACAGAGTGACATGGCTGGGGGAAAGGCTGTGGTACAGATGGAAGGAAACAGTGGCACAGATGCAGGAAGACAGGGTGGTACACATGGGGAAAGACATATTGGTGTGGATGAGGGCATGCAGACTAGCACAGTTGGGAGAACACATACAGTAGCTGTAGGGATTGGGGAAGTTATAGAAGCATGGAGGTGAAGTTAGTGTACATGCATAGACAGAGTATGATAGTTTTAGCAATTATGAAGCTGAATGTGTATAATGAGTGAGATGGGATGTATTGAGTGAGAAGGATGTTGGAACCCAGTGGGATTATTGTGGTGACTGAATGGGAAGATTGTGGGCACTGAATGAGATGTGTGTGCCACATAACTGCTCAGACCTCAGTTGCATAGACTGCTTGTGTGTATTCCAATGAGCACACAATTCTGTGAATTAGCAGCTCCACCATTTTGTGAGTGACAGCATTCTCACTTTGTGAGAGTGCTGAATCTGCAGTTAACCACATGGTGTCACAGCATACCATATCTGTATTACACAAGGAACACGTCCATTAAGGTGTCAGCTATAATGATAGTAATGTCATTGCTTTTTGAAGTTTGAGTGTCAGAAATGCAATAGGTTTTGTGAAATTTAAGATCATGTGTAAGAAGCCTCAATGGGACATGTGAAACCGTAAGGTTTTTTGCCTATGGAATATATATATGTATATATATATATATATATATGCCCACTGGCAATGTTCTCCTGCGCACTGTCTCCACTGGCACTGTTTTCCTCTGCATGTGGCCTTTTGCGCGCTCTACGGCTGCTGCTGATGTCAGCATGCATCAGGCAGCCCTGGCTGGCCACTGAGAAGCTTCTAGGTGCAGCCGGGTTGCACCAATCAGATATGACCCAGGTTGTCTACTTGGGACTTACGTCCCAGGAAAAAAAATGGTCAATTGCAGGGGCGTTGACCCAAGATCGTGTTCGTGAGTTGGTGCCTTTCAGACATACACGAGACTCATGTAGTTTGGCCAAGCCCTGGCAGAAACCTGTGAATCTCGGTATGTTTTAAAGTGATCTGTTCCACTGAAACAGTGCCTGGTAATGTCCAAATCATATGGAATGTGGTAGAATAAATAATAACTTTTGAACAAATTTGCTATCAGACTTAAACGTTTTATGCAGCACAAAGATCTTCATGAAAGTCAGCAATATACATTGGGTTCTTCATTGTAGAGGCACAATATCTACAGGAGAATATTTGGTACAATAAATGCAGAAGAAAATTTTAACAAATGTGCCCAACCCCCTTCCCTTCTCCACTCCCCATGCACATATAATGGGACAAAACTTCATCCACTTTTTGGTACAGTATTTGCCTGTTTGCACAAAATTTTAAAGGGCTTTTGGTCTCTTGGAGAAGTTTGCAAACAGGAATCTTAAAACATCACTTAAGAGTAAAGGTGCGTATCCACTTGCCGACTGAGGAACGATTATGACATCGTAATCATTCAGTCGTTCCTCATCCTGTAGGTGCCCACACTGAACGACATGTCGTTCAGTGTAGGCACCCTCCCTCATTCCCGAACATGTCCAATCTGTCGTCATCAGCAGATTGACCGTCATTTTCAGGCGATGATTGATGTCGGAAACGACCAACAGGAGCGCACATTTTCACGCCCGATTCATGCCCGATCAATGAGCGATTGAGCGATTACGATGTCGTAATCGTTCAATCGCTCTGTTTAATGGGCCAGTGGATGCGCGGCATAACTTTCTACTATTACATTTGCATGACTACCTTAATGAATTGAAGTACAGTATCATGCATAGAAATTTGGAGATTATTTCCAGTGGTCTGACTGCAAATATTAATGCTCTTCAAGTAGGAAATACACATACAGTATATTACACAAACGTATTTTCATCCATTTTTTTCATTAGCAAAGGCTAATACTGTAGCTTTTAAAGGCTGAAGAGAGGGCAGAACTGGCCATCGGGCTCTTCTGGCAAATGCCAGAAGGGCCAGGGCTGGATTATAGGCAGGGCGGATGGGGCCCCCACACTGCCGCAAATATTTGCAGGAACCTGGCCACTCTGTATTTTTCCTGTCTGGCTGAGCTCCCGGCAGCATTTCTCACATAACACACTGCAGCAGCCACCCTCTCATCACTTATGGATTGATGTGGACCCGACGGACTATGGAAGCCCCGCCCCCTCGCTGGCATAATACCGTGATTTGTGGGTGTATGGGTAGGGGGCGGCACCTAAAGTTGTGAAGTACCCGCCCCCATCAGAAAGCTGATGCAGCTTCTGCAAATTGCAACAGGTACAACTGTGTCTGTGTGCATGCTGTGTGTCTGTGTGTAAGCCACCAGGTTTATGTACATACTGTATGTAAATCAGGCCCTATATCAGCTCTCTAGGCTGCATAGTACAGTTCTAGGCACCCTGCAAACCAAATGCTGGTGCCGTGAGTGAGCAATGGTGCTGACCCATAGGGCCTGCATTCTAGGTGGCTGAACTGCATGCCCACCCCTGTGATAAAGCAGGCAGGATGTCTCCTGCTTGCAAAAAAAATGTATTTACATTGCAGCAGGGTTTAGCCAGATGCAAATTAGTATCTTCTATTAGCTTGTAACGCTAAATTAGGTCCAAAGATGGATTTTGTTGTCTGCTAGATTTTTGAGCCTCTATTTTAATTAATTTAGGTGGGTGTTTTACCAAGTTTCTTTCTTTGTGTTTAGCAGGATTCACTTGGTCATACTGTACATAAACTACAGAAAAAGTAAGGACCGTCAATCCCTGAAATTGTTGTTAGGGTCCTATACTTATTTTCCACGCTAAAACGGTTATATATTTTTTCCTGTTTTATTTTCTGTAACATAACCTAGATATGATGAATTTTAATCTAGAAAGAGAATTCATTAAAGCAAATACAGTAGCTCAATTCACAATTCATGTAAGTTAGATGTAACTGGCTCCAATGTCCCAGGGTTTTTCCCACCGGTTATTTGTACCAGGTGTGCACCACACCCGTAAATCGCCAATATTTCAGAGTGGATGGAATTTGCTTCATTTAATTATTTTTTTCCAGTTCAGAGAAAATAACATCTTGAATAAATAGGACTCGCCTTCATTCTGCAGTTAAGATTCTGAAATCGATCAAATCTAGACTGGTCTGCGTAGGGATTAAAGTCTAAAGTATCTTAACATATAAATCATTATTGGACACTCTTATAAGTTACTATGTGTTTAGCAATCTAAACAGGATTCAGTGGTGTTCATTTTTTTTTCCACCAGCGAAGAACAGTTAGTGTACAGCACTGACTGCTAATATAGCAAAACAAGCTTTGTATTTACAACTGAGCTAAAATGTGGTTCAATGTTAGTCAGAAGTACAAATGTTTCAGTTGTGGAACACAAGGTTCCACAACGTGTATATTAAGCACATGTCTAGTTTCCTCTTTTGACATTTGCAGGCCTGATACCCCTGGGAAACAGTTCTGTGCTAACCAGTCTGATACTGTAGCACAATGTGACAGGGGGACCCTGTGCTGCAGGTCTCCTTATTGTACTGTGACCAGCCAACTTGTCATTAGTAGTACTTGTTGCCACCTTTGCACTGGGACCAGATGCTGTTTGTCTCCCATGCTAACAGTAAATAGCCCAGGTAAAAGGCATCTGTGTTGGTTATTGTTTTTTGTTGTTTTTTTTAGAATGTGGGTGAGGATGCATTTAAAAAAAAAAACACATTTATCTAATTTTCTAAATAAAATGGCAAACATCATCATGAAATTGATTATGAGGACTGGGTTATCTGGCGTTTCTACAGCTGCATGCTTACACAGTATTTTGAATTGCAATTGAAACATATTGGCCACAATTTTTCTACACAATTGCAGCCTTGTCTAAATGAGGCCCTTAATGCAAGTTGATAGGATCATCATCAATCAATATATTTTAAAATGCAATTATTAAAACAAACATACAGTACGATTCATTGAAAGTCTTTTTAGTACAGACTGCTTCCCCAAGTATGGTCCTTTGCCAGTAAAGACAAGAAGGGTTCTACAGAATGGTGATCCTGGGGAGCAGCACACTCCAAATATGCAGATTCAAACTTTCCCTTAGATTTCCTGTTTTAACTAAGGAGATGTCCTTTAGATTTAAATTTGTCTTCATCTAGATAATCTTAAAATTATCTTGGCAAGGAAATCTAAGGGAAAGTTTGAACCTGCATAATTGGAGTTTGGTGCTCCGCAAGATCACCGTTTTATACAGTATACTGTATACATACAGTGGTGCTCAGGGGTGGATTGGAAATATAAAGTGTTCCTGGATAAAAATGGGAAAGTGGCCCTATGTGCACGTAACGAAGACGTGCGCCCAAAAAAGTGGGTGTGGCCTCACATCAAGGGGTGTGGCCTAATGTGAAATTCCATGCCCACAAGCCACTCCTATTTTTGTCATGCTGGAGCTGATGGGCATGCCCACAGTCCCTCTCTCAGGGAATAAGCACAGCAAGCATGTGAATGAGTATTTTCTTACCTATATGATTTCTCTACGATGGAAAACCTCTGAAGAAATTGATCCTCCCATTGTAGTATTCACTATTCATGCAGGAGATCACATGGTCAGGAAACCGACTGTTTGTGTCACAATAAAGTCTATGTTATCATCATACATGTATGTGCTTCAGTCTGCAACTACATTCAATCATGTTTATGACTGATGTAGTGTTGCAATTTGTAAAATGTGATCAGAGTTGAAAAATGATCTCCGGTTAGGATGGACTAACCTACACACATTACAATGTCCACACTTGTAGGATCCCATACATTTGATCATTGGTTGTTTGCTAATCCCATTTTCTATTTCTTTAAGCCTGAATCATGCCAGTATTTTTTTCAGATTTCTGGATTTTTTAATATAATATCCAGTTTGTTTGGCAGTAACTCGGCTACAATTCAGTCCATCTTCAAGATGTTCCAGTGTTTGCTAAAGGTTTTCCTGATTCTGTTTTTTTCACTGTTATAATGCGTAGTGAATGGGACAAACTCATTTCTTCATTCTTCTCTTTATTCTTGTTGTGGAGAGGAACTGTTGTCTGTGCAATTGTTTACTCCTAGTGAGAATTTTCTATCCGCATATTTGTTCATCTGTTGCTGATAGGTTACAGGGTTGAAGCAATTCCTTTGCTTCTGCAAAACTGGGAGTATGGGCTGTTATTCTTCAAAGGTTTGGTATGGCCACTCTTGTAATGGAGTTAGCTGTTGGTGTCAACTTTTTTTATGTAATACTTGGTGATCACAGTGCTACCTTCACTAGAGAGGATTAAATATAGAAATCCAACCTGAGAGCTGCTGAAATGATAAGTGAATTTCAAATTAAAATCATTTACATGAAAACAATCAATATCTTTTCTAAAGTCTTCATCTACTTCCCATATGATGGTGATGTCATCTATATAACTTTTGTAAAATATTGTATATTGTCAATGTATGGGTTACTCACATAAATGTGATTATTCTCCCACATGCCCATCAAGATATTTGCATAATATGGCACAAAAACTGTACCCATACTGTAGCTGAGCCACAGGTTTGGAGATAAAATTGGTCTAAAAATGTAAAATAATTATGGGTTAAAATGAACCATATTAGTGTACATATAAAATCTCTATGGGAATTAATAAGACCTGGGTCTCTTTCCAGGGTTTCCTGGCATGCTAAAATTTCCTTCTCATGTGTGATTGACATATATAGAGATTGTACATCAATAGTGGCCCACCTATTGTTATCTTTCCACACAATGTATTACACATGGCTCACCTCACAGGTTGTACTCTTCAAATATGAGGTACATTTTTTCACATGGGGACTAAGGATATCATTCACATACTCTGACATATGTGCTGTTAATGAGTCTATTCCAGCTATTGGTCTGCCGGGTGGAGTCTCCAGGTTTTTGTGTATCTTTGGCAAATTATAGAATATGGGTATGATAGGATTATTGTTCAGAAGATATTGGTATTCATCCTTGGTTATAATATTGGTATATTGCCCTTACACCAGAATTTCTCTAAGTTCTGTTAGGAACTCATCTATAAGGTCTTTGGGTTGAGGTTTATAAGAATTGATATGACTTAGTAACCTTCTAGCTGCTTCCATTTGTCCTCTCTGTCTGGATTACTAAGCATCCCCCTATGTCAGCTGGTTTACACTCTAGGGCATCATTATTCTTTAATACCTTGACTGCACGTTTCACAGCATTGGTAACATTAGATTTCACATTATTAGTAATATCACTATCTAGGAGATTTTTTTCACTAAGTCATAAAAATATTATATATATATATATATATATATATATTTATATATATATATATATATATATATATTTATATATATACAGTATATATATATAATATATATATTTATATATATAAATATATATATATATATATATATATATAAATATATATATATACATAGAACAAGGGTACTGTTAATAGCGCTACACCAAGAATTATCTGTGTTTAAGTCCTTTAAAATGAATTCTTCCAAAAATACACTCCCCGTGTGACAGGTGGCCGCCAATTTTCTCCTGAGAGACTACAAATGGATAACAGAGGCGCTGTCTAAGCTGCGGGTCCAAAGGGGGTAGTCAGCCCCCTGATAAATATACAGGTACAAAGAAAATGGTGAACCGCGCTAATATTAAATGGAATGCTTCAATAACTTACAACAGTATTAAATAATATGCATATTCATAAACATGAGTAATATAATCATATAAATTATAAATTGTTAAACATACATAACGGCTTGGTTGAGTGTAATCAAATGGTTTTTAATATCAAATAAAATCACATAACAATTAAAAATGGAATAAAATCTATGCGCCGAGCAATGCCAACCTTTACATGGGCGAGTTTGAGGACTGTCACGTGTGGGGTGGCGGGTTCGGCGCGAGTCTGGTCTTCTATGGCCGTTACATTGATGATCTATTTTTTATTTGGGATGGTGATCTTTCCTCTGCCTCACAATTTATCTCTTCACTGAATCACAATGAATTTAATCTTTCCTTTACTAATCAATTTAGTCATGATCATTTAATTTTTTAGATCTAACTTTGGAAATTAAAGATGGTCATATTGTTTCATCTAATTATATAAAATCAGTAAGCACTCAATCCTATCTTCATTTCAAAAGTGCACATCACCACCCATGGAAGACCAACATTCCAAAGGGTCAACTTATGCGATTACGCAGAAATTGTTCGACAATGGACAATTTTAAACTACAAGCGCAAGATATGATTATTGCTTTCAAAAATAGAGGGTACCCTGATTATATTCTTTCTAAAGCCTTTGAAGAGGTTAGTTTGATGGAAAGATCCGACTTACTTCAATATAAAAAGACCAAAAGATCTCAAAATGTAGATATTAATGATGCAAATTCTGAACAGCTGAATAGAGCAATTCCTTTTGTTTGTAAATTCAATTCCCGTCATAAGGAAATTAAAGATATTTTTCAAAAAAAATTACAAGATATTGTTACATGATAATGTATTGAGAGAACTTTTACCATTGAAACCTGCTATTGTATATAGAAAAAATAGATCTCTAAAAACGATCCTAGCACCCAGCCATCTCAAACCCACTCAACATTTAAATACAAATATTATATTAAAAAATGTTGAACAATGGATACCTTCAAGACCATCAGGTTTCCACAGATGTGGTAAAAATAGATGTACTATGTGTACTTATATACCAAAGAAGACTACTTCGGTTGAGTTGGGTTATGGACAAGACTCACATGTTATTGCCAACTTTATTAACTGTGACTCCATCTACGTTGTGTATTTAATTACCTGTGGATGTGGTCTGCATTATGTAGGCCGCACCACAAGACCTCTTAAGAGGAGATTTATGGAACATCGACGCAATGTTCTAAATAAGGTCTCCACCCATAGCCTATCCTCCCATTATTTGCGTATACACAATAGTGATCCCACATCTCTTAAAATTGTGGGGCTTGAACAGATCCAGATGACCTCAAGAGGCGGGGATAGATTTAAGATCCTTTGCTGCCAGGAGGTTTTTTGGATGTTCAAGTTCAATTCATTATATCCAGGAGGTCTTAATGAAGCAGTTGAATTGAATACATTTATATGATGGAATAATACAGAAAGATAGGATCCTTACTATTCCTACCCTATGGTTTATCCCAATACCTGGCTCCATGTGTTTATTATGAAGCCATTAAAGATTTTTTGTTATGAATTTATCATGTAAGCTGGTTAATATCCAAACCTATATATTCAAGTTAATTCTGACTATCATGGGATTGATATAGATTATCTGAATAAATGTGTTTGTATGCATAGATAATTAATATATACATATAAAATGTTATTCTACACATCCTATTTTTAAGTATCTTTTTAAATATTTGTTTAGGTTTGATTTGAAAATCTTGTTGCAATCCCATAGTTCTATCTATGCAGATATCTATTGGTATATTATAACATTATTATGAATACCCCGATATGTGAGATTATTTATTCTGAAGGAGACATCAATAACTCCTAAACATAATGAATTTGATCGTGTATACATTATTACTTATTGGTGATTAATATCTACTATGCTACTAGATGATCTGGGTATCACATAATGTTTATACATGTGACTTAAAATATGCAGTCAGCCAAATCACATGATTTACCTAGTTACGAATATGACGTTCAAAGTTCCGATTCACGTGACCAATAGGATCACGTGACCGGAAATACAATACGTATCACGTCAGGCGCTTCTACTATGGAAACTACTAATCCAAGTCTATTTAGATGAGCAGCAGATCGACAGCATGTGATACTAGACATTAGTGTCGATCCTTATGAACACGTTATTGGACAGGAGATTCCACGTGTCTTTGTTTACATCACGTGACCTGGGATTCGATCATAGATATAAGCATTACGCTACTGATATATTGGTATATTTCCTCCTTCCAATCTAATTTTTAAACATTATGATCAGACTATATGCATGATTTAATACTCTGAATGATATGGAGGATGTTTATGTTGAATTTGCATTGCGGCTTGGTTGATTATGCAGTCTGTCTTTATCAGCTGCATAACATTTGTAATCAATTAAGGGTATATAAGACCTTCATTTCAGATATGGGAACATTGCTACTGAAGAAGGTGTGGGTTATTCCACATTGAAACGCGTTTGGCTGTTCCCCCCACCATCATTCCAATTGGGATATCACTACTTTTGATTCCGGACCGGCTAATACATCTACTCCAGCCCACTCCTGTATCTGGAACCACACTTAATATACTGCCCAGTTTTGGACTTTATCAGGACCTAACGCTCCACTGGAGGCTGGTAATTATTCATTGCTGGACATTAATCCGGATTGAACAGTGACTCATGTTTGTATACAACAGGTTACAATTCACCTGAACCATATGATTGTCACAAGACTGTCCCTTTCATGCCAATATATTCTATTGGACCTATCATTGCATTGGACCGATCCTTGCTTATTTATATGTTGAGGTGATCCTCATTGATTTTATTCCATTTTTAATTGTTATGTGATTTTATTTGATTTTAAAACCATTTGATTACACTCAACCAAGCCGTTATGTATGTTTAACAATTTATAATTTATATGATTATATTACTCATGTTTATGAATATGCATATTATTTAATACTGTTGCAAGTTATTGAAGCATTCCATTTGATATTAGCGCGGTTCACCATTTTCTTTCTCCTGAGAGACTGTTGTTGTATCGTCTCAAATAGTAGTAGAGTATCTAAAAAAGGAGGTGAGAAAAGGCGCTCTCTGGTGTAGTATTTTAGAAATATTTGAATTTTCAAGATAAGTATTTCAAGTACCTTCATCAATTAAAAAACAGGCACATCAGGGGTCTTAGTGTGGAGCCAGCGTGTACTCGTTCTCAAAAAGAATCCCAGAATAGACAGATAACTTTATCAAGTGTGCCCTCGGAATTCTGAAACAATCACTTTGGTTCCGCTCCTCCCCGTACATTCAATGGTGGAACCTCCTCACACCTCCTCTCGCCCTGCCGCTGCTGCATCCAAAAAAAAATATATATATACCAACTGAGCAAACAGCACAGAGCACCAGAGCACAGCCCCTACAGCTTTGTGTTGTGCCTATGCATGGTGGATGGGAACAGAAAATATTTGTAGCTGTCTATACATGGTCTATTACCGATAGATCATTACCAATGCTTGTTGTTTGTCTCATGCTTCTAATTATGTTCTGTTAGCCGTGTGTGTGTGTGTGTATGTTTTAAAGTGCATTAACATAGGTTCGGGCTTTATCAATAATTTTAAAGTATTTGATTTATTGCCTGTCATACATTTGTCACATGACTATAGAATAGTTGCCTACCCTCCCGCATCCTCTGAGAGACTCAGGTTCACTGTAGAGTCTCCAGCTGTCCCTAGAAAGGGATTCTCCACTGCCCCAGCAATAGATATGTCCATAGGTAAAGCTAGCCATGCCATTTGGGCAGAGCATGACTTGCCCCCTCAATTGCATGCCTTGCGAACCAACAATAATCTCCCTGAAACAAGTTTCAGGGAGGTCAAGAGGTCAAGTATGGTGTGAAGTACATGGTTTTTCCAAACGGTGCACATTAAATATTTATTTACCATACTACATACTACAACAATAAAGTATATTATTTTATCATGGTACACAGGAATTCACCTCTATGCTACAATAATACATATATTTACACCAAGCCATGTATGTCAGGTCTATATTTTCTCCCATCCCACACTCTAGTAAATTTATTTTGTGTATATACTACTTTACATATGCCACATATAACTGACCCCTGAGGGCTCTATGTACTAATCTTTGGAGAGAGATAAAGTGTACTGAGATAAAGTACCACCCAATTAGCTCCTAACTGTCATTTTTCAAACACAGCCTGCAAAGCATACTTGCCTACCCTCCCGATTAGGTCGGGAGCCTCCCAAAAATCGTGTGCCGCTCCCGACCTCCAGGGAAGGCAGGCAATCCTCCCGGGCACCAATGATCCGTCCGGCCCTCCCTGCACTTACTATAAAAATCCCGGCAGCGGAGGGGCCTTTAAAAACAGCATTGTGAAGAGGGGGCGGAGCCGTGATGACGTGATCACGATGCCACGCCCCCATGCTATGCCCCAAAATGCTCATCACCACCGGGCCACGCCCCTTTTTTGCCACGACCCGCCCCCCGCCGACAAAGCCCAACAGCTCCCTCCCGGAAGGAGGGAGTGAAATGTCGGCTTGTATGCTGCAAAGTGAGTGTAAGGAGCATTTGGTTTGTACTTTATCTCCATCCATTTTATCTATATCCAAGGCTTAGTACATAGGGCCTGATTCAGAGCCGGACGCTATTTGCGCTCGCTCGTTCAGAAAAAGGGGCCGGCTATTTGAATTGAGCGCTCGCTCTTTGCGGTCTATTGACGCCTCTATGTCCGAGCGAGCGAACGAAACATGCGCTCGCTATTTTGTAAAGACACCCCCTGGCCGCTCACATCCTATGTCATCTCCGCTATTTATTTGATTAATCGAGTACATCGAAAGGCGTCTGAACTGCTCGCAGTGCTTGTGGTAGGATTTTCCTACAGCAATCATGCGAACAGTTCAGGCTAAGAGACAACCAAGTGACGTGGTCGATGACGCTGCTTTGTTAATTATGCACACCCTTAAAACGCCCGTTTTGACCGTTTGGCACGCCTGCGTTCGGATCTCCACTCCCCGTTTTCAAGCACCTTCCCCTGTTACCACCCACAAACGCGTCATCCTGTCACTCAAATTAGCAGGCACTCGCTATTTGGCGAGCGCTCGATTTCCGATCGCACTGACTGGTTGGCGCATGCGCATTACGACCCATACGCATGCGCAGATGTGCGAACATCGCTCGGATCGAACGAGCGGCCGCTTACGAGCGACTCTGAATCAGACCCATAGACCCTTTAGTTTGGTGCTGATCCCACTGTAAATTGTATTTTCCAGATGGCAGGCTGTATCTGTGCTGCAGAAAACAGCGTTATTTCCAAAAAAAGCAAACACTGTGTGTTTAAATAAATGTCCAAAAACACATAGGTTTTCTGCACTTTGATGGATTACTCCAATTCCTGGGCTTTATCACATGGTTTATACAACAAATCCCTCCAGTTTAAGGCAGGATAAAAAAAAGTTTCTCTTTATTTACACTGCGCTGCCCTAATGGCTAACCCCTAAAGATGTCTGCTTGCAGAAAGGATTATTCCTTAAAACAAAGGGACAGGATAAAAGTTTTTCAGAAGGGAAAAAGCTCCATGAATACTTGGAATGCATACATCTGCCATATTGAACTGCTCATGACTCCTTTACAGACTGGAAAATAACATCTAGCTTTCACAGACAAAAACTTCTACTTTAGAAATTGACTTTTATCCCCAAATTTCACAGCCATTTCTCGCTATTTTAATATGGTTATGTATTTATTATAATGTGCTGCAGAAGAAAAAGATACTGTTTAAATAATACAGGTTCACTTTAAAAATGGAGCCTTTAATATACAAATATATATGTGTTTATATACTATGAGTTGAGCAAGAGTAGACATTGCAGACATTTTTAAGTTTCTTCCAATTTATTCAAAACACGACCAATATAGTGGCTGATCCAAGAGTAATAATCATAAATAATGTAATCATGTTTACACAAAATGTACCTATCATTACTAAAATAGGATTAAATAGGATAAAATAGGATTTTAGTCAGTAAAATATTTGCTGAAGTCTGATATCGTAATTGTGTTTTTATTTCCAACAATATGAATAATTGACCCAGCGCAAGCAAAATTGGTGATTGGTCAAAGCAACACAACACCGCAATCAGCCATGGCTGTATACCAAATTGGAATTATACTGTATGTTCATTTGTACAAAAGATTTTTAGAAAAAGAGTGTTTTGTTGACTACATCCCAACAATCCTGTAAACATGGGGCCAAATGTAATAGGGTGAGAGTTTAGATAATATGAGAGATTAGCAGTAAAACTCTCACACTAATGCATTGATCGAGTTGTATTTTCAAAACAGGAAACACCTGGATGAGAGTTTAAATCTTGAGAGATTTTTGAGTCCCCCCTTCCGCCATGATTCGTTGAGGTCGACATTGGTAAGTGTGAGTACACTTACCAATGTCGGCACTCCCGTCTGGTCCCACTGCAGACAATACCGCCGCCTACACACATCATCTAGTGTGTATGCTACATTACTGCGCATATCTCAGAACGTGACAAAACTTCACCTTTTATGGACAAAGATTATGTTTTGCCCATGAAAGAGGACATTTTAGGAACTGAACTTGTGTGTGTGTATATATATATATATATATATAATACAGGTTAACCAATGGATATACAGTATATACAATACAGATTTCAGAGATCTGAAACCACCCAAACTTAGGAGATACAGGGCAGATCCGAGTTGGTTCGGGTTTTTCCATCTGACTCGGATCTCAAAACAAGGCAAAACGTCATCATCCCGCTGTCGGATTCTCGCGGGTTTTGGATTGTATAAAAGGTCTCCCGATCAACCATCATTTTTCATTCCAGCTGTGGAGAGTGAAGAGGGAGGGAGCTTGGAGCTGTGCTGCTGTGCATAATAGGGATGGCTACAGTTGTGTTGTCACTCAGAGGCTGGCTGCTTAATGTTCATAGGGGCTGGCTGTTGTTCATATAGGGGCTGGCTGTTGTCCATATAGGGGCTGGCTGGCTGTTGTGAGGTTGTCCTGTCCATAGGGGCTGGCTGGCTGTTGTCCATAATCCATATAGGGGCTGGCTGGCTTTTTTCCTGTCCATAGGGGCTGGCTGGCTGTAGTCCATAGGGACTGGCTGGCTGTTGTTCATAGGGGCTGGCTGTTGTCCATAATCCATATAGGGGCTGGCTGGCTTTTTTCCTGTCCATAGGGGCTGGCTGTAGTCCATAGTGACTGGCTGGCTGTTGTTCATAGGGACTGGTTGGCTGTTCGGTTGTGTTGTCCAGGGGGTGCCCTGCCCAACAGGGGTGCTCTTCTTCTCCCCCAGTATGAAAAAAAAAAAATTGTGTGTGCGTGTTAGCCACACGCCCAGTGTGACAAAATTAAAAAAAAAATTGTGTGTGCGTGTTAGCCACACCCTCAGGGGTAAATTTACAAAAGTGAGAGTTTTTAGAAGTGAGTTTTAAAAGTGATGTTGCCCATAGCAACCAATCAGATTCCCTACTCCTAGTCCCTACCCATGGCCCCTCTACCTGAATTTCAGCGAGGCGGAGGGGCAACTCCATGCAACCGTATTCCAGAGTGCAGCTGCTCCTCCTGTAGCTCAGGTCAGAAGATGTGTAGGGGGTGTGGTGATGATATTGATTCAAATGTAGCTCACATCCACTAAAGTGGACAATGAACCCCCTATCAAATAGGGAGAGCAGCTGTAATTTATACACAACACAGGATGGGATGACGATATAGGCTTGGGCGATGGTATAATCTGGGGTGATGTATAAAATATTCCCCTTCACACAATATTAATTTGTCCCCACTGGAATCCACCATTACAGGTGTCTCTGTAATTTTTGCACGTAATTGACGGTAAAGGTCTTTCTCGTAGAATGTGCAGTTCATTCTGATGGACATCATGTTTTCCACATTTTGGGGAAGTAGTCTCAGGCTGAACACTGACAAGGTTCCCGGCTGTGCTGAAAACTCTTTCCAAGTACACACTGGAAGGTGGGCAGCTCAAGTAAAGCAAAGGCAGTTTTGTGTAAGGGCCTCCAAATTGTCTCTTTTCCTGCCAGTAGTTATTTACATGTATCTCTTTCTCTGTGTCCGTTGGGAAGTAAAAGCAAATTCTTCATCCCATCTGGGATGAAAATCCACTCCATGCAGCAGAAGTTGGTGCAGGATTCTCAAGACAAACACAACGTAAGGCCTTAAGGGGTAAATTTAATTTACTAAAGTGAGAGTTTTTCGAAGTGAATTTTCGAAGTGATATTGCTTGCCCATAGAAAATAATCAGATTCTAGGTATTATTTTCTAGAAAGTGATGTTAAGTAGAATCTGATTGGTTGCTATGGGCAACATCACTTCTAAAATCTCTCACTTTAGTAAATTAAATGTACCCCTTAATATCTTTGTGCTGGTTAAGTGGCAGTTTGGAGGCCACTAACTAACTATGTTTTTTTAATGTCCCTGTACAGGTTGGGAAATGCTTTTACATGTGGAAAGCACTACTAGAAGCCTTCCTGGTCCCCTTCTGGGATGATAAAATCCACTCCCAACAGCAGGCATGGTGCTGGCAAGGACTGATGTGAATGAGTAAAATATTTTTTTGTAAATGCCTCCTCCCCTCCCCTCCCCTTCTCCCTCATAAATTTACTTTGGAATAAAAAAAATAAATTAAATACTACCAAACCCTTCCTGTCCCTGCCTTCAACTACATACATACTCCAACTCCCTCAGGCCTCTCTTGAATAATAAAAACATTTGTTTCCTGATGTGCCATGTTGGAAGTTGAACTGCCACGTTTTTGTACCACCCACTGCTGCCGCATAGCTTAGTCAGCAAGCTAGCTTGGTGTAAATTTTGGGTCTAAACTGGACGAAAACAATATAGTGAGCTGGGAGGTGGTCAAAATTGACTGGAAACAAGTGGAAATAAATGTTATTGAGGTTAATAATGCTGTAGGAACAATAACATAATACATTTTATGTGAATTTAGCTGTTTTTATGATTTTTTAAGAAGAAATCCAGATCCAAAACCAAAACCGAAAAACAAAATTAGAGATGAGCGGGTTCGGTTTTCAGAGATCCGAACCCACCTGAATTTTATAGATCTGAGTCGTATCCAAGCCAGCTTGAATGTTCCTGCCTTACTCAGATCTCTCAAGTCGAGGCAAAACCATAGAGACGAAATCTCGCGGCTCGCGAGCTTCCATCGCTATATATTAGGGATGCGGCGGGCACAATTTTACTCCGGCTGTGGAGACTGAACAGGGAGGGTGGGTAGTGTAGGGCTAGGGAGAGGTGATGTGCTGTTCTGTCTGCTGTGTCCTGTTCTGTCTGCTGTGTCCTGGGCTGGTGCTGATCCATTCTGGGCTGGTGTTATTGTGTTGTCTGCTGTGTCCATCTGGGCTGTTGCTGATCCATCAGGGCTGGTGCTACTGCTGTCACTGTGCTGTCTTCTGTGTCCATCTAGGCTGTTGCTGATCCATCTGGGCTGGTGCTGTCTGCTGTGCTGTCTGCTGTTTCCATCTGGGCCCAAGTTCTGGACCCCCCCAAAAAATAAAAATATATTTTTTGTGTGTCATATATATTTGTCTGTGTGCGTGTTAGGCTTAAACGCACAAGATCTAGCAAGTCAGCAACGCAACCTAGTGCTGGCCGACTCCAGTCGTCATCAATCTGTGCTCTGGGCCCAAGTTCTGGAGTTGGAAAAAAAATAAAAACATATTGTCTTTTTTTAAAAATAATTGTCTGTGTGTTTGTGCATGTTAGGCTTAGCCGCACAAGATCTAGCAAGTCGGCAATGCAAGCTAGTGCTGCCCGACTCCAGTCATCATCAATCTGTGCTCTGGGCCCAAGGTGTGGACCGGCAAAAAAAAAAAAAACCATACTGTATTTTTTTGTCAATTTTTTTTATGTGTGCACACGACTGCAGGTGTGAAGTTTGTAACCGCACCTTGGCTACGCTAGGGTGCTTGTGACACTGCTTCAAGAGTGCAGCAAATATGGCCTTGACACATGACAGGAGAGCAAGGCCAAGAACCACATGTTGAAGCTGCCGCCAGCAGTGCAAGGCCATCAACTTCCTCATTCTCTATAAAGGCCCATGCCCCAGGGCTTAAGTCACGCCATCGATATGGTAAAGCTATTTTTACTGAAGTTAAGAAAAAAAATTTAAAGGAAATTTGCCTTTAGATAAACAAAAAATTGGCAATATGCCATTCACTACACGAAGTGGCAAGGAAAGGATAAGGACTTGGCCTTTCTTTATGAAGACTGCTGGTTCTGATTCTAATAGCCCTTCGGAAAAAACAACTGTGTGCACTGAGAAATCGAAATCAAAAATCCCCGAGGAGAGTGCAAGTGTGTCCGCGGTTGCCATGTGTGAGCCAGACCTAAATACTAGTGTACTGGAGGATCCTCCAAGTTCCAACATTTGTGTGCCTTCTGTAATTGTGGGAAAGGGCAGTCAACATCTTGCAGACGTAGTCAGTGAGGATGCTTCTGTGGAATTGCACATGGAGGAGGAGGATATTTTGGTAGTTGAAGGTGCTAAGGATGATGAGGATGTTGATGATGAAGATGTTGGTGATGAGGATGTTGATGCTGAGGATGTCTATTGTGTAAGTAAGGCAACAGCTGTTGCCCATGGATTGAAAAAGCCAAAGCCCATTGTTGTCATGCTGGGGCCAAAAGACAAAAAAATCCACTTCTCACATGTGGAATTATTTCCACCCCAATCAGGACAACAGTTGTCAAGCCAAATGTAACCATTGCAAAGCAAGAGTGAGTAGAGGGAGGGACCTAAACCACCTAGGAACCTCCTCCTTGTTACATCACTTGGAGCGCATTCATCAAATATCAAAGTGTATGTTGCCAAGTTCCAAAACTCAAAACATAACAAGTCCAGTGTCACCTACCTGCTCCCTCTCTGTGGGATCCAAGCGCCTTCGATCTCCAACACCAACACCTGCATCATCATCAACATCCTCATTCGTGATTGGAAGTAATTTAAAAAAAACAATTGACTATTAAACAGTTCTTTGATAGAGGAAGTAAGTCACCCAGTTTCACAGCGGATCACTGATGCTATGACGGCTGTGCTAGTATTAGATGGTGAAATAATAAAAAATGAGGATGATAGTGTGGAGGAAGTGCAAAAGGAGGATGAGGGGCAAATTTTTGTCCTATCCGACACTAATGTGGATGTTGTTGATAAGGATGTGATTTGCGTAAATTAGCCACCAATGGCAGCAGTTCTTGCTAATGATAAAAAGAAAGCCAGAAAAGCAACGTCTTGGGTGTGGAATTATTTTAATGTAAATTCTGACAACAGTTTTGAAGGCATCTGTTCCATTTGTAAAGCCAAAGTTAGCAGAGGAATGGACGTTAACCATCTAGGCACCTCCTCCCTGTTACGTAATTTGCAGCAAGTTTTATGCAATTTGTTTAACAAAATTATAATTTGTAAATTAATAACAAGCAGTCCAGTATCAGCTACCAGCAGTTTGGACCAGCACATGCAATCTCCACCACAAACACCTTCATCATCAATCTCCTCCTTAATAATTGAAGGTAGTCCTTCCAAAAAATGTTTTGTGGTGACCCAAACAAACCAAGGAGTTCAGCCATGAAAGTGTCAGTCCTAGTGGCTAAAGTGCTTGGTTTGTTAAACTGTGCATGTCCTTTTTAATATCCCACATAAGAGTGGGTGGGAGGGACAATTCCATCTAGCACCTCTTTTCTTTACATTTGGCACAATTTGGGGCATTGCTGACTGACATTATTATAGTTTATTAAACTGCCATCCTATCTGCCACTGCTGTGTGGCAATGTTTCATAGATGTCCTACTGATGTGCCCAGCTATAACGTGGCATCACAGCGCTATCTCTCATGCCACGCATGGCGCGCCACACACCACACCATGAGTCGCGCCACAAAGAAAGTTTATTAGTGAAAAAAGTCATTACGGGTAATACAACATTTTGCCCACCAGATGTCACTTTTCCTAAACTACATAGCGCATGCGTCTGATTTCATTACGTGTAATAGAACATTTTGCCCACCAGGTGTCACTTTTCCTAAACTACATAGCGCATGCGTGTGATTTCATTACGTGTAATACAACATTTTGCCCACCAGGTGTCACTTTCCAATGTACCATACGGTATGTTCTGTATCACCGGCCGATGATTGTTTGACAGAAGCTTAGACATTAGACTTTACAAACTACAGAACTCTAGTAATGGGTGAAGCGTGTGGCCTAGCGGTCTAATGCCTAGTCTCACTGCTTCTCCCCTCTTCTTGTTCCGTGGGTTCGAGACCTTGAAAATACAGTATGTTTTTTTAATTTATTTTTAAAATCTTCACTTAAAATATTCAGTATTCAATATAGTACATGTGGAGCGCATTTCTGCCCAGTGCTTCGGGAGTCAAACAGCGAAACTAGGATTTTTATTATTGTACATACAGTACTGTACCTTAGAATGCAAACTTGCGTCAATGCCGGCGCTGACATGAACGTGGACATTATACTGATTTATTATGACCATCAAGTGGCAATGGGCCCTGTTAAAGAGACTGGTTTCTGTATATCAAACTGACTGCGCGTTTAAACCGCAAAATTGTGTCAATGTCTGTGCGTGCCCAGTGGTCGGGTTTTAATCACAATGGAATGTGTGCCCCATGTCCAGTGGAGCCAAGCCATACATTAAGTAGCGCTATGTTATGGCGCATGCCCAGTTGTCTGTATTGCTAACAGTACTGCTGAATTTTCACACTAGTGCCATTCTGCACTGTCCGAGACTTACCGCACAGTATACACAATAGTAAATTCATTACTACATAAGGTGCTACAGTAGTGGACTAACAGCAGTTTGTAGGGCAGATGCAGAGCGCAAACTTGCGTCAATGAAAATGCTGTCCTAGACTTGGAAACATTAGTAATTTAATATGTTTAGTAACTGATAGTTGACTGTGTATAAGAAAGGGGTCTCTATAGTACAAACTGACTCCGCGTTTAAACCGCAAAATTGCATCAATGTCAGCACAGTTTGCATTGTGGTAACTTATAGCCAGTTCTGATGGGTTACGGTACAAATAGGATCTCTGGTGCGTGCCCAGTGGCGGGGTTGCAATGCATTGTCAGTGGTGCTGCGCCATAGCCATACCCTTGTAGCGCTATGGCTATGTACTGTACGCCATGGCATACAGTATGGAATATCATACTGTACAGTACCGGGTCATGATTCACACACAGTGAAAGTGTGTTATTATTATTACACTGACTGTGTAATAATAATATTAAAAATAAAAAGTGTAACCTTGACTGTCTAATAATAATGAAAAGCTTCATTATTAAGCTTCCTGGTTTCGAATTCGGGTTGTACAGATGTCTGCAATGTAGAAGTTTCGATTTCTTACCTCTACGCTACAGACGCCTGAGTACTGTACTTCATCGTATGGTACTGTAGATGTCACATAAAGTACTGTAGAGGACTAGGAGAGACTTGTGAGCAAGGGCTTAGGTGATCCACCTTGCTTACACTTCTCTCCTTATGTTCGAGACCTTGATAATTTAATTTATTTTTTTAATGTTCACTATCCAACCCTTACAAAAATCAATCTATTGTACTGGAGATGTGCCCAGCTACAGTACTGTAGTTTGTAGCTCCATACGGTACGCCATACAGTATACCGCATTGCTAGTTGTGCGCTACACTGTGGCGTATTGAGTCTCATAGCACTGCGCATGCCCAGTTGTCTGTATTATACGGTACTTACAGTACAACTGTAGTTGTAAGTACAATACGGTAGATATTGTAGTGATTCCCTGACTCTAGGAACTACAGTACAGTAGATGCAGTAGTCTAGGGGGCTAATGCCTAGCCCTACTGCATCTACCATTTGCTTGTCCCACTGGTTCGAGACCTTTAAAGTACATACTGTATACGGTAATTTTATTTTGTTTTAAATCTTCACTAATACATTATCCAGAAATTCTGGTATTTCTATTCCACAGTACTTTGACAAAAAAGTCTAACCTTGTTAATAAAAAATAAAAAGTGTAACCTTTCAAGCTTCGAACCCGCAAAAGGGTTGTACAGGCAGCATAATGTATTGGTTCGATTATTTACCATTACACTACAGCCGCCTGCAATACCAAGTTTGCACCTGACTTGAGTGTTTCCTACAATACTGTACGTCATCGTATCTCAGGCGCATGCCCAGATCTACCGTATACCCATTTAGCGCTTTTTTTTTTTTTTTTTTACTAAACTCAGTACATTTTATATATTAGGGGGTAAATGTACTAAGATGGTAGTGCTATTAAGAAGTGATGTTGCCCATAGCAACCAATCTGATTCCAGGTATTACTGTACAGTATCTTCTAGAAGGTGCTACTGTAGATAAATGCTAAGTACAGTAGAATCTGATTGGATGCTATGGGCAACATACAGTACAGTAACTTCTTAAATAGAACTCCAATCTTAGTAAATTTACCCCTACAAGTTTCACTTTTTCCCCCCAATTTTTTTTCTTCCGCCCCCCAAAATGAAAGTGAATTTTTAGTGTGTTCTGACTTTTTTTTTAAAAAAAGTTATGCAGTTTACAGTACCTTTAGGGGACGTTGAAGGCTTCCCGCAACATTGCACCCCAATTCACCAAATTTTTCCGCCTGCTATTCATACAGTAGGCGAAACTTTTTAACATACTGTCTTACTGTACATTGCATTGACTTCCCGCCAACAGTAGGCAGAAAAGCTTTCAAAATTAATACAGCGATAATTTTACGCCTGGCAAAATGACGTAATCTCCGAAACTTTTTTTAGCCAATGCCGTGTTTTTGCTCCAATGGGTGAAAAAGTGCCAACCAATGTTCTCGCAACTGTCATCTCACAGGCTGTGTTTGAAAAATGACAGTTGGGAGCTGATTGACTGACACCTTATCACTTTTTTATCACTTCTCACTGTCTAACACTGCTTAGTACAATAAATAGACCCCCTTGGAGTGAAAATACCAGACTGGCTAAAAAAAGTAAATAGACCACCCCTAAATTGAAAACGTCCCTCAGTGTATACAGTACTGTATGTCTACTGTACTGTATTCTACTGTAAGTGCCGGGCAGCTGTGAAATCACTGTGATGGGCAACAGGGATACTGTACAGTATATGACTGTGGGCGGCAACCCCCATCGGCCGGCGCGCCCCTGGTGAGTGAAATCCTGGCAAATAGGACGATACACCCCTGCATCTGTGTGTTATTGAATTTTTGTACCTTTTTAATGACAGATGCACGTGTTGGGTCTCAGGCGCACTTAAAGACTGAATTACATACAGTACAAACACCAATTGTATAAATTAATGACAATTTTTATTTAACCTACAGTAACATGCTTTACAGAGGGGGGGGAACTTCTTTAGCTTTCCACTCCTGTAGTCCTCTACTGTCACACGCTTCTTTCTTCTGCCGCTGGCATGTCCTGGAGTTCCAAGCTGGACATGGACATGACTACTGTACAGTACCTACAGTAGGAGGAAAGAGATGACGTGAGAACAGTCCTTCCTCAATGCCGACAAATACGCCCTACTGGACCGAGGACTACACAAAAAGAGTTGGCTTTTAAGTTAAAATCATCACTGGCACTTTTGGCCTCAGATTCAGAGTTTCACCTATACCAGGTGCAGACTCTACCGTGCATCAGAGTGCAAGGTCCACTGTATGCCCTGAAGAAAGGAGGATAGGCAGAGACAAACAGACAGTAAAAGACAGACACACAGGTTCTCACCGGAGATGCTCTTGTTCTTCATCCTGCTTGATCCCACACACCCTGTACTGTAGGAGAGAGAATCCGCTGTGCAGGGCCCTTCTCTGCTCTAACAGTGTCACACTAATCCACTTCTCCACATTAATATATGCCCTAACTAACCAGACTAACAATTTTATTAATAACTACAGTAATTTGTATTATACTGTAATTAAGCCTGGTGGTGAAATACTGTAAGCAGTGCCCCTAGGCCCACAGCCCATAATATAACGATTAAAAAAAAAAATACATGAAACAAGACAGTATTTGGGTGCCCCAGATGGAGGTGAACACCAGCTGTCTGAATACGATAACAGAGCACTAACATTACCAAAAATCTCACCTTATCCTGATGTCGAAAGGACCGCCGCTCCAACCATACAGTAGATGTACAGTAGAAGCCTGTCTCTCAATTCACGGTGCACCCACTACTGTACAGTACTGTATGTCTGCAACTATGGATGTGGATGTTGAAGCAGCCACTACTACTGTACTGTATATGAACTAAAGGAACCTGAAAACTTGAAACATCTGCATTACAAACGGCAACATCAAGCGCAGTAGCAGAAAGTGGCAGCTGCAGTACAATCTGTGACGATGCCAATGTGTGCCTTGGAACAGGGGTCAATGTACAGTAAAAGTAGGTGTAAGGAAAAGAGGAAAAGTATGAAGTACAGTACATAAGGTACAGTAAGGGAAAGTTATTGTAGACAAAGAGCTTATAAAATAAATTAGGAGAATACTGTATAATGTAGGGACAGAAAGCACAACCACAATACTGTACATACAGTATGGACACAGTGTACAGTACTTAGCAGTCCGGATCACAAACTGAAAAGAGGAGGTTAAACCCCTCCTCCACATTACAAATTATATACAGTACAGTAGAAGCTACATAGCAGTTGCTTGACCGTTTCTTTCGATGACAACTGGTAAGACTCTATGGAGATGATCAATATAATTGTTACACTGGGCATGTGTCAATACTGTTCTCCAAAACTTCATTATCCCATCCAAAAGTTCCTGTTTAGTTGTTGGTTTCACATCAGACCTGATGAACCTCTTCAACTGGGCCCAGACCATTTCAATGGGATTCATGTCCGGTGACCTACAGGTAAGTAAAAAAAAAATATTCAGTCACAGTACTGTACTTTAGTAAAAAGTGTACTAGAATAATTACTGCTCAGTACTGTACATACTTTTTGGTACAATAAACAGTTAATACAGCACTATAGGACAATACTCACTCTGGTGGTGTGCGTTCCCAATTTATCCCTCTGTCTTCCATGAATTTTGCTGAAGCCGAATGTTTGGGATCATTATCCTGGAATAATCGATGTCCTGATGGGAAGCATTTTCTCACAAATGGCACCATACAGCAATCTACTATCTTTTCTTGGAAGAAGGTCTTATCCATGATGCCTAAAGAGATGAGAAATTGTCAGTAACAAGCGTACACTGTACAGGACTGTAAATAATTTTTAGAACAAACATTACTGTACTGCACCTTCAAAAATATAGATCGGTCCTGCACCCCAACGAGATATACCTCCCCATACATGGACTTTTAACGGATGCTTCGGACGTGGTTTAAGTGAGAGATGTGCATGGTGTCGGAAGGACAGTCTTGAGAACCTCTCAAGAGAAACTGAAGTTTCATCTGTGAAAATGACGTCATTAAAATTCTCTCCACTATCTATCCACCGTCGTGCTTGTTCAACTCTCTTTACTTTATTAACATCCCTTATCATGGGATTTATCCTGTGGAATAAAAGCAAGTTTTAGTTTACTGTCATGTAAAATCAGTGCATTATTAATATACAGTATATATATATTTTACAGTATGTACAGTACCTTGTAGGGCCAAAAGTCCATCCCAGTTCCTTACGCATCCGTTTGATGCTGGAACAGGAGATGTCTAGGTCACATTCTGCTTTTAGAATACGTTTGATTTGTAAAGCTGTACGCTCATCATCCTCACAAGTCAATTTGTGCACAATCTTTTTGACGCTCCTACGGTAGAACACATACAGAGCATATAGCAATTATTGGACAGTTAGTGTTGGAACACAATACAGTACCAATCTAGCAACATACAGTATACTGTAATAAGAAAAGGTTGATGTAAAGTACCTACCATGTGCATTTAGAAGGAAATCTATATCTGGTCCGCGTTCTCTCAAATGCATGATAGCGCACAGTCTGTAAACTAACAAGAACACCACACTCTTTCAGCCAGGCATGGATCTGTCGTGTTGTTTTGTGTTCTTTTTTCATGCTTGCAATTATCTTGCTGATGGCTTTGCTGATTTTTGCCATGTTTGACGACAAAATCTGTGTAAAGAACAAGAGAAATACGTTACAGTACTGTTGCTGAGTATACAGACTGAGTACAGTATTCAGTACATAATTTAATGTTCAGTATCTTAAACACAGGGGGGTATTACATTCTTACTGTACATCAGCCGTAACATGTGTACACCGGTATATACTGTACTGTACAGTATAATCAGCTAGTAAATTTCATTTTGCAGGCTGTGTTTAATAAATGATAGTTTTGAGCTAATTAGTGATATATATTTCCCAATTTAATCTCACATCAAGCTTTCATACAGTATGCCCCTAAATACGCAAATATGCATCTACCGTATGAAGGAGACAAACAGGACAATAAACACAGCAATATTGCGACTGAAACTAAAATGGCCGCCGAGCAAAACAAGATGGCGATGGTCACTCACGGGAGACAATGAGGGGCAGCGGGAGGCTAGGGAATGATCGTTGTGTGTGTGATAGTTACTCCATACACAAATAAGCCTCTACGGGGATGGGTGAAGGACGGGGTATACCGAGGCAGCGGCACGATAAACACAGCAATATTGCCACTAAAACTAAAATGGCCGCCGAGCAAAACAAGATGGCGGTGGTCACTCACGGGAAACTATGAGGGGCAACGGGAGGCTAGGAACGATCAGTATGTGTGTGTGATAGTTACTGGATTCACAAGTAAGCCTCTACAGGGATGGGTGAAGGACGGGGCATACCGAGGCAGTGGGACGATAAACACAACACCTCGCTACGCAAATCAGCATCTAACACAGCAAACTGCAAAAACATAGCAAGCTACCGTACTTACAGTACCAGCGAGTTGATACTGTAGGAAACAGCTGTAGAAGCTCAGGGTACAGCAACAAAGGTGACTCGGAAGTCAGGCAGAGTTGCAGAGGTAGATCACGGTAATGAGCAGCAACAACAGCGACTTAGAAGTCAGGCAGCGTTGCTGGAGAAGGTGGTGGTGGTCGTGGACGTAGGACTGTGGAAAAAGAACACTGTACTGTCAGTTTCCCTCAAAACCATTTTTAAACAAATAAACTGTACAACTTTTGACCAGAGTCTCCATAACACCAAAAACACCAAAAACAAACACACAAATGAGAGAGAGAGAGATAGAGAGAGAGAGAAAGAGAGAGAGGGGGAAAGAGAACAGTGTACAGTAGTGTGTACTGTGCTTACTCTGAAAATTCAGCCCACTGGGGCCGGCTGCTGGCGGTGATGGGGGTGGTGGCATTGATGGTGGCGGCGGTGGTGGCGCTGCCGGGGCAGGGGGGGCTGCTCGCCCTGTGGGGAAAAATACATATCGTCATTAAGGAGCATTTGAAAACAAGAGTTCAGACTTCTATTCCAAATTGGAGAGGGATTACGGTACAGTACTGTAGATGGCCTCAGTAGTGTGGACTGTACTTACTCCGAAAATTCAGCCCACTGGGGTCGGCTGCTGGCGGTGATGGGGGTGGTGGCATTGATGGTGGCAGCGGTGGTGGCGCTGCCGGGGCAGGGGGGGCTGCTCGCCCTGTGGGGAAAAATACATGTCGTCATTAAGGAGCATTTGAAAACAAGAGTTCAGACCTCTATTCCAAATTGGAGAGGGATTACGGTACAGTACTGTAGATGGCCTTAGGGAATTAGCTATTGATTAAAATACAAACCAATACAGTATACTGTAGCACATAAACTACTGTAGTCTGTGAAGCTGCCATTGGGGCCAAAATAAAACAGTATGGTACTGTACTGTACTGTATATAAAAAAATATACAGTCCAGTAAAGTACTGTATGACCAAGTGGTGCAACGTTACACATAGGCTATGTGGGTGGCACTGTCGCCACCCCACGAGCTGTACAAGATGGCACATGCGCATGGCACTGGAGCCCGAACCCAGCGGAGGACCCCGCTGAGGACTTTGCGAGACCTCGCCGGAGGGGTAAGTATGGTATTAATAAATACAGTACCAGTGCAATTTTCGTTTGTATCACAGTGATACCAAACGAAAATTCCCCCTGGTATTTCCCTTCGTTTGTAAATGGGGCACAGAGTGAGAAGTGATAAGATACCAGCTAATAAGCTCCCAAATTTTATTTTTCAAACACAGCCTGTGAGATGACAGTTGGGAGCTGATTGGAGACCCCTGAATCTGTCCATGATGTACAGTAATAATGTCAGACTTAAAGGGGGCAGGCCCAGCACAGACAAATAGTGTATACAGTACTGTAGGTTAACATAGATTTGGTCGACAGACATTAGAATGGTGGATCAATCAACTTGCCTTTTGTTACTAATTTAATCAAACAAGCCATGTCGACCAATAGTGTGTAACCCATTAGTCCATGTACAGTACTGTAGATTTAATCAGCCTGTCAATCAAATCTCTGCCAGTCATGTCAGTATGTGTTAACAACTGTCAGTCATCGTCAGATACTGTACTATTCAACACCCTACAGTGCAGTGTACAGTAATGTAGAGTATGTCAGAGTCGTGCATTGTACTGTATTCGTTATTGTACAGTATACTGTAATTCATGTGATTATACAGCAATGCTGTACTTACTTCAAATTATTCGCCTGCGAATTTGCTCTAGGCGAGGCCTGTCCCTCCGAAGCAGGTCACTCCACCTGCGCTGCAGTGAGCGAACTCGGCGCCGAACGCCATATAGGCGATAGATTTCATTGCTCGCGGCTCTGTAGGTGAGCTCTTTGTCTTGGTTAGTGGCGAACGCTTGGTCCCGCCACTTAACCAACACAAAGAGCTCGCCGGATGAGTAGCGTCTTGCCCTCATAGAAGCCATTTTGACTAGCCAGTGACGCACGTTGTACATCGCACGACGCACGGCATCTGTGATGTAGAGCCCTGTCTCACATTCTAGACAGTAGATTCACTAGCAGTTTCTGCAGTTATGAAATCACTATTCTTTGGTGCTAAATTGTATGGCACCGTCAGTTTTGAATATTCAGTACAGGCACATTCATAGCGGCACACTAGTTGTCCTAGCAGACGGGGGATGGTGTCCTTGGCAATGGTGACAATTCGTAGCATTTATCAGGACACTAGGGCAGAGCTGACGCCTTACAGTAAATGGATTAACAAAGCTTCCTTTATTATGGTAATGTGAGGCTCTTTGCTTGCTTTGGGGGAAGGGACCTGATGCACTGTGTATAACTCTCGGCCCACTGGGCATGCGCCAGAAATCCCATCGCAACCCTCCTACTGGGCATGCGCCCGTCAGAGATGGAAATGCAACAGCATAGAGTACAATACTGTACCGACTGCAGGAATACAGCCAACTGCGCATGCTCAGTGATAGCATAGCGCTACATGGCGTATGGCTTGGCACCACAGATCCCATTGTACCCCCCTCCATTTCTAATCCATCGCAGATGGCTGACAGCGACCATAGCGCCAACCATGTAATACAGAGAGCTCTCTCTCATACAGATCCCACTACTACCATACTTAGTGTGCAAGGTTGAAGCAGCATCACCAGTGTCATAAGTTTGCGATGCAATGCTATTTTGCGCTTCAAACGCACAGTCAGCTTTGAACACAGAGCGCTCTCTCACAGACGGAAACCACTCTCAGACACAGTCCAAGGGACGTAGCCATAGTGAACAAGGCTGAGACCGCATATGCGTTGTTGCATGTTTGCGTTTTGCGGTTTTGGTCGCACAGTTTGTGATGCAGAGCCCTGTCTCACATTCTAGACAGTAGATTCACTAGCAGTTTCTGCAGTTATGAAATCACTATTCTGTGGTGCTAAATTGTACGGCACCATCAGTTTTGAATATTCAGTACAGGCACATTCATAGTGGCACACTAGTTGTCCTAGCAGACCGGGGATGGTGTCCTTGGCAATGGTGACAATTCGTAGCATTTTTCAGGACACTAGGGCAGAGCTGACTGCTTACAGTAAATGGATTAACAAAGCTTCCTTTATTATGGTAATGTGAGGCTCTTTGCTTGCTTTGGGGGAAGGGACCTGATGCACTGTGTATGACTCTCGGCCCACTGGGCATGCGCCAGAAATCCCATCGCAACCCTCCTACTGGGCATGCGCCCGCCAGAGATGGAAATGCAACAGCATAGAGTACAATACTGTACCGACTGCAGGAATACAGCCAACTGCGCATGCTCATGATAGCATAGCGCTACATGGTGTATGGCTTGGCACCACAGATCCCATTGTACCCCCCTCCATTTCTAATCCATCGCAGATGGCTGACAGCGACCATAGCGCCAACCGTGTAATACAGAGAGCTCTCTCTCATACAGATCCCAATACTACCGTACTTAGTGTGCAAGGTTGGAGCAGCATCACCAATGTCATAAGTTTGCGATGCAATGCTATTTTGCGCTTCAAACGCACAGTCAGCTTTGAACACAGAGCGCTCTTTCACAGACGGAAACCACTCTCAGACACAGTCCAAGGGACGTAGCCATAGTGAACAAGGCTGAGACCGCATATGCGTTGTCGCATGTTTGCGTTTTGCGGTTTTGGTCGCACAGTTTGTGATGCAGAGCCCTGTCTCACATTCTAGACAGTAGATTCACTAGCAGTTTCTGCAGTTATGAAATCACTATTCTGTGGTGCTAAATTGTACGGCACCATCAGTTTTGAATATTCAGTACAGGCACATTCATAGCGGCACACTAGTTGTCCTAGCAGACGGGGGATGGTGTCCTTGGCAATGGTGACAATTTGTAGCATTTTTCAGGACACTAGGGCAGAGCTGACTGCTTACAGTAAATGGATTAACAAAGCTTCCTTTATTATGGTAATGTGAGGCTCTTTGCTTGCTTTGGGGGAAGGGACCTGATGCACTGTGTATAACTCTCGGCCCACTGGGCATGCGCCAGAAATCCCATCGCAACCCTCCTACTGGGCATGCGCCCACCAGAGATGGAAATGCAACAGCATAGAGTACAATACTGTACCGACTGCAGGAATACAGCCAACTGCGCATGCTCAGTGATAGCATAGCGCTACATGGCATATGGCTTGGCGCCATACAGTAGTTTCACTATAGTGTCAGTGACAGTGACAAAAAAAAAATATACAGTACGGTATATTCTTTTCCAGGCATCGAACCCGGGACCATAATTCTACCAAAGTGATCACCTAACCACTAGCCCACACGACAGCTACAGTGAACCACAGAGAGTGGCCTCATCCTTGTGCACTCCTCCCGCTGCTGTTTTTTAATTAAAAAAAAACAATTGTCATACTGTAATGCATCCCATATCAGTGAAAGCTGTGCATGCATCTCATTAATCTACAGTATCGGTTATACCATGACAACAACTCAGGCAACTTCTCTACTATTCAGTTACTGCACCGTACCGTATGTATAATACAGTATGTGCAGTGATTTGCATCCTGTTATAAGATGTTACGTACGGTACAGTACTATATACTGTATATGTATATTATGCGACATTAAAAATACAGTATGGGTTGTGCGTACATGAAAATGCTGTGAATGTGATATCCACCCAATTTACTGTAAGTTTAACATTATGGCATTCTATACAAGGCATTCAGTACAGTGGAGCACTCGCCACCCAGTGGTTAAGCACTATATTACATGCAATTACAAAAGTGGAGCACTCGCCACCCAGCGGTTAAGCACTGTATTACATGCCATAGCATATCCTTTGTTGAAGAATACCACGGTATTCCACAAGTCCATGGCGCAACTCAGAGGCCTGCACGCCATGCCACAAGTCCATGGTGCGACTCACGCCATGCCATGAGCAACAATATAGCTGGGCAGATCTGTATATTTTTTTAAACTGCTGTGCATTTGTGCTGCTGCTCTGTTGCTTACTTTAACCAGCCAGCTCGCTGCAGCCTTTGGCCTGTATTTGTGAAAAATAGTGAAATCAATATTTTGAGCTGTGAGGTGGTTAAAAATGCCTGAAAATGATTGTTATTAAGGTTAATAATACTGTAGGAACAAAAACAGGAACAAATTACAGTATGTGGTTTTAGCTGTTTATATAATTTTTTGGAAAAAATAGAGATGTGCGCCGACCCTCATGTTTTGGTTTTGGATCTGGATCTCCCCTGGTTTTGGATCTGGATTGGTTTTGCCAAAACCTCACCTCCATGTTTTGTTTTCGAGGTTTGGTTTTGGTTTTGGATCTGGATTTTTTCTTAAAAAATAAAAAAACAGCTAAAATCAAATAAAATTGGCCTTTTTTTGTTCCTACAGTATTAATAACCTCAATAACATTTATTTCCACTCATTTCCAGTCATTTTTGATCACCTCACAGCTCACAAGGGGACTAGAAAGTGTGCTTTCCAAAAATAAATAAACAAATGACTTAAATAATGCTTTGCAAATTTTCTATAAACTGGCATTTCCGAACCTGTAGAGGGACATAAAAAAAACATAGTTCAAACTGCCGTTGTTCCCACTGTCCACTTAACCATATGAGATATATTGTGAACAAGCGGAGCTGAGCAGCAAATGCAACATTTCAGACCTAAGGTTTAAGTATTATGTTGTGCAGCTGCCCCATGCCTGCTTGCTGGGAGTTTATTTTTTTCATCTCAGAAGGGGACCAGGAAGCGTGCTTTCCAAAAATAGGCAATTGACTTATATAATCCTTTGCAAACTTTCCGTTCTGTAACGGAATTTTCCAACCTGTAAAGGGACATTAAAAAAACAGAGTTAGTTAGTGGCCTTCAAATTGCCATTGTTCCCACTGTCCACTTATTCTTGGACTAGACCAACCATGGTGACTGAATTAGTGTCATATGGAAGAGGAGGCTACAAACTGGGTCTTATGTTATGAGTTGGCCATATGGAGTTATGTTGCTGTTAAGGGATCAGGCTGGTTATCAGTGGACACATTATTAATTATAGTTGTTGTTATTCTGGGTTGCCATCTCCTGAAGGGCGCTTAGTTTACCAACAGACAGAGACTACCTGGAATAGATAGATACAGCGCTAAGAGAACTACTGGTTAATTAACCAAGTGAAGTGCAATCAAAAAATTAATAAAATCAATTGTTTAATAATAGTTAAAAATATCAAACATAAATATGAGCCAATTATACATGCTACCCCTGTAGAAATAAGGTATACAAATGGATGAATATTTATGAATGTAGTCTCTGGGACTCCTTGGGATGACAGAAATAGGATATTAAATGTTCCAAATGGATAAGTCTCTAACCAACTCACGATAATAGGGATCCGCAGTGTACTAGAGTGACATCATGCTCTGATAGTGTCCCTTGGAGTGGTGAAACATTGCAGTCCAAATGATGGTTTAAACATGGCTGTGTACATCCTTCTATCCCTTGGTGATTGCCCAAACAAAGTTGTATGGTCCACGGAGTCTGTTCCAGATGAAGATGACAGCAATATAAACGGATGATCCAGATGTATCCTTCTGATGTAAAGGGGTACCAAAACATCTGATGCGTTTCGCTGAGTAACCCCCAGCTTTATCAAAGGTGGTTTATCTGTTTGGTTATTGGGGATATTTATACCAAGTCAAAATGGCCCCTAATTGCCCACACATGAAAATGATTGCACTTCATTGTTGTGAATGTATTAAAAAACAAGAGATTTCCTAGTAACATTATTAAGACCTACTGTTGAGGCAAACCTTCCGTTGGGAAAAGTGTAGAATGAAATAAAATAAGCAGTAAATTTGTTTAACATCAAGCTTACCCATCCGTGTGTTATCACGCCGATCACGTGATGTCAACAAGAGACCATGTGATACTGGCAGATCACGTGACCTCCCATTCACACGGATAGAGATAGCACAGGGAACCGGATGTTCTTACTCACTGTGAGACGCGGAAGTAGAGAACTTACTCTGACTTCCCACTTGCATATGCTTGTTAGATGCCGGTAGTTAATCAACATACAGGCTGCAGTTAGTGACATCATATTGCAGCGTCATCAACCCCCAGATCAAATATCGCGATCTGCAGATCTATCTCACCACGTGATTACTCTATCTCACATGATCATCCTATTATCTCTGGCCAATACCCTTAAGAAAAATGGTGGTTTTAATATCATTAGCCATATACACAGGAATCGATTATAAATAAAGAGATATAGAGAAGTAAATAAATAGGAAATGTACTCGTATTGTTTTGGATATAGTTCTTTTGTATATCTCCAATATATTTAATTATAATTATCAGTCATATTATAGTTTTATAACATAGAACCAGTATATAGGTTATATCATTTGCCCTTATTATAAATGGCGATTTTCATACCATATAACTATACATGTCAATATTCATATGTCAAGACTATAATTTGTTGATCTAAATTTAGTCATAACAATACATGTTCCGTCTCAAATAATAAAAACTTATTCGTTCTGATTCTTTCGTTCTTTTTAATCCTTTCTTATCCTTTTAATCACATATCAAAGAGAGCTTGCATAAAGGATCAGAGCAATAGCATAATAAAATACTAATAGACACTAAGTCTATCAATTAGATAACATAAACAAATCCATCACATACTTATTTCATGGCACATAATTGCCAGTATAAGTAATGTATATGTTACCATTCAAGATAGAGACAACACTTACAACATTATATTTAAAAAGGCATTATTTCCTTAGAGAACAAAAAAAAAGATATAAACCCCACCTATTATGGCAGAATAATATGTAATACTAAAACTTCACAAGGCAACTATCTATATTTATCAATCAAAAGATCACATGTCTTGTATTTTGGACATATTACCCATGGGGGAAGAGTTATCTTATAGGATGATATTTAACTCCACACTTTCATTTAGACCATTTGGATGTAATGTATCTAATTTAAACATCCAGAAAATTTCTTGGATACATAGGTGTTTAAATCTATCACCCCCTCTTTTTGTGACTGGTATATGTTCCAGTCCTATCACAGTCAGACAAGTTGGATCTCCTTTGTGTTTATCAGCATAATGTTTAGATACACTGTGGTTGAGGTTCCTATTAAGAATATTTCTGCGATGTTCCATAAGTCTAATTTTAATTTTTCGAGTAGTCCTTCCCACATATCGTAGATTGCAGCCACATGTGAGTAGATAGATACAAAATTCAGTGTTACAATTCAAAAAACTTCTAATATTAATCACTTCTTCTTTCCCACAAATTGGAATCCTAGTTGTTTTCTTCACATGTTGACATGTGGTACATATACTTCCCCCGCACTTAAAAAAACCACAAATAGGTTTCAACCAGGATTTATTAAGCTCTACCTCATTTTTTTCTTTCTGTTTGATGTTAAAGGCTTTAAGTAACTAGGTGCCAAAATATTTTTTAGGGACTTGTTTTTCTTAAAGATAAAAATAGATTCGGTGGGTATACAGCCTTGTAAAGTTTTATCCTGTCTTAGGATGTTAGAATTATTTAATATTATTCATTTTATCTTTGCATGTTGACTGTTATATGTTGTTATAAATGCCAAATGATTCTCATTCCTTTCCTCATTATATAGATTGTTGTTAGTTCTTTTATATAAAAGACTCTCTCTAGATGTTTGTCGAGTTTCATTAGGTGCATTCTGAATAATAGAATCAGGATATCCCCTAGACAGAAAAGATTCTGCCATGGTTTTTGCTTGAATCTCAAAATTGGCCATGTCTGAACAGTTTCTCCGTAATCGGAGAAACTGGCCTTTAGGAATATTTCTCTTCCATGCAGCACTATGTTCACTCCTATAGTGGAGGTACGCATTGGTTCCAACTTCTTTATTATAATTGGATGTATGTATAATGCCTCCTTTTATTTCAAGGGTTATATCAAGAAAGTTTATCAACGTGGGGTGATAATTATATGTGAACTGTAAATTATAATTATTGGAATTAAGTGAAGTGACAAAAGTGAGTGCTGTTTCTAAATCACCATCCCAAACTATAAATAAATCATCAATATAATGGCCATAGAGGACCAGGTGCCCGCCGAGTGTGTTGGTCTTCAAAGTGACCCATGTATAGGTTGGCGTAGCTCGGCGTGAACCTGGTCCCCATGGCCGTTCCCATCACCTGTAAATAATGTGTATCCATAAACATAAAGTGATTGTGTCTTAATATAAAGGAAATGGAATCCAATAAAAATTGGATGTGTCTCTGTGTTCTGATAAATCATTATCTGATTTTAATTTTGCTTCAATAGTCTGTAAGCCCATCTCATGAAGTATATTTGAGTAAAGGCTTTGTACATCCAGAGTGAGGAATGCATATGAGTCCTTCCACTCCAGATCATTTATTAATTCCAAAAAGTGAGTAGTGTCTTTAATGTGAGATTTTAACTGTGAAACCCGTGGCTGTAAAAAAGTGTCAACGTAATATGATAAATTAGACGAAAGGGACCCTATACCAGAGATAATGGGACGTCTCGGGGGTGCTGTGAGGGATTTGTGAATTTTGGGGAGGTGATAATATATGGGAGTGATAGGATGCTCAATGAAAATAAATTTGTATTCTTCTCTTGATATAACCCCATCCTCAAGAGCTGCATCAAGAAGATGTGACAGGGTACAAAGATGTACTTTTGTAGAGTCTGAAGTCAATTTACAGTAAAATTTAGAATTATCCAGCTGACGAATAGCCTCCAATATGTAATCTTCTCTATTTTGAATTACCAGACCTCCTCCCTTATCGGCTTCCTTTATTACTATTTGGGTATCCTCAGTCAGTTTACGCAATGCTGTTTTTTCCCATCTATTCAGATTTGATTTGCGTTGGTATACAGAGGGAGAATGATCATAGTTACATAATTGTTTAAAATTATCTAATGTTGTTCTCGATGCTAGCACTCTTATATTTCATAGGGTAAAAGTCAGATATTTTCTTTACAGTACTTTTACTAACATCGAAAAGTTTCACTATAGAATAATTATCTACATCTTCCCCATTCTCTATAAGGAGCTCATTGAGGGTAATGGTCATCATCTTTATCAAGTATAATTGGTAAGGCTTCCTCTTTATGTTTTACTATGTTCTTTTTTGTGAAATATCTCTTTCTACAGAGAGTTCTGATAAACCGATTGAGTTCCGTAAAAAGAGTGAAAATATTTGGCATTGCTGTTGGTGAAAACTTTAGACCTTTAGTGAGTAGAGAGGTCTCTCCTACAGTCAATTTTCTAGAAGAAAGATTATATATGTTATTAATCTGGGTCTACTCTGTCTTATTCTCTTCGATTTCTCCTTCTTCCCCCCCCTTCTACCTCGATACTTGACTCTCCGGGTCTTTTTGGAGTGATATCTAACCAAGTGCTGTTGGATATTTGTTCTTTTGGATTTCTCCTTAGTTGGGTCCCTAAAAAAACTTCAGAATTTTCTGTTTGACATTCTATTGAGTGTCTTTGAATCTTTGGGTCTTGCACCTGTCCTCCAATGGTTAGACCCTCGTTCACTGTCAAAGTGTGAGGGACCATTGGAAGTGGGATCAAGGGGATCCAAGTGGACCCTTGGTCTCCCCCTTTAGGAATTCCTTCGTTCCATACCCCTATATTGATGTCTTGATCTGTTAGGAGTGACTGGTGGATCTTTCCATCTTGCAGCAAATTTAGTAATGATGTTCTTAGTTTTTTCTCTATTCTAAAGGTACTAAAGTCCTAAAGGTTCTGAGGATACCCAAATAGTAATAAAGGAAGCCGATAAGGGAGGAGGTCTGGTAATTCAAAATAGAGAAGATTATATATTGGAGGCTATTTGTCAGCTGGATAATTCTAAATTTTATTGTAAATTGACATCAGACCCTACAAAAGTACATCTTTGTACCCTGTCACATCTTCTTGATGCAGCTCTTGAGGATGGGGTTATATCAAGAGAAAAATACAAATTTATTTTCATTGAGCATCCTATCACTCCCATATATTATCACCTCCCCAAAATTCACAAATCCCTCACAGCACCCCCAGGATGTCCCATTATCCCTGGTATAGGGTCCCTTTTGTCTAATTTATCACATTACGTTGACACTTTTTTACAGCCACGGGTTTCACAGTTAAAATCTCACATTAAAGACACTACTCACTTTTTGGAATTAATAAATGATCTGGAGTGGAAGGACTCATATGCATTCCTCATTCTGGATGTACAAAGCCTTTACTCAAATATACCTCATGAGATGGGCTTACAGACTATTGAAGCAAAATTAAAATCAGATAATGATTTATCAGAGAGACACATCCAATTTTTATTGGATTCCATTTCCTTTATATTAAGACACAATCACTTTATGTTTATGGATACACATTATTTACAGGTGATGGGAACGGCCATGGGGACCAGGTTCGTGCCGAGCTACGCCAACCTATACATGGGTCACTTTGAAGACCAACATGTGTGGGGGGTGGGCTCGGCAGGCACCTGGTCCTTTATGGCCGTTATATTGATGATTTATTTATAGTTTGGGATGGTGATTTAGAAACAGCACTCACTTTTGTCACTTCACTTAATTCCAATAATTATCATTTACAGTTCACAAATAATTATCACCCCACGTTGATAAACTTTCTTGATATAACCCTTGAAATAAAAGGAGGTATTATACATACATCCAATTATAATAAAGAAGTTGGAACCAACGCGTACCTCCACTATAGGAGTGAACATAGTGCTGCATGGAAGAGAAATATTCCTAAAGGCCAGTTTCTCTGATTACGTAGAAACTGTTCAGACATGGCCACTTTTGAGATTCAAGCAAAAACCATGGCAGAATCTTTTCTGTCTAGGGGATATCCTGATTCTATTATTCAGAATGCACTTAATGAAACTCGACAAACATCTAGAGAGAGTCATTTATACAAAAGAACTAACAACAATCTATATAATGAGGAAAGGAATGAGAATCATTTGGCATTTATAACAATATATAACAGTCAACATGCAAAGATAAAACAAATAATATTAAATAATTATAACATCCTTAGACAGGATAAAACTTTACAAGGCTGTATACCCACCAAACCTATTTTTATCTTTAAGAAAAACAAGTCCCTAAAAAATATTTTGGCACCTAGTTACTTAAAGCCTTTAACATTAAACAGAAAGAAAAATGAGGTAGAGCTTAATAAATCCTGGTTGAAACCTATTTGTGGTTTTTTTAAGTGCGGGGGAAGTAGATGTACCACATGTCAACATGTGAAGAAAACAACTAGGATTCCAATTTGTGGGAAAGAAGAAGTGATTAATATTAGAAGTTTTTTGAATTGTAACACTGAATTTTGTATCTATCTACTCACATGTGGCTGCAATCTACGATATGTGGGAAGGACTACTCGAAAAATTAAAATTAGACTTATGGAACATCGCAGAAATATTCTTAATAGGAACCTCAACCACAGTGTATCTAAACATTATGCTGATAAACACAGAGGAGATCCAACTTGTCTGACTGTGATAGGACTGGAACATATACCAGTCACAAAAAGAGGGGGTGATAGATTTAAACACCTATGTATCCAAGAAATTTTCTGGATGTTTAAATTAGATACATTACATCCAAATGGTCTAAATGAAAGTGTGGAGTTAAATATCATCCTATAAGATAACTCTTCCCCCATGGGTAATATGTCCAAAATACAAGACATGTGATCTTTTGATTGATAAATATAGATAGTTGCCTTGTGAAGTTTTAGTATTACATATTATTCTGCCATAATAGGTGGGGTTTATATCTTTTTTTTTGTTCTCTAAGGAAATAATGCCTTTTTAAATATAATGTTGTAAGTGTTGTCTCTATCTTGAATGGCAATTATGTGCCATGAAACAAGTATGTGATGGATTTGTTTGTTATCTAATTGATAGACTTAGTGTCTATTAGTATTTTATTATGCTATTGCTCTGATCCTTTATGCTAGCTCTCTTTGATATGTGATTAAAAGGATAAAAAAGGATTAAAAAGAACTAAAGAATCTAGTTATCTAGGAGTTTTTATTATTTGAGACGGAACATGTATTGTTATGACTAAATTTAGATCAACAAATTATAGTCTTGACACATGAATATTGACATGTATAGTTATATGGTATGAAAATCGCCATTTATAATAAGGGCAAATGATATAACCTATATACTGGTTCTATGTTATAAAACTATAATATGACTGATAATTATAATTAAATATATTGGAGATATACAAAAGAACTATATCCAAAACAATACGAGTACATTTCCTATTTATTTACTTCTCTATATCTCTTTATTTATAATCGATTCCTGTGTATATGGCTAATGATATTAAAACCACCATTTTTCTTAAGGGTATTGGGCAGAGATAATAGGATGATCATGTGAGATAGAGTAATCACGTGGTGAGATAGATCTGCAGATCGCGATATTTGATCTGGGGGTTGATGACGCTGCAATATGTATGTCACTAACTGCAGCCTGTATGTTGATTAACTACCGGCATCTAACAAGCATATGCAAGCGGGAAGTCAGAGTAAGTTCTCTACTTCCGCGTCTCACAGTGAGTAAGAACATCCGGTTCCCTGTGCTATCTCTATCCGTGTGAACGGGAGGTCACGTGATCTGCCAGTATCACATGGTCTCTTGTTGACATCACGTGATTGGCGTGATAACACACGGATGGGTAAGCTTGATGTTAAACAAATTTACTGCTTATTTTATTTCATTCTACACTTTTCCCAATGGAAGGTTTGCCTCAACAGTAGGTCTTAATAATGCTACTAGGAAATCTCTTGTTTTTTAATACATTCACAACAATGAAGTGCAATCATTTTCATGTGTGGGCAATTAGGGGCCATTTTGACTTGGTATAAATATCCCCAATAACCAAACAGATAAACCACCTTTGATAAAGCTGGGGGTTACTCAGCGAAACGCGTCAGGTGTTTTGGCACCCCTTTACATCAGAAGGATACATCTGGATCATCCGTTTATATTGCTGTCATCTTCATCTGGAACAGACTCCGTGGCCCATACAACTTTGTTTGGGCAATCACCAAGGGACAGATGAACGTACACAGCCATGTTTAAACCATCATTTGGACTGCAATGTTTCACCACTCCAAGGGACACTATCAGAGCATGATGTCGCTCTAGTACACTGCGGATCCCTATTATCGTGAGTTGGTTAGAGACTTATCCATTTGGAACATTTAATATCCTATTTCTGTCATCCCAAGGAGTCCCAGAGACTACATTCATAAATATTCATCCATTTGTATACCTTATTTCTACAGGGGTAGCATGTATAATTGGCTCATATTTATGTTTGATATTTTTAACTATTATTAAACAATTGATTTTATTAATTTTTTGATTGCACTTCACTTGGTTAATTAACCAGTGGTTCTCTTAGCGTTGTATCTATCTATTCCTTGTATTTCATATTGAGTGTGACTATACTCATTTATTATAGCTGCTGTTGAAAAAACTGCCTAATTAAGTGCCTGTTGTGAAGTTCATCTTCACATATTTCTTTGGTTTGCATTTAGACAGAGACTACCTACCTATCAGCTCAGGCATAGACACTTCCTGAGGAACAGAACTCTTTTCTCTGGAAGGAATCCAAATAGGTGGGAGCCCCTGTACTTCCAACATCTGAAGCTCTTATCTCTCCACATCATCTATGATAGAAGATAAAAACTGTCATTGGGGACATCTAGCTCCTCTTTCTGTACCCTGCTTACCCTTTTTGGACAGGAAGTCCAGGATGGATGGTTTGGAAGAAGAAGGCCTAGCAACAGATGGGGATGGTCATTATCAAGACCTGGTCCCCCCAGTGGGTGTAGTCTGGGAGGTATTGGTTGGCATGCAGGCAGCAATAACAAAGGCCTCCATGTTGTCTGTGCTTACTATTCCATATTTCAGTTTGCAATTCAGGTAGGAATAAAGTGGGCTACAGAATACAGTGACAGAATCACTGGATGTCTTAGTGCATTCAGGCCAAATACAATCTATGAATTCCCAGACAGACTCCGTACAGATGAATCCTTTGCTTGTAATAATCTTTGGTAATTCCTGGCAAAGGTGGGTGTTATAGCCAGACACTTTGAAGGCTGTAACTTTGAACTGCTTTATAGAAAACATGTGAATGAAACCTTTCCACACAGCAGAACACGATGGAGAAATCCCTTGAAGTTCAGCACCTAGAGCATCTTTTTTTCATGTTCTCTGAGGCCTCTCCTGACTGTGAAGAAAGATTCTCAACACTGTAATCCTCCATTGTGACTTTTTAATGGTGATTTCAATGTTCTCCACTGGCTGAGATCCATCTCATCTGAGGGTTGTGTTTTCCCCATGCAAATGAGACAATTCACATCCAGAAGGTGACTCTTATGTTTAGCCATGCTGTCAGTCTCTCTTTTGGCTGAGTTAGGCTTTAGTTTTTTTTTACAAATATAGGCTTTAGTTTTTTAGAGCATATAACTTTATAAGCTTTTAGGATAACATTTGTGCTATGTTAAAGATTAAAAAAAAAACTTTTTGTAACCCAATAACTTAAAAAAAAAGTTTTTATTGCAATATTTATGCAGCCCCTTGACAGACAGCAGCACAGCACCTCTGCGCAGCTATGCCGATGACAGGTGTGGCTGACATGCACACAAAAAAATTGTTTATGTATTATTTTAGGCAACAGCCCCTCGACAGTCAGGAGCACAGCACCCCTGCACAGCTACACCAATAACAGTGACAGCCAGGTGTAAAATTGATAATAAATTAATTTAAAAACAATTCATTGGGTGCAGCCCTTGGCTGTTAACTTGATTATAAATTAATTTAAAAACAATTCATTGGTGCAGCCCTTGGCTGTTAAATTGATCATAAATTGATTTAAAAACAATTCATTGGGTGCAGCCCTTGGTTGTTAAATTGATCATAAATTAATTTAAAAACAAATCATTGGTTCCTAAACCAACCATAACATTAATTTAAAATGTCAGGCAGCAATACCCCAACCAGCACATAATGGAAAGGAAAAAGGTGCAAGATGGAATAGTCCTTGGGCCCTCCCACCCACCCTTATGTTGTATACGAAACAGCGACAAGGACTGCCAATTGTAGCTGAAATGATTGGTTTGTCTGGACCCCCAGAAAACAAGCTGGATTCCACCATAGGTGCCCCTGTCATTTTTTTATGTAATTGTTGGTCGAGGTCTTCCTCATGGAATTTGTAATTCATTTTAATGAACATCATCTTTTCCACATTTTGAGGAAGTAACCTCCTACACCGATCACTGACAAGGTTACCAGCTGCACTGAAAACTCTTTCAGAGTACACACTGGAGGGTGGGCAACTTAAGTAATGCAAAGCCAGTTTGTGTGTGGGACTCCAAATTGCCTCTTTTTCCTGCTAGTACTGAAAGGGACTGTCTGACATGTCTATTAGGATGCTATCTCTGAAATAGTCCTCCACCATTCTGTGAATGGAGACCGTATCACACATAGTCACGGTAGAAGACATGTCACTATTGGACAGTTCTCTCAGGTTTGACCAGATGTCATTTTTTGGTGACTGATCTGCATGACCAGCAGGCATTCTGTAAGGAAAATTTAGTTTTTTCCTGGCAGCTGTTGAAACTGAAGGAGGAGATGAAGGCGTTTCACATGCGGCTGCAGCTGACAATTTTTTGACCAACAGTTCTTTGCATAGTTTTAGATTTTGGTCTTTTGGAAAAAAACTCAAAAGGTAGGACTTAAACCTAGTGGCCAAAATATAGATTGACGACTCTTGGATCCTGGTGAAGTGAATCAAAGGCTTAAACCACCAGTCCTACATACTTTGTGCAATCGCTCCATTTCAGCTCCTCCTTCAGGTTCTCCAACTGTTTTTGCAAAAGTCTTATGAGGGGAATGACCTAAGTCAAGCTGGATTCTTCAACCTGAACTAACTTCACGTGTGGCAAGTTCAAAGGGTTTGAGAACCTTGCACAACACAGAAATTATTCTCCACTGCGCTTGAGTAAGGTGCATTCCCCCTCCACGGCCTATCTCACAGTCTGCTGTATAGGACTGGATGGCCTTTTGCTGTTCCTCCATCCGCTGAAGCATATAGAGAGTAGAATTCCACTGAGTTACTACCTCTTGCTTCAGTTGATGGAAGGGCAAATTTAACTGTACCTGCTGGTCATGCAATCTTCGACAAGCGGTCACCGAATGTCTAAAATGTCCAGATATTTTGCGTGCCACCAAGAGCATCTCCTGCACGCCCCTGTCACTTTTTAAAAAATGTTGCACCACCAAATTAATTGTGTGAGCAAAACATGGGACGTGTTGGAATTCGCCCAGATGTAATGCTCTGACAATATTGGTGGCATTGTCCGAAATCACAAATCCCGAGGAGAGTCCAAGCGGAGTAAGCCATTTAGCAATGATTTCTCTGAGTTTTTCTAAGAGGTTCTCAGCAGTATGCCTCTTAGTGAAACCAGTTATACAAAGAATAGCCTGCCTCTGTATCAGCTGTCTTTTGGGAGATGTTGCTGCTGCTGCTGTTGTAGGCAATACACCTACCCAGTGGGCTGTCACAGTCATGCAATCCTTAGTTTGCCATGTACCACTTGTCCACATATCAGCGGTCAAGTGGACAGTGGGTACAACGGTATTTCTGAGGACATTAATAAGGTTTTTTTTAATGTCCTTGTACAGATTTGGAATTGTTCTTCTAGCAAAGTGGAATCTAGAAGGGATCTGGTAGCGAGGACACAGGACCTGAATTACCTGTTGAAAACCCACTGCAGCAATGGAGGATACTGGACGCACATCTAATACCAGCATAGCTGTTATGGTGTCAGTAATCCGCTGTGCAACTGTGTGATTGCTGTCATAATTATTTGCCCTTGCAAACGATTGTTTAACAGTTAATTGTTTTTTGGAGGATACGCTATGAGAAGTCTTCCTCCTGGTCCCCTTCTGGGATGAAGATCCACTGACAGCAACAGCAGCAACAGGCGTAGTCATCAAGGATCCTTCTGAGGAATCACAGATAGGAGAGGAGTCAATCATGCTTGGAATACCAACATTGGATGCAGCAGGACTACTCCCGATAACGAATGAGGATGTTGATGATGCAGGTGTTGGTGTTGGAGATCGAAGGCGCTTGGATCTCACAGAGAGGGAGCAGGTAGGTGAATCTGGACTTGTTATGTTTTGAGTTTTGGAACTTGGCAACGTACACTTTGATATTTGATGAATGCACTCCAAGTGATGTAACAAAGAGGTTCCTAGGTGGTTTAGGTCCCTCCCTCTACTCACTCTTGCATGGCAATAGGCACATATGGCTTGACAACTGTTGTCCGGATCGGGATGGAAATAATTCCACACGTGAGAAGTAGATTTTTTTGTCTTTTGTCCCGGCATGACAACAATGGGCTTTGGCTTTTTCAAACCATGGGCAACAGCTGTTGCCTTACTTACACAAAGGACATCCTCAGCATCAACATCCTCATCACCAACATCTTCATCATCAACATCCTCATCATCCTTAGTGCCTTCATCCACCAAATATCCTCCTCCTCCATGTGCAATTCCACAGAAGCATCCTCAATGACTACGTGTGCAAGATGTTGACTACCCTTCCCCACATTTACAGAGGGCACACAAATGTTGGAACTAGTATTTAGGTCTGGCTCACACATGGCAACCGCGGACACACTTGCACTCTTCTCGGGGATTTGTGATTTCGATTTCTCAGGGCACACAGTTGGTTTTTCCAGAGCTGTCTTAACAACTATCAAATTTTTAATTGGACCACCACCACTACTACTACAAGCAGAAGGGCTATCAGAATCAGCAGTCTTCTTCATAAAGTAATAAGGCCAAGGCCTTATCCTTTCCTTGCCACTTTGTTTAGTCAATGGCATATTGCCAATTTTTTGTTTATCGAAAGTCAAATATCCTTTCAATTTTTTTTTCTTAATTTCAGTAAAACCTGCTTGACCATATCGATGGCGTGACTTAAGCCCTGGGACATGGGCCTTCCTAGAGGTCGAGGAAGTTGACGGCCTTGCACTGCTGGCGGCAGCTAAACATGTGGTTCTTGGCCTTGCTCTCCTGTCATGTGACAGCCCTCCATATTTTTTCTGCAGTCTGCAAGCAGTGTCACAATCACAAATCGTGTAGCCAAGGTGTGGTTACAAAATTCACACACATGCAGTCGTGCACATACACAAAAATATTAGAAAAACGACAAATGATGATTTATATTTTTTGTTAGCTCCAGGAGAACTTGGCCCCAGAGTATCGGTTGATCACGACTGTAGTCGGGCAGCACAAGGTTGCAACTTGCGTTGCTGGCTGGCTCTTGTGCACTACTGCATTTAAGGCGAAAACCCACCCACACAAACAAGAAATAAATATGACACTTTTATTATTATTTTTTTTTAGAATGACTGGAGTCAGGCAGCACAAGGTTGCAACGTGCGTTACTGGCTGGATCTTGTGCACTACTGCGGTTAAGGCGAAAACCCACCCACACAAACAAGAAAAAAATATGACATTTTTACTGTATTTTTTTTTTTAGAACGACTGGAGTCAGGCAGCACAAGGTTGCAACGTGCGTTACTGGATGGGTCTTGTGCACTACTGCGGTTAAGGCGAAAACCCACCCACACAAACAAGAAAAAAATATGACACTTTTATTGTTTTGTTTTTTTTAAGAACGACTGTAGTCGGGCAGCACAAGGTTGCAACGTGCGTTGCTGGCTGGCTCTTGTGCGCTACTGTGGTTAAGCCTGTTAATGGCGCATGCACACACAGAAAAATATAAAAACTTTAAAGACACTTTGATTTTTTTTTTTTTACTTTTTTTTTTTTCTTTTGGAGTCCAGAACTTTGGCCCAGAGATGGACACAGCACAAGCCCAGGACACAGCAGACAGCCCAGATGGATCACCAGACAGCACAATGACAGTGACAGCACCATGACCAGAGACCAGAATGGATCAGCACAGTGATAGTGACAGCACCGTGACCAGAGACCAGAATGGATCAGCAGACAGCACAGTGACAGTGACAGCACCGTGAGCAGAGACCAGAATGGATCAGCAATCACCAGCCCAGGACACAGCAGATAGCACCAGCACCTCTCCCAGCCCTACACTACCCACCCTCCCTGTTCAGTCTCGACAGCCAGAGTGAAATGGCATCTGTTGCGTGGTCCCTATATACTACATTGATCATAGAGACGAAAGCTTGCGAACCGCGAGATTTCCGTCTCTATGGTTTTGCCTCGGTTTCGAGAACCGAGTAAGGTGGGAACCTACGAGCCTGCCTGGATCTGACTCGGATATGCTAAATTCGGGTGGCCTCGGTTCTCTGAGAACCAAACCCGCTCATCTCTAGAAAAAATACAGATCCAAAACCAAAACCTAAAAACAAACACCAAGGAAAAAAATCCAAAACCAGATTCAGATCCAAAACCAGGGGAGATCCAAATCCAAAACCAAAACACAAACACAAGGGTCGGTGCACATCCCTATTATCCACCATGGCTGCCTACACCTTCTAATTGTAACAGCTTCTATTTATCCATGTAGCTTGCAGGATTTATTTGATAACAGGCACAATATAATTTATTTCACAGCATCCTTTATATACATTGGAGCGACAGTGCTTATGCTAATATGCCATCACACTTTTATTGTGTTTTTATTGAAAATGGTTTTTAAGTGAAAGTTAGATAAAAGTTGTATGATATTAGAATTTTATAAATATATGTTTAGATGGTCTTATTTTTTTTGTACATTTTTGCATGTGACTGGCCTCTCTTAATATTTTGACCTCAGTTCACTTAAAACATTTTGTAAAGGAAAAAATGGATGAAAGCATTTATAGAGTAAGACCAAATTCCTCATTCTGTAAGCTGCAGAACTATTTATGCAGTAAGTATCCTGTTAGTCGCTTTTCATTTTACCATTGTATGTCTTATTTTCATGTATTGCTAATTGCACATTGTAACCTATGAAGTATGAAGTGCACCCAAGATGGCTGTCTCGCCTAGTGCTCTCTTGTGTAGAATGAACAATGCATGGTTCTGGCGATTTAACAAGGATCTCTCCTAGTATTTTCCCCAATTATGTTTCATCTCTTGACTTGCATTAATCTCTTACATACAATTCTTGATCACTTATTACTCAGAGGCATCGATCCAATCTCATCATGTCTCCATAAACCCCTCTCATTTGCATTGTCACCTCAGTGTTTAGGCTCTAAGCCTGCAGATCTCACACCTTTACCTATACTTTATCTAAGCTAAGCTTTCATCCTCTCAGCCTCCCCACCACCATATTACTTCCATTACCAACTCTGCTCTCTCTTACCTCACCAGGCCTCTATTCAGCCTCTTCACCTTTTGAGAGCATTTATTCATAAAAATAAAGACAACTTCAAGCAGAAATATATTTTTTTTAAAAATAGTTAAGCTTTTATTTCAAGTAATATATAAACTTTTGTTTTATTTACTCTGCATTATAAAAGAGAGAATTCTGGACCAAGTTTGATCCAGAATTCTTACACTCTTGTCCTATAAGAGGAACAAGATGGCAGAAACCTCATGACTCACGAAGAATCATCCTTCAGCACTCAGGCGAGGAAAAACCCCCTGTGGAGGAAACCTCTGGGGACCCATGGCTAAAGAACTGCCCGTCTCTTTAGGCATTAAGAGGCTATCTTCAAGCATAATATATTTAAAAATTAAATTTAAGCTTTTATTTCAAGTAAAATTTAACTTTTTTATTGCATTATAAAATAGGGAATTTTGGACCAAGATTGGTCCAGAATTCTTACACTCTTGTCCTATAAGAGGAACAAGAAAGTGTGCAATGATAGACAGTACTAAGTTAGACAGTCAATAGATAGATACCAGAAGGTAGACAGTAAATAAGTTGACAGGTAAATGGTCAACAGTGGTTTCGGTTGACAGTGTTAAAAGGTTGACTTGGTCAAAAGATTGACATGCAAATGGTGTCTATCTATTGACTGTCTATCTAGTTACTGTCTATCTACCATCCGGATACTGAACAAGATGGCGGAAACCTCATGACTCACGAAGAATCATCCTTCAGCACTCAGGAGAGGAAAAACCTCCTGTGGAGGAAACCTCTGGGGACCCATGGCTGAAGGACTGCCCGTCCCTCTAGGCATTAAGAGGCTATGAAGAGTAGGCCCAAATCACCCACCCACCACTAACCGTGCATAACCCGTCATCCCTTTTATCACCTCAATCTGCTATTTTGACCTATTACCCGGCCGGTGATAAACGCATCTGCGCATCGATGGCGAGCGCATGTCTACGGTGAGAGATAGAAAAGAGTGTAACAGACAGGTGAAGTGGGCATAGGAGGAAGAGAGACAATACAGAGACGGGAAGAGAAAACCCTAGTACTCCCTTAGTATTTATTCCATGTAAGAAAGAGTTATGACCCCTTTAGTACTAATTTCTGGTGCTAAAAGGGGTGATGACTGCAATGCTATATTTAGCTCTAACGCTGTTTCTAAAGTCCCCACAGGGTTTGAGCTCTATGGGCATACACAGACTGTCATCACGTATGTACATTAGTCAGTGACCCATCGCTGGCAGCATTAGGCTGCCAGCAACACAGCAGAGGATGCAGCGGAGGAGGAGGAGGACACCGCTGGACCTCCCTGCAATGGTAAATACTAGCAGCATATTCGTTTGTATCACCGTGACACAAAACAAAATATGCCACCAGCATATAGTGTCACTCTTACATGGAGCACAAACTATGATCTAGATGTAACATTTACTAATGATAGTATTGGATAAAAACAAATAACTAAAGCACAGTGGGGGAGATGTACGAAGGGCAGAAGCGGTATCTACAAGATAGCAGCGCCAAGCGACAGGGCCATGTACGAACGGTCATATCGTCTGACCGTTCGGCCGGCTGTAGCTGTCGTTATCGACAGCTACAGCCTGGCGCTAGCCTATCCCCACAGCAGGGACAGCGCTGTCCCTGCTGCAGTGGCTTCCGGCTACATGACTGCATGCGGGGATCTCGTGATACTTGCGAGATCCCGCGCATGCTCAGTGGAGCCAGCCGGGAAGAGACACAGCGCATCAGCACTAGGCTGATGCACTGTTGTCACTAGCAGGTAGCGCCGGAGGGGGGAGTTAACGCTCCCCCTCTCCGGCAGAAGAGATGTTTATACATCTCATCGGTAGTGCTTCCTGCTGCGCCTCGGTAAAGAGGCGAAGCGGGAAGCGTTATAGCGGCACGTTAAGTGCCGCTATAATACATCTACCCCAATATGCTGTAATTCCCTCACACCTCTGCACATTAATAACAATGGAACAGGCCGCAATACTGGTACACCGGGCTTAGGAGGCAGAGTGTAAAGAATTTAATTAGGAACAGTATAGTCCCATCCAACACATCCTTTAGAATGTAAGCTCTTACGAGCAGGGCCGGATTAAGCTCTGTGGGGGCCCCTGGGCAACAAACATGTGGGGGCCCCTATCAATATTTTAGTTTTATATATATATATATATATATATATATATAGTACCATATATATATTCATATAGTACCCCTTCTGCAATGCCCCCTGAAGTTGTGCCCCTTCTCCAATGCCCCCTGAAGTTGTGCCCCTTCTCCAATGCCCCCAATAGTTGTGCCCCTTCTCTAATGCCCCCAGTAGTTGTGCCCCCTGCAATGCCCCCAGTAGTTGTGCCTCTTATTCATTGCACCCTGTAGTTGTGCCCCTTGTCCGATACCCACAGTATTTTTGCCCCCTGCAATGCCCCCAATAGTTGTGTCTCTTATTCAATGCACCCTGTAGTTGTGCCCCTTGTCCGATACCCACAGTATTTTTGCCCCCTGCAATGCCCCCAATAGTTGTGTCTCTTATTCAATGCTACCTGTAGTTGTGCCACTTGTCCGATGCTCCCAGTAGATGTGCCCCCTGCAATGCCCCCTGTAGTTGTGCATCTAAAGTAGGGGTGAGCGGGTTCAGATTTCTGAAATCTGAACCCCCCGAGCCCCCCAGATCCGAGGCCGATCCGAGTCAGGCTCGACTTTTCCCGCCTGACTCGGATCTGAAATCGAGGCAAAACATCATCATCCTGCCTTCCGGGTTTTGGATCCTATATAAGGTACCCGCGTCTGCGCCATTTTCTCACTCGGCTGTGGACAGTGAAGAGGGATGGTGGGAGTTAGGGCTGGCTGGGCTGTGTAGTGTAGTGTAGTGTTGTAGTGTAGTGTAGTGTAGTCCAGTGTAGTGTTGTGCTGTGCTGTGCTGTGCTGCTGTTGTCCATAGGGGCTGTGTCCACTACTTCAAAGTCCATAGGGGCTGGCTGGACTGTGTTGTGCAGTCAGTTGTTCATAGGGGCTGTGTCCACTCCAAAGTCCTGTGCAGTGTCCCAGTCCTAAAGGGGTGCAGTAGTGTTGTCCAGGGGGTGCTCTGTCCGTCAGGGGTGCTCCCCTCAAGTGCTAAAAAAAATAATATTTTTTCTGTGTTTGTGAATTGTGTGCACTGTGGCTGCACGTGCATCAACAAAGGAGCAGCGCCAAGCGTGCGCCTGTGTCCCATAAGTAAAAGGCCGGCTGGCTTGTCCGTTAAAGGGTGCTGTAACCCCCAAAGGGCACTCCAAACAAAATAAAAAAATATATTTTTTTGTGTTTGTGAATTGTGTGCGCAGTAGCCGCACATGCATCAACAAAGTAGTGCCAAGCGTGCGCCTGTGTCCCATAAATAAAGGGCTGGCTGGATTGACCGCTAAAGGGTGCTGTAACCCCCAAAGGGCACTCCAAACAAAATAAAAAAATATATATTTTTTGTTTGTGAATTGTGTGCACAGTAGCCGCACGTGCATCAACAAAGTAGTGCCAAGCATGCGCCTGTGTCATAAGTAAAGGGCCGGCTGGCTTGTCCGTTAAAGGGTGCTGTAACCCCCAAAGTACACTCCAAACAAAATAAAAAAATATTTTCTGTGTTTGTGAATTGTGTGCGCAGTAGCCGCACGTGCATCAACAAAGTAGTGCCAAGCGTGCGCCTGTGTCATAAGTAAAGGGCCAGCTGGCTTGTCCGTTAAAGGGTGCTGTAACCCCCAAAGTTCACTCCAAACAAAATAAAAAAATATTTTCTGTGTTTGTGAATTGTGTGCGCAGTAGCCGCACGTACATCAACAAAGTAGTGCCAAGCGTGCGCCTGTGTCCCATAAATAAAGGGCCGGCTGGATTGACCGCTAAAGGGTGCTGTAACCCCCAAAGGGCACTCCAAACAAAATAAAAAAATATATTTTTCTGTGTTTGTGAATTGTGTGCACTGTGGCTGCACGTGCATCAACGAAGGAGCAGCGCCAAGCGTGCGCCTGTGTCCCATAAGTAAAAGGCCGGCTGGCTTGTCCATTAAAGGGTGCTGTAACCCCCAAAGGGCACTCCAAACAAAATAAAAAAATATATTTTCCTGTGTTTGTGAATTGTGTGCACTGTGGCTGCACGTGCATCAACGAAGGAGCAGCGCCAAGCGTGCGCCTGTGTCCCATAAGTAAAAGGCCGGCTGGCTTGTCTGTTAAAGGGTGCTGTAACCCCCAAAGGGCACTCCAAACAAAATACAAAAATATATTTTTCTGTGTTTGTGAATTGTGTGCACTATGGCTGCACGTGCATCAACAAAGGAGCAGCGTCAAGCGTGCGCCTGTGTCCCATAAGTAAAAGGCCGGCTGGCTTGTCCATTAAAGGGTGCTGTAGCCCCCAAAGGGCACTCCAAACAAAATAAAAAAATATATTTTTCTGTGTTTGTGAATTGTGTGCACTGTGGCTACACATGCATCAACGAAGGAGCAGCGCCAAGCGTGCGCCTGTGTCCCATGAGTAAAAGGCCGGCTGGCTTGTCCATTAAAGGGTGCTGTAACCCCCAAAGGGCACTCCAAACAAAATAAAAAAATATATTTTTCTATGTTTGTGAATTGTGTGCACTGTGGCTGCACGTGCATCAACGAAGGAGCAGCGCCAAGCGTGCGCCTGTATCCCATAAGTAAAAGGCCAGCTGGCTTGTCCATTAAAGGGTACTGTAACCCCCAAAGGGCAGTCCAATCAAAATAAAAATATATATTTTTTTGTGTTTGTGAATTGTGTGCGCAGTAGCCGCACGTGCATCAACAAAGTAGTGCCAAGCGTGCGCCTGTGTCCCATAAGTAAAAGGCCGGTTGGCTTGTCCGTTAAAGGGTGCTCTAACCCCCAAAGGGCAGTCCAAACAAAATAAAAAAAAAAATTCTGTGTTTGTGAATTGTGTGCACTGTGGCTGCACGTGCATCAACAAAGGAGCAGCGCCAAGCGTGCGCCTGTGTCCCATAAGTAAGGGGCCAGCTGGCTCATTTCTTAAAGGGTGGTGTAACCCACAAAGTGCACTAGTCTCCAACAAAAATAAAAAATTATTTTCTGTGTTTGTGTGCGCCTTAGCCGCACGTATATATCAATACAACATAAATGGAGGACCAAACTTTCTCAGATAACAATAAAATAGGGAAAGATCAAGAACCACTTCCTCCTAGTGCTGAAGCTGCTGCCACTAGTCATGACATAGACGATAACATGCCATCAACGTCGTCTGCCAAGGCCGATGCCCAATGGCATAGTAGAGGGCACATACAATCCCAAATGACAAAGTTCAGGAAAATGACCTTGAAAAAAACATTTAAATCATCTGAAGAGAAACGTAAACTTGCCAATATGCCATTTACGACACGGAGTGGCAAGGAATGGCTAAGTTCTTTCCCTATGTTCATGACTAGTGGTTCAGCTTCACATGACGATGGAAGCCCTCCTCCCACTAAAAAAATCAAATGAGTTAAGCTGGCAAAAGCACAGCGAAGAACTGTGCGTTCTAAGAAGATATCACAAATCCCCAAGGAGAGTCCAAGTGTGGTGGTGGTTGCGATGCCTGACCTTCCCAGCACTGGACGGGAAGAGGTGGCTCTTTCCACCATTTGCACGCCCCCTGCAAGTGCTGAAAGGAGCACCCACAGTCCACTTGCTGATATGCAAATTGAAGATGTCACTGTTGAAGTACAACAGGATGAGGATACTGGTGTAGCTGGCGCTGAGGAGGAAGTTGGCGAGGAGGATTCTGATGGTGATGTGGTTTGTTTAAATCAGGCTCCGGGGGAGACAGTTGTTGTCCGTGGGATGAAAAAGCCCATCACGGTCATGCCTGGGCAGAAGACCAAACATTCCACCTCTTTGGTCTGGCAATATTTCTATCCAAATCCGGACAACAACTGTCTTGCCATATGTAAGCAGTCCAGGGACACCTAAATCCCGTTGTCCTGTTGTATCCAAGCGCCTGCAAACCACAACGTCAACTCCCTCCTCGTCAATTTCCTCCTTAGTCAGGATCAGAACTAGTCCTGCAGGCCATGTCACTGGCATGACTGACTCTCCTATCCGGGATTCCTCCGGAGGATCCTGCATTGCTACGCCTACTGCTGCCGCTGCTGCTGTTGCTGCTGCTGGGAGTCGTTCATCATCCCAGAGAGGAAGTAGGAACACCACTACTTTTACTAAACAATTGACCCTCCAACAGTCCTTAGCGAGGAGGATGAAGTACGACAGCAGTCATCCTGAAGCAAAACGTATAACTGAGGCCTTGACTGCTATGTTGGTGTTAGACGTGCGTCCGGTATCCGCCATTAGTGCAGTGGGATTTAGACAATTGATGGAGGTAGTGTGTCCCCGGTTCCAAATCCCGTCTAGATTCCACTTCACTAGGCAGGCGATACCGAGACTGTACAGAAACTTCAGAAAAAGTGTCCTCAGTGTCCTGAAAAATGCCGTTGTACCCAATGTCCACTTAACCACGGACATGTGGACAAGTGGAACAGGGCCGACTAAGGACTATATGACTGTGACAGCCCACTGGGTAGATGTATTACCTTACGCAGCAACAGCAGCAGCGTCACCAGTAGCAGCATCTCAGAAATGCCAGCTCGTTCCAAGGCAGGCTACGCTGTGTATCACCGGTTTCAGTAAGAGGTACACCGCCGACAACCTCTTAGAGAAACTGAGGGAAATCATCGCCCAGTGGCTTACCCCACTTAGACTCTCATGGGGATTTGTGATATCTGACAATGCCACCAATATTGTGCGGGCATTACATCTGGGAAAATTCCAGCACGTCCCATGTTTTGCTCACACAATAATCTTGGTTGTGCAGAATTTTCTGAAAAGCGACAGGGGCGTGCAGGAGACGCTTTGGGTGGCCCGAAAAATTTCTTGCCACTTTCGCCATTCGGCGACTGCGTGCCAAAGACTGGAGTGCCAGCAAACACTCTTAAACCTGCCCCGCCATCACCTAAAGCAAGAGGTTGTGACGCAGTGGAACTCAACCCTCTATATGCTTCAGAGGATGGAGGAGCAGCAAAAGGCCATTCAAGCCTATACATCCACCTATGACATAGGCAAAGGAGGGGGTATGCACTTGACTCAAGCGCAGTGGAGAATGATTTCCGTGTTGTGCAAGGTTCTCCAACCCTTCGAACTTGCCACATGTGAAGTCAGTTCAGACACTGCCAGCTTGAGTCAGGTCATTCCTCTCATCAGGCTTTTGCAGAAGCAGCTGGAGAAAGTGAAGGAGGAGCTAAGACGGAGCGATTCCGCTCGGCATGTAGGGACTTGTGGATGAAGCCCTTCATTCGCTTTGCCAGGATTCCAGGGTGGTCAATCTGTTGAAATCAGACCACTACATTTTGGCCACCGTGCTCGATCCTAGGTTTAAAGCCTATGTGGTGTCTCTCTTTCCGGCCGACACAAGCCTGCAGAGGTGCAAAGACCTGCTGGTGAACACACTGTCAGCTGAAGCGGAACGTGACACGTCAACAGCTCCTTCTTCATTTTCTCCCGCAACTGGGGCTGCCAGGAAAAAACTTAGGTATCCTAAGCAACCCGCTGGCGGTGATGCAGGGCAGGCAGGACCAAGTTTGGACATCTGGTCCGGATTGAAGGACCTGGCAACAATTTCTGACATGTCTACTGTCACTTCATATGATACTGTCACCATTGACAGAATGGTGGAGGATTACATCGGTGACAGCATCCAAGTAGGCATGTCAGACAGTCCATACCTGTACAAGGAAAAAGAGGCAATTTGGAGGCCCCTGTACAAACTGGCTCTATTTTACCTGAGTTGCCCCCCCTCCAGTGTGTACTCCGAAAGAGTGTTTAGTGCAGCCGGGAACCTTGTCAGCGAAAGGTGTAGGAGGTTGCTTCCACAAAATGTGGAGAAGATGATGTTCATAAAAATTAATTATCAACTCTTCCAGGGAGACCAGCCTCCAGAACGTACAGAGGGACCTGTGGTGGTGGATTCCAGTGGGGACGAGTTAATACTCTGTGAGGATGATGATGTACACAACACTGAAGAGGGTGAGGAATCAGTGGATGAGGAGGATGAGGACAACATCTTGCCTCCGTAGAACCAGTTTGTGCAGGGACAGATTAATTGCCAGCTTGTTTTGTGGGGGCCCAAACGAACCAATCATTTCAGCCACAGTTGTGTGGCAGACCCTGGCGCTGAAATGATTGCTTTGTTAAAGTGTGCATGTCCTGTTTATACAACATAAGGGTGGGTGGGAGGGCCCAAGGACAATTCCATCTTGCACCTCTTTTTTTTCTTTGCATTATGTACAGTTTGGGGCCTAGTTTTTCAAACTGCCATCCTGTCTGCCACTGCAGTATCACTCCTAGATGGGTCACGTGTTTGTGCCGCCCACTCGTGTCGCTTAGCATAGTCATCCAGCTACCTCGGTGCAACCTTTTCGACATAAAAATACTATTGTGAGGTGTGAGATGTTCAGAATAGACTGGAAATTAGTGGAAATTAAGGTTATTGAGGTTAATAATACCATAGGAGCAGAAAAACCAACACATTCTGTGATTTTAGCTGTTTTTATGCTTTTTTAAAAAAAAATACAGATCCAAAACACAAAACCCAGAACCCAAAACACGGAAGGGTGGTTTTGGCAAAACCAATCCAGATCCAAACCACGAAGAAAGATCCAGATCCAGATCCAAAACCAAAACACAAAACACGAAAAGTGGGCGGTGCACACCCCTAATCTAAAGTAGTGCCCCCAGTATTAACTCCCCCTCCGCGCCCACACACCTGTGAAAACCTTACATGTAAGGGCTCCCGCAGTCGCGGCTGCTGCTGCCTGCTGGATCTAACTAGATCCAGTAAAGGCGCACAGACTCCTCTCATCGCGCGGGTGCCGTCATGACGTCACCCGCGCAATGAATCACTGGGAACGCTGGCCTCTGAAGCGATCAGAGGCCAGCGTTCCCAGTTAGTTGGTCACGATCTACATGCAGGAGCTCCGCGAGCTTCTAGTAGATCGCGACCAACCTTAGCCGGACCTGACCTGAGGCATGTGGCCAGGGGTCGGGGACCAGTGGCGGATCTAGACATTACTTTTAGGGGGGGCGGTTTTAGAATTAAGACTCCTCCCCTATCTATTCATTACTCCTCCCACTTACAGATCTGCCCCTCCCATTTCCAATAAATTTTGGGAAAAAAATAAAAGAAACAGAACATTCATTAACAAGAAAATTATTATTTCTTGTTAATATTATACACTAGCGACAGCCCCCCACCAATAATATCCTCCGCACCCCCTCCCCACATAATATAATATGCTCCATACCTCCTAGTAATAATATGCTCCACACACCAGTCCCCCCCTGCCCAAACCCCCAGAGTAATAATATGCTCCAGACCCCCTCCCCACAAAACTTATTAATATGCTCCAGGCCCCACATGACATAACAATATAATAATATGCCCCACCAGACCCCACTAATCACTATTTGTAATTATGCATATAAGTAAGGAGACATAATTTAAAACAGTGCATAACAACAAGGCACTCACCTGCTGGACATGCTGCTCCGCATGCCTCCTCCACATGTGGTACGCAGTGTGGAGCCCCAGGGCTGGCTTATGCTGCAATATTTTTACACCTGAATACATGGGACCTCTGAGCAGGGTGTGAGCTGAAAAGTGCACCAGTGCGGTGCACAGAGGAGGAACAGGAGGCAACCATCAACACGCTGAGGCAAGTGTGGGGAGGAGACAGGGGAGGGAGGGCCACGGGACACCACGCTGGGTTGACAGCCTAGCAACAGCGTTGCCGGCAGCCCAGGAGCAGCATAGCAGGCAGCCCGGGAGAAGCGTCACCAGCAGCCCAGGAGCAGGGTTACCAGGAGCAGCGATGTGTGAGACATTGCTAGCACTGTGGGCCTGCGCGGCTGCACTGTCAGACACTGACAATGTCAGGAGTGGACGGGGCTTCGGGCTTTGTGTACGGGGGGTGATCACCCTTATCGCCCCCCCTGGATCCGCCACTGTCGGGGACAGTGTGTGGGGGCCCCCTATGTGTGGGGGCCCCTGGACAACCGCCCCTGTTGCCCTGCCTTAAATCTGGCCCTGCTTACGAGCAGGGCCTCTACCCTCTTGTGCTTCTCCTTACTTTACTTTCGCCTACTTCTTACCCCCTCTCCAGGGCACCTAACACTTGGTTGCTTACACTCTGTTGCATATCTAGGTGTTATGGTCACTTATGTATCAATGTATATTATCCATGTCCTTGTCCTATTTTGTACTGTAAGTCAGTTGTCAAATTACTTGTTTATGTACTTTGTAAGGTGCTGCGGAACACTTGTGGCGCCACATAAATAAAGGATAATAATAATAACACCCACCTGGAGCACTGTGTAAAGGAACTAATTAGGAACATTATTATGGTCCCATCCAGACAGTGCCCACCTAACACCTATAAGAGATGTCCCAGATGCAGCCGCTTTGGGCTGTAACGACTCTGTCCAACTACTGTAGGTGTGAGATTCTGTTTTTAACCAATACTGCCCTGTCCCCAAGGTCATAATTCAGATTACAGTAGTCACGCTGTCTGCCGACGCATGAAACTAAGCTGCCCTTATCTTTGTCCAGTCACTAACCTTATGCGAGTATCTCCTGCTGGTGTGTGGTGCAGTGTCAGTGAACTGGTAGTGTATGAGAGAGGCAGCAACAGCAAAGCCCTGATACAGGCAGTTACTGATCTTATGACATCACGGCATTACCTCACAGACTCCAACAGACAGGCCAAGACTGGCTATTTCTGGTTTGAGGCCCCTGGTGTCTTTTGTATGACTGATCTTAGGGAACTGTGATGTCACTTCTTATTTACAACAATTACATTCACATCTGATCATAATTTTTATGGCAGGGTTTCCCTTTTAATTTTTGGCTATGTGCTGCTTTGTATGAACCCAATTTCACTGGTTATGGTTAAAAGAAAAAAAAAAAAAACATTAATAGAAAAATGAATTCCAGTATTCAAAACATTATCAATACCGGTATGTAAAATATCGGTGTATCATTTACATTCCTTTGGGGAGCATTACATTTGTAAATCAAATCACATTCAACACCATGCTTATATAAACCCAAAAAATTATATAAACAAAATGAAATGAATAGCACCTCTATATTATGAAGTACAACATTAAAAAACAACGTAAAGTTTAAGTGCATCAGTGATCACCTCAATTAAGGATTAAGCACTGTTTATGGCACTGACCTCCCTCAGACGTTTGTTATACTTTCAATTAAACATCATATTGGCCATAAAACTCAGCACTACATTCTCTCCCTTCCCCATTAGGATCTGCAGAGCAGCTATGGAAAGTGTTGTCCAATTGTCAAGTAGAACTTTGTTTAAAAAAATATATATTTACTCAAATATTATAATAATAGTTGTCAAAAACCATAAGGGCAGCAAGTGAACAGACCTATATATGGTCACCAAAGGCTACATCTGGGACCTCCGGGACTCTGCTTAATGGAAGACAGAAATCACTGCAGCATATTAAACAGCAGAAATTGATTAGTTCATGTTCATGTGACTGCAGTAACCAGTCAGGAAAGACCTTCCATGGGCCTGTGTGATGGGAGGGGATGTTATAAGTGCACCAATCACAGCAAGGTATATCTGTGGGATTTATTATTCATACATACTGTACATACATAGGCCCGTATTCAATTTCACGTGAAAAGTTCGAGGTCTGACTTTTCGCCATCATCGCCGTTTTTTCCTGGAATAAAGTATCGGGCATGTGCCCGCTTATCAACGTATTAAATTTGGATCCGGCAAAAACGGGACCCGGCGGAAAGGTAAGTATCAAAAAGTGCTGCAGTTTTGGGGGAAATCATCCTATCACCCCTCAAAATATGTTTTGACATGGGGGATCACTTTGGGTACCCCCGATTTGGCCTGCTGAAGATAGTCTGAGTTTTTAAATAGCCACGGCAGGTGCATAAATGCGCCTGTGAGGAACTAGTGAAGAATAGCACTTAGGCATAGTTATTTTTACCCCAAAAAAGAGCTATCAAATTTGGGGTACATGAAAATGGGTGTAAGCATATTTTTAAGTCCCTAAAGCCATTTTTTAAAATTCTTCAAAGATGCACCTGCCGCTACCAGCTGCATTCTAGAAAACTTGGATAATTGAAAATAAAAAACAGGTGCGCAGTGTAGTCTGTGTGAGAACTGTATTTGGCTAGTAAGCTGCTACACTGAGTGGGAACTGCAACCCACTAAGGAAATAGATCAATAGAGAGAAAAGAGTGTAACGCTGGTAGACAAAAATAAAATACAATTTATTTAATCACAATGTTAGGCTAAACAGTGAATATAAACATGGGAAAATACCAATGAGCCTAATGGGTATAATGGGACAATATAAACAAGCTGCTAAAATGGATAGGGTGATAGCAATAGTCTATTCAATATAACATTTCTAACATGTATCAGTCTAGGCAGTAAAAATGGTGAAGAAGAGAAATTAAGTCTCACCCAGTCTCAAAAAAGTCTGCAATGTCCAATCCGATTGGATTAAAAATATTCCTATAATGCGCTCTATGTACAGCACAGGGGAGTGGAGATAGAGGTTGTCGGAGTGAGTGGATTAATTTGAGGGTGCCGTGGTATAATTCCCACTCTGGTCCCGTGGCTCACCTCAGCCTGAATCAACGTCCTTAAATGCAGTCTCCGTTTAAGTCTCCTGAAACTATCCCCGCTGCGAGCTGTATATATGGCACTGTAGGTAGATAGCCGCCGTGATGGAACAGCGCCGCAGTGTATTAGCCGCTGGGCCCACTGGCACACTTTTAGTGAATTGTCAGCTGAGTGATCTCCATTAGGAACTCCCGCATGCAAGCGGCAGGGCTCAGTGGGTTAGCTCAGTGGTAGCACCCGCGATTCAGCTGTTAAGGCAGCAAAGTGTCACAGCTCGACTCCTACGGAGTGTCGGTGGTGATCGGGATAGCAGAATGTAATCAGCAGCGGACAATGCGTCTTTAGTTTAGCAGGCAAAATTAATTTTGCCTGCTAAATGCGCCTTAACGTGTTTCTCTGGGACTTTTGCTCCCAGTTTCTTCAGAAGAAGGGCATAGATTCTTTGCAGTACTAAATTAGGTTTAACCTTTCATTGGTTAATTTATTAGTAGACACCTGTAGTAGTACCAGAGTCTCATTGCATTCCAAAAGGTTTCAATTAAGATTTACAAAATTAAGAAGCAATATAGATAAAATAAAAAAGTAAGAAATACATATATAGTGTGCATACTTTGCAAAACGAATGTATACATGCATATATGCATATGGAAGAATCTGGTATTTTTATATTATTAGTATTAATATTAAAATGACACTGGTATAAATGCAAATTATAAATCAACTGTGTCTGAGAGACCCCATTGAAGGGCAACATAAGCACTATAGAGGAATAATAATAAATTAATTAGATAACTTAGTGTTACTTTTATTTATTTATTTATATGAATTATATATGTCCAATAAATCGTTATACCTAAATGGGGTCTCAAGCACAGATTAGATTTATAATACTTTTGAATTTATTTATTTAATTAGTTATTTGTTTTTGTATTATAATTATATCTTATATATTGATGTTAATAATTCATATTACCATTACAATATAATCCCCCATACTGCAAAACAAATATTCCACTAATGTGCGAATGGAAAATAGAGAGATCAGATATTCCAATATCTACAAATGGGTTACATGATAGTGGCTAAATCATTGTTTACAAGAAAATTATTATTATTCTACGCAAAGAATTACTAGGGATAATATATATAAGAAGAGAAAGAAGACAGAAGAATCGGTCATAAAATCTATAAATCAAGATACAAAGAAATGATGGAAATGAAAAATCTCTAGATCCACCTAAATATGAACATCACCTAAATTTCATACAATTATATGAGCACCAGTGTTAGAACCATATTATTCCAATTATTATTACTATTATTATTATTATTATTATTATTATTATTATTATTATTAATAACCCAGACGTAGGTGTTTTTTTATTGGGTCAAGGGGAGAGAAGGGAAAAGGAGAAGTTTAAGGGGAGAACAATCAGCATAAGTGAAGCGAACATATATAGCGAACATATATATATGCACACTACTTGACCACTGACACTGTTACATATAGGCGAGACCTAGAAACCCAATTCAATATTCTCATTATGGCCTCAGGAAAGAGGGTGTGCATTAGATGATCCAATACGCTTCTCTTGAACATAATTTACTATATCTGTCCCCTCCTCTTTGTGTAAGTTCAATATGCTTTATTATGGTAGCCTTCAAAAGTTCAGAGGCAGCATTATGTGTCTCTGAAAAATGGCGTGACAAACTATGATTTTGAAATCTTCTGTTCCTGCAGTGCTCAAGATACCTAATTCTAGAAAACACCTGCTGCATACATGGGGACCCCACCTGAATCAATTTCGCTAGTTTAAAACTTTGTTCCCCAATATTTTTTTTTTCGCCCCCAAAATTAAAGTAAATTTTTTGGGGTGTCCTGAGGATTTTTGTAATATTATTTTTTTACACAGATTACTTTTAGGGGACACTCCCAGGGCTGCAGCCTATTTTTTTTAAAGCCTGCACCCCTAAACCCCAATTGTGCACTTTTTTTGCCATGTATTACATGGTGAAAACATCCCCATTTTATGACAAAGCCTTTTCGCACCGGCGATAAGTCTTTGAAATTGAATATGGGGATAATTGAAACAGGTGAAAATGTTTTGACCTCTTATTGAATATGGCCCATAGATGCTAAGTACCGCATTGTATTAGGAAAATGTTGCTGAGAAAGGGTCCCAGGCTAACAACCAACTTTATTTAATCACATCATTAATACAACAGGCTACAGCCCTGGGCAGGCTGCCCTCAGAAATTGTGGGGCCCGGGACTGACAAAATAGGCAGGGCCCCAGGGCCCCCTGCTACATCTCATTAATCATGACTTACCTTATCGTCTTGAAGAATGCTCCTTTCTTCTGGCTTCTTCTCCTCCAGATCTGGCTGGCTCTGCTCCTCACGCGCCACGGTTCCTCTGACCTCTTTCTTCCAGCGGCGTGGCGTGATGTCATGAAGTCAGAAGCACCGACTCCAAAGGAAGAAAAAAAATATTGAACAAGAGCAGGGGCAAACTATGGATTTTCTGGGCGGGGAGGATTCAAATATATATATATATACACACAAACACAGGTTGAGTCTCCCATATCCAAATATTCCGAAATACGGAATATTCCGAAATACGAAATATTTTTAGCATGACTTAGATTTTTGATGGTTAAGGCACAAAATTTTTAAAAATAAGTATAAAATTACCTATAGGCTGTGTGTATAATGTTTATATGACACATAAATTAATTTCATGTATTTACACAAACTTTGTTTGAGCCACAAAATAATTTAAAATATTGTATAAAATTACCTTCAGGCTGTGTGTATAAGGTGTATATAAATCATAAATGCATTCTGTGTTTAGATTTGGGCCGTATACCTAAGACATTTCAATATGGTATGCAATTTTAAAAAAAATTACGGAATATTCCAATATCCAAAATACCTCTGGTCCCAAGCATTTTGGATATGGGAGACTTAACCTGTATATACATATATATATATATATATATATATATATATATATATATATATGTATATATATATACTGTGTGTATATATATATATATATATATATATATACACATACACACACACATATATATACTGTGTATATGTATAATATATACGGTATATAGCAAACATGTATATATTATATATAACACACATACAGTCAGGTGCATAAATATTGGGACATTGACAGAATTTTCATATTTTGGCCTCTATTCACCACCACAATGGCTTTGAAATGAAACAAACAAGATGTGCTTTAACTGCAGACTTTCAGATTTCATTTGAGGGTAATTACATCCAAATTAGTTGAACGGTGTAGGAATTACAACGGTTTCTATATGTGCCTCCCACTTTTTAAGGGGCCAAAAGTAATGGGACAAACTAATAGTGCGGGCTATGCACTGGTGGTAGGAGAGGGCAGTACTGGGTAGGAGCCGGCGCGGGCCCCCTCCCATTCTGACAGTGTCCGCGCCCGGGCCTCCAGTCCCGGCAGTCCCCCCCTGATGGCGGTCCTGGCCCCAGGGTCCAGGCAGCTCACCTCCATTTTCTTTTGCCATGTTATGACTATGACTGATGGTCTCTCCAGCTTCAATCCAGGTGAGAAGATTTAGGTCCCCTTCTGGATGAAAGTAAAAATATATAAAACATTGAACTGGTGACAGTATAAACTACAATAGAACTGCTGTTCTCAAAAATGTGTTGTAATCCTTTAATTCTACAATAAAAACACAATTTGAGGCTCTATATCTCAAAAACAGAGAGCGCTGTTCAGTTGATTGAGATTCAATTAATATTCTTTTAATAATTTGACATTAAAAAGCTCTAATTAAACATACAATTACATCAGCATAATTAATACACATAAAAACAATATACATAAAAAAGAGCAATCCTTGATTTTTGTAATATACAATAATTCATATACTGTAGGTATTAGACTGTATTCCAAATTCTATGGACAGATAAAAAACTTTTCTTACTAACAGCAAACCAAAATATCTTATATCCCAGGGAGCAGTTTTTGTATTCCAAAATTCGGTGAACAATACAATTGTTACTTGTGAGTATGTAAGTTTGTCTCCCACCAACAGCTAGCAATATTTATTTTATAGCTGGTTAGTATCCCTGAAGCAGATAGCAGAGTAGCTTTTTATCAGAAGCAATTAGTAGATTTATAATGTCCCAAAAAACAACAAGCAGTTCATGCCTTTATAGATGGTTAGTAAAGCTATATAAGTAGTTAGTTTGCGCTTTTTCAACTTCAGAGTAATGTTAGTATTTGGAGCATGCACTCTGTAACAATTGGAAACCATGTATATTTAGACATACTGTGTTTGGCAGTCCAGTTTATTCCACCATACATTTAATTCAATGCTTTATGCTGCTGATAATTTTATCTCCTGCAGATATCAAGGGGACCTGTTACAACCATGCAGTCCTCTCTCCAAACAGGTGTTGTTTAGTGCTAAGACAATTTTTCAGATATTACTTTACTGCTTCGACCATCAAGGTATCATGTGACACCTGTCCCTTATCGGGGAGGGGGGTGCAGGTTAGCGGAGGTAGTGTTATGTGTGCAGGAGGGGGTGCAGGGTAGCGGGGATAGTGAAGTGCATGCTGGGAGGGGTGTGCAGGGTAGTGGGGGTAGTGTAGTGTATGCACGGAAGGGGTGTAGAGTAGTGGGGGTAGTGTAGTGTGTGTGGGAGGGGGTGCAGTGTAGCGGGGATAGTGTAGTGCGTGCGGGGAGGGGGGTGCAGGATAGTGGGGGTAGTGTAGTGTGTGCGGGAGGGGGTGCAGTGTAGCGGGGATAGTGTAGTGCGTGCGGGGAGGGGGGTGCAGGGTAGTGGGGGTAGTGTAGTGTGCGGGGAGGGGGGTGCAGAGGTAGTACATACCTGTCCTGCGCTTGGCAGTCCCTGAAAGCTGCTGGAGAGAAGAACAGGAGGAGGAGGCAGCACTGCAAAAAGTGAGTAATTAATGACTAATTAAGCTAATTGTAAACTTACAATTGCGTAATCAGTAATTATGGGGGTTGCTGCCAGGGTCCCAGAGCAACACCTGACCATTTTTCCTAAAATTATAGATTTTAAGAAAAATTGGTTGTGCTCTGGAAGTGCGCAAATAAAAACCTCCCGGCACTCAAAAAATGACACCTAATTGAATAGCAAAAATCCCCCCACACCTGCAGGTGCAGAATTTTTGCTATTCTCACACTTAATTGAATATGCCCCTATAGCTAGCAAGGGCTCCTGTTTGTGTGTGAGTCTGAGCTGCACTTACTGTGTACACATGTGAAGGGTATATATCTTGTGCATTACGGACAGAGACAGTATTGTGATTCAAAACAAGAGGAGAGGTACCGCAAATGCCCTAATAATTAACAAAATAGTTTTGAAAACCAACAAATATTGTAAGTTTAGTGTTTCCTATACAGGGAGTCCTAAATTGTTATATGGTTGGTGATGCGTCATAGAAATGTATAACTTTATAGACATGGTGAGAGGAAAGGAGACTCTTTTTTTTCTAGGGAACAGCTGACCAATAAAATCTATGCTGTGTTTGAGTGAGCTGCATCCCAAAGAAGACAACATATCTCCCATCCAGATACTAGTGCAGGCAACTCCACCAGCCCATCAGTAGCTGGAAATCTCACACTGGCCTGCTCTCATCTAGATACTAGTGCGGACTACGTCACCCGACCATCAGTAGCTGGAGCTCTCACACTGGCCTGCTCCCATCCAGGTACTAGTGCGGACTACGTCACCGTACCATCAGTTGCAGGAACTCTCACACTGGCCAACTCCCATCCAGATATTAGTGCGAACTACTAAACCAGCCCATCAGTAGCTGGAACTCTCACACTGGCCTGCTCCCATCCAGATACTAGTGTGGACTACTCCACCAGCCCATTAGTAGCTGGAACTCTCACACTGGCCAGCTCCCATCCAGATACTAGTGTGAACTATGCCACCGGACCATCAGTAGCTGGTACTCTCACACTGGCCTCCTCCCATCCAGATACTAGTGCAGACTACTCCACCAGCCCATCAGTAGCTGGAACTCTCACACTGGCCTGCTCCCATCCAGATACTAGTGCGGACTACTCCACCAGCCCATCAGTAGCTGGAACTCTCACACTGGCCTGCTCCCATCCAGATATTAGTATGAACTACGCCACCGGACCATCAGTAGCTGGTACTCTCACACTGGCCTGCTCCCATCCAGATACTAGTGTGGACTACTCCACCAACCCATCAGCAGCTGGAACTCTCACACTGGCCTGCTCCCATCCAGATACTAGTGTGGACTACTCCACCAGTCCATCAGTAGCTGGAACTCTCACACTAGCCTGCTTCCATCCAGATACTAGTGCGGACTACTCCACCAGCCCATCAGTAGCTGGAACTCTCACACTGGCCTGTTCCCATCCAGATACTAGTGCGGACTATGCCACTGGACCATCAGTAGCTGGTACTCTCACACTGGCTGGTACTCTCACACTGGCCGGCTCCCATCCAGACACTAGTGCGGACTACTCCACCAGCCTATCAGTAGCTGGAACTCTCACACTGGCCTGCTCATATCCAGATACTAGTGCAGACTATGCCACCAGGCCATCAGTAGCTGGAACTCTCACACTGGCCTGCTCCCATCCAGATACTAGTGCAGACTACGCCACCGGACCATCAGTAGCTGGTACTCTCATACTGGCCTGCTCCCATCCATATACTATTGCGGACTATGCCACCGACCATCAGTAGCTGGTACTCTCACACTGGACTGCCTCCATCCAGATATTAGTGCGGACTACGCCACTGGACCATTAGTAGCTGGTACTCTCACACTGGCCTGCTCCCATCCAGATACTAGTGCAGACTACGCCACTGGAACATCAGTAGCTGTAACTCTCACACTGGCCCGCTCCCATCCAGATACTAGTGCGGACTATGCCACCAGACCATCAGTAGCTGGTACTCTCACACTGGCCTGCTCCCATCCAGATACTAGTGTGGACTACCCCTCCGGACCATCAGTAACTGGAACTCTCACACTGGTCCTCTCCCACTCGAATACCAGTGCATATTATGCCATTGGACCAGCCTCACGGGGCTTTCCCTTTTCCAGGATATCAACCCAGTTTGTCTGACTGTACAATTGTGTGGTTATCCACTGTCACGACTCTAGGGAAATCGGCCCCCTGTGATGGAACAGGCTTTGCTGGCTGTGATACCGGCAGCACAAACTGAGGAGGTCTGAGATATGTTTTCCTCAAAGGACGGCACAGAGCTGGGAGAACTGGTTATAGGAACAAATAGGCGAAGGCAGACTGTATAGAAGCTGGAACTTGATACGAGATGATCAGAATGAAGTACAGGACTTTAATGATGACAAAAGTGATTGGACATACTGGAGGTATTGGTTATAGCAGAGTAATTAGTCCTGGTGATAGAACTGAACACAGGGAAGAACAGCAGGAATCCATAGTCAGAAGTACTGAGAGTATTCCACTAGATAAATGCAAAAGATGTGGATCTGCGTATGATACCAGAGGCTGAAGACTGTACGCTGGAACATGGGGTTGAGCCCAGGTAAAAGGCAGAGACCTACTGAGTCAGACTCAGTCAGTAAATAGCAAAGTTCTCAGAGCAAGATGCTGTGCTATGCTCAGTAAAATGATGGCTTGGAAGCTGATTTTAGGAGTACTGAACCGAGTCCAGTAAAGCGACAACAATGGTGTACTTGGACAGGGATAAACGTGGATCCAGCGGGAGCCAAAAGGAAACCTTTAGGAGGCGTTGCACAGACGCTGATTGAGAGTTCAGGAAGGGTTTGGTGTAACTCTTTGGCTGCCACAGACCTTAGTGATCCCTTCCTGAATCACTAGGATATAAACATAATTAACAAATGGGGTCTTGAAGGGCGCACAGATGGTGTTTATGGCAAATGAGGTGTTTGTTTCTTAAGATATATAGGAAATGGCAAACTTTTAAATGTGAACTTATTTAATATGTAAATATTGTATATATATATATAAAAATGATAGCATGAAAGAACAAATAATCTTTAGACGTACATGGGTATAGAATAAAATTGGCAGCAATTTAACAGATGTGAATGTATCACAATAAAGAAAAAGAAAACATTGTTGAAACACTGATAAATTGGTTTGCAAAAATGAAATAAAGTGAAATAAGATAAAATAAAATTAAATTCAATAGGTGCACACAGGTTAATGTAAAATCCTTAAAGTAAGGAAAGTTCCTTTAGAATGAACTCTGTATACCAGGAAAAAAGCATGTGAGTAAATCCGTAAAAAAATTGTCCTGGGGTGCGCGCACCTCCTACCTTACTCAATGCTGCTATACCAGTTGGTGAGGGTGGTTAATTCTGATTGTGGTACCGTTGCTGCAGTAAACTATATTACTCAGTCCTTGTCGGTTCCTGTGTTCAGTGGCTGTAAACCTTGCGGATGAATAAGAACAGCGGGGTGATGGTTGCGGCGGCTATTACCGTCAGAGCGGTCCCGTTCGGCAGAGCTCTTGCCTCGCGGTCGGCCTTTCTGCTCCCGTGCTTCTTGTGTAGTCTCAGCTTCAATAATGAATTGTGAACTGATGCTGATTAGATGTGGAGTTGGTGTTACCAACGCGTTTCTCCCGGTCGGGGTTCGTCAGGGACAGTGATCCATGCTGTGGGTGTCTTCTTGTTCGTTTAAGTAGTTGCTTCTAATTGTGTCCAGCTGGCAATAATTAGCTCCTAAATGAGAGTGACTGAGCTTGATACTGCTGAAATCCCTGGCAATAAATGTTTGTTAAGGGAATTAAGTCCCAGCAAATGAAATAAAGATTTTCATTCAGGGGTGCTGATATGAAGACATTTAGAAGTAGATGTTCTAGGTAAATCACTTGCTAAAATAAAGACATTTACAGACAAAATAGGACAGGGAAAGTGCATACAATGATCTGATAGCAATTTGATAGATATACGTTTCTATTAGTCTGAAAAGGTTAGAATGAAGAAGGAAAGAACAGAAATGTAGTGTTGCTAGAGTTCTTATATATTCATTGTTTATTCATTTAGGTTCTCCTTCTTTCTTCTCCTTTTTCTCTCCAGGGATTATCCTTTAAATGTGATATGTATATGTTCCAAAATAAATGAATAAATAAGTGAAAATTATGAAGCGAAATAATGAATGCTTATAAACATTGTGCAATTCCTAAGTTTGGATCTAAAAAGAAGTATTTCAATATGTATTAGGCAGGTTCTTCGGTGAATGGTCTGTAGTTTGGAGAGAGGGGCTCTTCTTATATTGCAAAAAAAAATTAGCTCATTAAAGTTTCACATTGCCTAATGGGTTATTATGACCTGAGGTCAGGATCCCAAAGTGCCATCCCGGGGGTGGGATCAGGGGGGCAAGTCCTATTCCGCCCGCTCCGGGCTATAGAGAGATGGTGTCCCTTACAGTACCTGTGTTTCCTGGGGGGTCTCCCAACCCAGTACTATCCAGGCCCAACCCTCCTTTGCTTCCAAGTTCTGATGGTATTTATTGGGCGTATCTAGGGTGGTATGACTGTAAAAATCTCTCCATCCGTTGCGACCAAGGACAGACTTAGCCCCCCCGGCCCCCCGAAGCGTCACTCAGCAATCCTCGTTTAAAAATTGGGAAAGTTCAAAATCTATGTTAAGGCCGTTTGGTATTAAGGTCTTCATTTCAAATATCCACTTGCTTTCTTCCCTTGACATGGATTTAATATAATTACCTCCTCTCCAGGATGGTTTAACTAGAGAGATAGCTTGAAATGAGAGTAGGGAGGAGTCTTTGTTGTGATGTAGAAAAAAATGTTCGGACACACTGTGCGTCCTTAATCCATTTTCAATATTCCTCATATGTTCTCCGAGGCGTGTGCTAAGTTTCCTAATGGTGCGACTGATATACTGAAGTCCACAGGGGCAGGAGACTTAATTAAGGGACTTAATTCCCTTAACAAACATTTATTGCCAGGGATTTCAGCAGTATCAAGCTCAGTCACTCTCATTTAGGAGCTAATTATTGCCAGCTGGACACAATTAGAAGCAACTACTTAAACGAACAAGAAGACACCCACAGCATGAATCACTGTCCCTGACGAAGCCCGACCGGGAGAAACGCGTTGGACACACCAACTCCACATCTAATCAGCATCAGTTCACAATTCATTATTGAAGCTGAGACTACACAGGAAGCACGGGAGCAGAAAGGCCGACCGCGAGGCAAGAGCTCTGCCGAACGGGACCACTCTGACGGCAATAGCCGCCGCAACCATCACCCCGCTGTTCTTATTCATCCGCAAGGTTTACAGCCACTGTACACAGGAACCGACAAGGACTGAGTAATATAGTTTACTGCAGCAACGGTACCACAATCAGAATTAACCACCCTCACCAACTGGTATAGCAGCATTGAGTAAGGTAGGAGGTGCGCGCACTCCAGGACAATTTTTTTACGGATTTACTCACATGCTTTTTTCCTGGTATACAGAGTTCATTCTAAAGGAACTTTCCTTACTTTAAGGATTTTACATTAACCTGTGTGCACCTATTGAATTTAATTTTATTTTATCTTATTTCACTTTATTTCATTTTTGCAAACCAATTTATCAGTGTTTCAACAATGTTTTCTTTTTCTTTATTGTGATACATTCACATCTGTTAAATTGCTGCCAATTTTATTCTATACCCATGTACGTCTAAAGATTATTTGTTCTTTCATGCTATCATTTATATATATATATATATATATACAATATTTACATATTAAATAAGTTCAAATTTAATAGTTTGCCATTTCCTATATATCTTAAGAAACAAACACCTCATTTGCCATAAACACCATCTGTGCGCCCTTCAAGACCCCATTTGTTAATTATGTTTATATCCTAGTGATTCAGGAAGGGATCACTAAGGTCTGTGGCAGCCAAAGAGTTACACCAAACCTAATATTGTTTTCCATCTACTTTGCCACTTTCTAACCCCCCCTTTTTTCTTTCCCCCCTCCCCGTTTCCCATTACAACTAAGGAGATAGCGCAGGTACACCTGCATTTTTCCTTTTTTTATATACGTAATGCCTGCTGCTGGTTGGCCACACACTCACAGCAGACCCCAGAAGTGAATAGGATTGGTAGATGCTAGGTCACATGATCAAATCAAGATGGCTGCACCCATGGTCAGGAGAAGCCAGCGTGGACACAGCAGAGCATTGCCATAACAGGTAAGTGAGAATAGGAACCACTAGGTAGTAGGAGCGAGCGCAATGCTCCCTGGCAGCGTTAAAATGTTCCATGTGGTAGATGCCACTCACAGCTGCAGAGGGAGCGGGCATGGAGGAGAGTGTTCCGGAATCTGGACAGGTGGAGCGCAGCTGCCCAGGACCTCCTTTGTGGTTTGACAGGCCGTGTCCTGACAGTACCCCCCTTTTTTGGGTGGCCTCCAGTCACCCACTGGGTTTCTGAGGTAATTTCAAATGAAAGTTTCATACCAATCTAGGAGCATGAACATCTGATGCCCTTGACCAAGATCTCTGTCACGACCAGCTGTTTGGAATTCCAAAGGGCTGCAAGCTGTGGTTCTGGGCTTAAGGAGGAAATCTGAGATGTGAGGCCTGTACACAAGGTCTCCTCATCCACGAGTACCAGTCATTGGTGAGACCTGAACAAAGGTGTGGAGTCTATCCAGCCGGGAGGTGTTCACCAGTAACCCCTCCAAGCGGGGTATGGGTTTAGCTGCACCCAGCTGGCAGGTCACAGTCCTTTGGTCAGGTAACTGGTACTCACGGGAATAGAGAGCCTTGCTACCATGGCCTTAGAGAATACTACAAACAAGGATATTGCTATACCCTTGTATAGCTACCAATATATACTGTAGAGCAGGCCTGGCCAACCCATGGCTCTCCAGCTATTGTGAAACTACAAGTCCCAACATGCACTGCAAAAGTTTTGCTATTAGGGAATGCTAAAACTGTGGCATGGCATGCTGGGATGTGTAGTTTCACAACAGCTGGAGAGCCACAGGTTGGCCAGGCCTGCTCTAGAGGATCTAGGAAGCACAATGGCACAGAGGATTGGATGCTGTAGCGACAGCGGTACTAAGGCTGGATGCTGGAGTGACAGCGGTACTGAGACTGGACGCTGTGGTGACAGCGGTACTGAGGCTGGATGCAGTAGTGACAGCAGTACTGAAGCTGGATGCTGTAGTGACAGCAGAACTGAGGCTGGACACTGTAGTGACAGTGGTACCATGGATGGGTGGTGTAGTGACAGCAGGACTGAGGCTGGACACTGTAGTGACAGTGGTACTGTGGCTGGATACTGTAGTAACAGCGGAGTAGATAATTGCTCTAAACATGAGTGAAATGTCTAGGACACACTTCTGCTCAGCAAAGGGGCAAATGATTTGCAGATAGGCCAGATGTGGAGGATGCACTTCTGCACAAAGAGGGTGCAACTGATCAGCAGACAGGCGAGATGTTTTGGACACACTTTTGCACAATGAAGTGGCAAAGGATCTGCAGACAGGTGAGATGTGGTGGATGCACTTCTGCACAACGAAGTGGCAAAGGATCCGCAGACAGGCAAGATGTTTCAGGATGCACTTCTGCTCAACGAGGTGTCAAATAATCTTCAGCCAGGCGAGATGTTCAGGATGCACTGTTGCACTATAGTCGACAGTGGTAAGCATGGGAAAACACGATGAAGGATCTGGAACATGATCTTCAGTTAACACTGGAAAACGACAACATTGCTCAGGCAACTTCCTGTGGTACACAGTCTGGCTTTATCCCCTGCAGTAGCAGGTCATTGGTGGACAGCGTCAGCTGACCACCATCGTGCTACCATTTGGTATGGAGTCGTCAGGTGATGCAAACTGTCATGGCCATGTCCTTGACGGCAACCGTAGAAACCAGGCACGGAGCAGTCCCAGGCAGTTCACATGGCACTGGGTAGAATACTCAGCGTGTTACCCTCCACTGCACCTGACGTTTGACCTCACAGAAGATGAGGGGAAGCCGGTGCAAAGGTGAGTAATGTAGAGGGAGATCACGTAGATACGTTTCTCGGCGCTCACTGTAGGTACTAGTAGCAATTGATGTGAGTGCTGCAGATCCCTATGTTTAGATGCCCCAATCTAAACTAGTGTGATAAATGACCAATTGAACATAAATGTAAACACAATTTATGTTATAGTAGGGATCGCGCTCTCTTTAGTGAATGTTGTAGATGTTGTAGATTGGACCCCACTTGCAGAAACACTGTGAGTGAAATAATGCAGACTGGATATATAACAAGGGGGGTGTACAGAGTAATTTATTGATGTCACTCGCAGTATAGTGAGGACTAACTGTTTAAAATACATGCGTGTGGCAGCTAATAATCTGCGTGGTTTATGCAGGTGAACATATGCAGGTGGTGGGGAGAGATGGGGGAGGGGGAATGGACAGGCACTGGACAGATGGATCGTGCAGAGGACAGTCCAGTGACGTGACTAAGTGTGCAGGGGGAGGGTGTCCCGCACCCCACTGCACTGAGCAGCTGATGGTAGTTATGAGCTGTTAGTATCACAAAGTCAGGGTTGAAGTATAACAAGTCTAGATGACAGTCTTGGTGAGGCCTCACCTTATCTTCTTTCTTGGTCCGGGTCCTGGTATCTTCTTTTGGCAGTCTTCATCCACTCCTGCTATAGCCGTTGGTCAGACCATGTTCCAGCGTGCGCCTTCAGTGCGGCTGCTGGTTTGGTCTCCACAGTATGTCAGGTGCTGAATCCCGGCCGGACCCGCGATCTCGCGAGATCTCGTGGGCTGGAGGGGAAGAGCAGGCTCCAGACTACTGTGCGCTCAACTCTGCTGGGAGGAGACTTGGGCAAGCGGAGGGACATGTGATAGATGTGTGTGATGAGAAGCTCCTACGTGTGTCGGCTAACCTCTAGTTGTCACAACTCCCTGAGGAAGGCTAGAGGTTAGCCGACACACGTAGGAGCTTCTCATCACACACATCTATCACATGTCCCTCCGCTTGCCCAAGTCTCCTCCCAGCAGAGTCACGTCACTGGACTGTCCCCTGCATGATCCATCTGTCCAGTGCCTGTCCATTCCCCCTCCCCCCATCTCTCTCCACCACCTGCATATGTTCACCTGCATAAACCACGCAGATTATTAGCTGTCACATGCATGGATTTTAAACAGTTAGTCCTCACTATACTGCGAGTGACATCAATAAATTACTCTGTACACCCCCCTTGGTATATATCCAGTCTGCATTATTTCACTCACAGTGTTTCTGCAAGTGGGGTCCAATATACAACATCTACAACATTCACTAAAGAGAGCGTGATCCCTACTATAACATAAATTGTGTTTACATTTATGTTCAATTGGTCAAAGGTGAGTAATGGCCGAACCTAGGCCGCAACCTGACAATCTCTCTTCCGGACCGTATCTCCTCCAGTCAACAAGATACAGCAGATGTCCTTGATGCCAGCATGAGTTTAATATCTCCTCAATCTTGAACTCCACTCCACGAGACGTCTAAACTTGTGGGGCTTTGGGTAACTTGACATTGAAGCAATGGAGTATTAAGGTTTAAAGCAAAGAGACGTCAAAGGATTTTGGAATCTGTAGGTTGGGTGGAAGATGTAACTTACATGCCACAGGGTTAATGACCCATTCGATCCAAAAAAGTCTGATGTACTGTACCGGGGAGCAAATTTTATAGTAGGCACTTTAAATCTTAGATTCTTTGTAGACAGCCAGACATGATCTCCAGGAGAGAACTTAGGCACAGCAGAGCATTTTTTACCAGCTAATATTTTGTAATTATGTGAAGCTTTCTTTAAAAATTGATGAACTCGCTTCCAAATTTTTGAGAAGTGTTGGAGAGCCGCATTGGCAGCTGGTATTTCCACCACTGGTGAAGACTGGAATTCTGGAATGAGAGGATGTAATCCATAGATGGCAAAAAAAGGACTTTCTCCTGTAGCAGAATGATAGTGGAAGTTTTGGGCAAAAATGTTTTTAATTGTCTCTGAAAAGTCACAGATCCCCGAGGAGAGTCCAAGTGTGTCTGCGGTTGCCATGTGTGAGCCTGACCTTTCTAATACTGTACTTGAAGAGGATCCTTCTTCCACCATTTCTGTTCCCTCTGCAAATATGGGGATGAGCAGCATAAGTCAACATGCTGATGAAGAAATCAAGGCTGCTTCTGTGGAATAGCACCAGGAGAATGAGGAGGATATTTACGTAGTTGGTGATAACAACAAGGATGGTGAGGATGAGGATGTTGATGCTGAGGATGTTTGTGTAAACACTGTAAATCAGGCAACAGTTGTTGCCCATGGTGGGAAATATTACATTGTTGCCATTCCTGGGCAAAGAACCAAAAAAATCCACTTTTCATGTGTGGAATTATTTCCACCAAAATCCAGAAAACCTTTGCCAATCCATTTGTTACCATTGCCATGTAACAGTGAGTAGTGGTAAAGACCTTAACCATCTAGGAACCTCCTCCTTGTTACTTCACTTGCAGCACATTCATCAAATTGGAAAGTTTATTTCAAATTCTGAAACTTTGGGGACAAAAAAACGAACAACAATCAGTCCAGTGTCACCTAGCTGCTCCCTTCTATCTGGATCCAAGCACCTGCAATCTCCACCACCGACACCTGCATCATCATCAACATCCTCATTCATGATCGGAAGTAGACCTGCATCCAATTTCATAAGTATGACTGACTCCTCTCCTATCCGTAGTTCCTCAGAAGGATCCTTGAGTGCTACGCCTGTTGCTGCTGCTGGGGGTGGATCTTCATCTCAGAAAGGGACTACTAGTAGTAATTTAAAAAAACAATTGACTATTAAACAGTCCTTTGATAGAGGAAGTAAGTATAACAGCTGTCACACCAGTTTCACAGCGGATCACTGACGCTATGATGGCTGTGATAGTATTAGATGGTGAAATAATAGAAAATGAGGATGATAGTGTGGAGGAAGTGCAAAAGGAGGATGAGGGGAAAATTTGTGTCCTATCTGATGCTAATGTGGATGTTGATGATGAGGATGTTTTTTGTGTAAATCAGCCACCAGTGGCAGCGGTTCTTGCCATGATAAAAAGAAAGCCAGAAAAGCCACATCTTGGGTGTGGAATTATTTTAATCTAAATTCTGACAACAGTTGCGAAGGCATCTGTTCCATTTGTAAAGCCAAAGTTAGCAGAGGAAGCAGGGCCGGCTCCAGGGGTCGGATCACCCTGTACCGGCTCTTTACAGTGCGCCCCAACATCGCGCATATGGGGGTGTGACCTAATTACCATAGGCCACACAACCTATGTGATGTTATTTGGAGGCGTGTCCACATGACACGCCTCCAAATAACATCAGGCTGGGGGGAGCCACACTAGCTGGGATTCCCCCAGCCCTCTCCCGTCACTGAATGGATGCCGTGCGCATGCGCACAGCATCCATTCAGACTCTGGGGTCTGGCACTGCCACACAGCTGCGGCGGTGGGGGTCCCCAACCTCCCGATTTGACCACCCGTGGGCCACTTTGGCCCATGGGTGGAACAGCGGGACAGTACTGTCCCACTGAAATCGGGATGTTAGGGAGGGGTGCGCCCTCTATGGGTGGTGCCTTTGTTCGACCACTCTGGTCAAAGACCCCTAGAGCCGGCCTTGAGAGGAAGGGACGTTAACCATCTAGGCACCTCCTCCCTGTTACGTCATTTGCAGCGAGTTCATGCAATTTGTTTAACAAAATTATAATAATTTGTAAATGAATAACAAGCAGTCCAGTATCAGCTACCACTAGTTTAGACCAGCACATGCAATCTCCACCACCAACACCCTCATCATCAACCTCCTCCTTAATAATTGACGGTAGTCCTTCCAAAAAATTTTTTGTTGGGGCCCAAACAAACCAAGGAGTTCAGCCACGAAAGTGTCAGGTGTCAGTCCTAGTGGCTAAAGTGCTTGTTTTTTTAAACTGTGCATGTCCTTTTTAATATCCCACATAAGAGTGGGTCGGAGGGACAATTCTATGTTGCACCTCTTTTCTTTACATTTTCCACAATTTGGGGCACTGCCGACTGACATTAATATAGTTTATTAAATTGCCATCCTGTCTGCCATTGCTGTGTGGCAATGTTTCATAGATGTCCTATATTGCATTTGTGCCGCTGCTCTGTTGCCTACTTTAGCCAGCCAGCTCGCTGCAACCTTTGGCCTATATTGGTGAAAAATAGTAAAATCAATATTGTGAGCTGTGAGGTGGTTAAAAATACCTAGAAAATGCCTGAAAATTATTGTTATTATGGTTAATAATACTGTAGGAACAAAAACAGGCCCAAATTATGTGGTTTTAGCTGTTAATATAATTTTTGGGAAAAAATACAAATCCAAAAACAAAAAACAAAACACCAAGGAAAAAGATCCAAAACCAGGGGAGGTACAGATCCAAAACCAAAACACGGGGATCAACTAACATCTCTAGACAGAATCACATAATAAAGCCTAATAACTTGAATATTAAATCTGGGCAATGCCGGGTACTTCACCTAGTAGGAAATAAAGTCTTAAATGCTACAAAATTCGGGACAATTTCTGTACGCTTGGGGAACAATGGTAAAACAGGTGTCACAAACAGAAAATTTGTTATTTGTGCCTGAACTGTAGGAAGAAATCTGATTGCCATTAGTGTACTGGAGAAGAAGTCCAATTCGCAGTGGAGTGTTCTGTACAAAAAAAGAGGGACTGTAATTGCAACGGCAACCTGGTGCCAACAACTGTATATCCTTGACACTGAGGAATTGTGTGATGGCTGCTTCTGAATCCAACTATGGCCTACTGTAGGAGACTGGGTCACCTAAGGCACGACAATGTTCAGAAGATTATAAGTTTCAGATGTTCTTTAATCTCCCTGACATCTTGTCTTATGGAACTTAGATAGGAGGTTTGCTCCAACATGCTGGCCTGGACAGCCTCCGTGGCTGCTGCTTGCTTTAACACTGCCACCCTAAGCCCTTCCATGACTTCGGTAAGCGTGGCAGTGGCGGATGGGGTAGGCACAATTGATGAAGGTTGTGCTGTAACCCCATCCATCTGAAGGCTTGCAGCCATGTTAGTGCCTAAAAATGGGTGATAAAAAAACAAGTAATACAAAGTAAACTTAAAAAATTCAGATACAGAGCCAGGTACATGCAAATAATTACCAGACTCAGCATGTGGGTCATCTTGTGGAGGCTCCTGATGGTATACTTTGGCCTCCACCGCTAGCCTCCTATCTAAGGCCTCCAAAAGGCGATATTGGTTTTTGGTCAAAGCCAGGATGTCAGGGAGGGGACCCCCTGGCCCATTAAAGTGTTAGATCCGCAATTTCAGCTTCGACTTGAGTCAACTGCAAAGGTCACTCCACCTTTTGAAAAAGTTCAGAACAATTATTTGTTAGGCCAAAGTTTTTTGAAGGAGTGAGGCCATTTTACAATCATTTTTCAGTTTTACTACTTCTTTGTTTGTTTAACTAGAGAAAAACTTTTATCATTTTGTACAGTAACCAAAAAATTCAAAATTAAGCAATAAACTTACTTATTTCTCAGAAAAGTGGTCTCCAAATGAGTGGAGTGCTTCCGATTGATGATCTTTGTAAATTTCACCCAGATTTTTTTGCGATCATCCAAAGGAATATTATGCCCAAATAGTGAATCTGGTTAGTGCCAACTGGATTAATGTATCTGAAACCCGACAAGGTTTAACTTGACCTTGTATCATTCCATGTCATGGGCCAGCCACATTTTGAGGTGAAGTGTTTGTAGGTGCTGGAGGATAATAAGGTGTGGGATCAGGCACACTTTTTTCAGTCTCATCTGGAAGTGTATCCACTACTTCAATTTCTAAAGCAATTCCTAAACCAAATTCGTCCAGAAATTCATATATATCAAGCATGCAGTCCTCATTGGCCTCCTCTGAATCCGTGACTGCAAATGTTTTAAAATCAGGCATTGCTATTTATAGCAATCTGCGTACGTACCTGCTACTGTGCTCCACTCCCACGCAGTGCACTACGCAATGCACAAGCAACTAACACACCCTTTAAAAGCGCCCCTCAGAATTCCAAACACTTTCCCCAGGAGCTGTGTAGTGTTGGGAGTGCCCTAAAGGCTGCACAGACATATCCTATCTGTGGAATGAGGTGAGTCACATGATGTCTGATAGGTGTTGTGTTGTTAAAGATGAATTAAATCAACAAATCTCCTGTGTTTATCCACCATTTTTGAATGGACAACCAATCAGACTGCACCATAGTTTATATAAAGTTTGCACATTTTAATATTTGTCATGGCCATCATGAAATCCTCCAGCTTTCGCAGGCGGGAGCTCCGCATATTGACCCAAATAATGGACCGTCGCCTGGGACCCGTAGGCCCGCATGTGCCTAACCACATAAAGATGCGGGCTTACGCGGAGGTCCAATTGAGGCTGCGGCGCCTTGGATTCCGCCAGATGGTGGTCCAATTGGAGCGTCATTGGTTGGATCTCCGTAGGCAGACCCCGGCCCTCCTGGAGGAAATGCGTGCGGACAACTGCCAAAGTAAGTAATGTGTATATGCATTGCGTCATGTATGCTATGTGTATGCCTTTCTGCGTGTGTATGTGTGTGTGTGTTTTTGCTTTATTTTCTGCTATTGAAAGGCTTTTCTTAAGCCACATTTTAAGGTGTGCCTATTTCTTAAAACACCCAAAATGGCTGCCAACAAGTTGTAAACTATAATTTAAATACTGTTTTTTTAAAATAAGCCCAACTGTTGTAGTCATTAGGTGTGTGTGTGTGTGTGTGTGTGTGTGTGTGTGTGTGTGTGTGTGTGTGTGTGTGTGTGTGAGAGAGTTTGTGTGTGTGAGTGTTATTTTGTTTAAAACCACATGGTTTATGACATATGTGTTTAAATGCAGAAGATGTGTGACAATTTGAGTGTCAGGCTACATTTTATGATGTGTCTATGGATTCCTGTCACATTGGTGACACAGGTGCCTTTATGTATTCCCTTTTTTTGAAAAAAAAAACTTTAAAAAAAAATGCCTTTGCTCTGCTAAAACAGGGAGATCTGGATAAGTATTTTTTGGACATTGTCATTTTTTTAAACAAATTTCAACATTCATAGGATTACATCAAAGAAGACAAAGGAGGAGGCAAGCTCAGACTCCACTAAGCCCAGAAGATGGATCCCCCACCCACTCCTCCCCACCCATCCCATAAGAAGGATCCCCCACCCACTCCTCCCCACCCATCCCAGAAGAAGGATCCCCCAACCACTCCTCCCCACCCATCCCAGAAGATGGATCCCCCACCCACTCAGCGGGAAGTGGGAATTCTGCTGCATCAGCCCAAGAATTGCTGTTCCAAGGACCTGAAGGTACATATGTTACAGATGTCATTATGCAATGTATATGTAATGTAGGAACCTGAAAATAATGCAATGTGGCAAAGAGATATACAACAATTATTCAGGCCTATTGTGGGTGGTTGTTATTAAAAACTGTTTGCCATTATTAACAAATACTTAATAATTCTTAAACAATTTCCTTTACATTTCAGTTGCAGAAGAGGAGCCACTGCGGGACGTACTCAGGAGGGAGGTGGCCGGCATTGGTGAATGTGTCCTCCTCATTTATGAGGCCATTAGGAGGATACATAATGACCTATAATTTTTTTTTACCCTCCAAATATTTTAAAAATTTAAATATTTGAACCCGACAAATGAGTGTTGTTTTGTTTAAATGGCAAAAAATGCATAGAAACAAAACGTAAGAAAGTTGAACTATAGGAATCAATGTTTGGGTAGACATGTACATTTTTAAGGTGTTAGAAAAATGTAAAAAAAAAAAAACCAAAATAAAAAAAATAATATATAATATATAATATATATATATATATTTGTAAATTTTAATTTAAAAAAAAAAAATGCAGATATTATAAAGATACACAGCTAAGATATATGTATATACATATATGTTTACTTACAAATTAAGATATATTTTACTGAAAATATATCTACTGTAGATCGATCTCTCTATATATTTCTAGGTAATTACCCTTGAAGAAGTCTGGGAGACAGACGAAACGCATTGGGGAGCTCCATACCTGCTTTACATGAACCTACCTGAATAAGATCTATCTGTTTAAAAGATAAGCATCTGGCACTTTCTATCACTCATTGAATTTCATACATATTTTAATATTTATTCTATGTATTATGTTGATTATGAAATAATATTTTAAAATATCCTGCTATTTTTATGTGTTTATTTATAACTCTCTTTGTATATTGCTATGTATTTTTTATTTCATTAAATGTTGTTTTTTATATTTCTGTTCCTTTTAACTGGTCATAATATTGGTTATTTAAGCTTGTTATATAGAGATATATACGAGAATTTACATTTATCCCAGAGGTCTTATCGTCTAGCACAGTTTTAAGCATTTTTGCACTGGCACTTTATTAACATAAGCTTTTAGCTTTATTACTTTCCTTGTTTGGGAATTAATTTATCACTATTGTCTAAAATCCTTCTTTCATTCACTAAGGACACTATTTATTTATTCACTCACATATTTATTTATATATCAATTTATGTACTGTACCTGAGCACGATTGTCGCCTTGCACCAAGTCAACTTTAAATTTAATATACTGTATATAGATATATCGATATCTATATATATTGCGAACAACAATATTTATTTTGTGTCAGAAAGTTGGGGGAAGTCCAATTTGCTTATTACAGCCTATGTAAATTCAATGATGAAAACAAACCAACAAAAAAAAAAAACAAGGGTGCGAATAACGCTGATTGCAGTCACATTGAAACCAAGTAAAAGGTCCATCAAAAGGGCAGATGAGAAAACAAGACTCTGCCAAGATATCACGATGGTCACGTAGGTTGACGGCTGCGTCCGAAAGATTACTGCGACTGTAGTCCTTGCTCGCCCTGTTACGTGGTCCGGGAGGTGTGCTTTCATTGTGGAGGGTGTTTACCCGTTCACTCTGTGCGTTGCGAGCGAGTGCTCGCTTTGCATTTACTCACTCACTTCTCATGCGAGCGATCGCGCCCTAGCGAGAGACTGTAAATGAGGTCCTCTGTCCGTGGGGTCTGCGTTTTTGGTTTTACCAAGACTGTGGATGCCTACGGGGTGGGTGAGTATGGATTATTATTGTATCGATCTTGGATTTTCCTGACAAGGGGACAGACCAGCACTAGGGAAAAGGTAAGTATGTAGTGTGAGTGATTCAGTGAATGTTTGTGTAATAAAAGATTAAAACCTACAGTGTGTGTATAATATAATTTCTTTTACAGGTGGTATAGTGGCACCAGTGGGTCCTTAATTCCCCACATGCTGGTAATTGTAGTTCCACAAGTCCCGGCATTTGGGGGAGGCTTGCTGGGCCACTACCCTCCTATAAAAGACAATATAATTTGACAAACATTATTAACCCCATCAACTCCGTACCCACCAGTTTTGCGGAAGATAGCCCTAGGCATCAGCCCAGGCCTGGGGCACCCAGGAGAGTGGAGACCCCTTTGTTGGGGCATCCCCACCTCCTCTGGGATGTCTGGCTTGGGCTGACTAGTGTGGTGATAAGGGGTGGTTTTCTCCTTTACCCTTGCTTTGTTCTGTTTACTTGTACATATAGGCAATTGCCGGTTTTAACTTCATGTATCTGAAGCAAATATTATATTTCTTATCATCTAACTAACAGGTTATTTAATATATATGAACTCGCAAAGTGTTAACCAGAATTATATACCTTTGGATCATTAGGATAATTTCATTTGAATAAGGACATTGCACATCAGATGTGGTAAGGTAAAGTGTATTTATATAATCAAACAAATTCTCATCAAACAGTATTAATCAAATACAATCAGTGATGAGTGAGAAAAAGCGAGCGAGAGAGAGATGATTGTAAGAAAGCATGGTGAGAGTTATGTATGCTGTGCTTTGATTATGCATGTTTATAGGGGATAAGAATTATTCTTGCAATATGCAGATACTATACCTATTAGTGAGATGTGGAGCTCATCGCACCTAAAATAACACTTAAGGGTGTGTATGTGTGGGAGTGTGTGTATACAAATATGCAGAGAAATGTGAGGGGGATGGAAGACCGCATGGATCCTATTGGTTACAGGCCTCATGTTGGCAGCCATTTTGACTGCAAACTCCATTTTGAGACACATGGAATCCCTATGTTCAAACCACATGTGGCAGCCATACTTAACTATGACCACAATGTTAGTAATTTACAACCTCCATTGAACCAAGAACATGTTTCAAGGCCTTATCACAAAAGGGAACAACACATGGCAGTCACCATCTTCCTTTAACAAACTACAATCACCAGCTGACATCAAACTGAAATATATCTTCTACAGACTGCAATATTTCAACCAGTTTCCATCTCTAATTCTAACCACACCATATTACAGCTAAACCACAAGAATATAACACATCTCTATGCATCCCAGGCCATGCTACTGTTTGAACCACATGATGAACCATATTAACAAACTGTAGCCTATATTAAGCACATGGGAAGAAAGAGGGGAGAAAGAGGATAACTATATCATCTACCATCAACAATAAATATATCACAGCCAGACATACATATAATAGACCAAATTCCACTATAAATCACTTTACTGTATGCTGCCCACAAAACGCCACAACAAATACTATAGAATCTACTGCATGTTAACAGACTTATGAATTCCTTTACCAAATCACTAAATACTTGCTACATTATTAATCTACCACATGTTAATATAAACTTGCTACAGACTTACACTACTTGTACAGACATTACATTAACTATCCAAAAGTATAAACTTGCTACAGACTTACACTACTTGTACAGACATTATTACACAATATCATTAACCATGCCATTTAAGCCATAATACACATATTTCCTATGCTATGCCATTAATCCATTTGTATGCTTCTATATAGCTTTCTCCTGGCGTTTGAAGCTGCATCCTTGCAGCCTCCTGAGAGGATGCCTGCCCTTCTCTGTGTTCCTCTGCAAGTGACTGTGGGGTCTATGTACTAAGCAGTGATAAGAGACAGAGTGAAAAGTGATAGGTCAGTGATAAGGTGTCAGCCAATCAGCTCCCAACTGCCATCTCACAGGCTGTGTTTGAAAAATGACAGTTGGGAGCTGATTGCCTGGCACCTTATCACAGACTTATCACTTTTCACTCTGTCTCATCACTGCTTAGTACATAGACCCCTGTGTCTTTTTCCAAGTGTGTGAATCCAACCTCTTTGCTCTTACCTGATAGGTGTGGTTTCAAGAGGAAATAGACTCTTGTCGGGTCTTGCCTATAAAAGGGCATTTCAACTTGTCTGCAAGAGGACACTTTTGGTCAGTTGAAACTAGTGGTATTACAACAAAAGGTCAGAGCCATATGTGTTGAGGCCATGTGTGAGCTGGCTAAATGTATTCAAATGCTAATGTGAACTGATAGAGCCTGTTCTGGGCTCTGGGACAAGCAAGTCACACCACCATGTAACCACAGCTGTATATTTAATAATTAATTCATATTATCTATATTGATTGATTAATATTCTACAAATGGTTATATTAATATATACACTCTAACATGTGGGGTGAAAATGCCTTGGCTGAGGGACCCCATATAGCATGTCCCCTGGCTGCGGCATTACATCCTACAGTATCTAATGGAGACCGGTGCTGGTTGTAAATATATACGGGGAACCCCATGACATTTGTTTTCCTATATATTTACATTAAGGCTGGGGCAAAGAGCCCAGTGCTGGTTTATTAAATACAAGGGACCTCTATGTGTTTTGACCCCATATTTTTTTAACCAGCGCCAGCTAAAAGAGTCCGGTGTTGGTTATGCTGTGGGGTGGCACCATGTCATTTTGTTTTTTCATTTTAACCATTTATTTGCTAGACAACATACAAACAAGCAGTCTGCATGTATCTCACTGATATGTGCAGGCTGCATATTCAGGTGTATTTGGCTACAAGGAACACAGGGAACATGTGTAGGAAACAGGATCACATGCACTATTGAAAAACACAATTCAGCAAAACACTGTTCTTTGCAATTTTGAGTGTTTCCGCTGACAAAAGTCTCCCATGTACCTGCGATGCTGTGCGTGTTTAAACTCAGGCAATCTAGCACCAGACACAATTAGTAAATTTACCCCTGAGACTTCAGATACAAGTGATCAACCACAGAGCAGGAGCTCTATGAGGAGCAACAAAGGAAAGGCACAGCAAGGAATTTGCAAACTTTGTCTGCTGTAAACTTCAAACCCTCCAAGAAACAAAGGCATCTGGGTAGAGTTGAAATCAGTCTTAGATAAAGAACTTACAGCTTTAAATCACAGTGACACATGTCCACTATGGACAGGGTGAGTGACTGTAACACGGTCAAAAACAAGCAGGTTTTCTGCAAGAAACTCAACACCGATGGGAGACATGCTTGCCTCAAAGCCCGTATGGTTGCCAAGGGTTACACTCTGAAATCTAACATTGACTACAGGGAGATCATCTCAACATTACATATGTTCACTGCTATAATTACTGTGTATGATTGCTTTGTACCAACTAGACTCAGCCTCCCTGAAAAAGTGGAAGAAAATTACATGGAACCACACAGACTAATTACTGTTGATGATCTATTGCTTGCAGGTCAAGAAAGTCAGATAGTCAATGTCAAGTTGTTGTTAAGTGAAAAGTTCAGACTGAAAAACCTTGGGCCGGTGCACCAACTGCTGGATTCTGAGAATCATACAAAATCTGATTTCTGGTTATAGACCAACATGGCTACATTAAGGCAATGCTTGGCAAGTTTGGAATGACAGATGCCCACCAGTCAGCACACCAATTGACAATAGCGTGAAAATCTCAAAAGCTATGTGTCCAATAACAGAGGCAGAAATAGAGGAAATGAGGAAAGTTCCCTACCAAGTTGCCATTGAAATTTTAATGTACACAAGTGTCGGCAAATGACCAGACATCACCCATGCTGTCATCAGTGCAGCAAATATGCAATCAACCCTGAAAAAGAACAGTGTTAAACGCATTCTCAGATACTTAAAAAGTACAAGCTCCTTAAAGTTAAAATTCATGAAAACTGGAAATTTGGAGCCAAGCATTCTGTGATGCCGATTGGGGATCAGATGAAGACGACAGGCAATCCTGCACCAAGGGCGAGATGCAATAGGGTCCGATTTTGGAAAAAGTGCAAGTTTAGCGCTAAGATGCCAATTCATATGTTTTAGAACTCACACAGTACAAACTCACATCCAGATGTTTTTCCCATTTTGTATATGCAACTTGCTCAGTATAATAGGGTGCAAGTTCTAAACTCACACATAAAACATTACCAAGAACTAAAAAAAATAGACCTGATTCAGAAGGTGAGTTGAATGTGGCAATATATATATTTTTTAAAAGTCGTGTACCCCCCACAAGCATAACCAGCCCCAGGCTCGGTAGAAAAATACACTGGTGAAAAATAGCAGTAAAGTGTTACAGATTGTCAGGTGTATGAAGGCAGATACTCAGTATTAAAGAGTGTTACAAAAATGTGTGAAAAATTATATGGATAAAAATATATAATCCCCGACCAGGACCCCAACCACTCCATTAGTCATCCCAGACCAATTGCCATCCCATGTGAAGTTTTCCTCCAGTAGAAGGCCCAGAACAGGCTTTCCAGGTCAAAGTTCTACCTATCATCCATTGGTCAATGTTCCGCCCAACATGTTTGTTTGTCCAGTTAGGCATTCGGACACACCTGCACTGATTGGGATGAAACTAAGGCAAGGTGGTTCAATTGGATCCTGGCCAGGTTTTAGGTGGGTTAGCGTCCCGGTCGAACCTTCTGTTGGTGTATGCTTGGCAGAACTTTGACCAGGGGAGCCTGTTCTGGGCCTTCCACTGGATGGATTTGAATGAAAACTTTACAGAAGGTTGGCAAATGGTCTGGGATGTCTAATGCAGGGCTGGGATTCCAGTCAGACATCACAGCAGAGTGCAACAGGCAGAACTTTGACCCAGGGAGCCTGTGCACACCTGGGGAGCCTGTTCTGAGCTTTTCACTGGATGGATTTGGACAAAAAACTTCAGTGGTAACATTGGATCTCAGAAGACATACTAGGGGTTCAAGGTCCTGGTTGGACCTCCTTTTGGTGTAGCTGGGCAGAACTTTGACCCAGGGAGCCTGTTCTGGGCCTACCACTGGATGGATTTGGAACGACATCACATAATAAAACTTAATAATTTGAAGATTTAGACTTGGGCAGCTAGTATAGAAATATATATACAGTATATAGAAATGACAAACTATCTGCATAAACACATTTGTCTAAAACAAATACCCCCTCAAATTTAGATCATCTGCAGAAATGCACAAAACCCAAAAAATTGGATAACAGTATACAGTAACATATCAATCTTTTATATAAAATGTCCAGTGTTTTATCTTTGATTGAGGTTATGCAGAACAGCAAATAATGTGTAAACCACTTTGGCAGATGCAGAATGATCGTTTCTCTAGAGCCATTAGACAAGAGACCAATCTATGAACTGTTCTCATGATGAAACAAGATTTTTATGTTGAACACTATTATTACAAAACCTAAAATTACTACATTGCCAAGTAGCGTTTTCAGATTCTTCCATTTCCTTCAAGCATCTAATATATTTACTTTCCACTTTTCTATGACCAGTCCGTTAAATGAAATTGGGCGTGAACAAAGCTGTACCTGTTTACATTATGATGTTATGTACGAACAAAGCAGCAAACAGCTGTAATTTTATTTCAATTCTTTTTTTTAGAGAAGTTTTGAGATAAATATGTCATCTCTTAAATGAACAAGAAATGTAAATGTGTATAATAGTTTAATGATTGTAGTCTGAATTCATGGTAAATTCATTTAAATGGGTAACATAACTTAAATTCTAATTCTTTCTGCAAAAAGTTTATTTGTACTTTGATGGTAGCTCTCTTGCACGTACACTATAATGTGTTTTGAGGTCTATGGTGGTTAGTACAGTATGCAGAAAGAGAAACATGACATTTCAGCGAGATCCGGTCACTATCCCGACAGTCGGGATGCCGGAGCTTAGAATGCCGACAACGGAATCAAGACATCCGTACCCCCGGCATCCCGACGGCAAGTACTGCGGTTAGGGGGAGGGTTAGGGCTGGAGGTTAGGGTTAGGCACTAGGAGGAGGGTCAGGGTCAGGCACTAAGAGTGGAGGGTTAGGTTTAGGGTGTGGGGAGGTTAGGTTTAGGCACTAGGAGGGGAGGTTAGGTTCAGGCACCGGGTAGGGAGAGTTAGGGGGTTAAGGTAGGTAGAGGGGGAGGGTTATGATACTGACCGACAAGCAGAGGCAAAGATATATTTGCACTGCAAAAATGGGGCGTACCAACATGACACGCCCCCCATTTCTCGTCACTCTGGGAACATTCCTTTCAATTCTATATGCATAGGTACAGGCCACTCGGCTTGAGTCATTTCTTACCTATATGGTAGTTTCTGACAATATGGAATCTCTGAAGAAATGTATTGTACCTGGGAAAAAGGCATCTTCAGTCGGTATTCACTATTCATGTAGGTCACATCATCCAGAAGATGCCTGTTTGTGTAGGAATATTAATAAGGTCATCATCACACAACAGCGGTTCAACCAGTCTCGTGCCCTCTGTGTAACTTCCTCCTTCCATGTCGTCTCTCAGCTACACCATCACCACCCCACTGCATCATCTCTCAGCACGCCATCACTCCCCCCATGTCATCTCTCAGCACACCATCACCTCTCCCCCTGCATCATATCTCAGCACATCACCTCCCTCCTATGTCATCTCTCAGAACACCATCACTTCCTCCCTGCATCGTCTTTCAGCACACCATCGCTTCCCCCCTGCATCATGTCTCAGTCACACCATTATCCCCCGTGTTGTATCTCAGCACACTATCATCTCCCCCCATGTCATCTCTCTGCACAGCACTCCATCGCCTTCCCCCCCTCACTGTCTCTCAGTCATACCATCAGGACATGTGAATGAGGGGCTGAAAAGCTCCATATTGGATATTCTCTCTCTCCCTCTCTCTCTCTCTCTATATATATATATATATAGAGAGAGAGAGAGCTAGGGGTGACAGGGCTGACCTGGACAGGGTACCGCTCTGGACAGACAAAAGTATATACAAGTGCTTAGTAATTTAGCTCTTTAACCCCCCCCAATACACACCTGCATTGAGAGGAGAGAGCGCCGCGTAAGGAAGAATCACTCTTCACCTGGCACAGGCGGCAACTTCAACCCATGCAGCAGCTGTCAGGTCAGAAATCAGGATACAGAATGAGAAGACTGCCTGGGAGGGGCTGTGCTCTTCTGCTGCAGATCTCCCATCCAACACCAGCAGGCACACTTGCCTGCTCGTTAAACTCAGTCAGGATGCAATGGTGGCAGGGGGGAGGGCGGGTGGTACTGGTACGATTGCCTTGGCCAGCGTCGCCCCCCTCTGCTGGGCCTGCCATGGAACCTCCTAGTTACGCCACTGCTGACAAGTGTTGGTATCCTAACCCTGTTGGGATGCCAGCATTGGGATTCTGACCGCTGAGATCCCGAGCACTGGCATCCCACACCCAACTGATTTCAGCTACAGAATGGTTAAAAAGTTTATATTCTTACCATGCCTTCATATGGTCAGAGGGCCTGATTCTGAGTTGCACACAATACACATGCAATGTAGATGTTCAAGTAATTGAGCAATTATTTGCAACTGTGCATGACCGAAAAATTCTGAAAACCCCTACAACACATGTGTTTCTGTACACAGCCTGTTTGTGATCAGGACAGATGGTATCAGAGAGATGGCAGAAAAGTGATAGGTGTTTCTGGGTGGCAACTGGATGGTGCCTAGAAGTGATCGCAAAAAAAGTCTGTCTTATGAGGCTGTTATGGAAGTATTGTAGGCATTTCAATGCAGGCAGCTGCATTCACAGACGCACATCCACAAGCATAGGAGGCATGATCAGACATTGATACTGCACCTGCCAAAGAGCTGGAGCAATTTTTGATGATGTAAATGATGGTAGCATATAAGGACGCACTGGTGCTAAAAATGATTTTACAGTACTTTCACATTAGGCTGCACAGACGTACACAAGGAAAGGAATTTGTATCAGCAAAAGTTGCAGACGAGAGACCTCCAAGAAACTGCTGTGTGCACTTTTGTGTGCGACTCAGAATCGGGTCCAAAAGGTGTTGTAGCCATGCTTCTTTGTATTTCAGATCCATGAATCAGGGCAGGGGTATGACCACATTATGATGGGGGCATGGTTGCATCATGATGTGGCTGTGGTCACACACATGCTATGCGGTGCAGGGATGGTAATAGGTAGGGTGCTATCAAATTGTTGGGCCATTGCAACATGTCTTGCGTTGACATCTTGCTATTGCCTGTTAACCATTCAATGACATCCCTCACAACTCTCCCTCTGCAGGGCAGACTGTAAGATAGTGCCCTAATTTTGCAACAGTTGGGAGATTTGCACAGTTATTCCTGCTCCTCAGCATGAAGTCTCACACTTAGAGAAAGTCGACTTTGTACTTTTAGTTGGCTGTAGTTCAGTTAAAGCATGGTTAAACAAATCACAATTACAATATCTGAATGCAGTACCAGCTGATTTTTCTACTAGTTCATGCAGGACCAGCCCTGATCAAATTGGTGCACTAGGCAAGACTTTATCTGGTGGCTCCCTCCCAACATGCCTACAGGCTTATGGCCCAACTGCATGCCACCGGCCTAATGCCTAACACCATGGTGGTCTAGGGTGGTAATAAAGAAAGGATGTCCCTCTGGGACTTTACCTGCTGTGTTGAACTTGGTGGGCACAGAGGGATACCTTCCCTTTAGGGGTCAAAGCTGCTCCTCAGCTTGCCTACGGCTGGATCGTCTCTTGACTCATGACAGACTTTACCTGAACAGCAAGGGTGCCAGTATAAGCTCTGTTGCAAGAAGACTGTTATTTTTCACCACAATCCTTAGAGGCCGACATTATCATAATTCATAAGGTAGTAATTAATACAGACATTAAGTTGTTTGCAAAACTGATAGCCAATTGGCTTAAGATTTTGCTTTCCACTTATATACATTCATGCAGAGTGGAGTTTGTCCGTGTGAAGAATGCTCGGGATAATACCATCAAAGTTAATGACCTTATCCACCTGGCCTCTGGTAAGCCTATTCCAGTATTGATGCTTTCGTCCGATGCCGAGAAGGCTTTTGACAGGATTGACTGGATGTTTATGCAGAAAGTCCTGTAGGACTTGGTTCGAGCATGCCTCCATAGAATTATAGCGCTCTACCATCTCCCGGAATAAGAGTGATGGCGCTCTCTTAGACTCAGTAAAAATTAGCAATGGCACTAGACAAAATTGCCCCCTCTCCCCCCTAATCTTTATCCTTATGCTATTCACTCTAACCCTGATGTGACAGACCTTAATGTTGGGGCGTGGATGGAAATTAGCATGATCTTCTGCCAATTCTTTCAAATCCTGTAGTCTCTTGACTTTTTCTTGGCTGTGTCATAAAAATTTATATTCTAGAGGTCTGTATCTACTGCAGACACTCCCTATTCATATTTCTAAACAGTGGTTCTGGGAGTTGCATTATCTGGTGAGAGACTTTGGCATTCTCTCTTGTGACCAAGCTTCAGGTGAAATGCGCGTCAAGCAAGGCATTCCGACCGTGGCTGGATCAGATGACTCTGACATCCGCTCTCAGCATACACGCTGACTCACGAGGAGTAATGGAGGGGATTTCCCTGTAGGGACAGCTGGTACAGATACAGGTACCTCGGGATAGATTAGTTGACTGTGACACTTGCCCTTGACAGCAAGGCAGCGTCACCACTCTACCCCAGACAGTTAAGGGTTCCCCTGCAGGGATAGTTGATACAGACATTCCCGTATCATACAGCTGATTGTGGCGCTTACTCTCAGCCTTACAAGGACGGATCACAGAGAGTCAGCAACGCTTACCTATCCAGCCGCACAGATTTAGTGCCCCCACAGCTTCAGATATATTTCATTTGAGTATACAGATTATCAATAGTGTTCATAAGAAGCTATAGTGTGGGATATATTTGGTTTGACCAGATATATTATCGACATTATCATTAATTGTTCATTACTGGGATGTTTTTTATGGATAACACGATTACAAACACATTACTATATCTTTATCTCTTATGTCAAGTCTGACTGATTTGGGTGCATTTTGTCTTTGCAATGCTTCTTGCAACAAAGATAACCTAACACCCCGGAAATCCTTAACAGTCTTGATACTTTTCTGTTGTTTCATGAGGAACTAGTCTTTCTCACTCTCTCATCACTCATTTTTATGAGTGACAGCAGAAGTGGATAGACACTTATGTGACTCACTTTATTCTATTAATCTCATTACTCCACATGGATTTATATCACTCTATCTTTGTAGTGATAAAAATGGTATATGTGTAACTGCAGAGAGTTTATATTATACACAATTCATTCATATACTTTTTGACTAAAATATTGGACATACAAAGTAAATATTCTTGGGATTGATTAGAATTTAATTGATTACCTGCTTGTATTTATTTACCATCTAAGGAAAGGATAAATATTTTAAATATCAAGCATTCAGCTCATACTATAACCCTTATAGTTTCCTTATTCAAAGGTTATAAAAATATTGGTGACAATGATTCCGTGATTGCTCACACGAGCTAGATGTATATCATAATTACACACTAATATTGCAGGTGAATAGCGTTGGTTGAACTAGCTCAATTTGCTGTTCAACTATACCTCCCAGATGTTATTTGTTATATATGATTGATGGAATTAGGGTACATACCCATATTACAACAAATGTGTATGTTTGCATATATGTATGTATGTGTATATATATGTATAATAGTTGTGTTTTCTATATTTTGTTTCACCTTGTTATTTTGGTAATAATTATTATGATTATATGTTGATAATGGCAATTCTCTGCATATGTGTTGGATCCTGGAGATGATTATTGATTGATTATTGTACTACTTAAACATTGTGGAAGATATAATTTTCGTATGATCTGAAAATTCTTACACCTTTTGTTTATGTCTGACATATGTAAATCTTATCATTTTTTGTGCAGGATCATACTAATCACATATTTTCTTCCCACTTAATTTGAATGAACAATTTTATAACTTAATATACTCAGCTAGTGTTTGTGATTTAGAGATACCTATTTCTCATTTATTTCATTAGGATATTTTATATTTTCTCTTAGGAATTTTTATGTGATCATATTCGCCGTATTTTCGAGAAACAACTAATTTTTTGTATTTATTTCTCATATACTTTACGAGTATACTAATAAAATGTAATATTTTAATTTAATCATCATTTCATATTATTTTGATACATAGAATAATTTTGATTTAAGAGTGCCCCACAAAGGAGTCTTCTTTACTTGCCTTACAAGATATTTTTGTGAATACTTTGACCTTTTTGACTCCAGGGTGCACCACCAACCCATATTTGAATCCAAAATAGATGTTTTGAATCAACATGATTATATTATTGTTGTTTTTTTTCTATATTTGATAATTGACAGACATTCCTGTGCAGAATCCTTTTTCCACATTCCCCCTTCCCATTTGTAATTTTGCATTAGTATATGCTGTGCCTATACAGCTTCTGATTCTTTGCACGGATTAATTTCATAATATATTTTGATAATACATACAAATTATTTACAATTTAGATACTCCACATTGTCTATTTATTCTTTGCCTCTATTGTCTATAAACTCTTATAGACAATTATGACAAGTTTCAGCCTTAAGAATGAACTAACATACAAAAGGAAAACTGATAATTTGGATAGCATTTTTCCTAATACCTCAACAGAATTGGACTTAGATCCCACATGGGAAGATTACTTTTTTAAGTTGAAACAAATACAACAAAAACAGATAAGAGCTAATTGGAATCTAATTAGCCTGGAAAATTATATCAAACAAAAGGTTGTACCTAGGGGTCTCAGACCAAAGGTATGTCCCACTTTTGATTTATTTTCAGAGAGTTTAAAGAATGATTGGGAAGCCAGTCTACTTAAGTGCTCACATGAACTGATGATGATCCTAGTCCAACATTACAATTTAGTTCTTGAGGAAATTGAGAGAGATATTACAATGATTGGCAAAAAATTGGAAATTTGGGAACAAAACAGTAGTTTCCAGAGGACCTTTGAGAAAAATAAAAAAGAATTGGAAATTTATGAAAACGATATCATTGAAAGAAAAAAAGGGAAATTTTCCAGGGATAAAAAAGATTTCCTTTCTGGAAACGTTCTTATATGGACCAAAAGATCCAGGGACAACACTACGTCTAAGTACAAAAACACCTACAGCTCATCAGAAACTGAATTTTCTGACACTGAAGGCAACATAGAAGGACAATTCCAGAATAGATAATTTCTGGGTGGTAACATTTCAGAACCATTTTCCTCCAATACTTCTTTTTTAGGAGAAAGAAGGGGCCCACAAAGAGGAAAATCAGGCGGGGGAAGAAAAGGAAGGAACAGGAGATGGGAATCTCCTTCACCAGCTCGTTACCAGACACGCACTTATCACAAGCAACAATGAAGACCATTTCTCCTCTTAAAATCATTAATCTTTCTCAACACAATCTGACTAAAAATCAAATATCAGTCTTGGAGAAGGGATTATCCTCTTCTCCTACGAGTAATTTTAACAGATTTCAGTGGGAGACCAACTTGCAAATATTTGGACGTAAGTTATTACTTACCAAATTCTATGCTAATAAAGAAAATCTGAATATGGATGATATTAACACTACACATTCCTCGAACCAGGGTGGTAGCTCTGAAGTATGGACATCACAAGAACAAGAGGCACTTATGATATTGAGGCTAAAAAGGAATTGTTCCGATGAGACAACCTTTAAAACCCTAAGTGAAGATTTGACTAAACGTCTTAGAGAACGAGGTTACAGCAATCGTGTGATTAAAAAGCCCGCAAATCGATCTCTCAGACTAAGAGAGAATCCTTAGTATTTAAGGATAATAACACCAAGATAAACAATAAAAAATCTGATGAAATTCGATTTGTGGGTAACTTCTGCCATAATTGGAAAGAAGTTAAAGAAAAGATACAGAAACACTGGCATATTCTGCGCTCAGATCCAGACCTCTCCTCCAGACTCAATAACACCGTGGCACTAAGCTGGAGAAGATCGACTAATCTTAGAGATCTATTAGTAAGAAGTCATTATACTAAACATCCCCCTAAAAAAACGATCACAAGTGGTACTTATCCCTGTGATTCATGTAAGATCTGTAACCACATACTAACTATTCAAAAAATACAGGACAAATTTGGTAATGCAATTTATCTTAAAGACTACATTAATTGTAGAAGCAAAAATGTAGTTTACTGTATCATGTGTCCATGTAACTTGAAGTATGTAGGGATCACTACTCGCATGCTAAAACAAAGGATAATGGAACACATGGGTACAATAAGAAATGCGCAATCGGACATCTCTAAAATGAGACAACTTACGACGGTAGCTCGACACTTGATAATTATTCATTTAAAGAAATGAAAATATTTGGTCTGGAGACGGTCAATCTCGGGATTAGGGGTGGAGATGCCATGAAAGAACTCCTTAGGAAAGAGAGCAATTGGACTTTTAGATTAAATAGCTTAGCCCCGATGGGGATGAATGAACACATAAATTTTAGTGTTTTCTTGTAATCTGTCATCTTTCAGGAGGTTATACTTTGCATTCATATTTTGATATTTTTCCAGGACCAATTTTTATGTTTATTATCATTGACACCCCTTCTATATCACACCCACATATTCTATTTTTACACATTGTTAACAGTTTTTTACATATATTTAATCATTACCATTCCATACACATTAATCATGACACATATATGTGGTATGATCTTATTGGTTGTACCACTATTTTTATAATCAGTTCATCTTGTTCCCACTGATATACTTTTTATCATACTCGTGCCACTAGAATTCTCTGTGCTAGATGTTTATTTACATATCTATACATCTACATATTTTTTTATATTATTTTTTCTTGTGTTTTATTTTTTGTTTCTTTTCTCATTTTTTCTTTTTTCTCTCTTTTTCTTTTTCTTTTCTTCCTTTTTTTGTTTTTCTTTCTTTCTCTTTCTCTTTTTTCTTCCCATCTTTTTCCATTTTCTTTTCACTTATCACTTCTTTTCCACATATTTTATCACATATGTGTGGATCATACACGTTTTTATTTAGATTTTTCATTGTTGTCACATTTAGCATTTTTCACAATTCTTATTTATTTACACATATTTTCATTCTTTGTTTTACACTCTTTGTGATAAATAATTCAGTTATTTTAGCTGATATCTCACTTTCACTACTGTCACATAGATTCACTTACATCTTGTAGGATATGAGATCATTTAATCTCATTTTTACACCTATGATTTTACTCACGTATTCATTGTATTACACTTTTAAGTTAGTGCACTTTACACACTTCTATTTTTATAAAAAAAGAAAAAATCTTTTCATACATATTATCATGCACATTTATCATTCAGCACTGTTTCATGCTTGATGGAAAAACATTTTTGAAGGTTTATTATTATAATTTTTATATCACATCCCTTTAATTATGTATTTAATAAAATACATCCTTATATAAATAAGTTTTTCTTAAAAATGTTTTCTGATATTGTCTTTTTATTGTTTAATCATATAAATTCCCCCTTTTTATGTATTAAGTATAATACTTTTTTTATTTATTGTAGAGATTGTAAAATTGGCTATAAATATATCTAATAGTCCCAATCCTTCTTTTGTAAATGACTCAGATTATTATAGGATTGTAATTATGTTCATATTTTGGCTGCGTTATTTTAACTTGTATGATTGGCTGGAAAACATTTCAATCATTAGGAATCAACTACTGATTGGTTCAGCCCAGGCTAAATAGACACAGAGGATGCATAGGATTTATGGCATTCTCTCTTGTGACCAAGCTTCAGGCGAAACGCACGTCAAGCAAGGCATTCCGACCGTGGCTGGATCAGATGACTCTGACATCCGCTCTCAGCATACACGCTGACTCACGAGGAGTAACGGAGGGGATTTCCCTGTAGGGACAGCTGGTACAGATACAGGTACCTCCGGATAGTTTAGCTGACTGTGACGCTTGCCCTTGACAGCAAGGCAGCATCACCACTCTACCCCAGACTGTTAAGGGTTCCCCTGCAGGGATAGTTGATACAGACATTCCCGTATCATACAGCTGATTGCGGCGCTTACTCTCAGCCTTACAAGGACGGATCACAGAGAGTCAGCAACGCTTACCTATCCAGCCGCACGGATTTAGTGCCCCCACAGCTTCAGATATATTTAATTTGAGTATATAGATTATCAATAGTGTTCATAAGAAGCTATAGTGTGGGATATATTTGGTTTGACCAGATATTTTATTCACAACACGGCATTATCATTAATTGTTCGTTACTGGGATGTTTTTTATGGATAACACGATTACAAACACATTACTATATCTTTATCTCTGGTGTCAAGTCTGACTGATTTGGGTGCATTTTGTCTTTGCAATGCTTCTTGCAACAAAAATAACCTAACACCCTGAAATCCTTAACAGTCTTGATACTTTTCTGTTGTTTCATGAGGAACTAGTCTTTCTCACTCTCTCATCACTCGTTTTTATGAGTGACAGCAGAAGTGGATAGACACTTATGTGACTCACTTTATTCTATTAATCTCATTACTCCACATGGATTTATATCACTCTATCTTTGTAGTGATAAAAATGGTATATGTGTAGCTGCAGAGAGTTTATATTATACACAATTCATTCATATACTTTTTGACTAAAATAATGAACATACAAAGTAAATATTCTTGGAATTGATTAGAATTTAATTGATTACCTGCTTGTATTTATTTACCATCTAAGGAAAGGATAAATATTTTAAATATCAAGCATTCAGCTCATACTATAACCCTTATAGTTTCCTTATTCAAAGGTTATAAAAATATTGGTGACAATGATTCCGTGATTGCTCATACGAGCTAGATGTATATCATAATTACACACTAATATTGCAGGTGAATAGCGTTGGTTGAACTAGCTCAATTTGCTGTTCAACTATACCTCCCAGACTTTATTTGTTATATATGATTGATGGAATTAGGGTACATACCCATATTACAACAAATTTGTATGTTTGCATATATGTATGTGTATATATATGTATAATTGTTGTGTTTTCTATATTTTGTTTCACCTTGTTATTTTGGTAATAATTATTATGATTATATGTTGATAATGGCAATTCTCTGCATATGTGTTGGATCCTGGAGATGATTATTGATTGATTATTGTACTACTTAAACATTGTGGAAGATATAATTTTTGTATGATCTGAAAATTCTTACACCTTTTGTTTATGTCTGACATATGTATTTCTTATCATTTTTTGTGCAGGATCATACTAATCACATATTTTCTTTCCACTTAATTTGAATGAACAATTTTATAACTTAATATACTAGCTAGTGTTTGTGATTTAGAGATACCTATTTCTCATTTATTTCATTAGGATATTTTATATTTTCTCTTAGGAATTTTTATGTGATCATATGCGCCGTATTTTCGAGAAACAACTAATTTTTTGTATTTATTTCTCATATATTTTACGAGTATACTAATAAAATGTAATATTTTAATTTAATTATCATTTCATATTATTTTGATACATAGAATAATTTTGATTTAAGAGTGCCCCACAAAGGAGTCTTCTTTACTTGCCTTGCAAGATATTTTTGTGAATGCTATACCCTGATTTGACAGACCTTAATGTTGAGGCATGGAATGGAAATTAGCATGATCTTCTGCCAATTCTTTCAAATCCTGTAGTCTCTTGACTTTTTCTTGGCTGTGTAGCAATAGTGTCATAAAAATTTATATTCTAGAGGTCTGTATCTACTGCAGACACTCCCTATTCATATTTCTAAACAGTGGTTCTGGGAGTTGCATTATCTGATGAGAGACTTTGTTTGGGGGAGCAGGAAACCTTGTTTCAAGCATACTACCCTGTTCAGGCGCAAACATATGGAGGGACTTCAATGCCCACATTTTTCTGCTTATGAAGTGTTTGTGCTTGTCTGGGTCATGGACTGGACCAAGGTGGAGTTGCTAGACAGTGGGTCCATTTAGAGGGTCATTCTGTCTCAATTGCCCTTTCGACATATCAATGGAGATCCAGGGTGGCCATTTTACCTCACCCTACCAAAGGCTCTATTCTGACTAGGTGGAATAAATTGAGGCATCACCCCTGGATTTTCTTTCTTTTTCATTTTGATGACTCTGGATGATAGAGTGACCTCCAGCCACCTTTTTTATTCATGTTTTTAAAAAAAAAAAAAGAACTGTGGAGATGGAAAATTTAATTAGGTTTTTTAACCTAAATTAAAGTGAATGAGGTGTCAGTTTAAGTATACATGCGGATGATGAGTGGGACTTGTCATCCATAGTAAGGGGTTGATAAATATCAATAAATAATTACAAATATAAGCTTTTTTTCCACAAAAACAAATAAATCTGAAATTATTATTTTTTTAAAACAAAGTATTAAGATGTTTTAAATATCATATAGTAGGCTCAGCCCTCCCAAATATAAATAATGTTTTAAAGAGGTGCTACATGCTTTATCTTCATAAAATATTAGCATTGACTGTAGCAATATGTTTTATTGGCTTTACTGCTAAAACAATATCACCAATCTGTGTTCATGCTCAATCAAGAATAAGGATGCCTTCTGCCTAACAACACAAACGTGTCCCACCTTGAATACAAGGTTTAATCATTGAAAAAAGTAAACACATTAACACATTATTTATTTGCCACCAGGCACTGCTTATATTTCACATTACACGTAAACCTGTTATATATATTGCAAGTTTGATTCCAGGGGCATGTTATGAATTCAGCAGGTCTGTGTCAAGGGGTGATTGAGAAACATGACCTTTGTACATATAATTATATACAGTTAAAAAACAATATCATTTACTGCTAATCTATCAAAGCTATCAACAAACTCTCTTATGTATTTCTGTTAATTATTCTTAAACTGGCCATACAATTTTAGAATAGCTGTAGACCATCCAACTATCTTGTAATGTATGGAAGAACATGACAATCGACTATTTGCTCCGAACAACCGAAAATAATAAAAAAAACAGACGTTAACGGAAATTGGTTAAAAAAAATGGATTTTACCAATTTGTCTGAATTACTGTTTTTGTTCATTTTCCAGTGTTTGGGAGCAAATGTTCAGCTTTAGACATACAGTATATATTACTCAGTATACTATTAAGAACTTCTTAAACATATATTATAATTACAGGTCTGTCTTGTTTCCGCAATGCGTGCACTGTGAGAGAGATGGGACAGATTTTGGCGAGGCATACCAACAGGGCAGGCGCTTCCACTAGTCAAGCTTAGGCAGCATCCTAGGGCTGCTGGCCACTAGAGGGCGCCTGGCCCTCCGATCACATACACATCCATTTGCCGGGTGCCCGCTGAGATTGTGTTACCAGCGGGGACCCGGCTCCTTTTCTACCCCCCACCCCCAGCGGAACCCGGCTCCTTACCAACCCTGGCGCCATCGGCAGCCGGAGGAGGGAGCTCCGTCTTCCGGGTCCTGCAGTACATTATGGGAGTGACATCATGACATCACTCCCGTAGTTCCGAGGAGCGGGCGCCGGGATTGGACGGCAGCAGGCACTGGAGCTGGGTTTAAGGTAAGTGTTGATTTTCTTCATGTGTGTGTAAGTGTGTGCGCAGGGGGGCATACTACTGGAGGCACTACAGGGGGCATTACAGGGGCCGCACTACTGGGGGCACTACAGAACCTTACTATTGGGGGCACTACAGGTGCCTTACTACTGGGGGCACTACAGGGGCTTTACTACTGGGGCACTACAGGGGCCTTACTACTGGGGGCACTACAGGTGCCTTACTACTGGGGGCACTACAGTGGACATTTAGTGTTTTAGGGGAACTACTACTGTGGATATTGTGTAGGACCTAAGTTGGGGGGGTCCTTAAAAATGTTGCTATGGGGCCCAAAAAGTTCTAGTTACGCCCCTGATACTGTGTGTGTGTGTGTGTGTGTGTGTGTGTATATAATATACATATATATTTATATATATTTATACTGTGTATATATACATACTTCTGCCTGCGCCTGGAATGGGACTTTTTACTAATTTGTCCCTCAAATTAGGGGCCTCCCTATACACAAATTTCAGCTTTTCAGGTATGATAGGTTTTAAAACTGGGTCCCTTAATAAGAGGTGGCAATGTTTCTTTACCACCTTCTCCACTTCCTTGTGCTAGTTGTTATACAAAGTTATAATAGGTAATAATATTTCCACCTTTTTATCTCTGGTTTTAGGTACCAACAAATTCTCCCTGTTTGTATTCCTAATTTCCATAATATGATCTTCTATAAATTCTTCTTTACTGTATATCCTTTGGACATAAATTTTATTCCTGGCCTGTTCCTGAAATGTTTCTATATTGGTACAGTTCAACTGGATCCTTTTTATTTGTCCTTTAGGTACATTTTTTATCCATAATGGGTGATAGCAATTCATATATTTCTAACTATCTGTTGGTTTGCAAAATGATTTAGTTTTCAACCTTCATTCGTCAACATAAATCGTTAAGTCCAGAAAATGAACCTCAATCTTACTGGTGTTATAAATAAGCTTTATGTTAAAATCCTAATTATTCAACATTTCATAGAAGGTACAAGTCTACCTGAATGGGAGGGGGGTTATAGGGAAGGGGGCGGAAAGGGGAGGCACTAGCAACATCCAACATAAAAACCAAGACCAAAGCACATTACACATTATACAGGAAACCTCCAGTAAATCCATCCGAAATTTATAAAACAACTTATTTCGAACCAATGTCAAGGATGGGGGGGGCTGAGACAACTCCAAAAATGTAAAATATATATTTTAGCAACAGCTGAAATAACTATTTGTGCCAACTCACTTTTAAGGTAATAACTTTTCAAAGCTGGAACTCAGCTGTAGTCTCTCTTTGGAAGCCCAGATGGGTTATTTAGCATAAGGATATTGGGCTTCATTCAGAGGCGGCCGTACGGTCTACGACCGCACGGCCGCCTCGATGTTTGTCCAGTGCGCATGCGCACGAGGGAGCCGGCTCCTTCGTGCGCTTGCGTGAGACCCACTACGACCGACAGCGCCGGTCATAGCGGGTCTCTTTCCAAAGGGGGCGAGCTGTCGATGTTGATTGACAGCTCGCCCCATTTGGAAGGCGGGCCGGGGGGGTGGCAGCCCAAATGGAGGCGTTCCCATGGGAACGCCTGCTGTTTGGGGGAGGCCCCACTGACATCGCTAGTGATGTCAGTGGAGAGCTTCCGGCTCTGACAGAGCCAGAAGCTCTCCGGGGCTTACGACAAGTGAGACCCTACCCTAGGGTCTCATCGTAAGCCCTGATGGTAGCGATGGTCTATGACCATCGCGATCATCACCCTAGCGGTCGTTAGAGCTTTGGGTGTAAACCCACAGCCTATCGACCGAAACAGAGCTGGCCGGTCAGGATGCAAGCGGCCGCCCAGTTTCTGAGCGACCGCTTGCATCCTCCGACCGCCTCTGAATGAGGGCCATTGTGTGGTGTTCAGAGCCAAGAGGATTTGGACAACTCTAAAGAAAATGGTCCCTGAGCAGTGGGGCTGCAGCGCAGTCCAAGATTCAAATAAGGAAGCCATACCAGCTGCTTGTGAGTCCTGGCCTGCGATATTTGGCAGTGCTTGGGGTGACAGTTGGTGTGGCTCCCCTATTTGAATTTTGGACTGTGCTGCAGCCCTCGGGCACCTGTCTGGTGCCATTTTTGAAGTGGAATGAGGCATAGGTTCACTCAGTCACATGTCCAGAAGCAGACAGATTGAAATCTAAAGCTGAAATAATGTCCCAGTGATTAATTTCTCCAAAAAAAACAGAGAGCTACCCAAAGTAATTGAAGTCCTTCTCAGTCCTGTTGCCCTTTACTCTGACTTTAGCAAAAGTCACTAATTGTCAAAATCAGATTCAAATCATCTGTCTTGGCAATTAAAACAGCCCCTGCTAATCATAGGATAACTAATGATGGCCCTGATTCAGAGCCGGACGCTCTGACCAGAGCGCTCGCAATGAAACAGGGCCCACCTCCATTAATATGGAGTGTCCTCCTGGACGCTCGTATAGCTGTGGGTCACCACCCACAGCATATAGGAGCGTGCAGGATGATGGTCGCGATGGTCTTGACCATCACGACCATCGAAACTGCAAGCAAAAGCCTGCGGTTCAGTTTTTCAACCGCAAGGCCAGGAGTGATTTTGGCTCTATCAGAGCCAAAATCACTCCCACTGACATCACTAGTGATGTCAGTGGGGCCGGCTTCAGACGGTAGGCATTCCCTTGGGAACGCCTCCGTCTGGCAGGCACGCTCCCTCCGTCATGCGCAGTGCGGACCATCGACCCACTTGCGAGCGGACAGCCGCTCGCGAGTGGGTATGAATGAGGGCCGATGTCTGTTGCTGCATGAAAAACCCTCTGACCTTCCTCCCAAATAAAATAAAAAATGTTAGAGCTCAACTTCTCATTTAAATGGCAGGCGGCAGACCTGAGGATTTTTTCTGACTAGAAGAGTTGATACCATCAATCAAACTTATTATCACCTTGTTAGCTCACATTAAAGAGGCATCTGACTGCATGGAATTCTATGATCATCTTCCCGATTGGCAATTTTGTGTCCATCAAAATGAATATAATACCTAGACTGCTGTGACTCTTTCAAATGTTACCCACCATTGTCATGTATGCGAAACTAATTTGAGATGACATGTGTTTTCTGACATGATGTGTTATCCTGCTGGAAGTAGCCTTTAGAAAATGGATAGACTTTGAACATAAATTGATGGCTATGGTCAGCATCAATATTTACTGGATGTAGAAGATGCTCACTTGGTATTAAGGGATCTAACATGTGCAAAGAAAACATTCTCTATACCATTACAACTTCACAAGCCTGAACCCATGACACAAGGCAGGAAACTGTAGATCCATGAATTCATGTTGTTTACATCAAATTCTGATCAAACATACTGCAACAGAAAAAGAGATTTGACAGACCAGGTGACATTTTTTCCAGTCTTCAACTGACTAGTTTTGGTGAGAATATCCCATCATAGTCTTAGGTGTACTGTATATTTATTAAAGTGTGGGTTTGTAGAAGTGGAGGTGTTGCCCATAGCAACCAATCAGATTATACTTAACATTTAACTAGCACTTTATATTAGATAATAGCTAGAATCTGATTGGTTGCTATGGGCAACATATCCACTTCTAAAAACCTGCTCATTAGTAAATATACCATTTAGTCTCCTGTTCTCATCTGACAGCAACATAATTGCATAATGACACATGGATCATTCTCCACCCTTTTAAGAGATTGCTTTATTACACCCTCAGGAGACTTAGATAATGAATTCCTCTGCAAGCTATTCACATTACAGATAATGGAGTTGCAGTGAGATACTCCCCATAAACAACTGTATAGTAAAACCAAGCTATAAAGGTTTATGCTACCTAACAATAATATGGGCAGAGTAAGTGAGGGTCACTCTCTTGATGTGAATAATTGAGACAGAGACATACTACACAAATGGCAAGTGAATTACTTGCAAGAAATAATAGCCTAGTTATACATTTCTTGAATGGCAGTTTATTAAACTATAATGAAGTGTGTGTTTGAGAGGCAGATATCCAATGCCTCTCAAACACATACAATCTTCAATATATACTGTATGTCATAAAATTTAATTAAGATAGTTTTTTTTAAACCAGAGAACAGTCTTCTTTCAGCTTTTATTATTTTATAGAATGTTTTCACTAATCAGGAACTAATAGTCTAAAAGTAAAAGTCTAGTAGAAAATATAATACCAACACACTTCTCCAAACAGCAAATTACTGGCCTCAGGCCAGTATAGGTGATTGCTGTCAGAGTAAAACCTAGTAGAACACTAGATCACCTTCAAGCTTACTCCAAACAGCAAATCACAGATGAAGGCCAGTACAGGTGATTGGAGAGGGATTATTTAGTGAAAAGTAAAGTATTTATTACTATTAAAAAAATACATCTGAAACATGGAAGAAATTATTAAAAACCAAGTTTCCAAATGTAAAGGCGGGTATCCACTACCCAATTAAACAGAGCAATTGAACAATAACAATATTGTTTTCATTCAAACGCTCATTAATCGGGCACAAATCGGGCATGCAAATGTCAGAAAAGACCAGCAATGCACGCTCCCGCTGGTCATTTCCGACATCAATCATCACCCAAACATGCTGGTCAATCTGCCGATAATGACAGATTGACCATGTTTGGGGATGATTGAGGGTGCCTACACTGAACAACTGATTGTTCAGTGTAGGCACTGCAGGGGATGGGGAACAATGGTATGATTATGATGTCATAATTGTACTATCTTCCCTGGGTCGGGTAGTGGATGTGCGGCATAAGTTTTCAAATACAGACTTAATCCAAACAGCAAATCACAGACCTCAGGCCAATACAAGTGATTGCTCCTGGAGTAAAAGTCTAGTAGAAATTATAATAGTAACAAACTTCTCCAACCATCAAATCACAGGCTTCTGACCAGTGCAGGTAGATGAAGATGGAGTAACAGGCTAGCAGTCTTTACACCAATACAGGAGGATAGAGAGCACAGGAGCACTCATTAGCTAAATAATGACTATAGCCAATCTAAAGCAGCTGACTAAAAAGGGGTTTCTGCAAATAATCCACTAAAATTGTAAAAACAGAGAAAAAGTATTTATGAGTCTGTGCTAAAGAATTGACAATTAGAAAAAATAATATGTCTGATATCCCATGAGCTAAAATATAGTATTATTTATTCATACCAAATAACATACTGTATTGTCACGGCCAGGGTTTCTCAGCATGGTAACCACCGGGTATTACCTGTGAGGTTGTTGTAGTGGGAGATCTCTGGCAGCGGTGCTGGTGTTTGGCGAGGGGCATTGGCTGCACGTGATCCTGTGCGGGCACATTGTCACTAGGCCTGGTGAGGTCTGGTGGTGTTTCCGTTCTGTTGGCATGGGCACTGCCATCTTGCCTGTGGCCATGTGATCCCAGCTGTCCAATCCTGGTTGGTCATGTGCTCATTCCAGCCAGTCACAGTGTGGCACTGAGTATTTAGGAAGGTCCAGAGCCTTCCTTCCGTTGCCAGTGCAACATGTTTCTCAGCTGCGGCTGAGAGAGAGTACCTGTGCCTTATCTGCCTGCCTGTCTGTTATGCCTGAACCTTGCCTGCTCCAACCTGCTGGACTTACCCTGCACCCTCCATATACCTTCTTACCTGCCTGAGTACCTGAACCTGCTGTTTCCCTGCACCTTGCTTCATTTCACTCCCAGCTGGACTTCACTACCTCTGTCTGCATCAGTTACAGCTCACCAAACCAGAATTCAGTTACAGCTCATCAAGCCTGCATATTGTTACAGCTCATCATACCTGCATTCTGTTTTAGCTCACCATACTTATACTGGACTGTTCCTGACTGTCACTATCTGGACATGTGTTCATTAACTCTCACTACAGTTATCAAGTGCACTTTAGTGCTATACCTGGACTTTTTGTTTGCCATTCCCATGTCTTCTCAGTCACTTATTAAAAACCCCACTTTTTCATTTAAGTCTGCTCCTGTGTTTGCTTCTATCACCACCCCAGGTCCACAACAAATTCAGAACTTCACACTGTATATTCCAAATATTTCTGACTGCAGTCAACTAAAAAGTAACAAGTGGTTACCATACAATATCTTAACAGTTTTTACAGTAAAAAACCACTATGTGTCAATAATAGAAAAGAGATACTCCTTAGTTGATAAGATGAATACAATACTTGTTTGATATACACACCTATACTGACATAGAGCAGAGTCCGAATCAACACTCCATTACCTAGTAAGATTAACTTTATAGTCAGTGTTGTACAAAGTCTCATGTATGGTTACATGCCCCACCAGAATGATGCATATGCTGGTTGACGAATGCTATTACGTCTTGAGAGAGGATCTGTGGGTGGCCTATGGACTTTGGCTCTCACGATGTAAATGGAGCTTTTGTTATAACACCACTGCTGTATGCTCTCACTTGCTGGAGCTGCAAAGTCACAGCAGATGGCAAGTGTTTGTGGCTAATTATGTGAATGCCTGCTTGATGATAATTACCATGGCAAGCTTGATCCCAGCAAATAGAAGAGCACATGGGCTGCTCCAGCTACAGTCTCTGTATAGGGCAGGCAAAGATGGCACAATCAAAGCTAGTTGGTAGCGATTCAATCAATAAATAAATGCAGTCATTTCAAAGACATGATGCATTTCTCCCCTCTCTCAGGGTTTTTTTTCAAAAGGAAAATATTATCCTTGGAATATTTTTTATATTAAAAAGGACATGCATAGTTTAACAATCCAAGCACTTCAGTAACAGGGACTGACACTTTTGTGGCTGAAGTGCTTGATTTGTTTTGGATCTCACAAAAAAAACATTTTAGTGGTTTAGTTAAACCAAGCTTCCAATGGGTTTAAGGCTGACTGTATTAAACACCATCAAAGTTGAAGATGTCATCAAAGTTGAAGATGTCATCATCCTTATCATTACTCTCCTCACTGTTGATATCCTCATCATTCAATATTAGCTCATCCCCACTGGAATCCTCTGTTAAAGTATCTGTTTGTAATTGGGGGTTAAAGTATTCCCCTTTGAATTTTTAGTTCATTTTGATGAAGATCAGCTTTTCCAGATTTTTAAGTAGCCTCCTACAGTGATTGGTCCTGGCTGTGCTAAACACTCTTTCTGATGACACACTGGAGGGTGGGCAGCTTAAGTACACCATAGATAGTTTCAAATTGCCTTTTTACCTTTCAGTATTCAAAGCGACTGTGTGAGATACTGATTGCACATTATCATTAAAGTAATCCTCCATTATTCTATTGATGCTTACTGTATCAAAAAGAGTAACAGTAAAGGGGTAAATATATGTGGGCATTTCTTTAAAGTCTCACAAGATGCCATAATATTTCACTCTGGTGAGCTGAGTTTACTCATCATCATCATTGGTGGGTATTGGAAAAGGTCAGTTTTTTCCTGGCAGTAGCATCTGCAGAAGAACTGAAGCAGTAGACATGTCATCTGTCACTTGAGCTGCCAACTTGCTTGCAAGGAGCTCTTTTCATCTCTTAAGATCTCTTGTCAATTGGAAAGAAAAAACATTACATAGGACTTAATCCTAGGATCAAGCATGGTTGTCAAAATGTAGTGATCCAATTGCAAAAAGATGCAAACTATTGAGTCCTGGTGAAGCAAATAAAGAACTTGATCTACAAGTCCAACATACTTAGGAAAATTGCTTAGCTTCATCTACAGCTCCTCTATCTGCTTTCTCATAGTTTATTTAAGGGTATGCCCTGACTCAAGCTGGCAGTGTCTGAACTCACTTCATTGATTACAATTTAAAATGGTTTCAGTAGCTTGCATAAAGTGTATTCTCCAGTGTGCTGCATTAACAAGTCCCCCCTCTCCCTATCTCATGACTTGATGTGTACTGTACATCTTGATGGCTTGTTGTTTTTTCTCAAGTTGCTACTACCTCTTGCTTCAGTAGATGGCATGACAAATTGAACTTTTCTTTCAGCTGCTGCAATGTTCTACATGTGTTTGCTGAATGCTGAAAATGACCAGTAATTTTACGAGCCACAATCAGCATCTCTTGCACAGAACTGTAATTTTTAAGAAATTCTTAACCACGAACTTTGTGTGTGCAAAACATTGTATGTGTTGTATTGTAATTCACTCAGTCATAATGCTCGTAATTCAAAAATGATAAATCCTTAGGAGAGTCTTAGCAAGGTAAGCCAGATTGACACCAGTATTCTTCCTAGTGAAGCCAGTAATACAGAGATTAGCCTGCCTGTGATTGAGGTGGACAAGAGTAAACCTATTGTATTTGAACTTGCAACTGCCACCTTTCCCAAGTGAATGAACAATGAGATTGGGGCTGTTACGTTTACCATTCAGTTTTTTTTTTTTAAAAGACTTGAGAATTTTCTTAAACCAGAAAAAAATGTCTTCTTACAGCACTTATTATTTTGGGTTGCGGCTGACAAGGCCACAACACTCAGTAAGTACAGTATGTGACCGCTTGCTGGCAGATATCCACTGCCTCTCAAACACACAGAATCTTATAAATCATATAATTTGGCTTGAGAATTTTTTTTACACCAGATAAAAAAGTCTTCTCTTAGCTTTTATTATTTTGCGGTGTAGCTGATGTGGCCAAAACACCCAGTAGTTACACTGCCTCTCAAACACACACAATCTTCCCTTGAAATATCTAAATTGATTCAAACTAAAAGACATGAGATTGTTTTTAAACCATAAAAAGATGTATTTTTCCAGCTCATTACTTTGGGGTGTAGCTTACTTAGACACAGCACAGCATAGTATTTTTGGTCATATAAGCTTGCAATCACAGTACTGTCTCTGGCCATAATGCACAAGATGTAATCCCTTCAATTGTGTACACAGGGCTTGATTGAGAGATGGAAGCTAATGCAGTCGCAGCTGCAAATTCACACGGAATGCAGCTTCCAAAATATGCTAATAGTTCCAAAGCTTAAAAGATCATAGGAATGCCCATCGCTACCTTCTCATCTACAACGTTGCATACCAGCATAAATATCGGTAATATCAACGTACATCGACCAGCAATGCAGGCCTTGCGGCAGGTCAGACCTGTCTCAAATACAGCGGGTCTCCTGATGCACATATATCTCTTATGCTACGTAGGGGATTGCAATGGCTAATTTATACATGCTCATGTACTGGCATTTAAACGGTAAGACGCTCCGGCGTTTTTCTAACCACTCTCCCATTATCTCCCCCAAACACTGACTACCTGTCACTCACTTTGCAAATGGGTTCTCTTTGTGTGCATAATCACAAACCAATCACTACACGTGCTCAGTGCAGCTTATATGCATATGCAATGGTGAACAATCCTTCGATCTGCATTAAAATCGCCATTGCGTACATCTCTGAATCAGACCCCAGGTACATGCAGCTCAGCTACAGCCAACAAATCCCTCCATACACACTCCTATCTAAAATGACAACTGAAATCACGAGGGAGGGACTTATATGCAATCCAAAACATGCAAGATCTGGTATTACCTCATTTTGAGAACCACATTTGGTGGGAGGAACCGAGCCATGTTTCGGCTATACTCTGTACCCCCTAATGCGGTTCCATCAGATTTCTCAGAACCCGAAACGGTCATCTCTAGTAATTATTCCTGTTTTTGGCTGATGCAAGTGAGTACTGATAATGATTACATCCAGTGCTTAAAGTGGTACTAGAGATGTGGTGGAACTGACGGCTCCCCCACACCACCCCCCCGTCCTCTGCGTATTTTCAATAAATGGAAAGTGTAACGATTACATGCTTATAAGCAACTGCATTCTTTGCTGAATTAGGCCCATAGTGCCCCTGATTCACATTACACCAAATAGTAGTGTCCCTTATTCATGTTATGACACACAGTAGTGCCCCTTATACACAATGCCCACATTAGTGCCACTTATACAATGCCCACAGCAGTTCTGCCCCTTACACATAATGCACATAATGCCCACAGTAGTAGTGCCCCTAATGCCGACAGTAGTAGTGCCACTTATGCAATGCCCACAGCAGTAGTGCCCCTTACACATAATGCCCACAGTAGTAGTGCCCCTAATACACATAATGCCAATACACATAATACCCACAGTAGTAGTGCCTCTTATACAATGCCCACAGCAGTAGTGCCCCTTACACATAATGCCTGCAGCAGTAATGCCCCTTATCCAGTACCCCCAGTAGTGGTGCCCCTTATGCAGTGCCCCCACTGGAGGTGCCCCTTCTGCTGAGCCCACAGTAGTGGTGCACCTTATGCATGGGTAGTAGTGCCCACAGTAGTGGGATTGAAATACCGGCGGTTCAAGAGCCAATGGTTCAAATCCCGACAGTGACAGGCCGACAGGTGAAGACCCTGATGGCCGGTGGTAAGTATGCTAACCCTCCCCTCTCCCCCCTAGCCCTCCCTTAGGGGGCCTAATGCTAACCTCCCCTTCTAGTGCCTAACTCTAACCTACCCCCCATGGGTACCTAAACTATCTCCCCCTCCCTGCACCCTAAACCTAACCCTCCCTAGGGGGGTGCCTAACCCTAACCTCCCCTCTAGTGCCTAAGCCCCCTTCCCCTAGCCTAACTGTAACCTTCCCATGGGGGCTAATCCTAAGGCCCCCAGGGGGTCCCTAAACCTAACCCCACATCCCTGGGCTAAGTGTATACTTACCCAGCAGAGAGGATGAGTGGTCCACCATCCTCGGCATCCCAGTCTCGGGATTAACATAGGTGTCAGTATTTTGACGCCTATGTTAAATCCCTAGCCAGGATTACGCTGTTGGGATTGAGACCGGTGGCCGCACTACATCCCAGTAATGCCACCTGTAGTAGTGCCCCCTTTAGTAATGCCCCCATTAGTAATGCCCCCTGTAGTAGTGCCCCCAGTAGTAATGCCCCCAATAGTGTTGCCCTCAGTAGTAGTGCCCCTTACACAAAAAAATTAAATAAAAAATACAATCACAATACTTACCTTAAGCCCCACTCCTGGGTCCGCTGCCATCCGGTCTGACCGCCCCTCGGAACTATGGGAGAGACGTCATGACGTCTCTCCCATAGTGCCTACTGTGGGAGCTGGAAGCCGGAGCTCAGCAGTGAACTCCAGCTTCCAGCTGCCGCTGTAGGAAAGGAGCTGGGCGCCCGCTGGTAACAAAATCTCAGCGGGCCACGCGGCAAATGGAGCCTCCCTGTGGCGTGGGGCGACTGGTCGGTTATGGTGGGCTGGAGGAGGCGAAACTGGTTCTGTCTCCAAATGGAATTGACGGAATGCAGTTCCACCCCGTTCTGGACCACTTTAACCTCTGATTACATCTATGGGCCATATTCAATTAGAGGCAAAATTGGCCCTTTTTGCCGCCGTTTGCGAATCGGCCGTTCGATCAGCCAATATATCGGCTGTGATCAGCCGATTTGCAGATGATTTGCAGACAATTTCACCAACGACGGCGAATAACGGACGTTTTTCGCCTAAAAATTGGAGAAAACTTTTCTCCAGCCTAGGGCAGGCGAAAAAATTAGCGAAATCCCCATTTTTGGGTAAAAACTGAAATTTCAGTCACATTTTTTCTTTTCCCATGAAAAATGCATTTAACGTATTGGGTCAGGTATTTCGGAAGGCCATGTGGATGCGCCAAGTGTTTTAAACATCACACTTGGCTGGCGCAGGTGGTTTTTTAAAACCGCAAATGTTTAAAACACTTTATGTCCCTCCAAAATACCATCCCCAATACATTAAATGCATTTATCACGGAAAAAAAAAAAAATTTGTCCGAAATATCAGCTGTCGTTTTTCCCCAAATAACTCAATTTACGAGAGAAAAAAATAGGGATTTTGCACAGTTTCCCCTTTTTTTAAAAAGGTGAAAAGTTTTCTCCATTGTTACATGAAAAATCGTCGATAAATTATCGCCGATGCGATAATAGGACGGTTTGGCTGCAGGGAGGTATACAAGTCAGCACTCTGGTGAATTGCATTTAATACCCTACATGTAATGCTGAGCAATTGCGGATGACTTGCTTTCAACTTTGTATCAGGCCTAAAATGTATTTCAGTAATCTGAACCACAACTATTACTGCAACGATTTAATTGAAAAGTAGGTTTATGACACAGACAATTCCCTGGCTGTATAAAAAGAAATTGTTTTCCAAGAATCTGGAATCACACCTGTCATAGTAATTATTTTAGTGAAAGACAGGGTAATGAAAGTGTGAGTGAGCTGAAAGATAAATATAATTTACTACGTTAACAGACAGAACTCTGCAGGAATAAAGATTCATTATAGAGTACAGTCATCTTTTTCATGTACAAAACTATCAAGAAAAATGAGTTTAAAACTGTCAACAAACTATTCTTTTTTCCACGTTAATCTTGTCCCAATCAATATGAAATTGTTCGGTGGATCTGAATTTTAGAAATTTGTTTTCAGACAGAACAAATTACTCTGCATTAAATGTATTGTCATGTGAGCTCCCGAGTGTCTCTTTACTATAGTTTATGATCTAGAACCTGGCAAGTAGGATTATAATATACCCAAGTTATAATATTGTATGTGTATCATTATATTACACTATGGGCCAGATTCAGAGATGTACACAATGTCGATATCTAAACAGGTTTAGCCATTGTTGGTAAACTGCGCATGCGTATAAGTCGCAGAGATGTACAAGGTACATTACCGTAGTTGCTTGCAGCGACTTATTACTCGCAGCGTGATTGACAGCCAGGGAGCATTCATGGGAGGTAGCAGAGATTGTCAGTAAACAATACAGGAGTGTCGCAACCGTTTTCGGGAACGTGTCACAGCCTGCGTCTGCGATTCCATGTGCAATGAATATGGCTCCGTTGTCTCAGTTCCCGGGGGCTACTCTGAGTAGTGTAGGGCAGGGCCGGATTAAGGGCAGGGCGACAGGGGCGGTCGTCCTGGGGCCCCCACACATAGGGGGCCCCCACACACATCCCCCAGCCACATCCCCATAAACCATTTTAAAAAAAATGGTTTATTAACGGTGCCGCGACCCGCAATTAGGCCCCGCCCCTCCAGCTATTTGGCTCCGCCCCCTTTTCAAACTGACCGGGCTAGCTATAGGCTTCTTTCTTCTCCGCCCGCACACAAGGTGGTCGGGGCCCGGGACATGCTTCCTCTGCTCAGGTCAGTGGACACCATGGAGGGAGCACAAGCAGCACACTGCAGCCGGAAGGTAGGGGGGTGCCTCGTTGCTGGTAGTGTAGGAGGGGAGTGTCTCTGTGTTTTTAGTGTAGGAGGGGGGTGTCTGTGCATTTTTAATGTAGGGGGGGGTGTCTGTGTGTTTTTAATGTAGGAGGGGGGTGTCTGTGTATTTTTAATGTAGGAGGGGGGTGTCTGTGTGTTTTTAATGTAGGAGGGGGGTGTCTGTGTATTTTTAATGTAGGAGGGGGGTGTCTGTGTGTTTTTAATGTAGGAGGGGGGTGTCTGTGTATTTTTAATGTAGGAGGGGGGTGTCTGTGTATTTTTAATGTTGCAGGGGGGTGTCTTTGTGTTTTTAATGTAGGAGGGGGGTGTCTGTGTGTTTTTAATGTAGGAGGGGGGTGTCTGTGTGTTTTTAATGTAGGAGGGGGGTGTCTTTGTATTTTTAATGTAGGAGGGGGGTGTATTTGTGTTTTTAATGTAGGAGGGGAGTGTCTGTGTATTTTTAATGTAGGAGGGGGGTGTCTGTGTATTTTTAATGTTGCAGGGGGGTGTCTTTGTGTTTTTAATGTAGGAGGGGGGTGTCTTTGTGTTTTTAATGTAGGAGGGGGGTGTCTGTGTGTTTTTAATGTAGGAGGGGGGTGTCTGTGTGTTTTTAATGTAGGAGGGGGGTGTCTTTGTATTTTTAATGTAGGAGGGGGGTGTATTTGTGTTTTTAATGTAGGAGGGGAGTGTCTGTGTATTTTTAATGTAGGAGGGGGGTTTCTGTGTATTTTTTATGTAGGAGGGGGGTGTCTGTGTATTTTTAATGTAGGAGGGGGGTGTCTGTGTGTTTTTAATGTAGGAGGGGGGTGTCTGTGTATTTTTAATGTAGGAGGGGGGTGTCGGTGTGTTTTTAATGTAGGAGGGGGGTGTCTTTGTATTTTTAATGTAGGAGGGGGGTGTCTGTGTATTTTTAATGTAGGAGGGGGGTGTCTGTGTGTTTTTAATGTAGGAGGGGGGTGTCTGTGTATTTTTAATGTAGGAGGGGGGTGTCTGTGTATTTTTAATGTAGGGGGGGTGTCTGTGTATTAATGTAGGAGGGGGGTATCTGTGTGTTTTTAATGTAGGATGGTGTGTTAGTGTGTTTTTAGTGCAGTATATGACGGTGGGTGCTGATAGTGAATGATGAGGGTTGTGTCTGAACTGTGTGTTGGTGATGAACGTATGATTGGGTGCTGCTGGGGTGTCCTTGGTGCATGACAGAGGAGGGAGGTAATTGGTGAATGAGGGGAGTGTCTGGGTATATACTGTATGTGAGTTAAAAAAAATAATGCATAAAAAAAACACACACACATGCATATATATATATATATATATATACACACAGTATGTATGTGTGTGTGTATATATATATATATATATATATATATATATATGCATGTGTGTGTAATAATTTTTTTATATATATATATATATATATATATATATATATATATATAAAATGATATGTGTTGATTGGAATTTCAATTGCTGGCACCACAGTCTTATATATATATATATTTATAAAGTGCAAACTGTCCACACTCACGTTTAAGCCTGAATCCAATGCTGGGGTAGCTGACCCAAACAAGGTAAATACCTTGTCAAAGTCAATGTCCAAACAAAATGAGGGTGCCCTCACCAGACTTCATAGATATCAAAAAGATTTGTTTTATTTACGTCATCTTAAAAATACAGCCATAGTACAGCCATCAATCGATGTTTTGGTCCCATGCTTGGACCTTTGTCAAGATGCAAGTACATACAACACTGAACATATAAATACACACACTAATTACATAATTAATGCAATTACATTGATCAAACACCTCCCTCATAAAACACCTGCGTGGTACCTGTTACATGTATAATCAACAAACTGACAGGCTGTAAGGAGACTTAAATGGTAAATCCAATGAGCACATCTAATAATACACATATTAAATAAACATCCAAAGCTAACCCACCGATTGTTGTATAATCTGGTCAGACACGGAGCTCCCGAGGGCGTTTCAAACCCTGCTCCTTCCTTCTTATGGAGCGCACACATCCTGGTTACCTGAGCGCTGTGATGCTGTAACCAGGAAGTGGGCATGAGCATGTGACTCACCCCGAGTCATACTGATTAATGCTAGCGACGATAGCTAGAAACGCTGCTGAATCATCTGACAAAATCACGCCCCCTTATTGCCATGGATATATATAAACAAAAAAACTTAATAACTATGTTATAACACTGTGCAAACACATTAGTAAACTAATATGTGCCAAAATAGCACACATATTGAACAGACACAGATGGTAATAGGTCATATCTGCACACATCACATTATAGAACTACATGCAAATCTAATGGGCACAAAAACCTTATTGGTGACACATAATCAAATGGTGTATATACAATAATATACCATGAATAGTCCATTCTAATATGAAAAAAGTGACAAAGATAAAATTTAAATAAACATGAAAAAATAACTGACACGCAACCTATAGCTTCTCCATTAAAAAAAATTAATCAAATAATGAAAAATTAAAAAATGATGAAAAAATGCTGGTGGTGCACCTCTCATAAAAATGTCACAAAAACATACTCAGATGGGCTGCTTCGTTAAGCCCCTTTGGGTGTATAGTATCAAGTTTATGAGTCCAGAATGCCTCTCTCTGTAGTAACAATTTACCACGGCCTCCTCCTCTGCTTGGTGGTGGCACCCAGTCAATGATTACACATTTAAGACTAGATAGTGGATGTTTCATTTCGCAGAAATGTCGGGCAACAGGTTTATCGGAAGTCCCATTAGTCAACGCAGATCGAATAGAGGACCTGTGATTTGCCATACGCTCACGAAATGTTTTTGTGACATTTTTATGAGAGGTGCACCACCAGCATTTTTTCATTTTTCATTATTTGATTAATTTTTTTAATGATGAAGCAATAGGTTGCGTGTCAGTTATTTTTTCATGTTTATTTTAATTTTATCTTTGTCACTTTTTTCATATTAGAATGGACTATTCATGGTATATTATTGTATATACACCATTTGATTATGTGTCACCAATAAGGTTTTTTGTGCCCATTAGATTTGCATGTAGTTCTATAATGTGATGTGTGCAAATATGACCTATTACCATTTGTGTCTGTTCAATATGTGTGCTATTTTGGCACATATTAGTTTACTAATGTGTTTGCACAGTGTTATAACATAGTTATTAAGTTTTTTTGTTTATATATATCCATGGCAATAAGGGGGCGTGACTTTGTCAGATGATTCAGCGGCGTTTCTAGCTATCGTCGCTAGCGTTAATCAGTATGACTCGGGGTGAGTCACATGCTCATGCCCACTTCCTGGTTACAGCATCACAGCGCTCAGGTAACCAGGATGTGTGCGCTCCATGAGAAGGAAGGAGCAGGGTTTGAAACGCACGCGGGAGCTCCGTGTCTGACCAGATTATACAACAATCGGTGGGTTAGCTTTGGATGTTTATTTAATATGTGTAATATTAGATGTGCTCATTGGATTTACCATTTAAGTCCCCTTACAGCCTGTCAGTTTGTTGATTATACATGTAACAGGTACCACGCAGGTGTTTTATGAGGGAGGTGTTTAATCAATGTAATTGTATTAATTATGTAATTAGTGTGTGTATTTATATGTTCAGTGTTGTATGTACTTGCATCTTGACAAAGGTCCAAGCATGGGACCGAAACGTCGATGGATGGCTGTACTATGGCTGTATTTTTAAGATGACGTAAATAAAACAAATCTTTTTGATATCTATGAAGTCTGGTGAGTGCACCCTCATTTTGTTTGGAGATTTTATATATATATATATATATATATAAATATATATATATATATATATATATATATATTAGGGGTGAGCGGGTTCGGATTTCTGAAATCCGAACCCCCCCGAGCCCCCCCGATCCGAGTCCGATCCGAATCAGGCTCGACTTTTCCCGCCTGACTCGGATCTGAAATCGAGGCAAAACGTCATCATCCCGCCTTCCGAGTCTCGCGGGTTTTGGATCCTATATAAGGTACCCACGTCGGCGCCATTTTCTCACTCGGCTGTGGACAGTGAAGAGGGAGGGTGGGAGTTAGGGCTGTGTAGTGTAGTGTAGTGTAGTGCTGCTGTTGTCCACTACTTCAAAGTCCATAGGGGCTGGCTGTGTTGTGCTGTGCTGCTGTTGTTAATAGGGGCTGTGTCCACTACTTCAAAGTCCATAGGGGCTGGCTGGACTGTGTTGTGCAGTCAGTTCTCCATAGGGGCTGTGTCCACTCCAAAGTCCTGTGCAGTGTCCCAGTCCTAAAGGAGTGCTGCAGTGTTGTCCAGGGGGTGCTCTGTCCATCAGGGGTGCTCCCCCCAAGTGCTAAAAAAATAATATATTTTCTGTGTTTGTGAATTGTGTGCGCAGTAGCCGCACGTGCATCAACAAAGTAGTGCCAAGCGTGCGCCTGTGTCATAAGTAAAGGGCCGGCTGGCTTGACCGTTAAAGGGTGCTGTAACCCCCGAAAGTACACTCCAGTCCAAACCAAAAAAAAATTATTTTCTGTGTTTGTGAATTGTGTGCGCAGTAGCCGCACGTGCATCAACAAAGTAGTGCCAAGCGTGCGCCTGTGTCATAAGTAAATGGCCGGCTGGCTTGACCGTTAAGGGTGCTGTAACCCCCGAAAGTACACTCCAGTCCAAACCAAAAAAAAAATTATTTTCTGTGTTTGTGAATTGTGTGCGCAGTAGCCGCACGTGCATCAACAAAGTAGTGCCAAGCGTGCGCCTGTGTCATAAGTAAAGGGCCGGCTGGCTTGACCGTTAAGGGTGCTGTAACCCCCGAAAGTACACTCCAGTCCAAACCAAAAAAAAAATTATTTTCTGTGTTTGTGAATTGTGTGCGCAGTAGCCGCACGTGCATCAACAAAGTAGTGCCAAGCGTGCGCCTGTGTCATAAGTAAAGGGCCGGCTGGCTTGACCATTAAGGGTGCTGTAACCCCCGAAAGTACACTCCAGTCCAAACCAAAAAAAAAAATTTTTTCTGTGTTTGTGAATTGTGTGCGCAGTAGCCGCACGTGCATCAACAAAGTAGTGCCAAGCGTGCGCCTGTGTCATAAGTAAAGGGCCGGCTGGCTTGACCGTTAAGGGTGCTGTAACCCCCGAAAGTACACTCCAGTCCAAACCAAAAAAAAAATTATTTTCTGTGTTTGTGAATTGTGTGCGCAGTAGCCGCACGTGCATCAACAAAGTAGTGCCAAGCGTGCGCCTGTGTCATAAGTAAAGGGCCGGCTGGCTTGACCGTTAAGGGTGCTGTAACCCCCGAAAGTACACTCCAGTCCAAACCAAAAAAAAAATTATTTTCTGTGTTTGTGAATTGTGTGCGCAGTAGCCGCACGTGCATCAACAAAGTAGTGCCAAGCGTGCGCCTGTGTCATAAGTAAAGGGCCGGCTGGCTTGACCGTTAAGGGTGCTGTAACCCCCGAAAGTACACTCCAGTCCAAACCAAAAAAAAAATTATTTTCTGTGTTTGTGAATTGTGTGCGCAGTAGCCGCACGTGCATCAACAAAGTAGTGCCAAGCGTGCGCCTGTGTCATAAGTAAAGGGCCGGCTGGCTTGACCGTTAAGGGTGCTGTAACCCCCGAAAGTACACTCCAGTCCAAACCAAAAAAAAAATTATTTTCTGTGTTTGTGAATTGTGTGCGCAGTAGCCGCACGTGCATCAACAAAGTAGTGCCAAGCGTGCGCCTGTGTCATAAGTAAAGGGCCGGCTGGCTTGACCGTTAAGGGTGCTGTAACCCCCGAAAGTACACTCCAGTCCAAACCAAAAAAAAAATTATTTTCTGTGTTTGTGAATTGTGTGCGCAGTAGCCGCACGTGCATCAACAAAGTAGTGCCAAGCGTGCGCCTGTGTCATAAGTAAAGGGCCGGCTGGCTTGACCGGTAAGGGTGCTGTAACCCCCGAAAGTACACTCCAGTCCAAACCAAAAAAAAAATTATTTTCTGTGTTTGTGAATTGTGTGCGCAGTAGCCGCACGTGCATCAACAAAGTAGTGCCAAGCGTGCGCCTGTGTCATAAGTAAAGGGCCGGCTGGCTTGACCGTTAAGGGTGCTGTAACCCCCGAAAGTACACTCCAGTCCAAACCAAAAAAAAAATTATTTTCTGTGTTTGTGAATTGTGTGCGCAGTAGCCGCACGTGCATCAACAAAGTAGTGCCAAGCGTGCGCCTGTGTCATAAGTAAAGGGCCGGCTGGCTTGACCGTTAAGGGTGCTGTAACCCCCGAAAGTACACTCCAGTCCAAACCAAAAAAAAAATTATTTTCTGTGTTTGTGAATTGTGTGCACTGTGGCTGCACGTGCATCAACAAAGGAGCAGCGCCAAGCGTGCGCCTGTGTCCCATAAGTAAAGAGCCGGCTGGCTCATTTCTTAAAGGGTGGTGTAACCCACAAAGTGCACTACTCTCCAGCAAAAATAAAATAATATTTTCTGTGTTTGTGTGCGCTTTAGCCGCACGTATATATATCAATATAACATAAATGGAGGACCAAACTTTCTCCGATAAAAATAAAATAGGGAAAGATCAAGAACCACTTCCTCCTAGTGCTGTTGCTGCTGCTGGGAGTTGTTCATCATCCCAGAGAGGAAGTAGGAACATCACTACTTTTACTAAACAATTGACCCTCCAACAGTCCCTAGCGATGAGGATGAAGTACGACAGCAGTCATCCTGAAGCAAAACGTATAACTGAGGCCTTGACTGCTATGTTGGTGTTAGACGTGCGTCCGGTATCCGACATTAGTGCAGTGGGATTTAGACAATTGATGGAGGTAGTGTGTCCTCGGTTCCAAATCCCGTCTAGATTCCACCTGCATCCTCAAAGCAGCAGCGACAAGCGTGCGTCTGTCTGTTAAAGGGTGGTGACACCCTCAAAGTGTGCTACACAAACAATTAAAATATTGTTCTTTTTTTTTCTGTCTTTGTGAATTGTGTGGGCTGTAGCCGCACCTGCATCCTTAAAGCAGCAGCGACAAGCGTGCGTCTGTCTGTTAAAGGGTGGTGACACCCTCAAAGTGTGCTACACAAACAATTAAAATATTGTTCTTTTTTTTTGGTCTTTGTGAAATGTGTGGGCTGTAGCCGCACCTGCATCCTTAAAGCAGCAGCGACAAGCGTGCGTCTGTCTGTTAAAGGGTGGTGACACCCTCAAAGTGTTCTACACAAACAATTAAAATATTGTTCTTTTTTTTTCTGTCTATGTGAATTGTGTGGGCTGTAGCCGCACCTGCATCCTTAAAGCAGCAGCGACAAGCGTGCGTCTGTCTGTTAAAGGGTGGTGACACCTCAAAGTGTTCTACACAAACAATTAAAATATTGTTCTTTTTTTTTTGGTCTTTGTGAAATGTGTGGGCTGTAGCCGCACCTGCATCCTTAAAGCAGCAGCGACAAGCGTGCGTCTGTCTGTTAAAGGGTGGTGACACCTCAAAGTGTTCTACACAAACAATTAAAATATTCTTCTTCTTTTTTCTGTCTTTGTGAATTGTGTGGGCTGTAGCCGCACTTGCATCCTCAAAGCAGCAGCGACAAGCGTGCGTCTGTCTGTTAAAGGGTGGTGTAACCCTCAAAGTGTGCTCCACAAACAATAAAAATATTCTTTTTTTTTTCTGTCTTTGTGAATTGTGTGGGCTGTAGCCGCACTTGAATCCTCAAAGCAGCAGCGACAAGCGTGCGTCTGTCTGTTAAAGGATTACATCGGTGACAGCATCCAAGTAGGCATGTCAGACAGTCCGTACCTGTACTGGCAGGAAAAAGAAGCAATTTGGAGGTCCCTGTACAAACTGGCTCTATTTTACCTGAGTTGCCCCCCCTCCAGTGTGTACTCCGAAAGAGTGTTTAGTGCAGCCGGGAACCTTGTCAGCGAAAGGCGTAGGAGGTTGCTTCCACAAAATGTGGAGAAGATGATGTTCATAAAATGAATTATCAACTCTTCCAGGGAGACCAGCCTCCAGAACGTACAGAGGGACCTGTGGTTCCAGCAGGGACGAATTAATACTCTGTGAGGATGAGGATGTACACACTGAAGAGGGTGAGGAATCGGTGGATGAGGAGGATGAGGATGACATCTTGCCTCCGTAGAGCCAGTTTGTGCAGGGACAGATAAATTGCCAGCTTGTTTTGTGGGGGCCCAAACGAACCAATCATTTCAGCCACAGTTGTGTGGCAGACCCTGGCGCTGAAATGATTGCTTTGTTAAAGTGTGCATGTCCTGTTTATACAACATAAGGGTGGGTGGGAGGGCCCAAGGACAATTCCATCTTGCACCTCTTTTTTTTCTTTGCATTATGTACAGTTTGGGGCCTAGTTTTTCAATGCCATCCTGTCTGCCACTGCAGTTTCACGCCTAGATGGGTCACGTGTTTGTGCCGCCCACTTGTGTCGCTTAGCATAGTCATCCAGCTACCTCGGTGCAACCTTTTGGACATAAAAACACTATTGTGAGGTGTGAGGTATTCAGAATAGACTGGAAATGAGTGGAAATTAAGGTTATTGAGGTTAATAATAGCATAGGAGCAGAAAAACCTACAAATTCTGTGATTTTAGCTGTTTTTATGCTTTTTTTCAAAAAAATACAGATCCAAAACACAAAACCCAGAACCCAAAACACGCAAGGGTGGTTTTGGCAAAACCAATCCAGATCCAAAACACGAAGAAAGATCCAGATCCAAAACCAAAACACAAAACACGAAAAGTGGCCGGTGCACACCCCTAATATATATATATATATATATATATATATATTACATATACATATACAATATATATATTTTTTTTATTGATAGGGGCCCCCACATGTTTGTTGCCCAGGGGCCCCCACAGACCTTAATCAGGCCCTGGTGTAGGGTTACTCAGAACTGCGATGATCAAATGATCTGTGACCGATGCCGTATCTTTGTATGCAGATGTTTGGAATTGTAAGTCCACAGGTGGGCGTCTCAGTACATTTCTCGTCAGCTGTGACATTTGCATATACATACTGTGTTACAGTATGAAATAAATACAGAATTTAGTGAAAGTGCTATACAGTTGTGGTTTTACATACATCACTCTTTTAAGGAGAAATAGTTAACCATTTTCTCTAAAAATGCCACCATAAAAAGCTATAACAAAATCAGAAAAATATATAGGTAGGTAGTCCAATAAGCGCACTCTGGGCCTGATTCAGAGCCGCTCGTAAGCGGCTGCTCGTTCGCTCTGAGCGATGTTCGCACAACTGCACATGCATATGGGTCGTAATGCGTATGCGCAAACCAGTCATTGCGGTCAGAAATCGTGCGCTCGCAAAGCAGCGAGGGGCTGCTAATTTGATTGACAGAATGTACCGTTTGTGGGTGGTAACATTGTGGGTGGTAACAGGGGAAGGTGCTTGAAAACAGGGGAGTGGAGATCCGAATGCAGGCATGCCTAACGGTCAAAAGGGCGTTTAATGGGAGTGCATAATTAATAAAGGAGCGTCATCGACCACGTCACTTGGTTGTCTTTTAGCCTGAACTGCTCGCAGTGATAGCAGTAAGGAAAACCTACCATAAGCACTGTGAGCAGTTCAGATGCCTTTCAATGTACCTGATTAATCTAATAAATACCGGAGATGACGTGTGATGCGAATGGCAAAGGGGCGTCTTTACAAAATAGCGAGCGCATTTTTCGTTCGCTCGCTCAGACATAGAGGCGTCAACAAACTGCAAAGAGCGAGCACTCAATTTAAATAGCCGGCCTCTTTTTTGGAACGACCGTCCGCAAATAGCGTCCGGCTCTGAATCAGGCCCTCTATCCCTTAGCTGAATGGGTGTACAGCTGAGGGATACCCATGTTCCAAATAATAGATACGGTATGACCAAAAAATATATGTGTGGTTGACCTGGGTGCTGCGGATATGACGTAGTGGAACTAAATGAATCTTAAGTATAACATATTTATTCAACACAGCAAATAAAATAGCTCCCTTGGGAGTGACGATAGTTACACAATAACATGCACAATAGTTAGCTCAGGTGAGTGAATATGCAATAGTAACAAAAATTATATCCAAATAAAAGCACAATAAAAAGACAATAGTGGAGATTATCCAGATAAAATCCCACCAGACACTCACATACATAAGGCTCAGTCCTGGAAGTCGAAGTCCTGTACACAGATGGGCCAACACATTTTGAGCCTGTAGTGGCTCTTCTTCAAGGCTATGTGTGTGCTATGATCAAGGATCTCCTTTTATGTGTAGTCCTGCTGACGTCACCGGAAGTTGCCTCTCCGTGACTTCCGGTTTGCAGGTGCGTAGTTTAAAAGCTTCCCCCGATGTCTGTGCCAGGTGTTTGTACATCCTATTAAGTCTGGGTATTCGATAGGTGCTTGTGGGGAGTTTAAAGGAGTGAGGCTCGAATTTCAAGAAACAGGAAGTGCGGCTCTGTGTACTTCCGGTCTCAGTATGCTCTCGACCATGTGCTCCCACTTGGTTCTCTAGTGTTAGGGCTGGTTCTCTAGTGGTTGTGTATAGTCACTATGAAATTAATGGAATATTTGGTAAAAATGCCAAAATGGGGGGGCGTGGCTTGGATGTCCAAGATGGTGGATGCTTTCTTCTGAGCTCCACAGTCAGCCCTAGTTTAGCGACACTACCTGCTGATACCCTACAACAAATCCACAATTTACACCCCTGCTGCCTCTCTGCAACGCCCGGCTATATATTTGACCGGGTTGGAGGACTCTGGGCGTTGTGACTGACCTGGACAGCCGGACCCTGAGGCCTACCAGTGTGAGGCACCCTCCGTCCGCTCTGGGCTCTCCCCGTGGTGACAGCGCCGGCGAGACTCTCCTCTGCTGGCTCTCATACCAGGAGGTGAGAAGCGGCCGGCCTTCCTGCCTGCGACGCGACTTGGGAGCCGCGTGTCTGCTGTCTGCCTTCTTCCTCTCCTAGCGGCGCCGCACGTGACCGGTGGCTGCCTGCTGGACCTCCAATGGGAGACAGCGGCTGCTGTGCTATTGGCGCTATCGGGGGTGGCTGCTGCGCTACCTGGAGGGTGGACCCCTACTGCCAGACCAGGGGCCAAGCATCAAGAGCCCAGGTCCCCCACTGTGTATAAGGGGGTTAACCAGCTCAGCTGGGCTCAGCGCCCAGCACCCATCCTCATAACACAGAGGCGGCCATTTTCCTCTAATATCACTGCACAGAGGGCACTTACAGGGAATCTCAATCTCCTGCAAACAGATACTCTCCCATAACATCCCCAACTCAATTAGGGGCAGCTTTTCTTTTCTTTTCACCTCTTCACTTAATACATAAGCCTTTGTAGGAATTGGACTTCCTTTACAGTATTTTAGTACAAGGGCAATCATAGAAATAATCTGCTAATTTACCTGCAGTGGCTACCCTGACCAAATAAAGTGTTGTGCAGGGTGAGGTCTCATTTATCAGCAAGTCTACAAGCCCTCCATATTATTATTATCACTATTACTACTATATCCCCGGAGCTAAATATCAGGGAAATGTTCCTACGTTAAACACGCTGATAACCTCCATCATTCTTGTTATGATATGATATGACATTTTTTTTAAGTACAAACTACACCTCAATCTGCATTGATCCCAATATATGTTTTGCAGATTTCACTAGCTCTCATCATCCCATCGGATTACTGCCTGTTTCATTATGGGCCCTAAACGTCAGAAACCTCCCACAGCAGTTCCTCCAGTAAGCTTCTTTAAGCCGTCACCATCGTCTCAACCACCTAAAACAGGCCCAGCACAAGATAAGAGTTCTAAACAACTGTCTGCTCTCAGTGCGCCTTTTGAATTTTCCCCTCCTTTGCCGACACAACAGAGCAGTATGGCGGACTATGCCCCCCTGACAATGGGGTCCATGAAGCTGCTATTAGCATCTTTTAAAGCAGATATTTCTGCCGACTTTAAAGCTGCTATACAAACGTGCCAAAGATCGGTTGATGATTTAGGAACCCGCACTGATCACCTCGAAAATAAATTAGAGCAGGTACTTAAATCCCATAACGAATTGATCAACCAACACGAGGAACTTCAGGCAGAAGTAATCTCTCTCAAGAGCAAAGTGGGGGACCTCGAAGACGGGTCCAGACGCAATAATATTAAAATCCGCGGCATTCCGGAATCAATCTCCAATGCAGACCTGAAGCAGTATGTAACAGATTTATTCATGAAGCTGCTTCCGACCACCTCGATTACCGACTTCCTCCTGGACCGCATACACCACCTACCCAAGGCGCGTGCCGCTCCACCCGGAGCCTCTAGAGATACCTTAATGCGTCTTCATTACTTTCTCATTAAAAAATCTATATTACGTGCAGCCAGACCATCAGATTTCTCTACTCCGATTCTAGGTGACCTCCAAATATTTGGGGACCTCTCTGCGGCTACTTTGGCCCTCCGAAGATCCTTCCTAACGGTTACAAGAGCCCTTCAGAAAGCGGATATCCCATACCATTGGGGATTTCCCATCAAGTTGCTAATAAGACGAAATGGCTCTATTACCGTTATCTCTTCCCCTGAGAAAGGCATACAGCAGTTGGTATCCTGGAATATACAGGACATATCTTTGAAGTTACCAGGCAGTTCGCGGATCGAAAGGGAATGGTCGCAGGCAGCCTCATCGACATGATATCCTTTCATATTCGCCTCTGTTTACCTTTACCACAATCTTGTTATCCTAAATCTGTGTTCTGCTTTAGGGGGAAGGGGTTTCTATGTCACTTAATGTTTTTACATGAACGAGCATGCCTTGTAGTCGGTTGTGATCATTGTTAGGGATACTAAATCCCTACGAGGTGTTTCCAATGTTCTCAGCCACTACAATCAGAATTTATTTGTTTCTACCCTGTTACTCCTGTGGAAATGTTAATTATAATTTGTCCTAAACTTGATCCTATGGGGTTTAAAAATGTGTTTGGATCTTCTCTACCACAGAAGATAGTTAATTAATTATATTATGGTTTCTCTTCCTGGTTTAACGTGTTATCTAGTACATTACTATATGAGTTGATCCCTTTTTTTTTTTTTTGGGTCGCCTGGAGACCCCCATTATTATTATTATTATTACTAGGGGTGTGCACCAGACACTTTTCGTGTTTTGTGTTTTGGTTTTGGATCTGGATCTTTCTTCGTGTTTTGGATCTGGATTGGGTTTGCCAAAACCACCCTTCGGTGTTTTGGGTTCTGGGTTTTGTGTTTTGGATCTGGATTTTTTTTAAAAAAGCTTAAAAACAGCTAAAATCACAGAATTTATGGGTTTTTCTGCTCCTATGCTATTATTAACCTCAATAACCTTAATTTCCACTCATTTCCAGTCTATTCTGAACACCTCACACCTCACAATAGTGTTTTTATGTCCAAAAGGTTGCACCGAGGTAGATGGATGACTATGCTAAGCGACACGAGTGGGCGGCACAAACACGTGGCCCATCTAGGAGTGACACTGCAGTGGCAGACAGGATGGCAGTTTGAAAAACTAGGCCCCAAACAGTACATAATGCAAAGAAAAAAAAGAGGTGCAAGATGGAATTGTCCTTGGGCCCTCCCACCCACCCTTATGTTGTATAAACAGGACATGCACACTTTAACAAACCAATCATTTCAGCGCCAGGGTCTGCCACACGACTGTGGCTGAAATTATTGGTTCGTTTGTGCCCCCACAAAACAAGGTGGCAATTAATCTGTCCCTGCACAAACTGGCTCTACGGAGGCAAGATGTCGTCCTCATCCTCCTCATTCACCGATTCCTCACCCTCTTCAGTGTTGTGTACATCCTCATCCTCACAGAGTATTAATTCGTCCCCACTGGAATCCACCACCACAGGTCCCTCTGTACGGTCTGGAGGCTGGTCTCCCTGGAAAAGTTGATAATTCATTTTTATGAACATCATCTTCTCCACATTTTGTGGAAGCAACCTCCTACGCCTTTTGCTGACAAGGTTCCCGGCTGCACTAAACACTCTTTCGGAGTGCACACTGGAGGGGGGGCAACTCAGGTAAAATAGAGCCAGTTTGTACAGGGGCCTCCAAATTGCCTCTTTTTCCTGCCAGTACATGTACGGACTGTCTGACATGACTACTTGGATGCTGTCACCGATGTAATCCTTTAACAGACAGACGCACGCTTGTCGCTGATGCTTTGAGGAAGCAGGTGCGGCTACAGCCCACACAATTCACAAAGAGAAAAAAAAAGAAGAATTTTTTTATTGTTTGTGGAGCGCACTTTGAGGGTTACACCACCCTTTAACAGACAGACGCACGCTTGTCGCTGCTGCTTTAAGGATGCAGGTGCAGCTACATCCCACACATTTCACAAAGAGAAAAAAAAAGAAGAATTTTTTTATTGTTTGTGGAGCGCACTTTGTGGGTTACATCACCCTTTAACAGACAGACGCACGCTTGTCGCTGTTGCTTTGAGGATGCAGGTGGAATCTAGATGGGATTTGGAACCGGGGACACACTACCTCCATCAATTGTCTAAATCCCACTGCACTAATGGCGGATACCGGACGCACGTCTAACACCAACATAGCAGTCAAGGCCTCAGTTATACGTTTTGCTTCAGGATTACTGCTGTCATACTTCATCCTCCTCGCTAAGGACTGTTGGACGGTCAATTGTTTAGTAAAAGTAGTGATGTTCCTACTTCCTCTCTGGGATGAAGAACAACTTCCAGAAGCAGCAACAGCACTAGGAGGAAGTGGTTCTTGATCTATCCCTATTTTATTTTTATCGGAGAAAGTTTGGTCCTCCATTTATGTTATATTGATATGTACGTGCGGCTAATGCGCACACAAACACAGAAAATATTTTTTTATTTTTGCTGGAGAGTAGTGCACTTTGTGTGCTACACCACCCTTTAAGAAATGAGCCAGCCGGCTCTTTACTTATGGGACACAGGCGCACGCTTGGCGCTGCTCCTTTGTTGATGCACGTGCGGCTACAGTGCACACAATTCACAAACACAGAAAATATTTTTTTATTTTGTTTGGAGTGCCCTTTGGGGGTTACAGCACCCTTTAGCGGTCAATCCAGCTGGCCCTTTATTTATGGGACACAGGCGCACGCTTGGCACTACTTTGTTGATGCACGTGCGGCTACTGCGCACACAATTCACAAACACAAAAAAATATTTTTTTTATTATGTTTGGAGTGCCCTTTGGGGGTTACAGCACCCTTTAGCGGTCAATCCAGCCGGCCCTTTATTTATGGGACACAGGCGCACGCTTGCCACTACTTTGATGATGCACATGCGGCTACTGCGCACACAATTCACAAACACAAAAAAATATATTTTTTTATTTTGTTTGGAGTGCCCTTTGGGGGTTACAGCACCCTTTAGTGGTCAATCCAGCCGGCCCTTTATTTATGGGACACAGGCGCACGCTTGGCACTACTTTGTTGATGCACGTGCGGCTACTGCGCACACAATTCACAAATACAAAAAAAAAAAAATTATTTTGTTTGGAGTGCCCTTTGGGGGTTACAGCACCCTTTAGCGGTGAATCCAGCCGGCCCTTTATTTATGGGACACAGGCGCACACTTGCCACTACTTTGTTGATGCACGTGCGGCTACTGCGCACACAATTCACAAACACAAAAAAATATATTTTTTTATTTTGTTTTTTAGTGCCCTTTAGGGGTTACAACACCCTTTAGCAGTCAATCCATCCAGCCCTTTATTTATGACACAGGCGCACGCTTGGCACTACTTTGTTGATGCACATGCGGCTACTGCGCACACAATACACAAACACAGAAAATATTTTTTTATTTTGTTTGGAGTGTACTTTGGGGGTTACAGCACCCTTTAACGGTCAAGCCAGCCGGCCCTTTACTTATGACACAGGCGCACGCTTGGCACTACTTTGTTGATGCACATGCGGCTACTGCGCACACAATTCACAAACACAAAAAAATTTTTTTTTTTTTTTTGTTTGGAGTGCCCTTTGGGGGTTACAGCACCCTTTAGCAGTCAATCCAGCCGGCCCTTTATTTATGGGACACAGGCGCACGCTTGCCACTACTTTGTTGATGCACGTGCGGCCACTGCGCACACAATTCACAAACACAAAAAAATATATATTTTTATTTTGTTTGGAGTGCCCTTTGGGGGTTACAGCACCCTTTAGTGGTCAATCCAGCCGGCCCTTTATTTATGGGACACAGGTGCACGCTTGACACTACTTTGTTGATGCACGTGCGGCTACTGCGCACACAATTGACAAACACAAATTTTTTTTATTTTTTCTTTTGTTTGGAGTGCCCTTTGGGGGTTACAGCACCCTTTAGCGGTCAATCCAGCCGGCCCTTTATTTATGGGACACAGGCGCACGCTTGCCACTACTTTGTTGATGCACGTGCGGCTACTGCGCACACAATTCACAAAAAAAAATATTTTTTTATTTTGTTTGGAGTGCCCTTTGGGGGTTACAGCACCATTTAACGGACAAGCCAGCCGGCCCTTTACTTATGGGACACAGGCGCACGCTTGGCGCTGCTTCTTCATTGATGCACGTGCAGCCACAGTGCACACAATTCACAAACACAGAAAAAAAAATTATTTTGTTTGGAGTGCCCTTTGGGGGTTACAGCACCCTTTAGCGGTCAATCCAGCCGGCCCTTTATTTATGGTACACAGGCGCACGCTTGGCACTACTTTGTTGATGCACGTGCGGCTATTGCGCACACAATTCACAAGCACAAAAAAATATATATATGTTTATATTTTGTTTGGAGTGCCCTTTGAGGGTTACAGCACCCTTTAACGGACAAGCCAGTCGGTCTTTTACTTATGGGACACAAGCGCACGCTTGGCGCTGCTCTTTTGTTGATGCACGTGCAGCCACAGTGCACACAATTCACAAACACAGAAAAAAGTTTTTTTTTAGCACTTGGGGGGAGCACCCCTGACGGACAGAGCACCCCCTGGACAACACTACAGCACCCCTTTAGGACTGAGACACTGCACAGGACTTTGGAGTGGACACAGCCCCTATGGACAACTGACTGCACAACACAGTCCAGCCAGCCCCTATGGACTTTGAAGTAGTGGATACAGCCCCTATGGACAACAGCAGCACAGCACAGCACAACACTACACTGCACTACACTACACTACACTACAACACTACACTACACAGCCCAGCCAGCCCTAACTCCCACCCTCCCTCTTCACTGTCCACAGCCGAGTGAGAAAATGGCGCCGACGTGGGTACCTTATATAGGATCCAAAACCCCGCGAGACCCGGAAGGCGGGATGATGACGTTATGCCTCGATTTCAGATCCGAGTCAGGCGGGAAAAGTCGAGCCTGACTCGGATCGGCCTCGGATCGGGGGGGCTCGGATTTCAGAAATCTGAACCCGCTCACCCCTAATTATGACCAATATTGAGGTTGATATTATCATTGACATGCAAATTGATTCTTTTCCTTTTGCAAAGTAGTTTGTACTATTTTTCTATCTATATGCATTGATGACTGAATGATGGAGATCCTTATCCTCCGCCACTTTCCCCCAAATGTGCCGCCACGGGTGGCGGTCTTTAGTAGTTCCTTTGGTACTATTTTTCTTGTCTCTATGTATATCCTCACTATCTATTATGCTCAAGATCTCCTTTTTCTTTTTTTTTCTCTTTCCTCTTTTTTCCCGGTACACTGATAGATATATGTGTTTGCATTGTGTTCATATGTGCAATGGTTTTCAGCATGTCATTGCTCTTGCCTAATGGTTAAGATTCTCTCACTAAACACTAAGGGTCTCGATTCCCCTAATAAGAGAAGATTGGCCCTCAAATATTTTGCCAAAGCTAAAGCTCACATCGTTGCACTACAGGAGACACATTTGCCTTTCTCTTCCCCTCCCCAATTTTCTGATTCCAAATATCCTAAATGTTACATGTCTAATGGACCCTCTAAGAAAGCGGGGGTCGCAATACTTCTCTCTAATTCTTGTAACTTTGTAATGCAAGAACAAATAACAGACAAGGAAGGCAGGTATTTAATTCTTATCGGTCTTTTAGATGATAAACAAGTGACAATAGCCTCTATATATGCCCCAAATACCAAACAACCCGCTTTTATTAGGAAATTCTGTGCGTCTCTCCAATCTTGTAGTAAAGGGTCAATTCTGATTCTGGGAGATTTTAACATGATTCTCGATCCCTCTTTTGATAAATCATCTGTCAGAACCATGGCCCACTCCCGACATAGTCAAGACAACTCCCACATATTTAAGCGTATTTTATGTGAATACGATTTATATGATGTTTGAAGGGCCAAACACCCTGGTGAAAAAGATTACACTTTCTATTCCCACGTCCATAAATCTTATTCGCGTATTGACCTGGCCCTTTCAGACAAATGGACACTTAAGTTTATCACTCGAACCTCTATATTGCCAGTCACCTGGTCCGATCATGCAGCTTTATCCCTATGTTGGGATGTTACCCATTCCAGAACCCCTCCTGGTCCCTGGCGGTTAGGTGCTAAATTCAGAAGCTAAACATACTATAGCTAACTCCCTTTCTTTATTTTTGGAGACTAATGATCCAGAAGATACATCCCAATTTACATTCTGGTGTGCCTTAAAGGCAGTGGTGAGGGGATCGGCCATTCAAGCCGCAGCACATATGCGTAAGAAGGCAGCGTCAATTCAGGCTGATATAGAATCTCGACTCTCTGATTTAGAAGCTGAACATAAGACTGACCCGTCCAATGATAAAATTTATCGTAAACTCCTTAAAGCTCGAGAGGAATGGAACGCATTGGCATTGAAAGAGATTCACAAATCCCTATTCAAATTAAAGCAAACATTTTATGTTCAGGGTAACAGGGCAGGACGTATGCTTGCAATCAAATTAAGGGGCAAACGAGCGAGGGACCGCATTAGATTGATATCCACTTTAGGAGGCAAAAAAATATCAGACCCTTTCTCTATAGCAGATGCCTTCGCTGAGTACTATACCACCCTGTACAATTTACAGGCTGACTCTGAGGTTTACCAACCAATGAAGGTTGATATAGCAGCCTTCCTGGGGAAACTTAACCTCCCTACGCTGGATCCTGACTCGCTTATCATACTTGAGCAACCATGATCTAGTGAGGAAATTGAGTCTGTTATTAAATCCTTTCATTTGGAGAAGGCCCCTGGTCCAGATGGATACACCAATTCATTTTACAAAAATTTCATAAATACCTTATCCCCACTTCTAGCTCAATTGTTTAATGAGGCCTCCAGGGTAGGATCTTTCCCAAAATAAATGCTTGAAGCAAGGATCGTAGCGTTTCCTAAACCTGGGAAAAATCAGACCTTACTACCAAATTATCGCCCAATTGCACTCCTTAATACAGATGTCAAAATCTACGCTAAATTAATTGCAAATTGGATAAACCCTTTACTTCCTACGCTTATCCATCGGGACCAGGTTGGATTTGTTCAAGGTCGTCAGTCTTCTGACAATACGAGATGAGTGATTGACATAGTGGATGCCGTCTCCAAAATAGATCAGCCCCTTTTGTTATTAGCATTAGATGCCGAGAAGGCATTTGATAGGTTGCACTGGGGGTACCTTCATGCTGTCCTTTGTAAATTTGGCTTCAAGGGCTTAGCACTTTCAACAATAGCGGCATTATATTCCAACCCTTCAGCTAGAATTTTTATTAACAGTATTTTATCATCAGTATTTCCAACTACTAATGGCACGCAGCAGGGATGTCCCCTCTCCCCACTAATGTTCACATTAGCGATTGAACCCCTTGCCGAAACCATACGATCGCACCAATTTATTCAAGGACCAGTTTTATTTAATCAGACATATAAAATCAGTTACTTACATTCAATACTACACTCTTTCTCTAGAGCATCTTATTATAAATTAAACGGTTCTAAAACCAAAGCTTTGCCTATCAATTTCTCTTCGACAATGATACAATCCCTAAAATAAGAATACTCGTATTCCTGGCAAGAGAATAGTATCAAGTATCTTGGTATTCATTTAACTCCCACTACTAATAATTTAATATCGGCCAATTATTTACCCTTGTTGCGAAGCGTAACATCATTAACAACGGACTGGATGATGCAAAACATATCCTGGCTAGGCCGCATATCGGCCATAAAAATGGTGATTCTACCGAAAATTCTATATTTATTTCGGACAATTCCTATATTACTCCCAAAAACAACTCTTAATAAGTTTCACGCAGTATTTATTACATATATATGGAAGGGCAAGAAACCTAGATTAGCTAGGAAGACTTTGTCTTATCCAAAATCGGAAGGGGGTTTCTCTTACCCAGACCTACGATGTTACCAACTAGCTACAATGATCTCCCAACTTAACGCTTGGTTTACTCAAAGTAATCCAAAATCGTGGGCTTTATTGGAGCGTGATATGGTTTCCCCATTCCCCCTTACAGACTGTTTATGGTTCCCCTCATCGGTATTGGTGGGGGTTTTGGGACAGTCAGTGTCAGTTTCCAACTCCCGTAAAGCATGGCTTGAACTAACCACGATAACATCGGACATTGTTCTTCCCTCTGCTAACTTTTCCCTTGATGGATTGGCTACCTTAATTCCAAACCTATCTTTTGACACGTGGAAGGCCCGAGGAATCTTAACTTTAGAGGATGTAACTGCCCCTGATTCTTTGTTATCATATACCCAACTACAAACATTATTTTCTCTCCCCTCCAGAGATTTTTTCAAGTATCTACAATTAAGACATTGGCTCGGTAGTAGTATTCCCTCTCCATACATAGTACAGAGACCACCCAAATTTATCATTGATCGATTATGTGGGATTGGAGGCAGAGGAGAAATTTCCTGGTGGTATTTATATTTAACTAATCCTCACAAATTCACCAAATTTAAATCCCTACTGAAATGGGAAGTAGATCTTTCATGTATAATCCCTGAGGAAGATTGGCATATCATTTTTTTAACTTGTTTAATCTCTCTAAGTGTATTACCCACATCGAACAGTTCTATAAACTGCTCCATCGTACATATCTCAACCCGGTGCTAATGCATACCTTTTGGCCCTCACAGTCCAACCTGTGTTGGCGTGATTGTGGAAATGTGGGCTCTCTGATCCATATATTTTGGTCATGCCCTTGCATCAAAGTGTTATGGTCATCAGTGTTTGACCAAATCTTTAAAATACTTAATGTCTCTTTCCCACCTAGTCCATCAATATCTCTATTCCATCTATATCATGGTGGCTTGACCAACAACGATCGCTATATTATGGGTCATGTCTTCCTGACCACTAAACTGTTGTTGGCACGACAGTGGCGTACATCTTATATTCCCAGCCTAGATACTATCAAGAAGGAGGTGCAATCACATTGCGAGTTTGAGACAGCGGGAATATTGTACTCCTCCTCTGCCTCCAACCCTCCTATTAGATGGCTTAGATGGTCTGAATATTGGGAGTCAAAGATGAAGGTCTAGCTTTGTGTTCCTTCTGTATTCTTGTGATCCCTCAACGCAATATTATATATTTTCTAGATACTTTATTGTACAATATATCACTGTGTGAGCATTTTGTATTGTATTGATATATTTTAAATATGTCTTGATAACGTGTACCTATGTTTGTGTTTTTTTTTCTTTTTTCTCTCTCTCCTTGTACCTCTTCTTTAATATTCTCTGTATCCTACTGTTTTTCAAAGAATTCAATAAAAATTTATTGTTGAAAAAAAAAAAAAAAATGCCAAAATGTTTATTTTCTTAGTGAAAGGATATGTAAAGTAAATTTCAGTTTGTTTTGGTTTTAAATAAAACAGCTTTTCAAATAGAAAATACATGACCTTCTCCATCACCTCTAGAAATGCCAACAAAATGTATAGTAATAACAAAATCATGTACCAAGCGCAGAAATAAAAAGGAGATCTGTGTATGCTGCTGCTACTGCCCCAAGCAGTTACATTTACTAATGTTATTAGGAATTCATGTTTACTAAAGCCATAAACACCATGGTATATGTGACCTTATAACTAAATGATACCACTGTTGATAGACATTTCTTTTTATAAAACATTGGTTCAGGCAGAAAAATGTTCGTCTGATCTAAAGAATTAAAAGGACTGTAACCTCCAAAAATGTCTGCAATTGCTCATAGCACAGTGCAATGTAAATTATATGATAGACTCCACTTCATTATCCCTGTGTGCAGACTGTGAGCAAACTCAGGGGTTATATCTGCCACCTCTATGGGGTCTAGTTACTAAGCAGTGATAAGAGAGAGTGAAAAGTGATTAGTCTGTGATAAGGTGCCAGCGAATCAGCTCCCAACTGTCATTTTTCAAACACAGCCTGTGAGATGGCAGTTGGGAGCTGATTGGCTGGCACCTTATCACTTGTCACTCTGTCTCTTATCACTGCTTAGTACATAGACCCCTATATCTACTGTCTGTCATTTTGGTCTTTTGCATACATGGTTGGAAGTCCAATGAGGTCTTACCCTGCCCCAATGATGTCACACATCCGTTGTCTGTATGTCTCCACCCCCACACATTTATTTTTCACCTGGATCTTGACACCTCAATAATACTGACAGGAGGATATAACAGTATTACGGAGAAGAGACATAAACCTACAACACCATTATGATGACCATTGCAAATACAGTAGACTTGCACTATCATTGAAGACAATTTAGGTCCTATGACAAGAATAATTTTATATATTCATAACTTACAATACGCAAATACGGAGGATATTTTACATTTTACTTTAGAGCTCTATTAAGGAAACTATCATCAATAAATATATATATTTTTATGGGGTAGTGTTAAACCTGCTTTATTGATGTGGGCACTACTCTGTAAAGGTCTGGGCAGCTCACACACACTGAAGTCTGGCTGTTTGGCATCGCCACATAGCAACCACATCAAAAAGTAGTTTAGCTAAACTTACACGTGGCCAAACTGCACTGACCTACTGTATACAGTGGGAGAGGTTAAATAATGAGGATACACCCTATGTGGGATGTCATTTCAGGCTTGTATTTGCACCTCTAAGAACTCAATATACAGTAGAGTGGTAAATTATTCCTGGAAGAAATTGTTTCCTACCAGGATCAAGTGTTGCAGTACAGCGCTATTTGAGACTTTGGGCTTCATTCAGAGGCGGCCGTGCGGTCTACGACCGCTCGGCCGCCTCGATGTTTGTCCAGTGCGCATGCGTGAGACCCACTACGACTGACAGCGCCGGTCGTAGCGGGTCTCTTTCCAAAGGGGGCGAGCTGTCGATGTTGATTGACAGCTCGCCCCGTTTGGAAGGCGGGCCGAGGGGGTGGCAGCCCAAACGGAGGCATTCCCATGGGAACGCCTGCCATTTGGGGGAGGCCCCACTGACATCACTAGTGATGTCAGTGGAGAGCTTTCGGCTCTGACAGAGCCAGAAGCTCTCCGGGGCTTACGACAAGTGAGACCCTACCCTAGGGTCTCGTCGTAAGCCCCGATGGTCGCGATGGTCTTTGACCATCGCGACCATCACCCTAGCGGTCGTTAGAGCTGTGGGTGTAAACCCACAGCCTAATGACCGAAACAGAGGCGGACGGTCAGGAAGCAGGTGGCCGCCCAGTTTCTGAGTGACCGCTTGCATCCTCCGACCGCCTCTGAATGAGGGCCTTTGTTCTTTCTGGGCAGTCAGGCTTGAACTCAACACCTATTCATTCATTCAGTCCATTAAAAAGAAGTATGTATATTAATTTTTTTTATACAATCTATTTTTATTGGTATTAAAGTAGATGGATATATAAAAGTGTCTACTTACCTGACTCTTCTTTAAAGTTTATGATATAGAGTCATAAAGAGGTCTCAATATTCTATTCTTTTTGTGTAATTTGTGTAACCCACACAGAGGGGTCTATTCATTATGTTAATTATTGGGATCTGAACCCTGATAATTAACATTTCTTCTGGCTGCGAGCGCCGGAACAATTCATCATTGCTACTTTCGGAGCAGTGACACAAGTGCGCATGCGTGACATACAGGTGCACAAGAGCCCCAACGTCCGTCGGAAGGAGCCAGACAGGGGCGGAGGGATCCAAAAGGATCTCTCTTTGCAACCCGGACCGCCTTCCCATAGGAAAGGAACGGGTTGCTTGCAGCGAGCAGGAGCAAATGCCATCTGAAGGTGGCGAATGCTCCCGCAGTCAAGTTCCAAAAATATTATATTTTCAGAGCTTGATGAATTCTGTTACCATGCTAGTGCATGGGGACAGCGGGCCATTCCGCAAACGGAAAGTAAGAAGGAGATATCTGTGATATCTCCTGTTTTACTTTCCTGATGAATGGCCCGATAACTTAATTTCTACAATTGGAGGTGGAAATGTTCATTTTCACCTGCTTTTGTAAAAATTAAGTGATGATGAATAGACCCCAAAGTCTTACATGAGATAGCTGCTACTTTCTAACACACACAAATATCTGAGACACACACAAAGAGCTGACATGCAAACTGATATAATAAAGTATAGTAGTAATAAAAAGATAGATTTTTGTGCTGGAGATTCTTAACTTGAACTTATGTGCACATGGAAGGGGATACTGGTGCCAGTACACCCCTATTGTAGCGGAATCGGTATGATTTACCGCTGGACCCCTGCCCGGCGGTTGGAATCCCGACAGCGGCATCCCGGCAGAGGAGGAAATCCCGATCGTCGAAGGTAAGTATTTACTAACCTATTTCTAACCCCCTAACCCTCCCTTTGGGGTGCCTATCCCTAACCTCCCCCCAAGTGCCTAACCCTAATCCCCCCTATAAGTGCCTAAACCTAACCCCCCGCCGCCTAAACCTAAGTCCCCCCCTGCGTTGCATAACCGTAACCCTCCCTCCCCCTAGCCTAACCCTAACCTCCCGGGTGGTGCCTAACCCTAAGTCCCCCCCGGGAGCCCTAAACCTAACCCTCTGCCCCCCGCAGCTGTCCGCTGCGGCGCCCAGCATCCCTTCGATCGGGATGCCAGGCGCCGGTCTCCCGGCATCGGTAAAATGACAGGCGTCTAAATTTAGATGCCTGTCATTTAACCCTCAGGGGATAAAGCGGTCGGGAAGCCGGCTGCCGGGATTAGGTCCGCCGGTTTCCCGACTGCATACCATTGTAGCTAACTACACTTAGGGGTCAATTCAGCTAGATGCGTGTTAGATCCTGTGAGCCGTTCTGATGGTGAACTCAAGCAGAGAATTTCATTTGCAATCCAATTGCAACATCGCATTGATTATTCTGATGAAATGTCCTTTTTTTGTGCACACCCCCCATAGCATGTAAAAAGGTAGGGAAAATCTTTATTTTAAGGTGAAAATGTCATGGACATAGTGCTTACCCTCCTAATCAATGATCATCCACTTGGATTGGTTTAAATAGCATAATTTGGCCAATTTTTTAGGCCAAATTTCAGTTTTCAGGTGAATTTCTCTACAATGCTCAATAATGGGTTAAATGATGTGGGACAGGTATGTAGAGGTGTAAATGATGTGGGGCACATATGTAGAGGTATTCATGATGTGGGACAGGTATGTGGAGGTGTAAATGATGTGGGACAAGTATGTGGAGGTGTAAATGATGTGGGACAGGAATATGGAGGTGTAAATGATATGGCACAGGTATGTGGAGGTGTAAATGATATGGCACAGGTATGTAGAGGTGTAAATGATGTTGGACAAGTATGTGGAGATGTAAATGATGTGGGACAGGTATGTAGAGGTGTAAATGATGTGGGACAAGTATGTGGAGGTGTAAATTATGGGGGACAGGTATTTAGATATGTAAATGATATGGCACAGGTATGTGGAGGTGTAAATGATATGGCACAGGTATGTAGAGGTGTAAATGATGTTGGACAAGTATGTGGAGATGTAAATGATGTGGGACAGGTATGTAGAGGTGTAAATGATGTGGGACAAGTATGTGGAGGTGTAAATTATGGGGGACAGGTATTTAGATATGTAAATGATATGGCACAGGTATGTGGAGGTGTAAATGATATGGCACAGGTATGTAGAGGTGTAAATGATGTGGGACAAGTATGTGGAGATGTAAATGATGTGAGACAGGTATGTAGAGGTGTAAATGATGTGAGACAGGTATGTAGAGGTGTAAATGATGTGGGACAAGTATGTGGAGGTGTAAATGATGTGGGACAGGTATGTAGAGGTGTAAATGATGTAGGACAGGTATGTGGAGGTGTAAATGATGCGGGACAGGTATGTAAAGGTGTAAATGATGTGGGACAAGTATGTGGAGGTGTATATTATGTGGGACAGGTATGTAGAGATGTAAATGATATGGCACAGGTATGTGGAGGTGTAAATGATGTGGCACAGGTATGTAGAGGTGTAAATGATGTGGGACAAGTATGTGGATATGTAAATGATGTGGGACAGGTATGTAGAGGTGTAAATGATGTGGGACAAGTATGTGGAGGTGTAAATGATGTGGGATAGGTATGTAGAGGTGTAAATGATGTAGGACAGGTATGTGGAGGTGTAAATGATGTGGGACAGGTATGTGGAGGTGTAAATGATGTAGGACAGGTATGTGGAGGTGTAAATGATGTGGGACAAGTATGTGGAGGTGTATATTATGTGGGACAGGTATGTAGAGATGTAAATGATATGGCACAGGTATGTGGAGGTGTAAATGATGTGGCACTGGTATGTAGAGGTGTAAATGATGTGGGACAAGTATGTGGAGATGTAAATGATGTGGGACAGGTATGTAGAGGTGTAAATGATGTGGGACAAGTATGTGGAGGTGTAAATGATGTGGGATAGGTATGTAGAGGTGTAAATGATGTAGGACAGGTATGTGGAGGTGTAAATGATGTGGGACAGGTATGTGGAGGTGTAAATGATGTAGGACAGGTATGTGGAGGTGTAAATGATGTGGGACAGGTATGTGGAGGTGTAAATGATGTGGGACAAGTATATGGAGGTGTAAATGATGTGGGACAGGTATGTAGAGGTGTAAATGATGTGGGACAGGTATGTGGAGGTGTAAATGATGTGGGACAGGTATATGGGGGTGTAAATGATTTGGCACAAGTATATGGAGGTGTAAATGATGTGGGACAGGTATGTGGAGGTGTAAATGATGTCAGACAGGTATGTGGCCCTACTATCTCAGTTTACAGTTTATTAGGGTCCAGGATTGTTTTCCCCACTGATTCATGCACTTCTCCTAGGTTGCATTTTGGAGAAAAGTCACACAACTTTGCCATAAGTACAGCAAATTGGAATTTCTAATTCACATTTCTTGCGCTTTGACGCAAGGTATACAAGTTTCATGGAAAAAGCTTGTTTTAGCAAACTCCCTTCTAATTTAATTGACCATTTTATAGTTACATAATATCTATTCACATCTGCAAGATTGTTTAGCAATTTGTAAGTTAGCCAGAAAGCAACTTGTTAGAAAATTCTGTGTTTATTATGTGGTGTAGTTTATAACTATTACTAAACCACAAGCAGCTTGTTTGTATCTTATTTTATTTCACAGTTTGTAAATATTGGTTAACCACAAGACTGAACGTTTTCTGCCATGTTAAGATGGCGATAGTTACAGGAGTCTCACTACTTCCTATGGGAAGGTTATTCGGGTTGTGAAGTGGGATGCCTCTGCCCTCTCCGGCCCCCTCAGTTCACACAGATGCACTAACACTTCTGGGACAAACATGGCAGTGTAAACTTTAGTAGCTCCTTGATAAAGTTATGGACAAGAAAATACAAAAATAATAAGCGCTAGTTCTACTAATATATCCTCATATGATAAAAATTACTAAACCTCTATTGAATTGACTCTTTGGTCTGCAGCTGCTAAAGAGATGAGGGGTGTGACCTCATCAACATCATGAAACTAAAAAGGTGGATAGAGAAGCGCTGACCAAAAAGAGCACAAATGTGAAAAATAAAACACATACATTTAATGAATATTATAAAAATCTCTGTAGGAAGCCTAGCTCTGACCCAGCAGCTCTACCGTCTCCATCCGTGGGATTCCCTGGGACTCCTTAGTCATGTGACACACCAACATATTGGCAGTCACGTGCCCGGTCATCGACTGTCCATTTGCCATTGTCAACACAGCAGTGTGGCGCCACACGCGTAGGACACTCGGACCCAGGCACGGTGAGGATTACTGTACGAGGAGGGCATGGAGACGGGGAGACAGGACGGGGCAGCGGTGCAATCAGCCCACAAAGACACGTGTGCCCGCACAGTTCCCCATTGCAAGTGCAGCGCTGCACCACATGAGTACTCAATCTGTGGAACAATTCCAGAGAGCCGTGCATGGCCAGACAATACTAGACAGTACTGTGGATGGTAGCTGCATACAGGGCGCTGTATGGTCTAATTTTCATTCTTTATACCATATCATTGGATGAGGACTGGTGGTGTTCACCATATTGGTGTGATTAAGTTTTATCTGGATACAGTAACTTATCCTTCTCTATATACATAATCAGTACCCTAACCCTGCAGTGGGATACAACGGTACCCATTTAAGTTGATGGCTTATACACATTTCGGATCTTCATTTTAGATCTTAATTGGACTGTGCACTGTGATTCTGCAGACTAGGGATTTATGTTTTTATTATATGTATGTGATTATTTGATGTTATATCGATATTGTGTTTAAGTCACTGGTGCTCAATATTGACTTTTTTAGCTGTGAATACACAGTGGTCATATCTCCTACAGAGATTTTTATAATATTCATTAAATATATGTGTTTTATTTTTTACATTTGTGCTCTTTTTGGTCAGCGCTTCTCTATCCATCTTATTAGTTCCTTGATAAAGTTCCATTGTGGATTAAAACACATTGACTTGTGTGAGGAACTACTTATGTCGGTGACCAAAGCGGCGGTACAGCATCTGAAAGCTATAGTGAGGACTTGATGTGCTGGCTAGCAAATTACCTCTATTTAAAAATCTATCTATATTCTGAAACCTCCATATCTATTCAATAAGAGAAATTGCTTTAGTAATATATGTGTAAAAATTAATAATGAAAAATTTATTAAATTAAATTTATATGTTGAATAATTTAAAGAAATGATTTAAGTTGTGATTATCATTATAGTTGAAGTCATAATATATTATAATTAAATATAATTCTAATATAAGAGCAGAACACTATATATATAATAAATTAGATGGATTTCTATGTGGACTACTTCCAGAAAATAATTGTACAATACTATACTTATTGTAGTAATTGCAGCTTAAAAAAAATCCTTTTTTTATATTTATCAACTGATCTTACCCTTATGGTACCAATTTCATACTTTCTATACATGTACGTACTTGACTATTTAAAATTCATTGAATTGTCTTTATGTTGTACTACAGTATATATATAATTTGTTACATTATTTTAGAGATTTGTTAGGTCTCCATGTCTTATACCTACCTGAATTTGCTCCAGGGCTTCACCATGGTTACTCAAAATATTTTTTTTCTTTTTGTGGTGTCTGCCAATGCCTTTCTGATTGCACATAGATTTTCAAAAATACACTGTTTTGAAGGTCTAGTTGTCATGCCCACTTACAATTTATTACATGGCCATTTGAGAGCATATATGACACCAGTTGTTTCATAGTTTAGGAATTCTTGGATTACTGTATTTAAGTTTCTGGGTATTTGTTCTTGACCTCTGTCATTTTGATTACATATGGGCAGGCCTTATACATTCCACATTTGTACAAAAATCTCTTACATTTTCTGCACTCCTCCAGGTAAAGACACATCTGCATCTGCCAGGTCTGCCCCTAATAACAAAATAGATCAATATTTTTGTAGAATATTGTGTCACTCATACAAAATATATCTCAATGATCTTAATTTAATTGCCTTATATCTATTTGGCCTTAGATTATATAAGATCCAATGATCTTTCCACTGAACCTCACTATATGATCTCTTGATGGAACTATGATTAAATATATATAATTATTCTGGGGTTTTTTCAAAATCAAAGAAATTTCAGATCTAGGAATTCTCCTTGTGATATATTTTTAACAATTGGAGGAAAATGGGAGATATTTTGGTGTAGTATGCAATAGATTGCAGTATGCTTACAGTAGAGTTCTGTTTCTACTGTGCCATCTTCTAGTTATTTTACAGCTATATCAAGAAAATTAATTTAAAATTATTTTATTTCACGGTATTGTTTTAAATTGTGAATTGTAATGAATTTCTCAAATTCTGGTTCACTATTTCAAGCAATTAAAATGTAATCTACTGCATGTATCTTGACCATACTATTAGACAATAAGGGTAGGATTGAGGCTTTTCATTAAAAAGCACCTATCTCTCCCACCAACTAATATACCAATTTGCATAGGTGGGGGCCCAAGCTGACCCCATAACTGTGCTCTTCAAATGCAAGTAAAACTTATTCTTATACACAAAATAGTCCTGAATCAGAATAAACTCCAGTAGCAGTTTATTAAACTATGTATTTGAATCCATCTGCATGTAGAAGTTAAATACTTTGAACCCAAAGTAAACATCACACATTGCCATCCACACATTTGAGTCAAGTGTGAGTCCATTCAACATTCAGACATATTTCTTTATACATAATAACTAATAAGATAGACGACTGGTGACATATTTTCTCAAATCTGTATCTACAAAGATACTTTATTATTCCAACAAAAACTCTATTTCAGGAATGACAGGCCTTCCTGGTGGTGTTTACCTTTTCTTGTGAAATTTAGGTAGAAGATACAGAATTGAAATCATGGGATTGTCAACTTAGAAAAATTAAAATTCGGTTTTCATAACAGTACCTTATGTAGGGCTCTAAATATGTTGTATAACTATAATTATCTGAAAGGTTGGAAATAATTGTTGGTAATATTGGTGCCTTTCAGTTGTTTTATTATTACTATTATTAATATTATTGGTATTATTATGTTTTATTTTTAAGGCACCACAAAGAGGATGTACAGATGTGTCCTTATACACCTTTCCTTTTTTGCTTCATTTGGCACGAGATGCTCCACGACGAGTAGCAATTGGATGAATCCCAATGTTTTTTCCTGTAAATGTATTCATATAAAGTAGCAGGTTAAAGTAGCAAATTTTAAGAAAAATCACAAGGTGCGGCTAAGTCACATATTTAGTGGCATGGAAAATTTGGCCATATGGAAAGATTTTAAGACAGGTGTATGTGGACACATCTGTAGTCACAATCGGGATGCCAGCAGTCAGAATGCAGACACCTGAATCCCGACACAAGTCAGAATCCCAGCGCTGGCATCCCGACGGGGCTAGGGGGAGGGTTAAAGTTAGGGGTTAGGGTTAGGCAAGAGGGGGAGGATTAGAGTTAGGAACCAGGGGGGAGGGTTAGGTTTAGGCACTGGGAGGGAAGGCTAGGTTTAGGCAGCTGGAAGGGAAGCTTTGGTTAGGGTTAGGGAGACGGGGAGGGTTAGGATACTTACCATTAGATGACGGTATCCTAACCCTATCAAGATACTGGTGTCAGGATTCTGACCGGCGGGATCCCGAGCGCCGACATACCGTACTCAACCCTTACAAAGTGCATGCAGGACCATACTAGGCATACATAGAAAACAGTAAATACAATATGCAACAGTAGTTCAGAGCAAAAGTACATAGCAAAATACCAAGCAACACGCCAGACTTGATAGGGCATCTTGCGGAAGCTACAGATGAGTTCTCATATACCTAGTGTCAATACCCCAGAAAATGCGAGAGATACCCGGCATGACTGATGTACTTCGAAAGGTAAAGGTTTAAACACATACAAGTTGCAGATGGACCACAACAGAACTTGGCGTGAGAAAAAGTCTTGGCTGCTACATTGTAACACATTGTATGTAATTTCAGACTCAGGGCCGTATTCAATTAGCGGCGAAAACGGCAGTTTTTTACGCCATTGGCGGAAACAGCTGTTTTTCACCAAAAAACTGCGATATTTTCGCAAAAAAACTGGTGAAAATGCAATTGCCGAACAAAAACTGGAGATAACTTTTCTCCATTCCAGACCAGGCGAAAAAAATACAAAATCCCTATTTTTGACTAAAAAAATTAAAAAAGTTGAAAATTATACAAAGTTATTTTTTTCCCAGGAAATTACTGTTCCACGTAAACTGGGGGTACATTAAAATGGGTGCAAGTATATTAGTTTAAAACACTTCACACATCCATACCGCCACCCGAAAAATCAGACCCAATACATTAAAACCATTTTCAAAGTTTTTTTTTACCCAAAATTGCGCGGTAGTTTTTTGCCAAAGTGCGCAACTTACAAATTTTGTGGGGGGGTCATTTATTATTAGGGGGGTTTCCAAAGGGTTCTGAAAGAAATCCCCACATTTTTAGCCAAAAAAACGACCGCGCAATTTTGGGTAAAAAAAAACAACCTGTTGAAAATGGTTTTAATGTATTGGGTCTGATTTTTCGGGTGGCGGTATGGATGTGTGAAGTGTTTTAAACATCTCACACGGCGGTCGCAACAGGTGGTTTTTTACGTTTTTTAAAGATGCATTTTTACGACACGAAAATATACTTGCACCCATTTTAATGTACCCCCAATTTAAGTGGAACAGTAATTTCCTGGAAAAAAAATTGCTTTGTATAAATTTCAACATTTTAAATTTATTTTTTACCAAAAATTGCGCGGTTGTTTTTCACCAAAATGCGCAACTTACACATTTTTTGGGGGGTAATTTATTATTAGGGGGGGTGTCCAAAGGGTTCTGAAAGAAATCCCCACATTTTTAGCCAAAAATAGGGATTTTGCATTTTTTTTCGCCTGGTCTGGAATGGAGAAAAGTTATCTCCAGGTTTTTTTTTGCCAATTGCGTTTTCGCCTGTTTTTTGGCAAAAATGTTGCCGTTATTTGGCGAAAAACGTCCGTTTTTGCCACTGGCAAAAAAAAAAAACGGCAGTTTTTGCCACTGGCAAAAAAAACCCGCAGTTTTCGCCGCTAATTAAATATGGCCCTCAGTCGCACACAGGTCTACAAATGGCGCACATCAAATTGATCAGTGCAAGCTAGCAAAGTAGTTTTGTTAATTACAGGGTTTTTTTATGCAAATAAAATGCATATAGAAATCTATTCAGTGCTCAGTGATCCTATACTCAACATATGGGCAAACAAACAGAGTCAGTCCATAAATTGTAGAAGGAGACAAGGGAGTAGTGCAGCACACTGGTAATAAGGATAGTGCTAGGGGAGAACAAGTGGGTGGAGGGGGGGGACAGAAGGATGGTGTACTGGGAAGGATATATAGTAGAGGGCTGGAGAATAACACAATTGAGTAATAAGGAAAGCTGGTACACTTTAATAAAAAAAGTAAATTTTATGGGCACAATTGCAGCTGTAGAGACTGGTTGAGAGTCTGATTGGGTGAAGGAGTGAGTTCCAGAGGATGGGGCACCTTGAGCAAAACCTTGAAGACAAGTGTGAAATAAAGTGACCAGAAAGAGAAAATGCTATTCAGAGAGGAGCAGAGAGGGCGTGAATGAGTGCAGAGGGAGATGAGGTTAGAGATGTAGGGCGAAGAGGAATGGTTTAAGGCTTAGCAACTGAGGTCAGTAGCTTGTACTGCAGGATAGGGAACCAGTTACACAGGATGCAGATGCCATGCGGAAGCAGAGAAATTCAGATGAGCAGCAGCATTGATGATAGTTTGAAGTGATCCCTTATCTTTAAAATAGATGCAGTAATATACTGTACAGTTATATCAAAATCCTATAACAAGCAAATGTTAAATATTTCATTAAATAAAAATTGATGTGAAGCTGTTTTACTGAAGAAGTTATTACTGGAAGAGAAGACAGCAGGCAGTATATATAATAGTAATCCGGTTTGTATAGATCAAGCAGTGAAACTCAGCTGTCAAATGTCCATTTGAACCCTTAATACATGCTCAGAATTATCCAAAATCCAATCGATGGTAAATGAGTCAGGTGGCCCACAGTGCACACTTGTGTCCTGAAATATGGGAAGTTGTTTGAGCAATGAGTGAATAACAGCTGAACAATGAGGGTCTGTAGAGAGTATGCAGACAGCCTGCTTTTTCAATTGGCAATCCCTATATTCAGCTGTAGTAGTGAAATGGTCTTTGGGACACAGCTGAGCATGCACCTTAAATAGTTAAGTAGTATTCAACAGAACTGCCAAATTACTGGTGCTATCATTGCACAATGTGCAGCTTCTGTGCAGTATATTTGGAGACAGCAACTTTCTCCTTACATGCTTCTTAATCGCACTGTTCATTCGCTCATATCCCATATGCACAGTCGCAATTGCGTTTAAGAGAGACTAGATGCACGGTCTCAGGAATGGTTTGAAAATCCATTGGGTGGTCCTGGGTGGTGACAGGGAGGTGGCTAAGTGAATGAATGGTGATGGTCCATCTTATGAATGTGTCACATAGAAGGCCATATTTAGACAGGTAATCTGCCCCTGCCATAGGGATGGTGCAAGTTTTGCTGGTGTGACCAATAGTCCGTTAAAGATGCACCAAGTGTTATTTCATCACCTACAGATGATGAAAGTGGGAATCTCAGTCCTTGTACACTAGGGAAAGGCTTCGAAGAGGCACTTGTATGATGAAGTCACAGACGTGCAACTGGCAAAAGACAGAGACATGGACAAGGCTGTGTCCAATTTAGAATCAGGCCTAGAGTGCGTTAATGGACAAAATGAATTGTGCTTTAGTAAAAAAAAAAAAAAAATTCTATTTCATCAAGGATGAACTCTCTGTGCCTCTCTGGAAGGCATCCACATGTGAGGTGATCCTGAATTGCCCCAATCCCTAACTGTTAGTGTCAGGAAAACATGTGTACTGTATGTACAATGTCCTGAAATAGGTGGTATGTATAATGTCCTGAAATAGGTGGTGTTACAGAGTTGAGATTCCTGAGAGGCATCTAAGTTTAGAAGATAGATACAGTGTCAATGCAGAATGATAGATCAGCAGAAAGAGAATAGATACCACAAATTGGTGACGTTCAGACGATAGTAGCTAGAATTTGATTGATTGCTACATCTCCACTTCTAAAAACCTGCACTTTAGTAAAATATACCCCTTAGTATGAACAGGAGAGCTTCAGTTTCACAAAAGAGGTCAAACGTAGTAAGTATGATTGTTCATACATGACAGAAAAGATATTTAAATCAATGTCTATTTGTGCACATTGCTGTTGTCTGTATTTCTCTTCACTGGTGGAATGCCTCCACCTATAGTTAATCTAGAGGTCGCTAATTTATCTGCTTGGAGTGAAGGGAGCATACTGGTAGGTGGTGATGCTATAGAAGTGATAAAGGCAACCATGAAACATAAATGATTGGGAGAACGTTCAGCTGGAATATCCGTCACCATACATAGGTTAGACGGCACACACACATTTATGAATGAAATGAATGCCTGTATGGACATTGCTTTCATAAAATGGATTAGTAGATGACCATAGTACACAAACACAGATACAGTACATGGGAAAGCTGGTGTTGATCCATAAACGAGGTCTAAAACCATAACAAGCATTTGAATTGAGAAGAGGATGGCATCTTTGTCAGAAGAATAGACTTCCTTTTTTTATTGTGCCTTCCTAAGGTTCCAGTGCCTGTGCTGCATGGGCAGAACCGGACTGGCTCACAGGAGTTTTGCCGGGATCTGCTGCCAGTTCGACAAGGTTAAGAGGCTCCTGGCTCTTTGCACCCAATCCCACATATACAATTAGCATAGTTGATGTCACAGTCAGTCAACAATGCTGATCGTAGATGCAAGTGCAGAGAGCTGGGTGCCTCTAAATATTGTACCGGCATACATGGACTGGCAGCTGGAAATACTCTAATGCATGAAATGGTTCTAGAGGTTTTTAAAGGCTTGCCCCCACACATAGGGGGCACCCACATAGATATAGATATATAGATATGTATATATAAAATCAACTTTGATCATTTTATTGATAGGGGCCCCCACACATTTGTTGCTACGGGGCCCCCACAGATCTTAATCCGGCCCTGGTAACACAGTGAGCTTGGGTAGTGAAGTTAGGATGGCATATGAAAGTCCCAAACAAGTATACAAGTAAGATGTGCAGTGACAAAGTAGTATTTTTCTACTTTTTCAGGGAGCCCAGTTGCAGCTGCATGGTCAGGGGCAGGCATAGTAGCACCATATAATGGGCAGATGAGTGAAGGAGAAAAGGGAATTAGTACCCAATAAAAGTTACAGATCTGAACTCATACACCCAGCCTCATTACGTCACAAGGTGCAAGACGGCTGGCGTGAGTCAGCTGCCAGGCCCGTGTGACTCTGATCGCGTCAAGCGTCTTTTTGCCTGAAAATACATCTTAGTCCCAATGTAATGTGACTAAAGGTGCATACACACGTAACGATTTTGTAACCAACGATTTTCTGTCAGATTATCCCTTGAAAAAGTGAATGATTTTGAAGTGTAATGAACGATTTTTACAACGATGAACGAAAAATGTTCTTTCCTTTAATGAAAATCGTTATGTTGGACAGTCTGAAATGGATGAAGAACGATAACTACAAACGGGAGCACACTTGAACGATTATCTTTCATCGTTATAACTCAGAAACTGAACGATTTTTTGAAAGATTGGTCATTAACGACAAACCATTAAAAAAATCGTTACATGTGTATGCACCTTAAGACGCACTAGGAGACTGTACTGAAATTTTTGATAGGTAGTATATCTGTGTGCGACTGACTCTAAAAGCAAAGCACAACCAGTCTTGGCGTGTTAAAAGCTGTGGCTGTTGCACCATAGCACTTTGTATACAGATTCAGCACAGATATACACGTGTCACATATCAAATTAATTAGTGCGTTTTTTTGGTGCATCTTAGTCACACCATATTCCACCTAAGATGCATTTTCAGCAAAAAGACGTGTAAAAGATGCTTGGCGCTAGCAGAGACGCACGGTACTGGGGCACTGAGAGGGGCTGTTTGGCGTGACTACAACAATTTGTTGCACTAGGACATGCCTGTACAAGGAGGCATATGTGTGACTGATGGTCACTGACCCAGTTCCAAGATACTCCAATCTCTAACCACTGTCTGTAATTTGTCAAGATCAGCACTCACTTGTGGTTCTGACACAGAATTAATAAAGAGACAACCACCTGGTCTGTCTACAGAAATGTTTACACTACCCAGTATCTCTCCCACTCACTATTAATTTGCCACCACAGAAATTGGTTCAGGAGCAACACACTCTAAGGGCCATACTTAATTTGAGGCAAAAAGTCAGAGGTCTGACTTTTCGCTATCAACGCCGTTTTAGGAAGGGATAAAGTATCTGGTGCACGCCTGCTTATCCCCATATTCAATTAGGAACCGGCAAAAACGGGACCCGGCGGAAAGGTAAGTATCGAAAAGTCCTGTCACTTTTGGGGAAATCAGCCTGTCATCCCCCAAAAGATGGTCTGACATGGGGGATCACTATCGGTATCCCCGATTTGGCCTGCTGAAGGTAATTGGGGTTTTTAAACAGACGCAGCATGTGCATAAATGTATCTTGGAAGAAGTGGTGAAGAATAGCACTTAGCTTTTTTTGGGGGGGGAACTATTCCCATCAAATTTGGGGTACATGAAAATGGGTGCAAGCATATTATTAAGTCCCTAAAGTGATTTTTTTTTAAATTCTTCAAAATCCACCTGCCGCAACCACCCGCATTCTAGAAAACGCCTGCCGCCTACATGGGCACCCCCCCCTGAGGCTATTTTGCTAGTTTTTAAGTTTGTTCCCCAACATATTTTGTTTGCCCCCAAAATGAAACCACTTTTCTTGGGGTGTCCTATGCTACTTTTTTAACAAAATCTGACACAGATTACTTGAAGGGGACATTCCAAATTCTGCAGCCTACTGTTTTTAATTCTACACCCCAAAACCCCAATTCTGCACTTTTTTTTGCCACCTAAACATTGGTGAAAACTTATCCCTGTTTTTTTACAAAGACTTTTCGCACCTGCGAAAAGTCTTTGAATATGGGGATAAGTTAAAATAGCGAAAATTACATCACGGTCTTTTCGATCCTAATTGAATATGGCCCATAGTAGGAAGTTTCTGATCTCCTTATACAATTAAGTCCAGGTATCATTAACCTGTAGTGCAGATATGTAGCATAGATAAGCCGAATCCACAGGCAAAATGGATCCGATAAGAATCACAGAAACCAATCGTTTTAAATAAAGTTTAATATGAGAAAGATACTCACATTGCTTAAAGTATATACAAAAGCAATTAAAGAGAATGACATACAAAGATACATAGTCTTAGACAAATCATTTCCTGTAAACAAAAAAGTAATAGAAGTCTCACTTAAATGAATCTGCGGGGAGAGGCAAGAAGATGGAGCAATTCCTAATATCAGTTTGGCTCCCAAGACTTGTACACAGTTCTGCATGTAGAATATGGTATTTATCCATATATGGGTGTCAGGATGCTTTTCTTGGCTTTCTGTGTCAATGCAAATTAGCATTGACACAGATACTGCTTGTCAACACAACATTGTTTTGGTTGGAGGAAAGGGGAGCTGACACTACCTAGGCCAACCTCATGTTGGTTTCAAGGGCAATCCCAGAATGTTTAAGAGCTCATAAGTGTACCATCATCTATCTGTTGTATCCTTTTCTGGCAGTCCTAATGGACTATACATACATCTGCCATCTCCCCCCTTACCTGGCATCTTCTCATGCAAATAATTAACCCTGCAGCTGAACATTACAGATCAACAGATACATCACACTAATAAGATATAGTGTAGTGCAGTAATCTCAGAAGCTATGGAAATATAAAAGAATGGTACTGCTACAGTATATTACAAAAAAAAACAAGGCTAATGTAGGAGTATAGAGATTATATACAAAATATAGAAAGGTTACAAATCAAGCTCAGGAAAATGTATTCAAAGCTCTGAAAGGATATGTCGCCCAATCCACCAATATAAATCCCACTCAGGAGTGACTGTTGATAAAGAACTAACATGGGGTTAACAAAACAGCCAAAAAATAATACCATCTGGTATCAATGAAGAAGAATGAAAAAGCTAAATCACACAGAGAACTATAGAAAGCAATTAATTGATAACTGATCGTTTAAATTTCTCGGTTTCAAAGTGTCCAGTCCAAAAATCCAGCAAGCTTTTAGCTGTAGTAGCTGTTTGTCACGATCAACCTACCCCACCTCTTTGATAAGGAAGCCTGGTCAATCATTTTATATCGCAACATGGCAAGGTTATGCTATGCCTCCAAATAATTTTGCATCTGGCTAATCACAGGGTTTACCATTAAGAGCCGCCCAGATTGTCGAATGGTGCAATGGCATATGTCCCTGGAAGTGGCGGATAGTATTTTGAATATAGCACTGGCCAGAGGGTCAGTATATATATATATATATATATATATATATATATATATATAATTATATATTTATATTTATTATAGCCAGCGGGTAATCCCTTTGTGGGAAGGATCAGGCGGCACTCCAGAGGTCTTATAAAGGTGCAAAAAATGTACACCTGATCCTTCCCACAGAGGAATTACACGCAGACTATAGTTACATTCAAGGAAGCCACAGCGGCATCTGTTTATATCCGAGAGTGTCCATCTACAGTACATCTATCTATCTATCTATCTATCTATCTATCTATCTATCTATCTATCTATCTATCTATACTACTGTACCAGTACTGTATATTTTAAGGGAAACCTAATCTGAAATTCAATGGCTGAATTCGGATGAAAAAAATATTTGGCACTGTTGTCCACAGGTGCAGTGCAGTAAAGAAATGTTGGTCGCCAAACCATCTCATGATGCAGTAACAGGAAAACTTTATTTACACTCCTCCATATTCTCCAGTACAGTAAGCGTAACAGTTACAAGCTCTACTTCGCCAGCTTCCTCCAGCACAATACTTGCAGCAAATGGTAAATGCTGTATTTTAATCTCAATGGTTACAGAAGATTAGTTACGTTCCACTCCAAGTGAACACCTCCAGCGCAGTCTTACACATATGACACTGCAGCAAAATGGTAGCACATACCCGGTGTTGCTGGGCTCAGTAGTTCTACGCCTGTCAGTCCAACAAATACTTTATACAGCATACAGGGGACTCCAGATTCGAAGTTCATCATACTCGTTTCAATCCTCATGAGAGACTGCTAACTTGTGGCACATCCCATTACACAGGGACCCTCTCTCCTCCATCACAACGCATACACCTTCTGCAGGCATACTGACGTCCTGTATATCCCAGGACTCTGCCTCTAGTACAAGTCCCACTATCCAGGGACCTTTCATCTGACATGCTGGCAACTTAATGCATACTGTTAACCCTTTCACTGCTGGGCTTCTCTACTTGAGCACATGGTTACACAGGACTCTTCCATAGGACTCCCCTCTAGCCACACTGCCTTCTTGCACTGAGCCCTCCCTCACTATGGGGCACTTCTCCAGGGGCTATCAACCAGGGATCCAGCATTACACATCACAGACACTCACCCTCTCATCACATGGGCTGTCTCTTCACAGGATATCTCTCATCTTCCACTGTGGCACCAGGCAGCACTTCCCCTGAGATCCTCTGCACTTCCCCCTGACTTCCTCACTCACAGGGCACTGTGAGTTTCCAGCTGCTACCTCTGCAGCACTCCCCAATCCTCTTCTCAGAAGGGGTTCAATATCAGTGGGACTGGTCTTTATCTGCAGCTCCCTTGCAGGACTGTGGGGAGTGGTGACTCCCCCCCTTTTCTGTATCCAGGGACCTCTCTAAGACCCCTTGTTGCCTAGGGGCTTCTCATAGGAGGCCCTTACTGTAATACAGGGTCATTCCCCTACAGGGGCATTCCCCTGTACATAAAAACTGTGGCTCATGGCAGCCTGCCATGCACCCTCCCCTAGGACACGAGGATACCGCGGGACCTCCCTCCTCCCGTCCCACGGCCCCAGCCTAAGATGGCTGCACTTCTCCCTAAGGACACTTTTTTGCACCTGCCACTGGCCACGCCCCCTTTTAATTCTGCTAGGCATCACCCCCTTTTGGTCCCACGAGGCCACGCCCCTTTGGTAGCCTGGTTCCTCCTGCCCTCCCGGTGACTGACGGATGATGTCATCGGGAGGTGGGGCTTAATCGTGGCAGCTTTGGGAGGCGGGGCTTAATTGTGGGGCGGCGCTTAAGCCCAACTCTGCCGGGTATTACAGCAGGTCAAGTAGGGTAAAAATAGCACTAGACTGTAAGGTGGCTGTGACTAAGGGGTTTATATATCAGCGAAAAGCATGGATAAGTGCACCAGTAGAGAAGTTGCCCATAGCAATCAATCAGTTCCTACCTATTATTTTATAGACTGTACTTGATAAATGCTACTTCAAAACTGATTGGTTGCTATGGGAAGCTTCTCCAGAGGTTCACTTCTCCACTCTTTTCACTGCTTGATACATCAACCCCGAAGTGAGAGGCTGGAAGGTAGAGAAGGTGAGAATTGCATGATGTACAGATAAATAAAAGCAATTGGCAAGCTCATCATCTTCTTCTCTTGCAATGACATTGGGCCTGATTCAGAGAGTTACGGAAAATCTGATATTTACACAAATCTCCGATGTTTAAAGATCTGCGCTTACGCAGGAGCCGCACTGTGCATGTGCAGATCAGGTCCTGCGATGTTGGTTGCAGTGTCACAAAAGTTGCAGCATGATTGATATTCTGCTGGCGTTTGAAGGTGGCGACAAAGAGCGTTCCTGAAAATGAGGACGTTGGCCACATTTTCTGGAGGTGCCATAGCCAGTGGCTGCGTCCTTGGCCCCGGCAGCAGCGCCGTCCGTCCCCTGGATGACACTTGGTGTGGGCAGGTGAGTAGTGCGTACGACGAAAAAGCATGCCGATATAAGGGGGCATGGCCTTCCGGGTAGGGGGCGTGGCCTCACAGCCCGACCCCCATTTTAGTCACTCCAGGGGTGCTGGAGATGCAGACTGTCCCGGGGACCAGTCTATTTGCAGTGCCGGCTCCCTCACGGTGTCAGGAGCCAAGTGCTGCACGTAATACTACAGTGCAGCACCCGGTTCCTGTCACTGAGAAGGACTCGGCATTAAGGTGTCACCCCTCGGCAGGTGTTTGCGGCCCGCAACCCCTTGTGACATCACTGCCCGGCAGTGTGATTTTGCCGGACATTCTAAGTAGACTGTGTCAACATTGGACATGTGAGTAACCAGAGGACCCGATGATGCATCTTTGGACGCAGCCATCAGATCACAGAATCCTGCAGTGACTGTCTTTTGCATTTTGTAGCAGAGCCGCTACATATTAAGATGCAGCGGCGTTGCCACTAATGTAAATCAGGCCCATTGTGCAGAAACAATACAGCACAACCCACCCAGAATAATTTGGTTGATTGGAATGGAGAAAGTTGTTCTTAGGATAGTATTTTTTTTTCGCAATGTTTTTATATTGCTATATATTTCTTAGAAAGAAAAGAAGAAAAGAGAACACAAACAAGTAAATAATAAAATATACTGAATACCTGAATATAAAAAGAATAATCTAATAACTTTGTATACCAATGTTAATGGAGCCTTGTTAATTTGTAGGTAGTTACAGATTTTGCTGTGGTTAAGGTAGAGGTTCCCAAAACGCAGTCCTCAAGGCTCCCCAACAGTTCAGGTTTTAGAGATATCCAAGGTTGAGCACAGATGGCTTAATTAGTACCTCAGTCAATTTGATATAACCACCTGTGCTTAACCATGGATATCTCTAAAACCTGAACTTTTGGGGAGCCTTGAGGACTGTGTTTGGGAACATCTGGGTTAAGGGAGGGGTTTTATTGCTTCTCCCCAGTTTACCTGCTATTTTACAGATTTAAATATCATACTACACAACTGCACATTGGGAGGATGTAAAAAAATCCCTTTCCAGAGGGGCTGATTAATAGAGGTAAGTGGGGTAACAACATGTTCCGATAATGTTACTTTACGCAGACAAGCTCCAAAAACTACTGGTTTTCAGTATTTGTTAAAGTGCACTACTTGTGGTACCCCATATTTGTGCCCAAAAATGGGTCACCCCCTCCCTTGACCTACCTTAGCACTCCCACCACTGCCTACCTCCTTCTCCACCTCCTACTACTAGTCAGGGCCCAGCATTGCAGGGGTTTTTACTTATGTATCGGGGCCAGGGTATTGGGGGTCTCCTTCCCACTAGCCATGTAATCCTGCTAACTGTCCGATAGGGGATTGTTTAGGTGTGGTGTAAGGTGTGGAAACAGGGAGGAAGTAAGGGATAGGATGCCCCCTCCATCTGTCTTAGATGTGCTGAATGTTTTGTGTATTGATTTATTGTGAACCTCCAGCTCATGCTGGGAGGGGATGTGATATGTGAAATATTGCATCAGCTCATGCCTGCTGCAACATTGTAAATGCTGATTTTTTTTCCAATGAAATGTACAATCTGTTAGGCTGGTGCCTTATTTAAATGTTGTTAAATACTGTAAGTGCTGGTTTTTCTCTGATGAAATGTACATCCATGTTTGCTGGTGCCTTATTTAAATGCTGACTTCTTTAAGGGCATTATATGTACTTCTGCTATGTACCTCTGTTATGAAATATTGCAATTGCTGGTTTTCTTGTATGAAATGTACTTCATCTGGTAGTGTCTGCTTAAATGTTTTATGATTCCAAGGGTAATTCTATGCATAACCTGTTAATTGCTATTGCATGATTTAATGCTTTATGCAACCCTGTGTGACCTCAGCTGGCAATTCTTTAGGTAGTAGTGTGTACTGTTGCATATGCTTTTGTTGCTTTTCTCGCTGAAGTCCAAGTGTTTGCATAGACTGTATTTACTGCCACAACCTGCTGGTGCACTACAGATCCAAGCACTGTCTGCATGTATTTTTCATTTTTCTCATTGAAAGCTGAAGTGTTTGCATACACTGTATTTACTGCTACAAGCTATTGGTGCACTACAGATCCAATCACGGCCTGCATGTGTTTTTTCCTTTTTCTCATTGAAAGCTGAAGTGTTTGCATAGATTGTATTTACACCTCCAAACTATTAGGTCCCCCAAAAAGGGACAGTTCGCGCAGCCAAAAAGGGGCGTAGCTTCATTGAGAGGGGAGGGCCCTCGAGAAACGGGGCAGACCCTCATGGCTTCCCTCGTTTACGTCACTAAAGGGACGTGCCCAGCACTCTCTGTGATGCTGGGCAGCCCCCAGGCTCTCCGTATACTGGTGAACAGATGCCGCGCACATGCGCACAGCATCTGTTCTCAACCTGCACACCCGCTGCTCTGCACAGCAGAGCAGAGGGTTGTGCTCCCCCCAACCTCCTCCCCACCACGGGACACTGCGGCCCGCGGGTGGGACAGCAGGAGAGTCCCAGAAAAACGGGACTGTCCCACTGGATGCGGGACAGTTGGGAGGTATGTGTATTTATTGCTACAACCTGCTGGTGCACTACAGATCCAAGCATGGCCTGCATGTGTTTTTCCTGTGTATCATTGAAAGTTGAAGTGTTTGCATAGACTGTATTTACTGATATAACCTGCTGGTGCACTACAGATCCAAGCACGGCCTGCATGTGTTTTTCCTTTTTGTCAGTGAAAGTTGAAGTGTTTTCATAGATTGTATTTACTGCTACAAGCTACTGGTGTACTATATGTGACATAACAGTCTGCATATGCATTCTATTTTCCTCCTTTAAGTAAAAGTATTTGCATATACTGTGTTTTCTTTTGCATTCTTTGTCTTGCCAGTTGAGGTCACCAGTAGAGGACAGGGAGGTATTAGGTAATTACGTTAAATCTCTAACCTGCAAGATTCTAAACTGTCTGTTGCTTTATGCCCATTGCTATAATAAAATAGCGTTGTACCTTTACCCAGTGTGGTTATTGTGTCTGCAAGGGGAAAACTCTAGGGTAGCTTCTCTGTCACAGTGTGCTGTTCTTAGTGTTGTGCACAGAAGATGGCACCAGAAACCTTACGAAGAAAAAAGAACAGACCCCGGACTTGTGCCTTGTAGGTGTTCAACGGTACTTCAGGATCATGTTGGTTGCGGAGCACTACACTACTTCTTTATCCCATACATGGGGACAGTGAACTGCTGCAATTTTGTGTGAAAGGCATTATATATCTTCTGTGTTAGATACTTGGGAAATAACCACACTACTTCAAGCACACAGGTACTGCTGTTTCTGCATGATTTCTGGGACGGGGGGCTTGATAAATAGGCCCTTAGTAACTACAGTAGCTCAGGCTATAAGTGGCTCGTTTGCTTCAACAACAAGTATAAATCTTAGGATTAAAACAGAAATGTTATAGCAAAGGAGCCGCTTATAGTATGAGATATTGTGTATAAGTCTTAAGAGAGCCGACGGTCCTGGTTTACACTTTTACAAGTTTGTTGTGTGGTGGGTTCCTGGGCATTTGTTCCTGTGAGTCAATGTGGTTCATATATATACTGTAAATGTGTGTTTTTATGTATATATATATATATATATATATATATAATTATATATATATATATATATATATATATATATAAACTCTCCATCCACTTCTTGTTGTCACAAGGTAGAAACTTTAGCCAGCAAACCATTTAAGTAACAAAAAAGACATTTAATAATATTGTCCCAATCCAGGGTGAAAAGCCATCTCAATAAACACTGATAGGAAAAAACATCCAATACTAAAGCTGCATACACACACAACGATTTTGTTACCAACGATTTTATGAACGATTTTCTGTCAGATTATCTGTCAGATTTTTTAAAGTGTAATGAACGATTTTTTGAACTACAAACGATTTTTGTAACTTCCCTTAATGAAAATCGTTCAATTGGTCAGTCGGAATGAACTACAAACTACAAACGGGAACGTGTATGAACGATAATCGTTCATCGTTATAACTCAGTAACTGAACGATTTTTTCAACGATTGAACGATAACGACATGGTTATATTTAAATTGTTACGTGTGTATGCACCTTTAGCGTGTATATTCTCATGTAATCACTGGGGAGTCATGCTCTAAACCCAGCCAGACTCGTCCCAACAGCTGTTTCGGTTCCTTCTTCCTCAGGTATTGGATGTTTTTCCTATCAGTGTTTATTGAGATGGCTTTTACACCCTGGATTGGGACGATATTATTAAATGTATTTTTTGCTATTTAAATGGTGTGCTGGCTAAAGTTTCTACCTTGTGATAACAAGAAGTGGATGGAGAGTTATTACTATTTTTGTAGCCTGGCACCAGCAAGGATTGACTAAAGTAATGTGTGCGATTCATTGGAATCGCCTCAGGCCGGATTATAGGCGAGGTGACAGGGGCGGTCGTCCTGGGGCCCCCACACATACAGGTCCCCCACAACTGTTAAAAAAAAAAAATGGAGCCCAGCATTTAGCTGTCTGCGATCCCGTCCTCTGTCTCCAACTTGGCGGCTGCTCATGGACCCTAACCAGGGTCAGATTAAGAGGGGAGGGGCGCTGGAGGTAAGTAAGCCTGGGCCTCCACCACAGACTCTATTTTCGATCCGACCTGCAGCGTTGTGCCGCCGGCGCCGTAGAGCAGTGCTGGGCTTCTGAGCGACGGCTCAGCTGTCCCATGGCTTGTAAAGCTGCAGCCTGCGGCTCAGTGACTGGCTGGTGCGCAGGCTGCAAGGAGGCAGTAACAAGGCAGAGCACAGCCTCAGCCCGGTCCCTAAGCATAGAGGTTAACTTCTGTTCCATGGAGAGAGGAACGTGCTCTTGGTGAGCTGCAGAGAAAAAGTAGGACAGGCAGTATAGAGGGTTTTTTTTTATTGATTACATTTTAATTTGAAGGCACTGGGTCCTATGTGTACAGTATATATACAGCCATGGCCAAAAGTTTTGAGAATGACACAAGTATTGGGTTGCACAAAGTTTGCTGCTTCAGTGTTTTTAGACCTTTTTGTCAGATGTTACTATGGTATACTGAAGTATAATTACAAGCATTTCATAAATGTCAAAGGCTTTTATTTACAATTACATTAAGTTTATGCAATGAGTCACTATTTGCAGTGTTGACCCTTCTTTTTCAAGACCTCTGCAATTCGCCCTGGCATGCTGTCAATCAACTTCTGGGTCACATACTGACTGATGGCCGCCCATTCTTGCCTAATTAATGCTTGGAATTTGTCAGAATTTGTGGGTTTTTGTTTGTCCACCCGCCTCTTGAGGATTGACCACAAATTCTCAATGGGATTAAGGTCTGGGGAGTTTCCTGGCTATGGACCCAAAATTTCAATGTTTAGTTCCTCAAGTCACTTAGTTACCACTTTTGCCTTATGGGAAGGTGCTCCATCATGCTGGAAAAGGCATTGTTCATCACCAAACTGTTCTTGGATGGTTGGGAGAAGTTGCTCTTGGAGGATGTTTTGGTACCATTCTTTACTCATGGCTGAGGGGGGCCATCTTCCTTGTTAATGTGTTATATACATTTTTCACCATTGGTACATATGGACCCTTGCTATGGGGCCTTCAAATATCTAGTTACACCCTTGCATACGGTAATCAATCTGCAGTCTCTGCAGCTTGCTTTTGTTAATGTAACGGCCAAAATGCACATACTATAATTAGAAAACCAGATATATTTTTATTTTTTCATGTCTGTTACAGAAATATGGTTCTTGTTTAGAACGGAGTGTTGACACCATGATTTATTATCTAATTTATTTAAATGTCTGAAGTAGAGCACATATCAAAACTAGAGTTCTTTTATTAGAAATGGAAAAATACATTTTAAGTGAAAAAGTTGGCTTACTTTGCAATATTAAATAAATATTATTGCTAACTTATGAGCTATCATAAAATTGTGAAAGTTATAACAATATTCAGGCAAATGCTCACATTAGTTCAATTTACTGTATTATTTAAAAAAAAATAGCATTCTTCAATTTAGATATAGACTTCATTAATTTTATCTGAGGAATATGATGCCAAGATTTGTACAGCTACAAATCTGTACAGCTGACAAACAAACAAACTATAAATATATAGAGCCTTATTTAGACCCAGCCTGATTACAAGAGTCCACGTATTATTGTCATTCAGTGATGTAGAGTGTCACAGTACTGTGACGTTATCATCACACTGTCACAGTTCACAGGGACATTCTCCCTCCTTAGCTGGAAACCACACAATCACTACTGAATGGTAGAGAACAGTAAAGTTTATTGACACACACACACAGGGTAAGTACAATAGTGAAGCAGGTATAAGTAAGCAGGCTAATATAAAAGATAACACAGGAATATACTGTTGCTGGTAAGCTAGTGGTAGCAGGCTGAAAACACAGGCTAACCAAATCACAGTACTAAAAATTTTACACTAAATTCCTGGGTCTGACTCGGTTCCAAACCAGGTCAGACCCGGGACAGCTCCCCTTCAGACCGCGGCACAGGTGCAGTGGATCTGGTCTGCCAGCGCTTGGAGATGACATCATCTTTGTGAGGTTCTGGTTTTGTTGTGGACCCGGGGTGGTATAAGGAGCAGACACTGGAGCTGATTTAAAAATAAATGTGGAATTTTTAATAAGTGGTTTCACAGACATGAAAATGGCAAAACAGAAAATCCGGGTTTAGCACTAAGTGCACTTGGGAACTGTAGTGATGCAAATGGGAAAAAGTCTAGGTAGTGACAACAGAAGGTAATCCAGTATTCCGGGGTTTGTGAGGCTGAAAAGAACTGCAGGTTGGTGTGAATTGCTGATTGAGGTGAGTGGCAGGCTGAAGTGAATTAGAAGACTTGAAGTGATTGCTGGCAGAAACAATAATGTCCAGAGGAAATGCAAGTGGAGGCAGGGTGCAAGGTAAATGATTCACACAGGTATTCAGGCAGTGGGAGAGGCTATAGGAGGAGGCAGGGGTTTCCAGTAGGGTTTAGGAGCAGGTTCAGGTATAGCAGACTTGGCAGAATCCAACAGGCAGGCAGACTAGCTCAGGAACTCTCTCTCTCAGCTCTCGCTGAGAAACATGTTGCACTGGCAATGAGAGGAAGTTCAGCACTTCCTTAAATACCCAGTGCCGCACTGTGAGAGGCCAGAGAGAGCATGTGATCCACAGGATAGGGCAACTAAGTCACATGACCGGAGGCAAGATGGCAGCGCCCATGCCAGAATGGAACGGAAGCACTGCCAGGCCTAACCAGCACAGAGTGACAATATGCCCAAACAGGACTACGCACAGCCAATGTTTGCCACCAGGCACCAGCACCACCGCCAGACAACCCCCGCCACAGCATTCTCACAGGTATCACCCGCCGACCACCATGCCAAGAAACCCTGGTCGTGACAATCTCCAAGCGCCGGAAAATCCGGAAATCACCATCCTGTAAATGGATTATCCATTTACACTGCAGGGTTACATGGGTCGTTCCTGTGTTAAACCCTGCAAACTACCCAGGTTGGATTGCCAGGTCACTCGACCCGGGAATCCAATCCTGGCCCCTTTTACACCTAGCAATAACCCAGGTGATAGCTGTGGTGTAAAAGGGGTATAATTCAGTAATGTAAATAACAACAATGTCAAGGAATGAACTGGTAATTGCAGATGGAGCAGAATGCAATAATAATAGTAATGTCCTGGATAGCAGTGAGGTTTGCAGATGAACAGGAATATAAATAATAATAACCTATATAACACTGAGGTTTGCAGATAAACAGGAATATACTGAAAGTAATAACCTAAATGCAGAGGAGATGCTGAACAGGTATACGGGAAGTTGTCTGTTGGCATCACAGAAATGTGAGGAGATCCAGTAGCGGATCCTGCAAGGCAAGCAGAGATATAGGACTCAGGGAGTCTGAGACCAGAAGTCTGACACCAAAATTCTGACACAGTGCGATTCAAATGTTATGCCGGTGTTTTTTTTTTAAGACACCCGACAGAGCATTCAATTGTTGCTCTGTCAGGGTGCAATAGCCACCGGCGCTGGCATTTCTGCACGCACTCAGGCAGGCGCGAGCAGAAATGTGTCTGAAACATCCTGGTTAGGGCGCTCTAACTGCAGATAGCGCACCCTAACCAGAAATTAAGACAGGTTTAGCTGTTTTACACGGCCAAACCTCATCTCATAGTCGGCGAAGAGGGCGATAATTAATGAGCGCCCAGGACAATTGAATAGCAAACTGGGCGCTCATTAATTATCACGACCAAAAAAACATTTGAATCGCCCCCAATGATCTGGCAGGAAACACAGTGAGCAGGTTTAAATCAGAGAATCACAGGAGCAGCTCACTTTGGCTAATCAGTCAATAAACCCAGGACTGCAAGATAATGAACAGATCAGGGGTCTAGATTGGCTGGAAGGCATTACACTCGGAGCAAAGATGATGCTGACAACTTCCTTTCCAGCAACTCTTAGATGAAGTAATGACAGATAGCTATATGCTTAGACTGTTCATTTTGCTTTGTGCTGTTGGACAAGTCTATTGCACCTCTATTGTTACACACTATGTTGATGGTTTCATCATGTTCCATAAGACCCAATTCACATAAAGTCTCCTTTAGGTATAAGGTACTCCACCAGTGGTGAATAGGGCAACAGTGGGTTGCTTCCTACTTGCCCAGCAGACAGCTGCACCTGCCAGTACAAATAATTTATCCCATGTAGGAATGACGGTCGTCCTGAGTTGGCATCACAGAAGGAATTTCAGCTTAGAATTTCCCTGCTTTGAAATCACAGAATGTTTTCATCTTAGAATTTCCCTGCTCTGAAATCACAGAAGGATTTCATCTTAGAATTTCCCTGCTTTGAAACCACAGAAGGATTTCAGCTTAAGGTGCCCACACATATACCGATATGCTCACGATACGATTTTATGGCCAATTTCCTCATGAACTTTCACGGGAGCTCCCTTGCCGTCGTGATCACGATTTTGGTAAAAAGACACCCAATCTGTCTTACGATCTCATGATCTATCGGATCGTACGTATCGTGAGATTGGCCATAACAAATCGTGAGTTGAAAAAAAAATTAAAAAAGGCTCTTGACTATTGGTGGGAAATTTAAATTGCCATAACAATGGGAGGGGCTAGCTAGGGAGTATAAAAAGCAGGCACCCTTTAAACTCTGTGTACATTCTGCTCTGCTACTAGATAAGGCTAGGTGTATTCCTGCTGAATCCTGTACATTGCTACTGTGCTCTTTGTATTTGGCTTGCTTTATACAAAGTTTATTCTACCTGCAAGTGTGTGCTACCTACCTGCATTCTATCCTGTCCCTGAATTCTGTACTGATGCGTCCCTATCAGTATAGAGTAGGGGTGTGCACCGGCCACTTTTTGTGTTTTGGTTTTGGATCTGGATCTTTCTTCGTGTTTTGGATCTGGATTGGTTTTGCCAAAACCACCCTTCCGTGTTTTGGGTTCTGGTTTTGTGTTTTGGATCTGTATTTTTTTGAAAAAAAGCATAAAAACAGCTTAAATCACAGAATTTGTGGGTTTTTCTGCTCCTATGCAATTATTAACCTCAATAACCTTCATTTCCACTCATTTCCAGTCTATTCTGAACACCTCACAATATTGTTTTTATGGCCAAAAGATTGCACCAAGGTAGCTGGATGACTATGCTAAGCGACACGAGTGGGCGGCACAAACACGTGGCCCATCTAGGAGTGACACTGCAGTGGCAGACAGGATGGCAGTTTGAAAAACTAGGCCCCAAACAGTACATACTGCAAAGAAAAAAAAGAGGTGCAAGATGGAATTGTCCTTGGGCCCTCCCACCCACCCTTATGTTGTATAAATAGGACATGCACACTTTAACAAACCAATCATTTCAGCGCCAGGGTCTGCCACATGACTGTGGCTGAAATGATTGGTTCGTTTGGGCCCCCACAAAACAAGCTGGCAATTAATGTGTCCCTGCACAAACTGGCTCTACGGAGGCAAGATGTCATCCTCATCCTCCTCATCCACCGATTCCTTGAATAAAACAGGAAAAAGGGATTTAGGTGTCCCTGGACTGCTTACGGTCTTAGCCAAAGTTTCTGAACTTGACAGTAACTTTTTATGAATGCGCTGCAGGTGCCGTATAAGGGAGGATGTTCCTAGGTGGTTAACGTCCCTACCCCTACTTATTTCACCTTTACATATGGTACATATGGCAAGACAGTTGTTGTCCGGATTTGAATAGAAATATTGCCAGACCAAAGAGGTGGAATGTTTGGTCTTCTGCCCAGGCATGACCGTGATGGGCTTTTTCATCCCGCGGACAACAACTGTCTCCCCCGGAGCCTGATTTAAACAAACCACATCACCATCAGAATCCTCCTCGCCAACTTCCTCCTCAGTGCCAGCTACACTAGTATCCTCATCCTGTTGTACTTCAACAGTGACATCTTCAATTTGCATATCAGCAAGTGGACTGTGGGTGCTCCGTTCAGCACTTGCAGGGGGCGTGCAAATGGTGGAAAGAGCCACCTCTTCCCGTCCAGTGCTGGGAAGGTCAGGCATCGCAACCGCCACCACACTTGGACTCTCCTTGGGGATTTGTGATATCTTCTTAGAACGCACAGTTCTTCGCTGTGCTTTTGCCAGCTTAACTCGTTAGATTTTTTTAGCGGGAGGAGGGCTTCCATCGTCATGTGAAGCTGAACCACTAGTCATGAACATAGGGAAAGACCTTAGCCGTTCCTTGCCAATCCGTGTCGTAAATGGCATATTGGCAAGTTTCCGTTTCTCTTCAGATGATTTAAATGTTTTTTTCAAGGTAATTTTCCTGAACTTTGTCATTTGGGATTGTATATGCCCTCTACTATGACATTGGGCATCGGCCTTGGCAGACGACGTTGATGGCATGCTATCGTCTATGTCATGACTAGTGGCAGCAGCTTCAGCACTAGGAGGAAGTGGTTCTTGATCTTTCCCTATTTTATTTTTATCTGATAAAGTGTGGTCCTCCATTTATGTTATATTGATATGTACGTGCGGCTAAGGCGCACACAAACACAGAAAATATTTTTTTATTTTTGCTGGAGAGTAGTGCACTTTGTGGGTTACACCACCCTTTAAGAAATGAGCCAGCCGGCTCTTTACTTATGGGACACAGGCGCACGCTTGGCGCTGTTCCTTTGTTGATGCACATGCAGCCACAGTACACACAATTCACAAACACAAAAAATATTTTTTATTTTGTTTGGAGTGTACTTTGGGGGTTACAGCACCCTTTAACGGTCAAGCCAGCCGGCCCTTTACTTATGACACAGGCGCACGCTTGGCACTACTTTGTTGATGCACGTGCGGCTACTGCGCACACAATTCACAAACACAGAAAATATTTTTAGATTTGGGTTAGAGTGTACTTTGGGGGTTACAGCACCCTTTAACGGTCAAGCCAGCCGTCCCTTTACTTATGACACAGGCGCAAGCTTGGCACTACTTTGTTGATGCACGTGCGGCTACTGCGCACACAATTCACAAACACAGAAAATATTTTTTTATTTGGTTTGGAGTGTACTTTGGGGGTTACAGCACCCTTTAACGGTCAAGCCAGCCGGCCCTTTACTTATGACACAGGCGCACGCTTGGCACTACTTTGTTGATGCACGTGCAGCTACTGCGCACACAATTCACAAACACAGAAAATATTTTTTTATTTGGTTTGGAGTGTACTTTGGGGGTTACAGCACCCTTTAACGGTCAAGCCAGCCATCCCTTTACTTATGACACAGGCGCACGCTTGGCACTACTTTGTTGATGCACGTGCGGCTACTGCGCACACAATTCACAAACACAGAAAATATTTTTTTATTTGGTTTGGAGTGTACTTTGGGGGTTACAGCACCCTTTAATGGTCAAGCCAGCCGTCCCTTTACTTATGACACAGGCACACGCTTGGCACTACTTTGTTGATGCACGTGCGGCTACTGCGCACACAATTCACAAACACAGAAAATATTTTTTTATTTAGTTTGGAGTGTACTTTGGGGGTTACAGCACCCTTTAACGGTCAAGCCAGCCGGCCCTTTACTTATGACACAGGCGCACGCTTGGCACTACTTTGTTGATGCACGTGCGGCTACTGCGCACACAATTCACAAACACAGAAAAAATATTATTATTTTTAGCACTTGGGGGGAGCACCCCTGATGGACAGAGCACCCCCTGGACAACACTACTGCACCCCTTTAGGACTGGGACACTGCACAGGACTTTGGAGTGGACACAGCCCCTATGGACAACTGACTGCACAACACAGTCCAGGCAGCCCCTATTTACTTTGAAGTAGTGGACAGCCCCTATTAACAACAGCAGCACAGCACAACACAGCCAGCCCCTATGGACTTTGAAGTAGTGGACACAGCCCCTATGGACAACAGCAGCACAGCGCAGCACAGCACAAACCCGCGAGACCCGGAAGGCGGGATGATGACGTTTTGCCTCGATTTCAGATCCGAATCAGGCGGGAAAAGTCGAGCCTGACTCAGATTGGCCTCGGATCGGGGGGTCTCAGGGGGGTTCGGATTTCAGAAATCCGAACCCGCTCACCCCTAGAATAGAGTGTTGGTCGCTGAAGCTGGGGTCCGGGAGATTAGGAAGAGGGCCCAGCAAAGAAGGACGAGAGCATGCTGGACTAAGGAGTGGCTGCTACAAAGGGATACCCGCTCTCACATGTCCCTGCTGATGGAGATCAAGGAGAACAACCCAGACGACTATCGGAACTACCTGCGCATGGATGACACCAGCTTCCAAGAATTGCTGCATCTGGTCACCCCCCACATCAAGAGACAGGACACAAGGTGGCAGAGGGCAATCCCTGCTGAAGACAGACTGGAGGCTACCCTAAGGTACCTGGCTACAGGAAGGTCACTTGAAGACCTGAAGTTTGGGACACTCATCTCACCTCAGTCCTTGGGCGTCATCATTCCGGAGACCTGCAAAGCCATCGTATAAGTGCTACAGTACCATTATTGCAAGGTAAGTTAAAAAAAAACACCACACTTTGTTTTCTTGTGTAAAGAAAAAAATTGTTTTCATTTTTTTCTAAAACAAAGAAAAAAATATCCTTCATATAGTACAATGTGCACTGACTTGCAGGCAACTGAAAGTGTGCACTAAACTGTGTGCAAAATACTTTACAAAAGAACATTATCAACAAATTTTAATGAATCCCAATAGGTAGCCGGCTGTATGTGATAGGGTGAGACACCAGTGGCCCCGGCTTCCAGCAATGTGTACTTGTGCCATGTGCGTAGTGACCTTGTCCAAATGGCGTCATCACCACCCTATCCCATGCAGCAAGCACCTATTAGAATTCATAAAATTTGGTGATATTAAAAGCAAGAAAAAATTTACATCTCTGTATATTGGGGCGACTCATCTGCTGCATCCAGCAGAGCATTATACAAGGTGGTGCTGGTGCCTGGTGTGCTTGGTGGGGGAGTAATATCTAACTGGGCAGGGGGGGGGCGGACATACCAATTTGGGGCAGGGGAAAATAGCATTGGATCTGCAATGTATGTAGAATTTGAGATATTTTTGCTCATACAGCGACTCAAGAGGTCGTAGTTTAACCTTAAAAAAATTCTTTGGATATCTGTATCCATATTTCTCAATGTGCTGTTCACATGAGCTGTGAAATCATCTATTGCATCTGGGGGTTTCTGCAGCAGCCGTTCTGCATTTTGTAAAAAATGGTCCTCACGTTCTGTAAAATTCTCCTTTCTGCCTTGTTTTTTTTTCTTTTTTTGCGGTTGTTGAGAAGATGAGGGTCCAGGTGGAAGTTGAGTTTCCACTTGTGTGCTATTCTCCGGATCACTGTCACCACCGAGCAGACTGAGGTCCGGTGTGGATGCTAAATCAGGGTCTTGGGTGGGAGTCTATATAGGGAAAAAAGATATAAAAAATATTGTAGTCATGTTTTAACATTTTTTTCTATTTTTACAGTTTCCTAACACCGTGGAGGAGTGGACCAGCATTGCGGAAGATTTTGAACAACGTTGGAATTTCCCTAACTGCGGAGGAGCCATCGATGGGAAACACATCCGCATCAACCCACCTGCCAACACCGGATCATATTACTACAACTACAAAGGATTCTTCAGCATCGTTCTCATGTTAGTGGTGAATGCCAAGTACGAATTTCTGTTTGTGGATGTCGGCAAGAATGGGCGTGCTTCAGATGGTGGGTCCTTCAAAAAGATGGCTTTCTACCAGAGACTCGCCAACAAAACCCTCTACCTGCCCTCACTGGACCAGACAAAGCACGGCCTAAATTACGTTTTCGTTGCAGACAAGGCTTTTGCATTACATGAACATGTGATGAAGCCATTTGCACACAGGGGCCTGACCAGAGAGAAAAGGATATACAACTACCGTCTATCCCAGGCACGGCGCATTGTGGAAAATGCGTTTGGAATAATGAGCAACCGCTTCCGCATTTTCCACACCACCATCAATCTACATGTGGAGAAGATAGACTGGGTCGTGATGGCGTGCTGTGTGCTGCACAACTTTCTGCGAAGAAAATCTACTCAACGAGGACCAGTCCCAGCTAGACCAGTAGATGTAGGTCCCCTGGAGGACATTGAACATTTGACATCTGTGTCTGCACCACCAACTACAACAACATCCACCGCACATGCCAAAGAAGTGAGGGAGGAGTACATGACCTATTTCAATGGACCAGGTGCTGTACCATGGCAGAAGGAATGTCTGTGAACTACTGACTAAATTGGACATTTGGGATTTAACAACAAAAACATTAAGGATTTTGGTTTAAACTGTACTTACTGTACTTACCAAGACTTCTGCAACCTCCTCATCTCCCTCACGCTCAGACATCAAGATGATTGATTCCTTTGAGGCTCTTGTTCACTGATGAATGACATCATTTGGTAGTACCACAGCGAAGGAGTATATATTTCATCTGTAGCCGCTCCTGATTTTTTGGAGTCATCCACCTTCTTTTTTTCTTTGATTTTGAATCTTTTGCCGTACAGTTTTCAGGTCTGCATCAGATATGTATTTTTTAGAGTACACCAACAGTTCCTCTAGTGCGGCCAACTTGTGCGACTTATTGTGGTACTTCCGAGAACTGATCTTCCACAGACACTCTTTGAGTGCAGGACTTCAATGAATCCTGTAACGATTTCACGTTCAGAATCCATGGACATTATCTATGAATAAGAAAAAAAAGAACATTTAAATATTTGTGTATATAGTTTTGTTAAATGTAATGTTGTTATAGTTCACATTTTTAATGTTTTCATATTTTCTTTTTTGCAGGTTTTTAAAGGTTTGTTATGGTATTCTAATCATGTTTTCTTTTACAGGAATGTTGTGTTTATTTCTTGGTAATATAATGTTTTTCTTTGTTTGACAGTATGGGTTTTCCGCCTTTGGGCCTGTCGCTGTGGTAGAACTACAGATCCCAGGATGCCCTAAAAACAGTTTCAAAGGTGGGTGGCAGATCATCCTGGGATATGTAGTTCCACAACAGCTGGAGTGTGTTTTTAAATGTAATGTATGGTGATTTTTTTGTAAAATACGTGTTTATTTTTTTTATTTTTTTATGTATTACACATATTGGTTTGAAGTGGGGGAGCTTAATGCATGACCCAGCCACCGCCCGCCTCAATACGGCGGGCGGTGGCTGGGTCATGCATTTATTACCTGGGGGCACACATTGGTGGGCAGTGGGAGAGCTTAATGCATTACCCAGCCACCGCCCGCCTCAATACGGCGGGCAGTGGCTGGGTTATGCATTTATTACCTGGGGGCACACATTGGTGGGCAGTGGGGGAGCTTAATGCATGACCCAGCCACCAACCGCCTCAATACGGCGGGCGGTGGCTGGGTCATGGATTTATTACCTGGGGGCACACATTGGTGGGCAGTGGGAGCTTAATGCATGACCCAGCCACCGCCCACCTCAATACGGCGGGCGGTGGCTGGGTCATGCATTTATTACCTGGGGGCACACATTGGTGGGCAGTGGGGGAGCTTAATGCATGACCCAGCCACCGCCCGCCTCAATACGGCGGGCGGTGGCTGGGTCATGCATTTATTGCCTGGGGGCACACATTGGTGGGCAGTGGGGGAGCTTAATGCATGACCCAGCCACCACCCGCCTCAATACGGTGGGCGGTGGCTAGGTCATGCATTTATTACCTGGGGGCACAAATTGGTGGGCAGTGGGAGCTTAATGCATGACCCAGCCACTGCCCGCCTCAATACAGTGAGCGGTGGCTGGGTCATGCATTTATTACCTGGGGGCACACATTGGTGGGCAGTGGGGGAGCTTAATGCATGACCCAGCCACCGCCCGCCTCAATACAGCGGGCGGTGGCTGGGTCATGGATTTATTACCTGGGGGCACACATTGGTGGGCAGTGGGAACTTAATGCATGACCCAGCCACTGCCCACCTCAATACGGCGGGCGGTGGCTGGGTCATGCATTTATTACCTGGGGGCACACATTGGTGGGCAGTGGGGGAGCTTAATGCATGACCCAGCCACCGCCCGCCTCAATACGGCGGGTGGTGGCTGGGTCATGCATTTATTACCTGGGGGCACACATTGGTGGGCAGTGGGAGCTTAATGCATGACCCAGCCACCGCCCACCTCAATACGGCGGGCGGTGGCTGGGTCATGCATTTATTACCTGGGGGCACACATTGGTGGGCAGTGGGGGAGCTTAATGCATGACCCAGCCACCGCCCGCCTCAATACGGCGGGCGGTGGCTGGGTCATGCATTTATTGCCTGGGGGCACACATTGGTGGGCAGTGGGGGAGCTTAATGCATGACCCAGCCACCACCCGCCTCAATACGGTGGGCGGTGGCTAGGTCATGCATTTATTACCTGGGGGCACAAATTGGTGGGCAGTGGGAGCTTAATGCATGACCCAGCCACTGCCCGCCTCAATACAGTGAGCGGTGGCTGGGTCATACATTTATTACCTGGGGGCACACATTGGTGGGCAGTGGGGGAGCTTAATGCATGACCCAGCCACCGCCCGCCTCAATACAGCGGGCGGTGGCTGGGTCATGGATTTATTACCTGGGGGCACACATTGGTGGGCAGTGGGAGCTTAATGCATGACCCAGCCACCACCCACCTCAATACAGTGGGCGGTGGCTGGGTCATGGATTTATTACCTGGGGGCACACATTGGTGGGCAGTGGGCGAGCTTAATGCATGACCCAGCCACCGCCTGCCTCAATACGGTGGGCGGTGGCTGGGTCATGGATTTATTACCTGGGGGCACACATTGGTGGGCAGTGGGAGCTTAATGCATGACCCAGCCACCGCCCGCCTCAATACGGTGGGCGGTGGCTGGGTCATGCATTTATTACCTGGGGGCACACATTGGTGGGCAGTGGGGAGCACATATTGGTGGTCAGTGTGGTTGCAAACTGTACAAATACTCACCAAATATACAACAAAACAAAAATCCAGTGTGCAGGCTCCCAAAATGCGACTGACTTGCTTCATACACGATGCTGCACAAGATGGCGATGGGGCGTGTCCAGGCTTCTGTCAGTCATATTCCGCATTGTGTGATGAATCATACGATTCATCATGAGGAAAAATACCCTCACGATCGGCTTCCATCGTGTTCATGGTTGGCTAATCTGCCCTACAGCATGGCAGATCAGAAGATGCGATATACGACGAGCAGGGACGTGCATCGGCATTGTGCTCGTGAGTATAAACTCACGATTTGTACTTTTTTTTACCCGATTCGTCGTCATGATTCGTCGAAATCGGCCAAATCATGTCAAATGTCGCTATATGTGTGGGCACCTTTAGAATTTCCCTGCTTTGAAACCACAGAAGGATTTCAGCTTAGAATTTCCCTGCTGTGAAATCACAGAAGGATTTCAGCTTAGAATTTCCCTGCTGTGAAACCACAGAAGGATTTCAGCTTACAATTTCCCTGCTTTGAAACAACAGAAGAATTTCAGCTTAGAATTTCCCTGCTTTGAAATCACAGAAGGATTCCAGCTTAGAATTTCCCTGCTTTGAAATCACAGAAGGATTTCATCTTAGAATTTCCCTGCTTTGAAACCACAGAAGGATTTCAGCTTAGAATTTCCCTGCTTTGAAACCACAGAAGGATTTCAGCTTAGAATTTCCCTGCTTTGAAACCACAGAAGGATTTCAGCTTAGAATTTCCCTGCTTTAAAATCACAGAAGGATTTCAGCTTAGAATTTCCCTGCTGTGAAACCACAGAAGGATTTCATCTTAGAATTTCCCTGCTTTGAAACCACAGAAGAATTTCAGCTTAGAATTTCCCTGCTTTGAAACCACAGAAGGATTTCATCTTAGAATTCCCCTGCTTTGAAATCACAGAAGGATTTCAGCTTAGAATTTCCCTGCTTTGAAATCACAGAAGGATTTCAGCTTAAAATGTTCCTGCTTTGAAAACTCTAATTTCAAGGCATTTGAACCCTTTAAATACATCAGTATTTTTTTAACTGCAGTCCAGTGTTGTTTCCCAGGATTAATGGCAAACTGACTCACTCGGTTTAAGGCATGTGTAATGTTAGGTCAAGATCAAATACTTAGGGGCCTATTCATCAACCCTAAAGTTTCATTTTTTAGCTAATACTTTACATAATTTAGTAAGAGTAGTATTCATTAAAAGACAATGCAGGAGATATGACTAATAACTCCTCGTTAAGTCAGTTTCCGTTAATTTCCACACTCCCCATACATTAGTATGGGGATGTGGAAATTACTGTATTCATCAAACCCCCGACAATATTATATTTTCGGTATTTGATGTAGATAATGACCGCCATCTGGAGACGGCGTTCACCCTCTGAAACAGTTCACAAGCTGCCTCTGACTGCACGGTGTAGCAGCACGCTCCTCCTCCCTCCCTCCTTCTTGTCAGCGGCTGCCATCTGCTCATCCATAGTTGGGCAAATCTTACCCCCGCCGCTGCTGCCTCACCTCGTGATCTCCCCACGTCCCCCCTTGACCTGCGGGGCTCGCCGGCAGCATTGTTATTAGCGATGCGCCGCTGCTGCATAACATAGGAGACTACTATCCTCCTACGGGGCACTTGTAAGTGTGAATTGTATATAATCATTCATTATATTTAAATACAGCCACTTGTTTAATAAACTTGCTTTTCTAAACATTACTTTATTAATGTCATTATTTCATTATTCATATATTTCTCCTTATAGATTATAATTTAGGTATATATAGCCATCTGTATATATATATATATATATATAAATAAATATGTGTGTGTGTGTATATATATATATATATATATATATGTGCGTATATATGTATATGTGTGTGTGTATATATATATATATATATGTATGTTGTCAAATCTCCTCACTAGCTATGGCCAGTGAATCAGTCCTTTATTGGTCACCCTCAGAGTCTTGTTTGCTAAAGGCTACATATGATCATGTGTGTAAATAAGGAGACACGGGACAGAACTGTATGCACCATAAGCATCTCCATCTCTCTGCTTTATTTTAACAGAACAGCCCACATTTATAAGTTCCGTCTAACACATCTGGCATTCATTATCTGCAGTGAGACTATAGTTCTGTTTAAACATTGGAATCGCATACCTTACCATATATGTACATATGCTTTTCTGTGCACTTATAACAGGGTCTGTACAATGAATTAACTCCATCCTGTCCTGTGCACCCTCCCTCCATGCATACATGGCATACAAAATGGATTCTTATTCCAAAATGGCTTCTACATATTCCCCCCTTTCGATTCAAATTTTACATACTATTGTCTTTCTAGCTTACCTAGCCATGGCCCACCCCCTATGTAGGTGGTCCCTACTTCACACAAGTTATCCCTCCTACTGAGGTAGCTGCATGGGGCAGTGCCCATTCAAGACCACATAGGCGATGAGTCCCTCAGTTCCTATAGTCCTGTATCTTCTTTTCATCCGTATTCTTGTAAAAGCCTTCAATTATTTCCATACATTGTTCACATAAGTCTCTGCAAAGCAATGGTTCTCTTGTCTTTCAAATTGCACAAAAGTTCTGGGTATGTCCATGTAGCAGGATCATAGTTGTCTTTGACATTTCTTTAGATGCTTTAAACCTAGAACAGTAATCAAGTGTAAGTATTTTCCTTATCAGCCAAATATCTATCCTGACAATCATGTAGATGACTAGTAATTTCAATCCTTTAGCTATTAACATGAAAATACCTGAAAACTATTCTTCTGTTCCCTTGAACCAACTTGACATATTCAACCATGTAAACCATCCATTACTATCAATATTATACTCTGGATCATTATGTATCTTCCTAAACTGGTCATTCAATTTCTTAACTTCCTCTAAGTGTACATATATTGGGTCAGATAAATTATCAGCTATATAATTACAGCAAACAGGTCTCACTATTTTACACATACTTCCCTGTGTAGCTGTGAGATACTCAAGGATCAGCCTAAACTGTCCCAAAACCTTCACCTGGAATTTCAATTAATTCATAATTATTTCAAACACATCAAATATTTCATCTGTAACAGTATTACATAGTCTGGCTAAAACTTCTATAATGTGACCATTCTTTACACTAGGTCTGGGTATTGATAAAACTAGAAATAAAACTATAACAAGAACGAATCATAGTATACAGTACATCCTCACAAGCCTTTGTCTGGCTTAAGGCCTAGCAACATATATCAATTCATAACTTCAAATTACTCCAACTCCCCTTATATAATGATCTTGCAGTGTGAGGCGAATCCAAATTTTCTTTTCTGCCGCCTTTACTGCCATCGGAGTAGTTAGGAGAACTTGATAAGGACCTTGTAACAGGGTCCTAGGACTTTTCCTTAGATGCTTCTTTATCACGGCCCAATCACCTGGTTGCAGTGTGTTGGTGCTGCAATTGAATTGGGATCTAGAACATAAGAGAACACCTGGTGGTGGACTTTGGTTAGTTTCTATTCACATATTGAATCAAGTTACTATGCTCATATTGTAACACTTGTAGGAAATCACATCTTGTTCTAGCAGCTATACTAAATAGTATTCTATAAGCTATCATCCTACGTTTCACACTGGGAAAGTTCTTGACTAACAATCATATTAAAAAATAAACATTCTAACAAACTTTTCATAGTTCAATTTGACTGTATAATTCAGTCTTTACACTCTATCATTGCTTTGGGTCCTATTTATTCTCAGATTCTCCAAGATACATTCTAAAAATGTTTTTAATAAAATGTGTACCTTTGTAACTCTCTATTACCTCAAGTACTTCACATGTACGAATTACTTCTGTCATTTATTTTCCTTTTTTCCTATTGTTCCTATTGTTTCTATTGTGTTTGCTACCTTGCAAGACCATAGTCAATTTGACAACAGGTCTGAGCACAGAACATACCCAACACTTAACCAACTATATAAAATCAATCTTTCATTTCTGGAAGGAATAACATCTGTGAGGTACTCCTTTCTTTCTTCTTCTAGTACCGTGATCACTTTTCCTGGGCTGTGCAAAGATTAGGGATAGGCTTATGCAGCCCAACTGAAGACTGGGGCTATCCAGTGCTTCTTGGCTATTTTTACCATAGCATCTCTAAACTGATGAGTGCTTCCATGAAGTATTTGGGCTCAGACTGAGAATAGTGCACGTGGCAGACAGAGGTGGTGCTCAACCATCCATCCATCACCTGAAGTCATGCACATAGTCATTTCCAAGTTATACTTCTGAGGAACCTGTAACTGCAACTTTTAACAAAATCAGGTTTAATGTTTCTGCTGTTTCTGGTCGCCAATATCAAAATATCAGGTAGGTATATTACTGTAGCCTGTTTGGCCAACTTGGTTTGCTGGAGCAGTTCCTCTTCTGGGGTATGTTCTCTGATATGTGCTTTTGACCTTACTTAAAACTAAATTTGTCGGCATTTGAAAAGCAGCAAACAAAAAATCTAATACAAACTATGTATAATCTAATTATAATTTACAATAAAATGACCTATCGAAAAATATTTCATTAATTCAAAACAATCATCATCATTAAAGAAAGATGAAAAATTTAAAAAAAAGTAATCATAATTTTCATCTTCCTGTGTCTCACTAGTTCCCTGTGGTTGCTATCTGAACTACATATAGTATTTGCATTAGGGATGTGCAGGCTCAGACCCTTCCAATTTGCATATGCTGTGCTGCTGGATCTTCTCTCATATGCCAGCATCATCCCCCACAGTACATTTCCTCCCTCCTCTTGAATACATGAGAAACGAAGTGACATCTGGATTCAATCTTAACTAACTGCTGTAATATAGCAGAGCTAACACAAGAACTAAGTTACAGTACTTTTAAATTCCTGCTATCTATCACCTTTTAAGTACTATACAATATACAATAAGACCTAAAAATCCTCTCAATTGTTTAAATATCTTTAGTACAGGCACTTTTTGTATGACTTTTTCCCTTCCCCCCCTTGGGGTCCAGACACACCCTCTTGGTCAAGCCAGCCTGGGGCTTTGGACCAAGGATTATTTCTGTTTATTTTACTTAATCCTAATCTTTAATATTGATCTAAGTATTTTAACCAAATCAGTTAGAAGCATACAAAAAAACACCCGGCATGTTTTAAGAAGTGTCAGTGTAATTCTAGTTACATGCCTGTAAACAAAATAAAGTTTCAACATCCTGACATTTCCAAGGGTGAAAGTACCTATCAATCCATCAATCCCTTAATCTATGTCTTTTTTAACAGTTTCTCATGATATTATACAACTGAGGATAATTTCTCTTCTATAACGGGTATATTACCACATTCCCTTACACTCCAGAACTTGAAACATCTGGAGTGGATTATTGGATTTTTCCTTTTCATTTAAAGCTTACTTGACCTGCGCAACTGTATTGGCAATATGCATTCCTGTGGCTCCTTCTAATTAATTCATTCCAGTCATATCTAAACAGCCCCTATTCTACCTATATTCTTAGATTTGTAATCATACATCATTCAACAGTTTAAAGAAATCATGAACTGATAAAACATTTTGTTAGGGAAATTTTACATCACTTTTACTATTAATCCCTTCTGCAGCAATCAAAAATAATTACTGTTTCTTTTAGAATTACAATATGGCTCTGCAATCTTTTGATCACACAAGTTACAGAAAAAATATAGAAAATATCAAACAAAGCATTTTGTTACTAATGCATTCAACATCAATCCTTTTTCCAATCTTGCAATGCACATTTTTTATTTATGGGCGTCCCCATGAAAAAATGGCAATTCACTCACATTAACCCTTTCAATTCCTGCACAACTTCTCCACAAAACCCTAGTACACCTTCACTATGCACAATCATTCACACATCACATCTGATCAACACAATTGTTCCAACCAACTCTACTTTCTCAAGTTCACTCGACTCTCTTTTATCACATACACATGGGCCCATTTTATTCACAAGCAAACATTCAGTTACAGCACGGCAGCCATTTTCTGTGACATCCTGCATTCCATTGTCATCAGCAAAGCACCTCTATCACAGCATGGCTTCACAAAACAAATGAAATATACATTTTGAGAAGAAAAGAAAAATAAAACAAACAAAACACTAGTTATATAAAACGCAACATTCCTCTGCAGTGATAATTAAGTAAGTGGGCATCTGGGGGTCATTTCTATATTCTTATTCACGTTCATTACATTTCTCAATCAGACCTTTCAGTGTGTCATCTAGGTTATATTTATTAACCTCTGCTTCTGCTTCTCATATGTCATTTTGTGAGGTTTAAACCAGTCAGTCTATGGATGTCAGCTTTTTTAAACATTCATCAAATATCCTGCTTATGATTCCCATAAAGCTTCTTTATCACCTGAGTGTCATAACTCTCAGGCACTGGCTTACTATTGCCGTTTTCCAATGCTATAACAGTCCCTTGTATAGCTGAGTCAAAGTCCCTTATGACTCAAGTATCAGGCCAAATGGCCCTGTGATTATTCCTTGTGCACAGGAACATCAAATGTTTATCTATAGGCACATCCACGCACTGACTTTTCCTGCCTCAGTTATTAACATTATTGACTGGATGTAACGTTCCTCCTATTTCTGAACACACTGTCTGACAAGGTCTCCCTTTCTGTTCCTTCAGACACTAATACATGAAAACACATTTCTGTAAATGTATCCAATCCTAATACCCATCTGGTGTACCTTTCTAAATGTAATGCAATTTCATGGCATTATTCTATTTCATAAACAAATCACTGTGTGGGGCTCTCTTCTAAAGTTAAATCAGTGACTATTATCAAAGTTACTCTAAAAACACAATTAGGACAGGTTTGGTACATAACAAACAGACAAACAAGACTTTAAACATTCACCTATCATTCACTGAACATATAACAGATTATAACATGCTTAAATAACAACACCTTTAGGGTGACCAATAATTACCCAAGGATTGATTCCAGCAGCACAGAACATCAACTGCAATGGAGACACAGCTACCAGGAGACCAGAACATTTGTGTTTACTCACCCGTGAAATTGTCCTGGCAACTCTGTCCCCAGAGCACGATCTCACATGCTCCGTCCTGTGGTAGTCAACACTGCTGGGCATCTCGGTGGGACCTCCATGTTGTCAAATCTCCTCACTAGCTATGGCCAGTGAATCAGTCCTTTATTGGTCACCCTCAGAGTCTTGTTTACTAAAGGCTACATATGATCATGTGTGTAAATAAGGAGACACAGGACAGAACTGTATGCACCACAAGCATCTCCATCTCTCTGCTTTATTTTAACAGAACAGCCCACATTTATAAGTTCCGTCTAACACATCTGGCATTCATTATCTGCAGTGAGACTATAGCTTTGTTTAAACATTGGAATCGCATACCTTACCATATATGTACATATGCTTTTCTGTGCACTTATAACAGGGTCTGTACAATTAATTAACTCCATCCTGTCCTGTGCACCCTCCCTCCATGCATACATGGCATACAAAATGGATTCTTATTCCAAAATGGCTTCTACAATATATACACAAATCTATATAGAAATATAGAATTATAGATATATATATAGAGAGATTTTATATATATAGATATATATATATGTATTTGTGTGTATATATATATATATATATTTATTTAAATTAACATGTTTCTCTCATCTATATATCTGTCTACTTCTGACAATGCTCTACTTTCATTCGAGTTAGGTACATAATAATTGGTGCTGTTCCTCAATTATTAGTGTGTTTGTTTTTGTCTGTGTACATATATGTATGTATATATATATATATATATATATATATATATATATCTATATCTACAAGTTCCATCTGGATGGCACTCCCAAAGAAATATCAATAGTCCCAGGTGCCTCCCATAAAAAGCTCCAGCGGTGCTTCCAACATATACATCGAATGGCGGCACTCCGGTAATAATACATACAACAGCAGGTGCCTGCTGTTATATGTATTATTACCAGAGTGCCGCCATTACGTGGTATATATATATATATATATATATATTCCTCTTGATAGGCAGCAGGCTACCATGACAGTAAAGTTTTATTACACACTCAAGGTGCCCATCCACTTGTAGATGTGGGGACGATGGCATGATTATGACATTGTAATCATGCAGTCATGTTCCTTGGAGTGAAGCCCATACACTGAATGTTCATATATAATATAATAATTATTATACAATTTAAAATGACAGATTGTTGTAAAATGGTTTTTGTTTGATATTTTTTTTTTTTTACATTTTACAGGATTTCATTTAATTTACAATACGTAAATATTGCTTGAATATATCCAGATTTGTTTCCAACTACGTTTTGAACGTCGTCATCGGATTTCACAAGCTGAAACTACAGAACGGCGTCAAATAAGATGTTGCATTAAAGCTCGTATTTTCAAACCTCGGAAAACAATGCAATTTCAACGAGAAGAGGATATAATTACTCTTTATCATTTACCAACTGTTACCAACTATAGTCGCTCTATATGAACTATATTATTTTCAACACTACACTTTTTGGCTTCCGGTTCATTCCAAACAACTGCAGCAACTGTTGGTGGAATATCCCAACCTTCTTTTTCAAGATTTCTTGATGCAGTAATTAACGCCCTTCTCAAACATGTCCAAAAATATATTTTTTTCCCATGTGATCAAAGAGAATGGCAAGAAGTTAGGAAATCATTCAACGCTATTGGTAAAATGCCCAACGTTATGGGTTGCATAGATTGCACTCATGTTGCATTTGCACCCTTGGCAGATATGGAAGAGGTCTGTCGCAATAGAAAACATTTCTATTCAATGAATATACAAGTAATATGTGATGCTAATTGCACTATACGGAATGTTTTTGCTGCGTTCCCGGGGTCGACCCATGATTCATATATATTACGAAATTCTGGTGTTTATACAGAATTTGAACATTCAAGGCTTCAAGGAGGATGGTTACTAGGTTTAAATTTAGTATAATTTTATTTTCAATACATATTTTAAAAAAAATACTAAAATATTTAAATAATTTCCAAATCTTTAAAAATATAGACTGGGAGATTCAGCATCAAACGGAATTGCAAAGCAATTCCGTGCTTACTAATATGCAAATGCCTCAGGTAGTGTATGACAACCTATGCTACATTTAAGATCCCAGCAGTGCGACCGAGGTTGCAGGCTGGTATCCCCATCACAATCATCGATAGCCACAATGGTGGATGGCGCTAGTCAACCAGCCAGCTGAGCAAGCCCCAGCTTACTCAGGCTGGCTGGCTTGCGAAGCCAAGAAGCTATCAGCGCTGTCCTTCTCTCTCTCTCCACCCCCACTAGCAGCAGCCCGGCAGCTGCAAACTAGTCAGAGCAGCCGCCAGCCAAATAGAAGGTAGCGCTTCAGCGCTGACCTTTTCTCTGCCCCCTCCCTGTCCCAACGCCCTGTTAGCGGCTCCCCAGCAGCTGAAAACAGTAGAGGGAGCAGCCGCTGGCCAAAGAGCCAACCCCTCTTCTCCCCCCCATTTTTGCAAGCCCCACCCTGTATATAAACAGCAAACCCCTATATGTGTATACATATACTGTGTGTATATATATATACATACACTATATATGTGTATATATATATATAAGTGTGTGTGTGTATGTATATATATATATATAAAATGTGTGTGTGTGTGTATATATATATATATATATATATATATACACACACACACGTGTGATCTATACACATGGATATATACATATACTGTGTATATACAGTGTGTGTATATATATATATATATAGTGTGTGTGTGGAGCCCCCCAACCGATGTCAAACAATCGATTGTTTCTATCGATGGCTGAACCAATCGGCCATCGATGGTACAGCTGTCAATGACCAGAACTACAGTATAGCATAAAAATTTTAATTTTTATGGTATATGGTGTTTAAAAAAAAAAAATTAGTTGAAATAGTTTTAAAAAGATGTTCTTGACCTAATTCAATCATAAAAAAAACGATAATTTCGGAGCGGTTTTTGGAAAAAAATTTTGTCAGTTAAGTGGTTAATGCCTCTGCCTGTCAATCAGGCAGAGACGCATTGAATGGTATTTTCCTGTGTGCATTTCCACAGTACCCACTGTGCACACTTGAAGAATGGGTCCTGCACACTCAGATTTCCGATAATCGGGAATCTGCGTCCAGCATTCCACTTACTTGCAATGGTGAATCAGCCCAAAAATGTGTGATCAAAACAAGCCCTTCACCAACTTTATAGGATGTGAGTTATTTGTGCGAGTCAAACTAGCACATTTACCCACATATTGAATTTCTAGTCTGTCATTCAAGTGAAAAATAATAATTTGTGAGTTTATACTCGCAAGAAAGTGCATGCGAACCCAAAATTCTATTTAACAAGTGCACAGACCTCAACGGGACAAGATAACTATGTAGTTTGAGTTCAGGTCAGTGTCAATGAGAGCAATTTCTTTAAAAAATAAAAACATTGGTTTATAAGGGGCCTATTCATGATGTTAATTATCGTGGATAATTAACATTGTAACTTGCCGGCGCTACCGGAGCAATTCATCTTTACTCCGGCGTGGTGGCAGCTCATGCGAAATGAGCTGCCCCCGTGATTAGCTTCACTGCTCCTTTTCGGAACAGTGAATCTTTTCACTACTCCTTCTGGAGCAGTGACGTGGCTGGGCATTCGTGACCTACAGGTCACGCATCCGCCTAAACGCCCCAACGTAATATAACTCACATTTATAATCAATAAAAAATGTTGTGCAAGCTTCTTTCTAAACAATATATAAATATTTAAGATTGTTATTTTTTTCAAGGTGTTTCTGGCTACCCGGCAAAACCATGGCTATTAACCTCACTTTCAAAACCAAAGTCTCCGGCTAAAAAAAGATATAACAGATCACATATTGCAACACGAGCTGTGATCGAACGTACCTTTGGAATTCTTAAGAGTCGATTTAGATGTCTTGATCATTCTGGAGGAGCATTACAATATTCTGCGGAAAAAGTATGTTGAATCTTTTCCGTTTGTTGTATGCTCCATAATATTTGCATACAACATAATGTTCCTGTTTTGGAAGAGCAGCTTATCTCAGAAGATCCAGGTGCAGTGGTTGTGGAGGAAGATGATGAAACTGCCAATATTGGACGCCTAGTGCGAAAAAATGTAATTCAGGAATTTTTTTCCTATTCTTAAATACATTTCTTGGAATTTATATTCCTTACAGTTTCTCAACGTAAATTAAAAAACATGCAAAATTTTAATGAGACTGAATTCTGGATGAGTTAGATAGAATGAAAACGTTTAATTACAGTTATTAATATTACACTAATGTCTTGGTAATAATCATTAATGAAAATAAATTACATTTGACAATTTAAAAAGTTAATAAAAAAATGTGGTAAATCCATTTTTGGTGTGAGCAATTTAATTTTTTTATTATTTTAAAGAGAAATGAAAGATAGTTATACTATCAAACATTTATTGGGGGATACATTTGGCATCACGGTGGCAAGAATACTGAAGCTTACATTAGCGCCTGTCAGAATCTCGATGACGGAATACCAAAGTTAAGTAGTGGGCTTGGGGCATGGTTGGGTTTACCGTTTAGGCAATATGGGTGGGGGGCAGGGTTAGGGTAAGGAGAGGGGGATGATTTGCATACAGACCAACAACTGTCGTTAAGCTAATTCTTATGGGATGTCAGCGTGTAGGTTTTAAAAACCCAGATCCTAACTGCTGGTATCCTGTACCATACACATGTATTGGTATTTGAATAATAACTATATAAATTAACATACTACATAATTTTGATTGCTAGCTTATGAGAGGATTTCAACCATTATAAATTAGATTATTGTTTTGCATTAATCCCTTTGCAAATGCTTGTTATATTTCTCAACACGTTTGGAATTTGTTTATAAAGTAAAGGCACACATCCACATAGCGATAATACTGAGCAATTGCACGATTAAGACATTGTAATTGTGCAATCACGCAATAATGGTGCACAAATAGTGCACTTTTATATGGCAAACAACCAGTGATGCGCGCTACCGCTGGTCGTTTCCGACATCTATCATCGGCTGAAAATGCTGTACAACCTTACAATAATGTCAGGTTGAGCATGTTAGACGATGATTCATGTGCCTACACTGAACGACTGAACGTTCATTGTAGGCACAGCACAGACTGACAAATGACTGCACCATTACAATGTTGTAATCGTGCAGTCATTTCGATGTCTGCAAGTGGATGTGTGATTTTACTTGTATCAATAAAAAAGTTGTATATTTTCAGGGTACGTTATTTAAAGTTTGTCCATCTGTCCTAGCTAAGCTATTAAGATATTATGAACCAGACTCAATGTATGAAGGACGAGGCAAGTAGCTACACTTCATTGTAATATGCTAAGCTACCATATTTGATGTAGAGGGAGGCAAGGACATTTTTATTAGTAAGGTTATAAACTGTTTGGATGGTTTATTTTTTGGTTTGGCAGCAAATTCATCAACATTTTAAATTAACATTTACATATTCTGGGCCTAATCATGATGTTAATTCTCAGGGTCCGAACGGGCCCCAATAATAAACATTCTAATTCACCGCTACCGGAGCTATTCATCAATGCTCCAGCGCGGTGACATCTGATGCAAAATCAGCTGTCCCTGCATGCCGCTTCACTGCACCTTTTCGGAGTCGTGAATTTTTTTCAATGCTCCCTTATGAACAGTGACGGGACTGCGCATGCGCAAACTACAGGTCACGCATGCGCACAAATGCCACAACATCAGGTGGAAGGATCTTGCCAGGGGCGGAAGAATCCATTTTCACAAATTGGTCTTCGTTCCCATAGGGAAGGAGGGGGTTCCAAGCCTGGAGCATGTGAAATCTAAAGATGGAGAGATGATTTCTGTCCATGGGGACAACGGGCCATTCCGCAGAAGGAAGGCAAGTAGGAGATATACCTTCTTCATGAATGACCCAATAACTTAATTTTCATAAAAGAAGGTTAAAAAGCTAATTTTCACCAGCAATTGTAAAAATTAAGTATTGATTAATAGTCCCCTAAGTAACACTTGTATATGTATATTCAAGTTTATAAGCCATTACTTATCAGAGGACTGCATGACAATCATCAAAGTCAATTATCTTAGTTTTCATAGAACATTTGTTGTAAAAGGTCCGATAATTCCTATTGTAAAAGAGTTCAGAGGATTAGTGTATTCAGTTAATTCCTACAACACCTGTGTTACAATCTGCTATGTGTGGGCAACTATTTCCATTTTTGAAAATCAAAATATTAAATTGCAACAAGAGCAATGTTTAAGGCTACAAGAATATTAAGCCCATGCTACAGGCTGGATACTTAGGGCCCTATTATTCATCGGGTGCTATTTGGACAACAATGATTTAATATCCATCTCACTGCAGGGGATACCTAAGCACTTACCTTCCAGCAGAGAATAGCACAGTAAAAATTAGTCCTTGTTCCAGTGCGGGAACAGCTGCACCAAACGGCAACTGTCCCCACAATTAATAGCACAACTACACAATTATATATGCGTTACTTACCTGTACCATGTCACCACTTGTACACATGTTACCTGAGGATACGCATTTGCTAAGCCAACAGGCAGTAAGGAGGCAGTTGAGGGATCTGCTCTGATTCTTATACACATTCCCAACATATCCTTGACATAGCATGGAGCGGGGCTACGAGAACAAGTGCCATATTTGGATGGTACTTGTTCTTGAAAGCAAACTTTTGTAAACTGAACAGAAATTTGGGTTTAATTTTTTTCATTTTTAAATAAAATTTGTGCAGAATATCCTGCTATATCAGATGGTAATTTATTTAAAATAAAATTTAATTATTGAAACTCTGGGGTATATTCCTTATCAGTAAATGGACCAAATCCCTATACCAATGACCAATAAGTAAAGTAACACCAAAAACAGCACCCTCTCCGCCACTAACATGACTATCATACTGGTTCAAGGGTAGTTCACATATTGATATTACTCTAGGGCGGAAGATTCCACATCAGACAGATACTACATAATACTAGGTATGCCCCGTGACCCTTACATTTACAATAATCATATGTACAGCTAGACGTTTTAATTAACAAAACATTATAAAATATATTAAACATGCTATCAATTCATTTGCAATCATTGCATATGAATCAAAATGATTTCAATAGATATATGATAAAAAAAATGAATAAACACCTTTTAAAGATTTCAAATCTTTATTTTTTTTCATAAACAATTTAGAGTGTAAGTATACATTTTAATATCAACAAATATTTTGAAATGTTAATGCTAATTGTGACCAATGTTTGTATATATATTGATATAAAAACACACAAAAATACTAAAACTTGGTCCTTAAAAAAAATAGTCTAATTCAATATATATTGTTTATCTATAAAACCATATTCGCCTTAATATCAAACAATACAAGCAGCCGCTTAAGATAAAATAAGACTGGAAATCAGTTTTGTATAAAATCACATTCACATAGTAGAGCTTAGGTAATTGGTCGTTACAGTGAATTGTTAATTTTTAAATAAAAAAATTCTATGCTGGCTTTCATGAAGAATGGTAGGCTAGTGTGATATGTATAGGATGATTAGACAGCTGGACAGCCATGTTTTTATAAGCTTTAAATTATAGTTATTCTACATTATGCTGCATGCTTTAAGGGTTCATATTTTATTTCAGATCGCTCCTACATAATATTTTTTAAAGAAATTATCAACAACACACATTTGTTTGTAAATTTTTGAAAAATAACTTAAACCATGGATGTATGGTCTTAACTTATATCATTCAACTCAGCAAAGCCACAATGAGACCAGAACGTAGATATGCAAAAACAAATTTTTAATAATAGCCATAGTAAGAGCTGATGTATGCAACATAAAGTTTAAACTTGCAACTAAACCACAAGCATGGTAGACAAGGCATGCTCATTCCCAGCATTAAACTGGCAAAACTACAGCTGTATTGGACGCAGACATTACTTACGTAGGGTCCCTAATGTTCAACATAGCTTTAAAAATAAAACCATACTAAGGTGCAATTTTGCATTCTAATCGTAAAAAAAAAAATTACATCTTTCAAAACGGATATCACTATGATAAGCAGACATCAAGCCACACAGGTCCCAAAAACCTACTCGTATAAGATTTATAAACACTCTCTATCTTCTGGCATAGGGTTAAGGATGGTAATCAAACATTATGTTGGTTTTGATACACAAATAATCCTACAGTACGAGTGTACAGTTTACTGGTATAATAGCAAACAAGATATGACCAAAAAACTTCAGTGGCTAGTCAAGACTAACATTAATGAGTTCACATACACAATCAATATATTCAAAAACAGTAAAGGTAGTCGCCATAGCAAGAATTGAACTATAGAGTTCTTTGATACACATAGATGCAGGACCAAAATAACCAATCACACAATGCTGTAAATAATTTGAGGGGTTTAATGAACACAATAGTAAAGTCTTGAATTGTTTAACTTGCCTGAAGAATAAAATGTAAAGTTGTATAACCAATACAGAAAAATATTGCAATGATAAATTTGTTACTTAGGCTAACAATTTAAATTTTCTTTTAATTCCAATCTCTATTATTGTGCTCTTTTCTAAATGTCTTAGATTAGCATAATGCTGGATGAAAAAAAAAAATATTTTAGACAATTATTTAAAAAAAATATTATTTTAAACTATTCTAACACATCATTCAAAAGTAAAACATTTAGAAATTGTGATTTAAGGAGGACACAAATAAACCTTCTGAGGTGTAGATGTCAAACTAGAAGCTTCATCTTCTTTATTAGAGATCATCATTTCTTTGTACAATTTCTGGAAATCAGATTTTAATAACATCATCTGGTTTTTCAAATTATTGGTCATCATTGCCATATTATCTGACATGTTTGTCATTATTTTCAAAATACTTTTATTATTTTGATCTATTTGAATCTTATTTTTTTTGCTCTCAATCAAAATTTGTTTCAGCAATTTTTCTATCTTTTCATTTTTTTTTAAATGTTTCTTTACTGAAGCATAATAATTGTGTACAATGGTACAAAAAAAAATTATACATAAATGAATGTCAATATCAATTTAAACAATGACACGTTCATAGCATGTATACAGAAAAATCAACATCTGGAAGCTGATACATTAACTAATCAGCAAATATCTGTATCAATACATCATTGCAGTATAATCAAGAAAACAATATAAATGACTATATATGAATAATACTAACAATTATTTTTTTTTCTTTTCTTTTTTTTTATTACTATACAAGCCTGAGTTCTCGACAACGTTACATATCTCTCAGCGGGAGAATTATATATATCAAGATAATATTGGAGGATCACTTGCACAAATACGTGTTTCATACAAAAGTGTCTTCCTAAAACATCTCTCTAATTGTTCTTTCAATGGTTGGGATAACGTTTCGATGTAGCTTTCCCAAGTGGAAAAGAAAAATTCTGTGAACCTTTCCTTCTGCAACATGGCCTCCAGCCACCACATTTGAAAGATATGGAAAAGCTTCCCTTGAAACATCGTGAGTGTGGGTGCCGTGGCTTGCAACCACAACTGTAATATGCATTTCTTAGCTACCGCTGAGATAATAATTAGTAACTTTTTTACCCCTCTAGGTACTGGAGTTTCCCTCAGAGTAATACCAAATATTGCCCACTCAGGTGTATCTTTTCATTTTTAACATTTGTTTTTTCAGCATTTTGTTTTTCAGTAATGTATGAATGGTTTTGTTCAGGATTGCATGCAGTAAATGTTGGGGTTCCTTTTGGCTCTCCCACTGTGTCTCCCTCAACGAAATATAAGGTCAAAGTTTTGTCTTTACTGATATCCTCCACTGTTTGAACTTCTGAGATGCTCGGATTTGATTTTTTTTAAATCGCTTCCAATCTTCAATCTCTGTTATTTCAAGTGGTGATAAATTATTTTCTTCAATTTCTTGTCGGACATCTGTAAACAAATGAAAAATAAAACAAATAAAACATTATAAATAACTCAAATAAAAAAATAAAGTAATTATCATCATTAAATAAATCAATTAAGCACCAAGGCCATTCAAAAAGGTGCTTATTCATAAATTTCATGTCCCGTTAGACAGATAAAAAATGCTAGTATCAACATATAAATGGTAATGGAGCATTCAGAAATTATCCTTTGGACTGATTGATAATATTTTAAAATAAAAAAAAATAAAAAAATATTCTAAACTTAAATTAATAACTACCACATTAGACCCCTTAGGCTTAATGATTGCCTCCTAATGGTTTCATAAAAAATGAAGGTATTTAACTACAAATTGTCACTAATACCCCCTTCAAATTGAAATTACCAAAAAACCCCACTTTTAACCGGCATTTGAATCACATGTTTTTTGCTGGTTTGACTTTGTAGCCTCTTTCACAGAGGAAAATTAAATTACCATGTATAGCACTTTTAACCGGTAATTTGAAGAACACCACAGGGTTTTTTCCTGTGTGGAGCCCCCGGGACATGATTACTGGGTGCTCTGACACTGCAAAAACACTAGGGTCAGAGACCAGGGAATTACATAACGGGTTGTCCCTTTCACACAGAAAAAAACACTGTGTTGTACAGCAAATTACCAGGTAAAAGTGCTTTACCCGGTAAATTGACTGTGTGAAAGGAGTATAATGTAATTTATGTAAAGATTAATGAACACGTTTACACTTTGCCAATATTAACTAATTCACTTTTTTAAATATATTAATAACAATAAAGTATAACTTTTTTATACTAATTACCTTTTGAATTCACATTTCTTTCTATGAATGTTGATTGAAGAACTGGAAAACAATAGAAAAATAATTAATGTAAAAATAAATATTATATTAATGAAAGAAAACAAAAAAAGAATAAAACAAAATACCATCAATATCAATTCTCAATTAGTCTTTTGGGTGGCTTTACTGTTTACCTGTCTCTTTTTGGTTTGGTCACCATTTGATCCGCACTGCAGTCAGTACACACCGAAGTAGAATGTAAACTTGATTCTTCAACATTAAATGTTCTCGTTGATATTAGTTGGTTTGGAATATCTCTTTGTCTTAGTATTTCCAATATTTCTTTTTGTGTGTTCAGAATTTCAATATGCGTATTTTGCATGGTGTTTAAGTTAGACAATAATTTTTCAAAGGATTTGAATAACTGAATATTGTAGTTTTTTTGGAAATTTTTAATTTCGTCAATGTTTTGATTTATTAACTCCAAATCATCACGTATACTCACTACCTCAGCTTCAATAAAATGTCTAGAATCTTCAAGAGCATTATTTACAAAGAAATGTATTTTTTCTATTTCTGGCATTTCTATTTCACTTTCAGATTGATTTTCCTCTGCATAAACATCCTCTGCTGCAATGATTGTAGTATTTTCTAAAGAGTCAGATGGTGAAGATGAATGATTTGATTGAAACTCACAATATTCTTTGCTACTGCATGTCACACCCTCTGAGTTGTGAATGTTTACAGATGAAAGACTTTTGTTTCCATTAGAAGAGTCATTTCCCCGTTCAAATACATTTAATTATATGTAGTATATATAAGACATCATGTAATTGAGTTTAATATTATCAAATGCATTTTTAAAATGAAATAAAAATATTTTGTTAAAATAAATATTTAACTTAACACTGTTCACCTTCAAATATGGTTTGCAATGGACTGGGGCCCTGATTCAGAGCCGGATGCTCTGACCAGAGCGCTCGCTCTGAATCAGGGCCCACCTCCATTAATATGGAGCATCCTCCTGGACGCTCGTATAGCTGTGGGTCACCACCCACAGCATATACGAGCATGCAGGATGATGGTCGCGATGGTCTTGACCATCACGACCATCGAAACTGCGAGCAAAAGCCTGCGGTTGAGTTTTTCAACCGCAAGGCCAGGAGTGATTTTGGCTCTATCAGAGCCAAAATCACTCCCACTGACATCACTAGTGATGTCAGTGGGGCCGGCTTCAGATGGTAGGCGTTCCCTTGGGAACACCTCCGTCTGGCAGGCACGCCCCCGGCACGCCCACCAAAGGGGGCGTGCTGTCAGTCAACATCGACAGCACGCCCCCTTTGATGAGACACTCCGAGCGAAGGAAAGTCCTTCGCTCGTCACGTCTCGCGCATGCGCACGACGGAGCTCCCTCCATCGTGCATATGCGCAGTGCGGACCATCGACCCACCTGCAAGCGGACAGCCGCTCGCGAGTGGGTCTGAATGAGGGCCTGGATGTATTGTGACAGCTTGAATTTGCTTCAAAATCTATAAAATAAATAAATAAATATCTTATTGTAAGGTATTTTATTTAGCTCTTTAATCATCTTTTAGGATGTTAATAATCCAATCGGTCACTGCTGATTACTTATGACTAGAGAAAATCACCATTGCCCAGGTGTGTGGACATCTGCTCCAAATAAATATTTAAATACAATTAGTTGCAATGTTTCACAGCTTTACTAAACTTCCACCTTTGATTTGATTCTGCTCATATTTGACATGCGCAAATCCAATAGTCAATCCATAATGAGGCATGGTTTTTCAAATCAAAAAAGTTGAATATGGTATATATGTGTTGCTCCAATTTGAAAGTTCTAAAATATTAATGGTACCTAAGAAGGAGACGTAAGTAGCATCTAGGGTTGAGATTGACAAAAGGATAAATGAAAAGGGGCAGACTAGATGGGCCAAGTGGTTCTTATCTGCCATCAAATTCTATGTTTCTATGCAAGTACAGAAGTAGATGAGTTACTTTCTGGTTCCCTCGTCATAACTTCTATGTATGAGTGACCCGAGGCCACGCAAGCACAAAGCTTCAGGGAATGCAGTGAAGAAGTGGAGGAAGGATACGCTCACATTACTCTTTGCATTCGTGGAATTCCTTCCCATAGAAAGGAGGGGTGCTACAACAAGCAGTAACATCGGAAGATCGTGTTTGTTCTCAAAAGTTATTTTAATAATTTGAAAATTAGTTTTTGGATGGATACGAAGTGTACCTATTTCAAACACTGATAATGCATGGCACAGTAACCTAAATATGCGGGAAATAGCCATTCCACTTGGTTAACGGGTCATTTATAGTGTGAATATGGCCCCTAACATTTTAAACATACATAGAAAAATATGCATTAAATTACATTTTTTACTTACCAGGAGGACTATAAGATTTTTCTTCCACATGAATTAACTTTTGAATGTTTGCAACATTCCTTATTGAGTTTTGATTGTTTTCTACAGTCCGGATGGCCTTTCATTTGTGTTCCACATTTCTGCTCTTAGAATCCACAGCATGTTTCTGCGATTTAATTTTTTTCTCATGTATATCTTAAAATAAACAAATTACATATTTGATTCATGCACCAATACTCTATCTCAGAAACTCAACACCGTAGGACAGGGATGGGGAACCTTTTATTTCCAAGGGCCATTTTGATATATATAACATTATTCGCGGGCCTGTTGCAGTCAGGCCCCCTCCGCCTGACATCACATGGTGGCAGGGCCACAATCGTCGGTGAGTACGGCAATGCGCAGAACATCCTAAGGATGGCATCAGTGTGACTGTCTGAAGCACCCTAAGGATGGCACTGATGCATAGATTCTGCCCCTTCTAGGCACCCTGCTAGCCAGATGGGGCTAGGAGAAAAAAGCTCTGAGGGCCAGCCAGACCAAATGATTCCAAGGGCCGTATATGGCCCCCGGGCCTGAGGTTCCCCATCCCTGCTGTAGAACCTCTGTGAACTAGACATGTGTTTGGGAGTTCTTCATGATGCTACTATATCTAGGTCCTGTTTCCTGCATGAATCTGACCAATGTATAATTAAACCACAATATTCTTTAACACATTTATATAAATAGCTTCACATATTTAGGATCTTGTTCAATACCTGATTTTTAATTTTGATTATCGAAAAGATTTTTTTTACCAAATGACCTATGCTACACTCAAATATGAAATAAAACTATAACAGAATTAGAACTATAATTTAACTTAACCCTTTATATTATCCAATTGAAATAAGTTAATACAAAATAATAATAATAATAATAATAATTTTATTTATATATAGCGCTTTTCTCCTGCAGGACTCAAAATGCAATAACCATTATAAATATTTCACAAAAAAATAAAAATAATATGAAAATTGGATTAAATAAGGCTTATAGCCTTTAATTAAACATTCAAACACATAATAAATATACAATCTTAAGTATAAAATAAAAAATTATAATAGCATAAAACTACTATAGGAAAAATGGATAATACTAATGGATTTTATATCAAATAAAAATATATTATACTATAGTTTTGAGTGGGTGATAAAAATCATGAGAAGCCCTGTCAGTGGTGTAGTAACCCAGTGAAATACATTGAAGGCTATTATTGGAAAATATAATTTTAAAAAAATATGCTTTTACAGTTTTTAAAATGAAAGTTTAATGAGTATTTCCATATTAAAAAAAAATTTGGATAAACAAATTACATTGTAAGGAGACAGCATCTAAAATATTTTTAAATCATTTTTTTTCAATAAAAACAAAATAAAATGATCATTTTAATACATTACACCTCCAAAAAATAATAAATTCAAAATTCAGATAATAAAATATATTTAATTTTGTCTTGGTTTTGTCCTTTTCATGGTTAAAGATAAGGGAGTCCCTAAGAAAAATAAAAAAATATAAATTTAAAAAATAAATGACATCTTAAATTACAACAAACACATTAACACAGGAAAAATTAGATTTCATAAATATCAAACCATTTTTTATACATTATTCAAATATATTTAATTATAAACAATATCTTGTAATAATAATCTATACCTATAACTAACAAAATTTAAAAACTTTAAAATCCAGTAGTCTAACTTTGTCAGAAATGAATAACATTTACTTCAAATACAATGAGACTAGATAAAAGTACAGTTAGAAACTGATTTAATTTTTTTAGATTATTGAAATTAAATATTTAGAATCAAGATCACAACATGCAAATTCCACCTTATTCCAAAACATTAAAACAATTGATTTCCACATTCCGCTCACATTTCATACCTAAAAAACAGGCATATCACCAGTTTATTGTGGTTGTCCTCCCATCAAGGATCCCTGCTGGCCTATTCTATTTCACCTGTCTCCACTGATGGTAAAGGGTAGTGTGTTCTGGGTATTGGCAACCAGAATCCACATAGACAGAGGATTTAAGTAGTCCTTCCTGCAGCATCCCCTGGGATCCTTTGTCACAAACAAGCCTAATGCATTTTGGTTCACTAGGAACCTTCCACAGAGGCATCAAATGCCTCCGAAAAAGGTTCCTAGTGACCTGAAATGCATTAGATGATGGGAGGACAACCACAATAAAGTGGTGACCTCCACCTGGTTACACAAGGATAACCATGGAAAAATAACACTATGTATGTAATTTTCTTTCTAATTACACTTAAAGGTTCTATTAATGTCTCGTGTCCTTTTATTGGGTCAATAGCTAATTAATTTGATAAAAAATCAATCACCCCATGAGGTGGATAGTAATTGAACATTGGCTATATAGACTAATGATGCATAGATCCTTTAACCTACACCATACAAATTAAAGAATACATTTTTTAATTTAACCTCATTTAATATAGGTTTTTGCAAACATCATGATCAATATGTTATTATTTTGATATAATAGTATATGTTATAATTTTTAACTTAACAAAATTGAAATAATCGTTTTGAAAAAGGTAAATTAATAAAATAAAATTTAAATGTTGATTTAAATTAAAATATATTTTTTTAAATACTTACTTGATGTGTTAGCATTAGTACTTTTTACTAGTCTGATACCTTTGTGTACAAATGAAAAACAAAAAGTTAATAATTTTTTAATACAATTGTTATAAATAATTTAATGAATTTAAAAACCTATAATTTAATTGTGAATCCATCCAATGGGAATTTAACATAAATATATTTTTTATAATATGTACACTAAAAGTTAATTTAAATTAAAATAAAAAAATGTTATATACACATACTTTCTATATATATACATATGTATATATATATAAACACATACACGCACAAATATATAAATATATGTATATGCCCCCTTTTTTATTTTTTAAAACAAAATGTAATTTAATATTGGAAGATTATAGTTTCATCAATAATCTATGGGAAAACTTTGTTTAGGAGCTATCCACGAACCTGAGCAATGATTAATTACTCTGTAGTAAAGTTTGCCCCGCTGTGAGGTGGATACTTAATTTTATAGGGTCATACATGCCAAGATGATGAAGTCCATTTGTGTGTAAAAGGAATAATTTGTCTATTCAGGAATGGAAAATTACCAAAATGGGCAAAAAAATTATTGCACTTGATGTGAGTTGAATCCTTGTATTGGAGACATTCATCATGCCTACTCTAAATATTAATTTTAAAAAACTGCTTCTTTTGCAGAGACAGGTGTTTTGAAAAAAAAATACTTTTCTACAGCATCACAGTCTCTTTGTTGCCTGTCTTGAAGTTGTGCATGCACAGTTTAATTACTGGCAACAAAGAGACAGTGAAGCCGAAGGGGAAAAACCAGAGGAGCCGATAATTCCATCCCTTCCCCCCACACTCGCACAGGCACACCTCCCCATTGATCCTTGACTAACCACACTGCGTATTCGAACCCCTAAGTTTACCGTCGCTGTATAGCTGCAGCTGTCACAGGAGCCTATGACTCCGACTGAGACCATGCAGCCTCGCAGCGCCAGTACACCACCGCAGATCTATATTCTACCTTATTCCTCCTTAGATCACTCTGCTTTTTTGGATGCTGTATGCCATCTCTGAGTGGTACAAAGTATCACTCAATTTAAAAAAAAAACTTTATAAAATTAAAGAATTAAATCTTTTTTACACCTCCATATTATTGAATGGTGTCTGTGTAAATTATAGTTTTAAAATTGTAACAAAGAGAAAGCAGTGATAGCTATATATTTTTATTTATTTTTTTAAAAACACTTGCACTTAAATTTTTTTTTTTAAACAAAATCATTTTTATTGAAGTGATGACAAATAGACCCCATAATCGTAATCTCATATGAATACCACAATAACTTCTATAACTAAATAATATTAGTAGTCAGTGTATTTACTTGCATTTACACATATCCAGGGTGGTACACATAGGAAGGGCTTGCCATACAGAATATCAAATAAACATAATTTATGTAATTCTAAATAGGATATGCAAATACATGGATCCCTAAAATGGGATAAATGACACACCACAAATAGATTAATATGATCACATTGCCTTTTCAACCAACAACATAAAAACTTAAGATCCATGTTCTGTAGGTATTTTTTTTTTAATGGAGACTGGAAATTTTATATAATCATTTTTTCTGAACAGTATAAAATTGTGACATCTGTACTTTGCACAGCCAGGTGTTATATGCCATTGCTATATTTTTGTAGAAGTTTGATTAGCTGACGTGGTTTTAGACAGCCACCTTTTATAACAAAATTACTTAGCTTTTCAGGTTTATAAATAAAATATTTCTTTCTATCATTTAATGCCCTATGTTGCACCTACAATCTGAAGAATTGTTTTTATTATTTTCAAAAATTGAAAAACTCATAGCTAAAATCATTAAAACTATTTAAATATTTTTAATAAACCATAATAAATAATACATATTTTACATTTTTCTATAAGTTAAGGATGATATAGTTGGCTTTCTAGAACCCAAAGTTTTCTCTGATGATTTCTTTTTTGTTACCAATCCTTCTAAAACTTTCATAATATACACAAAATTCTAATTAGAAACATTAAAAATATATATAAAAATGTACTTAAAATACATAATTTTAATGTTTGCATAATATAATACAATTTTGGTGATTATTGTAAACTAATAAGCAAATTAATGTTTTTGCCTAATTAATATAGATTATTAATATTGCAATTACAAAAAAATATTCTTTATATAAACAAACAATAAGGAAAATGTTCTAGTTTAGGTATCGAATCAAATTTTTTTTTAAATATATGCATATGCACACACAAAGTTTGACACTCGGGTCTATTCATCAACAATTAAATTATGCAAAGGGATGTAGAAATTTTACATTTACAAATAATTTGCTATAAATATAATAAGTGTAACGGCTATTCCGGTTGTTAAATAAAAAAAATTTTCATAACTTTATGGTGTTACTGTACACCAACCCACATATATCTTCACAGGCTGCCATTTAAACACCAGCGTGAGAAGAATTAAGCCGCATATCCAATACCCAATATTGCTCCATGAGTGTTATCCTGTAATTTGTCCCCGGCAGTGGTCTGCTGAATGTCATTAATGACATTGAGGACTCACACTGAACTATATATCGTTCACACTGAATGATATATCATTCAGTAATGTCACCCTCCCTCATTCTCGTACTTGCAGTGCCTTATGTGCACTCTATCTTAGCTCCAGTATCATAGGATGATTGCTTGGAGAGCCAAGATGCAGCATCTTCTGGTACGTTGACACAGTATTGAGGGATCTTTTTCAAATTTCTCTACTGCATGTGGTGTAAGCCATCACTGGGTGGCAAACATTATGACTAGGAAGGAGTACATATTAAAGAAATTTTCAATAACAGAGTTATTTTTTTAAATTTTATAAATTACTTCATTTTAACTGTCACATACTAAATTATGGGGAATAAGGAAATTATTGGATGAACCATTGTAAACAGATGATATCTTCAGTGTTGGATGATGAACCCCACTGACGTTAAATTTATTAAAAAATCCATGCAAATATTTGTTTTCATCCTACTGGTGTATAAATTAATAGATGAATAGACCACAACAAATTTTAAACAGGTTGTTATGGTATCCTACCAGTATGAATACCATCCTGACAGTCAGAATACCGACACTACAAGGAACCATTCCTAACTCTAACCCTTTCCCCTACCCCTCCCTCTTTGATGCCTAACCTCCCTCCCTAGTGCCTGAACCAAACCTCCCCCCTCCCAGCACCCTAAACATAACCTCACCCTTAGTGCAAAACCCTAAACCTCCCCCTATTGCCTAACCCCTCATACTTACCTTCTGGATGCAGGCAATCCTGATACTAGAGCTGGTTTCCCAACGATGTATGGATTACATCACTGGTATTTTGACCCTCGGCATCGCGCATGCTGGGATGCTGAGTAAATCCCCATTTACACACAAGAAAAGTTAAACTCTTTCAAAATACATAATACAATTGAAAATAATAAAAAAATAAATCTTATTTTCCTACCTTTGTAAGCAGACAAAGTAGAAGGTAAAGTTGGTGATTTTTCTTTGTAAATTTTATTAGCTGTTTTAAAAGATAATTTGCACTATTATATTTTGATCATTTGAATTAATTAAAAAAAATGAAATAATTTTTATTTGTACTTACAAGCCGTAGCCGGATTGTCTTTATTTTTCTTTTTTGAGATTTTTTTTTCTGCTACAAACCAAAAAAATATTTAATATCTATACAATAAAACAAAATTAATAATTATATTTAGTTAAATTACTTTTTAAAATTACCTGAAGTAAAATGAAAAGGTTGTGTAATGGACAAAGTTTCAATCGCTCCATCTATTCCGATCACAGACTCTGGTGAAAGGTGTTCTGAAAGTTTTTTCTCCCAGTCTAACAATTCAACATGTAATGCTCGTCCTCCTCCAGTTCCTTTAGCATGCTTGTGTAATTCCAAAATACATGTAATGCTCGTCGTCCTCCAGTTCCTTTACATGCTTGTGGAATTTTTTTTTAACTGTGACTTTACAGTCAGAAAACCTTTTCTTGCATACCGAAGGACTTCTTCTGCATTTACCTATAGCTGAAACATTAGCCGCAATTCTCCTCCAGATGGCCTCTTTTACATCTGCGCCATACATTTGACCGTTTGGTTTACCAAACAATGCTGCATATTGGTCTATAATGCAATCCACAAGAGTTTCTTTTTCCAGATTAGAAAACCTAGATTTTTTTTTAATAGTTTTAGTAGATGTCGATAGTTCTCTCTGTTCTTCTTTTTCTGATCCCTCAATGTATATGGTTGCTTGTGTCGATGGTTCATTTTCTTCATCATAATCACTCACATAATTGGATGACATTACTGAAATATAAATCTATTATATAATAATTTTGTAATTTTAAAAAATAATCCTTATACAATATATAGTAAAAGATTGAATCAGGTTTTTAAAAAATGTTGCAAATTAAGACTAATCAAAAATAGAAGGGTCAAAATGCAAAGAAAATGAACACAAGAAAACTGTAAATCCAATCAATATTTGGGGGTCTAATCATCAACACTTCATTTATACTAAATGATTGATGTCTGTTTGATGTGTCAGAACTAACATGTTGTTTTTGTCCACAGTGGTTCAGGGGCAAAAAATCAAATCTGTCAAGAAAACAATCGTATACAATGGGGTATATGTATTATAGTGGCACTTAACGTGCCACTATAACGCTTCTTTGCTTTGCCTCTTTGCCGAGGCGAAGAAGGATGTACTACCGATGTGATGTATGAACATCTCATCGTCCAGAGCAGGGGAACGTTAACTCCCCCCTCCGACGCTACCTGCTAGAGACCACAGCTAGGCTGATACGCTGTGCCTAATCATCATACCTAAACTTTCTCTGGAGGTAATTAGGTTTAGAACTCGCATGGAGGAATTCATCATTCCTCATCCCCATAACTCTCTATTCAGAAAAGCTGTAATTTTTGCAATTATAGCTTTTCAGGAAATAGATAGTTATCTCTATCTACTCTACCTTACCGTAGCTGGAATCTGTGCTGCGCATGCGCTGTTACATCTGTAAAACCAGCGCATGCGCAGCACTGCCTACAGATGCAGTAAGTTTGTGTACCCCCTCTGCTCACCTGTCCCCCTCCCGCCCCACCGTCCAGCACTTAGCTGACCACGCAGCAGCCTCCGGATCCAACTGCTATGCTGTCATGTGGTTTCCCAGCAGCACACAGTACTGTATAGAAAAAAAAAATATTTTTTTTTTTTTCTAAACTTTATTGTGTTCTGTTGGGAAAACACATGACAGCATAGCAGACAGAGCCAGAGGAGAGACCAGTGTGCTGGAGGGAGATGCCAGTGGAACCTGCACATGCTGATACAGGTGTTACCTGCTATTTGCCACCTCACAGTGGCGAATAGTAACGCCATCAAATTCCGAAAATACATAATTTTTGGAATTTGATGAATACCATAATTTCCATATCCCCATACTAATGTATGGGGAGTGAGGAAATTAATGCAGGGGGACTTAGCAAGGAGATATCAGTGATATCTCCTGTGTTAAGTCTCTTCATGAATATTAAAATAACATTATTTAAGAAAAATGTCCTTAAAAATTTTATTTTAGTGTTGATGAGTAGGCACCTCATCAGTCCCGACCGGCTCCACTGATCATGCGCGGGATCTCGCCAGTATCGCGAGATCTCTGCGTGCAGTCTGGAGCCGGCAGCCGCCACAACAGGGACAGCGCTGTCCCTGCTGTAGGGATAGGACTTGCCAGGCTGTAGCCGCCGATAGCTACAGCTACAGTGCGCCGATCGGTCATGTTTCAAGCTATCGGCGCTGCTATCTACAAGATAGCTGCGCCGATAATGATAGGGGCGCCCCTGTCATTTACCGCCAAACCCCCGATCATAGATCGGGTAGAAGCGGTATCAACGCACCGCTTTTGAGCTTTTTACATCAACCCCATTATATGGCAGCTACTATATATGATGTTGTACTACAAGTACCAGCCTGCCCATATTACTTTAAAAATTACAGGCTGTAGCATAGAATATGGATTGTTTACAATATAAACCTCAGGGGCGTCGAACATACACAATATGGTTATGCTGTGTCTATTTGCCCAGTTTCCAAAAGGCACCACGCTGCTTTGAGGATAGCAGCACTTGTAGTTTACATCATGTACCCGCTGTCCCCTAACACCATCCACTCTTAAGCAAACATTGCCCACGGCTATCCATTATTGCCCAGTGACTGAATAGATGCAAACTTACCTTTTGGACAAAGTGACCGGTGGCTGGTGCTCCCGCTGACCGCTCCCGGCACAGTCTCCCACAGTCCTCTCCTGCTGACAGCTCCCGGCACACTCTCCAGCAGTCCTCTCCCGCTGACCGCTCCAGGCACTGTCTCCTGCAGTCCTCTCCCGCTGACCGCGCAGTCCTCTCCCGCTGACCGCTCCAAGCACTGTCTCCCGCAGTCCTCTCCCGCTGACCGCTCCAGGCACTGTCTCCCGTAGTCCTCTCCCGCTGACTGCTCCAGGCACTCTCCTGCAGTCCTCTCCTGCTGACCACGCCTGGCGCAGGTTCACACACCGAACACTCTTGTTGACTGCGCCCGTGCAGGGTCACCCGCCAACCGCTACTGGTGCAGGGGCTTCCACTGACCAAGCCCCCACTTCTTGCTGTGTGGCTGGTGCTCCCGCTGCACTGATCGCGCCAGCCACAGTTCCACGCTATTGATGGCTGGTGCTCTGCTGACCGCTCCCGCCTGCCACAGAGAACAGGCTGCACATGCGCTCTGTAGCTGTAGAGCAGCATTAATTATGTGATCTCAGAGTAGAAAAGTATCACTATTCGAAAAAACTGTTTTTGCAAAAATGGTAGTTTTTTTAATGTGATACTTATCTACATCAAACATGATGAATATAACCGAAAATTAAGATAAGATAAATGACAATTCTAAACTAATTTAACACTTAACAATTTTAATTGTTGATGAATAGGCCCCTTAAACTTAAAAGCACAATATGAGTATAATGGCTCTCTGTATATAAATAAAATATACTTTCCTTGCAGTGCTTGTGTAGTATCTTTTTCACAGTTGGTTCAAACTCAAATTATAAATAGAGAAAACACAAACACAAATAGTTATCCTGTTATCATACATGTGTATAAGTACTTTAGTTCTTTGTATCAACAAAAAAGTAGGGAATTCTTCTCAACCACCACCGCTAGAGATTGTGGACCTCATTCAGAGCCGGTCGCACAGAGCGTGCGGTCAGTCTGAATGAGGGGAGGACCTCTTCAATTTTCAAGACGTTCTCCTTTGCGGTGGTAAGGCTGTGGGTTAACACCCACAGCCTTACGACCACCTAAGGTGATGGTCGCGATGGTCAAGACAATCGCGACCATCGGGGCTTACGACGAGACCCTAGGGTAGGGTCTCCCTTGTCGTAAGCCCCGGAGAGCTTTCGGCTCTGTCTGAGCCCGAAGCTCTCCACTGACAACACTAGTGATGTCAGTGGGGCCGCCCCCAAAAGGTAGGCGTTCTCCTGGGAACGTTTGGGCTGCCACCCCCCCGGCCCCCTTTGGATCGAGACCCGCTATGACCGGCGCTGTCGGTCATAGCAGGTCTCATGCATGCGCACAACGGCGCCGGCGCCGTCATGCGCATGCTCTGTGGAGGGCCATCAACCCGGTCCGAGCGCATTGGCACTAACGACCGGGTCTGAATGACCCCTTGTATGTGATGGGATTACCTTCCAAACATTGCACACATGGCCTCATGCTGAATAAAAGGCAAACACAAATGAACTCATACAGGGTCTGGAACCACCTCCTATTTCTCTCAGATTCTCAGCCAGTCATATACAAAGCAGAAAAATACATTCATAGAGTAAAACCTGCAATTCTGTACTGATGTTCACTGACGTAGTCCATAGCCACATTGTTATGAATTTGACTCATCTTAAGATCTACAGGCAATTTTCCCTGTCATCCAAACAAGAGCTAGTATGGAGTGAACCCGTAGAACAATAGTCAGTGTTATATAAAAACGCAATGTGGGTAGACAGTTAGGCCAGTTTGATCATTGTGTCTGGGGAATAGCTCTTAGCATTTCAATTACGGTTTGAGCACTGAGGATGTTAGGCAGTAGCCCTTAGTTTTTTTTGCAATCATACTGTAAATGGTCTACAGTTCAGCATATAGCTGCCTTTCTAATGCGGGTCCCTGATCAAACTATATTTATTTAGGTATAGTGATCTATCATTATATATGCGTAATGATACCCAGAATGATAATGTTCCAGTTTAACATAGTCTAGGGCTACGATCTCCATTGATTACATTGGATTGGGTGAAGTGGTGCTTTTATCCCCCAATTGCACATTTCTTCTGACAGCACACATAGTATAATCTTGGCACCTTCTCAATATCTGCACGCATTTTAGCCCAAAATAGCCTTTTCCTCAGGAGCATTTCAGTCTTTTGGCTGCCAAAATGTCTAAATTGCTCATGATATGCACATAGCAGCAGCTCAGACTTTTGTCTCGGTACCACAATTTGGGTGATACATCAGTGGGTACCAGGATCTGTACAGCACCGGATACTTAGCTCCTGCTTAACCTTTAGTCAGTTTCTTTTTCTCAGTCTTTTGATAAGCTCAGGGTCACCTCTTCCCTCTGTGCTTTGTTCAATGGTTTCCTGGTAAGGATATGCATTTTGGCATCATTAGCAAAAGGACTTTTGGTTTTGCACTTGGCACCATTCTATATCTTGATCACTGCATTCACAGCTAGATCTCAAAAAGGTGTGATTGCTAAAGTAATGGCTTCCTTCTTAATTGGTGCTTGATGAAAAGCAGGAATTTTGGTTGCCTCCCAGTAATCTTCACCTTCCTTTCCTTCCATCCCATTGGATAAGCGAGACAAAGTGTCAGCACTATATTTGGACTTGTCACTTTGGTACTTACTGTATATATATTAAAAAATTTTAGGAGTTAAAGACCAGCACCCTAACCATTTGAGGAATTAAATTCAGCCAATTGGTGGTGTTTGCTGCCTTGAAAGGAGAAGAGGATTCAGATATATTTAAAACTGGTTCATTTGGAAATCCTTGTTTGTTCCAATTCCCAGATGAGCTGTCAGAAGTTGTGCTACGGATTATTGTCTGTAAATATGATAAAAGGGGTATATGATAAATATTTCTTAAACTTTTTGGTAACAGCCCATACTAGCGCTAAGATTTCCTATTTGAAAGCAGTTTTCATAATTTCTCTCAGTCTTTCATAATCCTTTACTGGCATATTAAATACCTTCTTGCACTTGGGCCAACATAGTAATGACATTTCTACTATAACTTTGCAGTAAATTAGGCAAATTAGTATGCAAATGTCCTAATAAATAATCATGTGGATTAATGCCTCCACTATTTCTGGCAGATAAATATTGTACTGTCACAATTTTAGCATTACATACATTTTTTCTGATCAGAATTGCAGTGTCGGCAGCTAATAGGTAAGTGTAAACTAGCTCTGGTTGTATTATTGAGAGGTAGTTTTCCATTGGTGCCTTAAGATATCCAAGGTTTTGTATCTTTCTCTTGGACAGGCACAACAGCAACTGTATCGGATTCCCCGACAGCAGTGTAATCCGGGCTGAACAGCTGCCTTCCTCCTCCTGACAGGATTCAGCAGTTTCCATGTGCACAATGTGTGTTGATTCTGTATGTTTACGATGCCGATGCACTTCCCCGCCGTCGTATAGCTGGATCATAGATCTTACAGCAAAACCATAAGATTGCGATCTATTGTGTACAATGTGATACAAATTAGCATCCATATCATATGATCATAATGATCAATCGTACACCATTTGAACACATAGTATGGAGAATTTCAAGGGAAGAATCTCAAGGAAAATCGTACAACACATCGTGACGTTTCAATATCGCACCTTGTATGGCCGGCATTAGACTGCTCACGGTAAGCCAATGATTCCTTTTTTATTATTTATTTAAAAGAGGGGGCTGGTAGCAGGAATTTGGGTACTGTGCACATCTTAACAATGCAGCAGTGTGCCCTTCATGGCACCCCGCAAGCTGGATATAGGGGCCATTTAGTATTATGCCCTGAGTCACACAACACTTGTTACAACCCTGTCTATCTTTAGAACTCCCTGTAAACACAATAAAATTTAATAAATTTGGTTGAGTCTTATTTTATCCCTCTACTAGCATTTGCCCCACAGCTTCGCTCATGTGGATGTCTGTTATTGCTCAGCAGAACAAATTTTACATAGACATTAGCGATGTTTAAAACACTTGAGGCATCCATACCACTCCCCCTTAAAATCAGACCCAATACATTAAAACCATTTTCAATATTTTTTTTCCTTTCACTCAAAATTTGCGCTGTTGTTTTTCCCCAAAGTACGCAACTTGGTGTGTGTTTAGCCAAAATAAGAATGGTCTGGGATGAATAAAACTTTTCTCCAGTTTTTTTTCTCCATTTTTGCCTGTTTGCTGTTTTTGACTTTTTTTGGCGAAAAACGTCCGTTTTTGCTTTTCTTTTTGGTGAAAATCAATCAATTTCACGGATGACAAAAAAAACACAGTTTTTAGCGCTAATTGAATATGGCCCTAAGTCGGGTTCTGTTGCATAACTTAGCATGATCAGAACACCGGCTTTCAGTGCAATGCTGTGTGCTGGAAGTCCAGCTGCACTTTCTTGTAGATCCCAAATCCATTGCTACTTAACCTACAGTAACACTAAAAAGTTCCAAGTAACATGAGCAGCGACTCTATGATATGTGGTATTTGTCTTTATGTGCAATCTATTGGATTAACATGTATAATGCAACTGCATGAGTCAAGATAAACTGTCTGATTAGTGCTTAAAATATAGCTGGATTTTTTGTAAAATAGATCTTGAGATATATATATATCTATGTATTTATATATGCAAAGCAAAGGAGTCAACGCATCAAGACAGTTTATATGTGATCTTATGTGTTTTATATTGAATCATAATTATTTTAAGTTTTTAGATCAATTCTATCGATAGATTTGTGGGACAGCTATGGGTACCACTTTTGCTCCGAGCTTTGCTAACCTTTTTATGGGGTGCTGGGAGAAGAATTACATGTACAACAGCAATCCCTTTAACAAGAACGTCATATTTTATAAAAGATATATTGATGATATTTTAATAATTTTGGAAGGATCAGAGGATGTTTTTAACCAGTTTTTAGCACATATTGGGGATAATAATATGAATCTCAAATTTACATCTAATTTTAACTCAGTGACTATTGAATTTTTGGACTTAATTCTAACAGGAGATAACGACACAATTACCACAAAGAATTATATAAAAGGTGTGGACACCAATAGTTATCTGCATTTTAAAAGTTGTCACTTGAATAAATGGAAACAGAACATCCCAAATTCCCAGTTCCATAGGATTAAAAGGAACTGTAGTGATATGGAGATATGCAATAAACAAATTGAAGTATATGCAGAGAGATTCAGTGAAAAAGAATATCCAGAAGAACTCCTAAATAAAGCTGTCATTAAAAGCAAAGAACTGGATTGAAAGACTCTCCTGGAATATAAGCCAAAAGCTCAACACAAGAACGAGATGATTCCATTTATAACAACATTTAATGGACATGAGAAAAGAATTAAGAAGTTCTTAGAGAAGCACTGGCACATCCTTCAGATGGATCCCATACTAAAAGACGTACTACTACCCAAACCCCAAATTGTCTTTAGAAAAATCTAAAAACCTGAAAGATTTGTTGGCCCCAAGCATGACAGCTAACTCAAAAAAGAATATGATCCCAAAATGCATGGGTAGTTTCAAATGTGGACATTGTAATATATGTAAATTTCATCATCCACAAGAAAAACCTTTCAAAATTCCAAGAAAACAAAGGATTATAAGATTAAAGAGAGATTCTACCTCAGTAATTTACCTTCTAGAATGCACATGTGGGATCAAATATGTGGGAAAAACAAAGAGAATGTTGAAATTAAGGATACAAGAACACATTAGAAATATTAAAAATAAAGTAGAAGGACATATGGTTTCTAAACATTTTTCCACCAAGCATAATTCAAATCCAGAATATCTGATGTATAAAGCTATCGAGCACGTTACGTTGGGACAAATCCATGATTTGAAGAATGTAAAGACAATTTGCATCCCAGAAACTACGGATTAAAGAATGATATATGTTGAAACGATATTTTGCATTTCAATAACTTTCATCAAGAGATTTATGTGTCAATCCAATAACAGACAAAAAATTTTTTTGTTGAGAAATCTGGACTTTGTTTATTTGATGGCCAATGGATATAGGGAATTTTTCAATTATAATATGAACTGGACAATAAGACTTTTGAGATAATTTATTTCAGGATAGCTATAACCTTATATACCGGTTAATGAATTACTTTTATAACCTGATGCATATTTTCTGACCATTACAGCTCCTAAATATTTAGTGATGACCTAACTATAAAGGTTACTAGAATTATCAATGAAGATCATTGTTGTACTAATGTTTTTATTATCCTCAAGTCAGATGTGGTGCGCAAGTGCAATCGGGCCGTCAGCGAGAGCTGTACAGTCATCTCTCATTTGTGCTAACTGAGGATTCTGAAATGGACTAAAGGCAGAAGTGATGAAGTCTGGGCAGGAGGACTCGTGGCCGAACAAGAGATAAGTTAACAGCCACAGAAAGGCCGTCCGTGGAAGTGACATCCGATTTCCACAGTAGACGCATCACAGAAAAATGGAAATTATGCTAGAAGTCCTGGTGGAAGGGCCAATGGACTGGTCGTGTGAGGGCGGAAACACCAGAAAGAAATAGACCTTTTTTGGACTTTATTTCTAAATATTTCAACTTGTGTTGGTTCCACATATTCCCATATGTGGGCTTATGTATTTACTATAAGACTAGCCAGGTTTTGAGTCCTGCTCAGATTATGAAGGGGGCAGGAGCCGGATATTGAGGCTAATTGCTCCTTAATCAGTACCTAGCAGTGGGGCATAAAGATACAGACCCCATAACCAGACATTAATCCCTTGATGAAGTCTTGAAAGGACGAAATGCGTTGGAGCTTGTTTTTGCCTGCCACATGGACTATTATTTATCTACCTCAGATAAGGTGCTCTACCTATGTTTTCTTTTAATGGTGTTTTATTTATTTGTATTCGACTTTTATTATGCAAGTGGTGTTTTAACTTTATACTGAAATATTAAATCTTTTTATTCTTTAAAAATGTATTGCTTGCACGTATTTCTGTCGATTTACACACGGTATGTAATCCTACTTTCATGAAATGAGTGATTTAATATTTACACTATATGAGTGATTTAGCATTTGCACTTTAGTTTTATTTATAGATAAATCTAATACTGTACTACACATTGTTGCACGTATGTTGTACTTTCAGCATTTACACTTTTTTGCATTTAGCACTTTTTTACATTGTATATATTATATTTATTTTTGTATAACTTATCATTACAAGATATTATTAATTAGTTTTGACTATCTAGCCAGTCGCTCCAAGGTCAAATTCATGTACAAACATCCATTGTTAGTAATATACCATCACTAATTATTTATTGGTAGGAGCTGATGCCCGTACTCTGGGTTTGGTTGCAGTTGAGTCATATGCTATATAATAGATTTTGGGTGTATATTTAGGTATACTGTTCATTGGTGCTTATTCCACTTATTTTTCCTATATTTATATATATATATATATATATATACTGTATATATATATATATATATATATACTGTACAGTATATATACAGTACTATGCCAAAGTTTTAGGCAGGTGTGGAAGAAATGCTGCAAAGTATAGTAAGAATTCTTTCAATAATAGAAGTGTTTATAGTTTAATATTTGGTATGACCACCCTTTGCCTTCAAAACAGCATCAATTCTTCTAGGTACTCTATCACACAGTTTTTGAAGGAACTCGGCAGGGAGGTTGTTCCAAACATCATGGAGAACTAATGACAGATCTTCTGTGGATGTAGGCTTGCTCAAATCCTTCTGTCTCTACATGTAATTCCAGACAGACTCGATGATGTTGAGATCAGGGCTTTGTGGGGGCCATAGCATCACTTCCAGAACTCCTTGTTCTTCTTTATGCTGAAGATAGTTCTTAATTACAGTGGCTGTATGTTCGGGGTCATTGTCCTGCTGCATACATATAGTCATTTTGGACTTGAGGAGCCTGTGCAAATTCTGATAAAAACATTTTTTGTTTCCATAGTTCATAAGATGTGCCTAAAAGTATATTTGTATTTGAGGAGCCTCCATACTGCACGTGCCTAGTGTCAAGCATCTGGTTTTTCCTTTATTGTTACTATCCCTGATATCACATTGAGATAATACATACCTCAGCTTCTTTCTAGGTGACTAAGCTACACAATATTGAAAACACAAACCAAATTAATCCCATAGTTTTTGCATGATACCGGAACAAACAGACAGACAAAAATTCAGAATTTTTTTTTTGTCCCCGTAGTTCATACACAGTTGTAAGGAGGACATTTCTCAAAAAAAAATTCTATGTACAGAAACATCCATTATAACTTTATTATTTCATTGAAGTATCTGTCTAGAGCCTGCATCATCCTTTCAACTACAGCATAAATCATAACTACTTAGAAAATGTTTGTGAAATGAAACATTTGAAAATATTTGGTGTAGTGCTAATTTGTCTCATGCTATATATATGTTTAAATTGGATATTCATAATGCAGCTCAGCTGTTTTAAGCAAATTACCCCCATACAGTACTGTACATAAAGTACATGTTTTATATAAACAGCTGCAGAATACAAAGCGCACGCCAAATGTTGTTTTTATACAGCAGCAGTGATGCAATATATAGGCATTCTATTTATATCTCCATAAACTCATCACATAACCTCAGACCTCAGTTTATTCATTGTTTGATGAAAGCATCAATCTTGGCTGCTCATGAGATTACTGAATAGACTGTATGGAGTGTCTTTCCTGAAACATGTCTGAATTATTTTCTTTTTCAGATTTCATTGTTGAACTTTCCTTGTCAGTCTCTTGTCAAGATGTTTTAGCTCCTACCTTTAAACATCCATAAATGTTTAAAGGGTCTGCAGAATATTGATGTAGCCAGTCTCTAACCTTATATTTAAAGGGCTTTTCCTCATTTGTGTGGATTAAAACTCCCCCGCCCCCTCCCCTTACCCCTGACTTTTACATAGATAGGGTCCACAATTTGGACCCATTATAGCAGTATTCGCTTGTAGGAGGGAGCTGGAGAGCTGCCATAAGCCCTACCTATTAGTCATACTGTAGCAGAGGAGTGACTCAATGGACAGTTAGTTACTAAATGGATGAGTACTACTACAGCCACCTGATCAGGAGGGAGCTGTAACACCAGCAGTCATACTAGGGGTGCCCAGTTCAAGGGAATCCTGGGCTACTGACTTTTTTTAAAACATTGGGGTTCCCAGGGAGAGTGACCATTCTGATTCAATGGTGTGAGGTAGAGTGGTTTGTGTAAAACGCTGATAATATTAACTAAGAGATCAGTGTTACATTGTTATTTATTATGGCAGAAATTTCTCTTATGTGTTCTACTATGTAAAATATATAAATTAAGAAAGTTGTTTGAACTCCTCCATCTTCTGCTGAAGTACCCAACCTACAGTGGCATGGCAGGCCACATATAGATAGAGCACCCACATGATCACATGGTATAAAAGCCATAGGGTCTGATTTAAAGATGGACACAATGGCGATATTTGCACAGATGGAGCAATTGATTGCAAAGGTGCATGTGTATAGGTTACAATGTGCACGCCACGATTGCTTTACCATTACGTTCGCCAGAGGATTCATTAGCAAAGTGAGTGCCGGGTAGTCAGCATTTGGGGATGGTCAGAAAAATGCATGCATGTCTGACCATTGGAACGCTGTTACATGGGCATGCATAAATTAGCCTGTGCAATCTCCTATGCAGCCTGAGAGCCCTCTGCGTGTCAGGAGAGCTGTCAAGTCTGCTTCCGCAAGGACAAGATGGCCGCTCGAGGTACGTCGATGGTAGTGATATGTACGCAGGTAAGCAACATCATACGCGTATGAGAAGGCAGTGGCGGGTTTCCTTATGCGCGGGTAGGCTATGGAACTATTACCATATTTTCACAAATGCAATCTGTGCGAAATTGCAGCTGCGATCACATTAGTGTCCATCTCTGGATCAGGCCCACAATGTGCACACATGTACAACTAAGAGGGTCAGGACAGATGTAAAGAAGTATAATCGTTTGAAGTTGCAAACTTTAACCAGCATTCTACGGGGCATATTTACCAACAACCACATATAAAATGTGGTTATGATGTGAAAATGTCACCCCAACTTACACTGCAGTCAAGAAAAAGACCCCTTGCATTTAACAAAGTTGGAGCACCGGGACAGAGCTACTGAAAAATCTCTGTCCTTGCAAATACTTAGAGGCAATCACTTTTCTTCCGGGTTCAGCATCAGTGAGAAATCCCTATCGGGTAAATTGCTACAACTGGCTAATGCCATCTTCAGATGATGTTAGCTGCTGGCACCAAGAACTAGAATGCTTTGCATTCGGAGCTTGGTAAATTCAACAGCATAGAATCCCCATGGTGCTGCTTTGTGATCAGAATGAAGGGACTGCTGCAGACATCTGAGATATTCTTTTTAAAGACTGTAACATTTTGTGAAAAGCAACTTGTTCCACAGCAACATTCAATTTGTGTGAAATTCCATAGCTTGGCTTATCTAGAGTTTGACAACTTTGGACAACCTATTCTTTAATTACAGCAAGTAGAGAAGTCAAAAACATTTGCAGTAACTTTGAGCAAGTTCCATAGAGCTCAACTGAACAACTGTGGATTAATAGTGTTTGGTGTAGGGTCATATATTTGCTGCAGAAATAAATCTGTGTTATTCAACTTTAGGTGGCTCCTAGCTTTAAGTAAGGCTGGTTTCCGTGACAACCGTTTTAAGAATATATATATATATACTGTATATATATATATATATATATATACTGTATATATCTATATATATCTATCTGAGTGATAATACCAAAACCACTTTTGGCACCAAAAACAATAGAACTGTAAAATTAAACATTTACAAGAAACATTGGACAATACAGAAATAAGAGAAACAATGTCCTCACTTGCACTCCCAGGAGACCGACTTCAACAGTCCAAAATGTTCACAAATGTTTTCAAATGTAATCCTTACGTCGTAGGATGTGAAACAGTTGTGATAGTTATTTTCTTCTCAAATACGTCCTCACACGGAGTTTTCAAGGAAAAAATTGAAAAATAAAAAATGTGTTCTTCAAGATGGTATATCTTCACAAACAATAGTCTGGCAGGGGACTGCATGATCACGACTAACACATTAAATGAACTGCGCTTACAAGGAATGAATATATATATTGTAACAATTGATGCAATATGATGGCACTTGTCTGAATTGCTATAACAAGAACAAGGCTTCTCTTAAAAGTTCACAATTTATTACATTATATACATGAATCTCACTGACATCACAAACAACATTAAAAGATATTGCACAAAAACTGATTCTGTATAACCCAGTGAAAATCGCTCGTCAAGAATTGATGTTATCTGTGTACATTGTTACCGCTAAAATATATATGAGTGACCAATGTCCACAGTCATTTGTATTAATCTTGGTAGATATACAATATATCTCCACTAGAAACTTCTGCAGTTTGAATACTTGCACGGCTCATAGAAAAATATCCTTACCCGTCGGCAGAGTAGTCAGTCCAAATAAATATAAATGGTGGTGTTAAATAGCTGTCACTCGCCTATTCGGTGGCTCTGGAGTTTTACCATGATCCAAAGATCATGGTGCAAGTTTGGTCCGTACTTCAGGGAGACCAGGGCGCATATGATGCAGCGGCCGCTTGGTTTCAAGGTCTTGAAAAAGCTCCCAACATGGAGTGAAATGCATCGACTAGAGGGTTAAAACCGCTGGAATAGAGGAAGATATCCAATCCACCCTAGCCCGCTACCTTTCATCTCTGTTCAGAAATTGAAGTGAGCCCTGAGCAGACCGGATACAAAGCAGCCATTGAGGGATTGAGGTTGTAATATTTGAGTTGTAATATTTAAGATGGGGTACAGAAGATTCCAAGGTAGGGAGGACCGAAGACCATCGTTTTGCACAGCTATTATATAATCTATTAGCAGTAGCTGACAAAAGATCAGCAGAGAGCAACCTAGTTCTATATGTATTAGTACGCAAAAATGTTAATAGAGGAGACTAAGGGGTCTATTTACTAAGCAGTGTTAGGAGACAGAGTGAAAAGTGATAAGGTACCAGCCAATCAGCTCCCAACTGTCATTTTTCAAATACAGCCTGTGAGATGGCAGTTGGGAGCTGACTGGCTGGCACCTTATCAATTTTCACTCTGTCTCCTAACAATGTTTAGTAAATAGACCCCAAAGTGTCTTCAGTGGAGGAGCCTAATTGTGCTACTGGCATCGTTTGTACAAAATGCCTGACTTGTAGGCAGGGCCATAACTAGGGTGGTGCGACCTGGGCACCACAAGGCAGGGGGTGCTGTTTGGGCCTGTCAATTTTCCTGTTTATTATCATTCTCACGTGTAGCTTCCTCTTCTTTTATCCCCAGCATCTCCTGGCCTCCCCTGTCTCTTCCCTGGTCCTTCCCCATAAGGCCATTGCCATTTTTCGGGTGCACATCTTATGTCCCTATTTGAAAAATTGTGTGTGTGTGTGTGGGGGGGGGGGGGGGGGGGCACTAATTCTCTTTCTCTCATAGGGCACCAAAAAGTCTAGTTACGGCTCTGCTTATAGGTACTTGTAGAAGTGCATTTTTATAATGCCACAAATTTCCTTAAGGGTTTGAAATGTGAGCAGTTGTCCCCCAGGATCAAATACACCGTTGACAGCTGCTAATCCCTTAGAGCACCAGAAAAAGAATCAAGAATTATCCAATCCAGGGCTAAAGGAGATGTTACCCTGAAACGTGTTTAGAGTTTTGATGGTTACTTACGATCAAACTTACGGTTGATTGAGAGCCAGGCTAAGAAAGTGCTGCAGAACATAATATTGGTCAAAATATGTTTAGGAACCAAGAATGTAGGTGCATGAAGGAGTGCACTTGGGGAGTAGGGAGCAAATAACGCGCTGTCAAGAAAAAAATCAGTATAACAGCTACGTCCAAAAAGCCTATCAATAACATATCTATAGAAGACAGCATTTGAAAAAACTATCAGGTCTGAAACTCCCAATGCCCCAGTCTGTTGAGTGCACTGAAGTTTAGCAAATGCAATCCTGGGTCTCCCACCCCGCCAGAGAAATTTGGTGAATAGTCTATTATAATACTTGATATCATTGCGGGTCATTGCGATCAATAACATTTGTGTTAAATAAGACAGCTTGGGAAATATAAGGCTTTTAAGGACCGCTACTCATCCTAATAAGGACAATGGGAGATGCATCCAGTTATCAAGTAGATTTGAAATCTTAGTAAGCAGGGGAGTAAAGTTAACTTTATACAAATTAGACAAAACTGTGGGAATGTATACTCCTAAGTACTTCAATTTGGTGTGTACTTTAGCAAAGTGGGAACATATCGGGGGTAAAGGAATATTTTGGGATTGAGGTCCTATAGGCAGCAATTCAGATTTATGAAAATGTACTTTATAACCTGCGAATGAGCCAAAGCATGTTATAATATCTAATATTATGGGGATGGATACCTCAGGATGTGAGATGAATAACATCATATCGTCAGGAAAAAGAGCTAACTTTGACTCAACTGCACCTACCTTAATGCTAGTGAATGGCTGTGAATTACGTAAAGAAACAGCCAGTGGTTCAAGAACAATGGCAAAAAGCAGGGGATAAAGGACATCCCTGCCTAGTCCCTCTAGATATAATAAATGGCTGACAGACGAATATCTAAAAAGATACCTTTATAGATGGAACACATACTCAACAGGTGTGAGTATGGTACACAACACTGAAACTTAACTACCTGTACATTAAATAACAAGGCCAATAATTATTCAGTCCCCTGCCAGACTATTGTTTGTGATGATATACCATCTTTAAGAACACATTTTTTATTTTTCCATTTTTTCCTTGGAAACTCTGTGTGAGGATGTACTTCGGTAGAAAATAACTATTACAACTGTTTCACATCCTATGATGAAAGGATTACATTGCTACAGCATAATTAGCAAAACTTAAAACTGTTTAGTAATCTAATCTAAATTCTGTCCGTGGAGTACTCTTTTTGCTGGATGATCACTGACCTATAACATGCATGTATTTGTAATCCACAATTGGTAATAGCAATAAGATTAGCATCTAATGCTGTGCTTTCCGGGTTCCAGAGAGTAATAGCTTCAGATTTCAGATGACAAGGCACAATAAACATAGTTCTACTTGCAATATATCTCAATTGTCTTCAGCACTGCACAGTAGCAATAACTCAATTACAAAGTGCTCTTTAACTCAGCTCAGTATTCACTCAAAATGTCTGCCACTCTTTACACTGACAAACTCAGGCACTGTTTCTCTAATAGCTCAAACAAGAAGAATATTACAATATTTACTCAAATTCAGTCACTTACTCAAGTCAGTAATATACAGTTCTCGCAATTTACTGTAACAGATCTCAGTATCTCTTAGCAATTTTCAGTATCTGTTGATAATTCTTTGCATCTCTCATACACTTTCAGAATAGTACTCAAACAGTATGGACATCTCCCTTTGACAGCTCTTTTTACTCACAGCCTCCCAAGACCATAGCTGCAACTACCAGTGCTAACACACTGTCGCAGCTGGTGCTTTTGCAGCGGTCATTCAGCACAGCATCAGTGGGAAATTAGTTGCTTCTGTCACCTCACCACTTCAGAGATAATGCTTCACCTCAGACATAACACTTAGCCAAGTCTCTTGTCCCTCACAACAGACCTGTGGCATCTTGCCCTGCTCTACACTCCTCTCCTCAGTGTTTCCTGGTCTCAACTGCACATGTGCAACAACAAACACACTGTCCTGTTGCTGACTTGTCTCAGTTTTGACCTATATTGCAATGTCCATTGACTCCTGTCAGAGCTGGGGGTATCACAAATAATTGATGTTATGTTATATAGTTTACATGTACTGTTCACACTAAAGTTTATCTCACAATCTTCCTGGCGCATTAATACTTGCACAAAGAAATACTTAGCTCCCAACATGACCCATTCCAGGAGGAACAAAATACTCTCTTCCTGGACTTCCCTCTTAATTTATGATTGCCATCACCTGTGTTGAAACACCTTTCTTATCAATTAACTAAATCAACACAGATGATGGGAATTATAAATTAACATGGAAGTCCAGGAACAGGGCAGTTTGTCCCTCCTGGAATGGGTCATGTTGGAAGGTATGGAAATACATTCTGCACCAAAAACACCATAAGCTGTCACAGTAGAGTGATCAGCCTAAATGTTTAGAATAAATGCAAGCTTTAAAGATACTAAAAAAATATTGCAGCAAAAGGGTGATACATAAAAGACTGCACAGCAGCATATAATATATTTCCATTTGCTTCTAAGTTAGGAGAGCAGCTACACATTTTAAGTAGTGTAATAAAATGTTTCAGTTATAACTGTCTTTGGTCATTTCTGCCTAAGCTCATGATCTGGCAAATTTTGTTCCTTGCCTCTGTCATTTAGTGTTTTCTATATGGCAACTCACTGGCCATCGCAAATAATTATGGAAACAGGTTATTCTGACAGAAGGAGATTTTCGTAAAAGGAGCTTAATTAATATATGTCTACTTATGTTGGCAAACATTACATTTTTTAAACAATGTAAGAAATGCTCTGTATTTTTCATGACATGCATCTAAAGTGAAAAAGTAATTAAATAATATGCATAAATGAACTGTGATTGACCCCTAATTTGTACAGATGAATACATTCAATAGAGCGTAAATATTCATATCTTACAAAGTCATTAATCCGTGCATTTAAAGCTGCTTTTTATTATAACTCAATTCAGTTTGTCGACTTAGAAACTTCATTTAATAACAGTGATGCTATAATGAAACATCTTTAATCCCAATTCTCCAAATTAATCACACTTGTTATTGTTGCACATGGTACATTTTAGTTACTTTGCAAAAATTCTAATGAACACCCAGAAGACTGTATTTAATATAAAGACGTTAATTGTTGCCTATAATATAATCAACAGTTATTCATTCTTTCTTTTCCAGGAAGTCAGATATATAGCAGCCATATTATAAATCAACATATGAGTCCTAGCAAGCTGTTGCTAAGACACACTTCTCTGACGCAAGACTTCGTAAAGAGCCAGGCTTGGAGAGAATCCAGTTTCCTACTTTTAAACTGTAAAATGTTTTTAATGACTTTATATGACCTTCTCGCTCACTGTGTCTGATTTGCTGAGGCAATATGTGACTCTCAAAACATACTGTTTGCAACAAAGAAAGTGATATTAGATGTAAATATTTATGCCTTAGGAAGGATATACATATAACTATAAATCTAAATACTTTAATGATAAGAACAGGACATTCTGTACATTTGTTTTACTGTTTGAATTCTTTGTGAACTGTTGTCTTAAAGTAATGTTAATGCTTTATGTATTTCAAATTTCCAACATAGTTACTGGAAAATCCTATGATATGCAATGTAGCTTATCAAAAGCTCACATGAAATAGAACCTTCAGAGTGAAGACAAAAACATTTGTAACTGTCACAGAATGTTAAAAGAATTCCTATTTTATTCAAAGTCAACCTTCCAGGCTATTGTGATGCCTGTTATCTATGTACAGTATGTGGAGGCTCAATGTATTTTAAAGTTTAACATTTGCATATTATTTTCTTACATTTATTTGGGTTCAGACACCTATTGTATTCAATCTTCAAAACTGAATACCCATTTATGTGCTAGATTTTCAGTGAAGATCACAGGTTAATCAGAATATTAGAATGATAACAGTAAAGTACTGTATGTCAGCTCAGTAAGAGCCTGGTACAGAGTATGTAACCTCAGCCAGATCCTGCAGGTCCTTTTGTAGCAACGCTTGAAGTGGAAGGGATTAGACAAATGTGTTGACAACCCAAGCCACTAAACATAACAAATAGTGCAGAGTATTGATATGAGGGTCCTATAAACATGGTGCAGGTAAAATGTGGTCTCAAACACACATGATGAAAAAAAAGAAGAAGAAGAAAAAGAAGAAGAAAGAAGAAGAAGAAGAAAGAAGAAGAAAGAAGAAGAATCTAATTTCTGCATCACTTTTCTCCTACTGGGACTCAAAGTACTTTATATTTGCATGAAAAAAAAAACACAAGATACAAAATAAACTTAACTTTATTATGAGTTAACAGGTAAATATTGAGTCTGTTTTTGAAGGTTTGTAGAATGGAGGTCTCTCTAACTGTAGAAGAAAGCAAGTTACAGAGATTTGTTTCAAAGCTACAAGCGTTACCCTAAAATTAATTAACGAAGATTGTAGGTACTGCTAATAGTACTACAGATTGAAGCAAGCGAGTGGGACAGTACGGAATCAAAAGCTGCTTCATGTACATTGGACCCTGGATATGTAGGGCTTTGAAAGTTAGAAAGCCAATCTTGAAATAGATTTGTCATCTTACAAGCAGCCAGTCAGGGTAATAGAGAATGGGTGTTATATGGCCAGAACAAGGCTGGTTAGTTAAAAGCCTGGCAGCTGCATTTTGTATCAGCTGCAATCGTTCTAATTCTTTTGCTAGGAGACCCAGGTAAATAGCATTGCAGTAGTCCAAGTGTGATGATACAAATGCATGTACTGTATGAGTGTAGGCAGATCCTCTGAAGGAATAAAGTGTTTGATTCTGTTCTTCAGATGAATGAATGAGGATTTGATCATAGCTGACATCTGGTGTTTAAGTGTCAAGCCACAACCCAGGACAAAAGTAAGATTCTGCACATGTTTAAAGTATTTCAACTGTGAAAAAAGCCAAACATAAGTCCAGTTGGTAGGCTAAGCTGTAGTCTTGTCCTTAGACCAAGAGGTCCTATCATAAGGACTTCTGTTTTACCATTTTGAGTTGCAACCAACTGGCACTCATCCACTCCTGAAGTTCAGGTAGACAGCCATTCACTGTAAGATAGGTATTAGTTTTTAACAACCCGGAGGGAAGGACAGGTACAGTGAACTGTCATCTGCATAGCATTGGTAGACTAGGCCATTGCACCTGATTATTTCACCTAGTGGTAGCATGTATAGAGTCCATTGTGTCAAAAGTTGCAGAAAGATCCACAATGATTAAAACTGATCAATCACCTCTGTCTCTTGCCATCAGAAGATCATTAAGCACACACATAATAGGACGGTTTCTGTGCTACAATATGTCAACACCTGAATCCTGACAGAAATGGATCATACATATCATGACAGATAGGATTTCAGTTGACTTGCAACCACTTTCTCAAAAATCTTTTCTAGAAAAGGAAGATTTGTTACCGGTCTGTAGTTAGTCACAAATTATTATTATTATGTATAATTAATATCATAAAATATATGAAGAAAGAATATTTATGACTAGAAAGATATATGACTAATAGAGAGCTAAAGTTGTATCTGCTTGGGATGTTGTGATGTCAGACACATTCCTTTGCTCATACATGCCAGCAGGGCCATCTAGAAAGGTGTGCAAGTGGTGCCATTGCCCAGGTTGTAGAACCTTGAGGGTGGCAACATTGCTGCCCCATTGCCCCTGAATTTGGCTTGCAGGGTACCTGGAATGGGTACCTTTTCAGGATTTCTGTTGATGGACAGCTTTTCTGGATTTCTGTTGATGATGTACAGATTGTATCATTACTTTGCTTATTATTGTACTTGCTATGAAAATATCATGAAAATATCTGCAGAGAACTTTGGGCCTGATTCAGAGCCGTTCGCTATTTGCGGTCGTTCGTTCAAAAACAAGGGGTGGCTATTCAAATGATCCTTTCGCAAATTGCAGTCTGTTCACACCTCTAAGTCTGAACGAGCGAGCAAAACATACGCTCGTTTATTTGATAAAAACGCCCCCTGGTCGCTCGCACCATACGTCATGTTCGCTATTTATTAGATTAATCGAGTACATCGTACAGCGTATGAACTGCTCGCTATTCTTGTGGTTGGTTTTGTCAACCGCTATTTTGCGAGCAGTTCTGAGTTAAAAAAAACCAAGTGACGTGGTCAATGACGCTGCCCGTTTTGACCTTTAAGCACGCCTGCGTTCGAATTCCACTCCCCCGTTTTCAAACACCTTCCCCTGTTACCACCCACATACGCCTCATTCTGTCACTCAAAATAGCAGGCACTCGCTATATAGCGTACAAACGATTTTCGCCCGCACTGACTGGTTCGCGCATGCGTACTAAAAACCGTACGCATGCGCAGATGTGCGAACATCGCTCGGAACGAGCGTACGGCCGCTAGCGAGCGGCTCTGAATGAGGGCCTTTATTTTTAAGGCATTTACTATTTTTTAGAATATTGTACAGCTTTCGGACAGCTCCTACATTTTGTTGCCAGCTAGATAGTCTCATTAACCACTACTCATAGGGAGATGCTTTTTATTTTAGTATGTATATCTTAGAAACACCCCAACGTATCCCTTCATCAAATATTTGTTATTTTGATATCAAGACCCCAAAGGCAATTTAAACTATATATATATATATATATATATATATATATATATATATATAATTTTTTTTTGTTATTTTTCCAAAATTTAAAAAACAAAAATTAAAGGAACTCATTTATTCCGAAAGGTGTTGTCCTTTTTGACACATCGGTCAGGATTTAAACATGGTCATTACTAGTTGAACAGTGGGGACATCTTACAACATTGGTGAAAATTTGGAACCTTCATTCTTTTATTATTATGGAAACATTTGAAACTATAGAAAATAGAGGAGCTAGAGCCATACAAAAATATTGAATAATGGGTGAATAAATATTGATTTTCATTTCCATGAAGAAACTTTTTAATTTTCTGCAGATCATGACAACAATATTTTAGTATATTTGAAATATTATATAAATTTATTTCAAATGTTGCAACTGTCATGGGCCCTCATTCAGACCCACTCGCAAGCGGGCGCACGTACGTTAGGCGTACGTACAAAAATATTTAAATTCAATGGCTCGCTCGTATTTTCGTTCGCATCTAAAATTCCTCCCTAAACTCTGACGACCCCTCCTCTAACTAACGAGCGTACGAAATAGCGAGCGTACATCCCCGAAATGGCTTGAATGGAACGCACGCACACGTATAAACAGGAAGTGGCCTTGTCAGATGTCGATTACCTGCTCCTTTATTCTGCCTACCTCCATCAATCGTATCATGCCAATCAATGTATCAATTAGCTTAATTCTTTGTTTTTTTTCAACACAATGCAAGAAACTTTACTCTTGTCCGTGTTTGTGTTTACCCGCAGAATACGTACGGATGAAACATTCTCTTTTATTGTTCAAAAAACATGTGAACCACAATTAAACAATTGTACTATTGCTGTGGATCCCCGCATATTTCCCTGGGTTGATTTCTTTATTTAAATTTGCTTACGCATGTCACTGCATCAAGCCTATCATAACTCTCCAGAGATTTCTGGCCCTGTCGAACACATGACTCATACACTAACCACTAAAATTGCTCCTGTTAATTTCCAAAATACATTAGCCAATCAGAAAATTTTTACACACTTTATCAAAAATGATTTTTAAGAAAAACACCATTGCCATCATGAGAGCCTCCGCATTCACCAGGCGTGAGCTGCTGGTGCTTACGGAGGTCATGGATCGCCGTATCACCAGCCAGCCTCAACCCATGACCAACCGGCAGAAGCGCTCCGCGTATGCGGAGGTACGGTCCCGCCTGCGGTCCTTCGGTTCACGCCGCAACATCGGGCAGCTGGAGCGCAGGTGGTCCGACCTGGAATGGCGAACGCCCCGCTTGCTGGCATGCTTTCGCATGCAGATCCTGGCAAGTAAGTGTTATGTATTGTGGTTTTAATGTTTGTGTTTGTGGGGCAAACTGCGTGTGCATGTTTTCCTGTCTGTTCTATTTATTATTTGTACTCATATCTGCGTCTGCATGTTTTCCTGTCTGTTCTATTTATTATTTGTACTCATATCTGCGTCTGCATGTTTTCCTGTCTGTTCTATTTATTATTTGTACTCATATCTGCGTCTGCATGTTTTCCTGTCTGTTCTATTTATTATTTGTACTCATATCTGCGTCTGCATGTTTTCCTGTCTGTTCTATTTATTATTTGTACTCATATCTGCGTCTGCATGTTTCCCCTCTATTTCTGATTTTTTAATTCTACTGCTATATTTTTTTTTGTTTTGTTTTTTTGTTTGGTTGCCCGGATTTGTCCATAAACGAAACGCAATTTCTTTGACATATTTTAGGGGGACAGCCAAGACTCCGCCGTCAACGTCCGTCCCGACGGCGTTCCCGCCCACTCTCCCCAACCCCCAGCCAACACTCCACCCCAAATCTTTCCCCTATTCCCCACTCCTCCCCATCCTTCCCAGACCCTCGCCCGGAAATGTCGGGCCTCCTTCCCCTCCGTCCCACTTCCCCCTCTCCTCCACCCACCCCTCTTCCAATTACCCCCTCCCCGGAGTCCAGCATAACCGCTCCATTCTTTGGGGAATGACGGATCCTCCGAGGAGGATCATGGAGGTTTGGCCGGAGCTCCCGATTTGTCTCCCGGTATGTTTTTTTAATTTTTTTTTTAAAGCACAAACTGTTTGTATGTAATCATGTGTCGTGCCTTTCTTCGTGTTTTTGTGGCTTGACTTTTGTTGATTGTGAAGGTTTGCCTTTACCTCTTCCTGGTGATTTAAGCATACACATATCATACCTGTGGGAATTTGTACCTAGGCCTTGTATTTTTGCCAGCCCACCATTTTTATTTTTGTTTTTGGGTTTAGGAGTGATTTGTTTTTTTTTTTAAATTTTTCTGTGGATTCCCTATTGTTGTATTAACCCACACACTTTTCTCACCCACAGAGGAACAGAGGCGTCGGCAAGAGGTGGCGGATGTTGTGGGGCAGATGCGCCAACATGTAATCGGCCTTCTGGTGGCCCTCGACCGGCTGTCTGGCCTCCTTCGGCATTAGTTTTTTTTTTTTGGTTCTATTTTCCAAATAAATTTATTCAGACAAATATCCGTTGTGGCTCATTTTTAAAAACCAAAACCAAGATAGTTTAGCCTGACATAAGTAGACTGTTCCTGCAAGGATTTCCCTTTTTTAAAAGTTAGATTGTGTTTTGTCTTTGTATGTCAAACAGACACCAGAAACACATAACAGTAACAATGTCATTTCCCTTTTTGGGTGTAGTGTCAATTACAGATTTCTACATTTTCCAGGTTCCTACTTGGTGCGCAAGCTGCTTAGGCCAATCTTACAAATCCCAAGGTTGGGCCAGGCTTCCTTTTGGTGTGGATTGGGAAGCTGAAAACATATTTCAGTTTTGCTCAACTGGCGTCAGTACTGGTTTACCCCTTAGTCAAATGTAACTTGTGTTAACCTGGTTACACTTGCTGTTAACGTCCCAAAAAAGGAAGACCATTTCACTCTTCAAACATTTATTCACAACATAACAGAGAAAACAAATTGGTCACTCCCAAAAAAAATACACAGTGATAAATTCAAATACAACACATACCAAGAAATAATTAAATAAAAACACAAAATCAAGAACTGGTTGACGAAGGACCATGCCAACATGATTCCACAAACATGGCGTTGCGATATGGGTTCCAGAATATATGCCCAAAAGGACCAGATCCAGGTTTGGTAAGGGTAGCAGGAAGTAGTGAGCGTTGGAGTGCCAAAGATTATGTGAACAAACAGAAGATGGTGAGAAAAATAAAAATAAATTAGATGTTCGCCAAAAAACACAAACACATTAGGTATAAACACTGGAGTTTTGTTCAAACTTACCTAAAAAATCTGGCCACCACATCATCGCGTATGGCCCCCCCACATACTGACCTTCGACCAACCTCGGGGGGGCCATCCTCAGGTAAGGCATCCTCTGGCTGCATTGGGACACCACTCCTTATGGCAATGTTGTGAAATATCCCACACAGGACCACAATTTTCGACACCATATCCGGCACATACATGAGCTCGCCACCAGAGCGGTGGAGGCATCTGAATCGGCCTTTTAAAAGGCCGATACAGCGCTCCACCACTTGCCTGGTGGCTGTAAGTGCGAAATTATATGCACTTTGTGGCCCTGGTGTGGGAGCCAAATAAGGAGTGAGCAGCCAGGACATGCAAGGGTATCCACTGTCTCCTGTGAACAAAAATAGACCACATCAGGAACACTGTGTATCAAGCTTAACATTGTTATGTACTAAAGGTCTCCACTTACCCAGAAGCCACGCATCACCAGCTTGTAGGTTGTTTAATTTCTGCCATATCCCTGATTGCCGGATGACGAAGGAGTCATGAGCACTTCCGGGTAATTTAGCATTCAGGGACAGGATCTGGAGGGAGGCATCACATACCACCATTACATTCAGGGAGTGATAGTGTTTCCTGTTTCTAAATATGGCCTCCAGCCGTGCTGGAGGCTGAAGTGGTATGTGAGTACCATCCACAACCCCTATGATGTGTGGGAAGCCAGCTATTTGGTAAAAATTGGCCTTGGCCACACTAAGGGCACCCATATCCAAAGGCATTTTAATAAAATGATGGAGGTGCTTGAAAAGTGCCTCCATCACTGCCCTCAGGATCCGGGAAAAGGAGGATTGGGAGATGCCCGCCACTATTCCCACCGTTGTTTGAAACGATCCTGAGGCACAGAAATGTAACACCGCCATAAATTGCGTAAGTGGTGGTATTGCTGTTGGACTGTCAATTTGCCGCTCAAGATCACTTTCTATTAATGAGAGAGTGTCTATGATGATTTTGGGAGGTAGACGGTAGCGTCTTAAAACCTCATCATCGGGCATTCCAAAAAGGGTGACACGTGTTCGAAATATCTGGGGCCTTGCATGCCTACGATGCCTACGCCTGGGACGAGTTTGAGGTTGGTCGTCTTCCGGGAGCAGGGCCAGAACAATTCGCCCCAGATCTACCTGAAATTCAAAGTTTTCAATGTAAGGCTTTTGACCCACCCCAAAAGTAACAAAAAACAACTTAGCTTTCTGATACCATCCATAGCTGCTTACATGCCGGGGTATTGTCATGATACGTATAAACTGTAAAAAAGCCAACAATGAGACTTCAAAAATTTAGAGGGTGTTTTTTTTGTTTAAAAATTGTTGCAAGCCAACACAGAAAATAGCGGAAACACACATTTGGCCATCGATGAAAACGACATTGCACACCGTACGTCAAATAGGGTTCAAATGGACCCAAAAAATGGAAAAGGGAAAAGCAAAACTGGATTATATGATGAATAAGCCGTCAAAAAGGCGGTAATTAAATCGCAAATGCAAGTCACTACACCAACAGTCAAAAATGCGGTAATTAATTCGCAAATGCAAGTCACTACACCAACAGTCAAAAATGCGGTAATTAAATCGCAAATGCAAGTCACTACACCAACAGTCAAAAATGCGGTAATTAATTCGCAAATGCAAGTCACTACACCAACAGTCAAAAATGCGGTAATTAAATCGCAAATGCAAGTCACTACACCAACAGTCAAAAATGCGGTAATTAATTCGCAAATGCAAGTCGCTACACCAACAGTCAAAAATGCGGTAATTAATTCGCAAATGCAAGTCACTACACCAACAGTCAAAAATGCGGTAATTAAATCGCAAATGCAAGTCACTACACCAACAGTCAAAAATGCGGTAATTAATTCGCAAATGCAAGTCACTACACCAACAGTCAAAAATGCGGTAATTAATTCGCAAATGCAAGACAAAAAATGGACTTACCCAACTCGAATATATAAGATTTCCACAAAAAACTTCTTTGGGTCCGAAAACCAAAAAAAACTTTAAAAGAGGAAATGAGTGTTAAACAAATTAACGAACCACAAAACAGAAGAATACACCAATTGGCCACAAATTTGAATGCACAAAACTTACCAAATCAGGAAAGGATGTGGAAAAAATGAAAAAAATGCGAACGGAAAAACCAAAGAAATGTAGCAAAAAAAACCAAAAAACCAACTCTGCCAAATCCTCCAACCGCAAACAACCAAATCCAAACCACTTAACCGACAACACTCCAACAACCCCACCTCGACTCCACACACACCAAGCCATAAATAGTGTTTATTTTCCCGCACAAATTAAGGATGAATCATAGGGGCGCACAATCAATGATGCGGCCGCAAACTAAGGACGCATGTATAAATACGTCACGAAATCACATAGAATTTCTGGATGATTTCATGCTGGAAGCAGAGACATGGCTTCAAACCAGGGAAACAATGGTCAAAATTGCGGCGGTAAGGCCTTCATGCATTTTGTGTCAATGATTCTTTTAAAACATAATATTGTGCAAGTTGTGAAGTGGCTAAATCTGCATATTTACCCAAATATGTGAGGAGGATGACATGGAAGAGACTGCTGGCCCCAGTCAACCCGCCAAAGCTGGCAAAAAAAAAAAGGCAGCCACATTTCACAAGCAAGGAGATGGAGGTTTTGATCCAGAAGTGCGTTGACATCCTGCCCCAGGCAGCCAGGAATATGAACCAAAGCCAGAAGTGGAGAATGTGGGAGGAGGTCGCCGTTGCTGTCAATAGGGTGGGTGATTATGTCCGTCTAGCCCGGGATGTCAAATGGCGGTAAGTAAACACTTTCCCATCCTATAAACAAACCCCATTGTAAAAAAAAGGATAATGGTTCCAATTTCATTCCACAGATGGGCAGACTTCAAATATCGTCTCAAACAAAAACTTGCCGACAGGGCTAGGCATGCAAGGGGGACAGGTGGGGGTCCCACCCCTGTGTCATTGGAGTTGACAGACTTAGAAGAGATGGCACAGGGGTGTGTGCAGGCTGTGGAGGTGTTTGGCGTGTCCAACATGGATACGGACATGCCAGACTTTGCGGCTCCTCATGTTGGCCAAGGTAAGTCTTGTGATGTCACCAACTCAGAAATGCTATTGTGCCAATATGTAGATTCTAATGTGAGTCTTTTCTCCAATTTCCTAACAGAGACAGAGGCGGATGAGTCTGCTCCAGAGGGGAGCCTTGGGCGCAGAATTTCTGCTGGCTCTGCAGGGGAGGAACCAGTACATCCGGCTGAGGACCCTGCAGAAGCCAGTCCAGGGAGTGCCCCCTCGCAGGCAGTGGGCCTCCTCACAGAACTCAATTTTAAATCGGATTGCCATACGGAGATTCTGCAGAGGATGGACGCCAGTCTGCTACGAGTGGCTGAGGCCCTGGAGCAAAATGCTGCGGCCAACGTGACCATTGGTCAGGCCCTGGCGGAAAATACCAGGGCCAACATCCGCATCCCCGATGCCCTGGAGCAGCTCGTTCGCCAGCACATGGTGGAGCCGACCTCCCTTCCTGCCGGAACATCCGGATCCTCCACCTCTGGCACAACATCAGCCAATCCTCCAAATGTGCCTAGCCCTGTGCCTAGTCCAGAGGCCACAACATCTGCCTCTGGACAGGCCAGCCCGATGGCATCCCGGACCCGGTCTGGCGCCCACCCTCACCCAGCCAAACGGGCGAGAAAACGGTGACAGCAATGGCGACTTTTCCCACACTCCTTCTGTGCTTGGCTCATATTCCTTTCTGGTCAAAACTTCCCTCTCCTTTCTTGTGAAATGTTTTTAAATTTTGTATTTACGCTTATGTTAGTAGTTATGTTATATTTTTTTTTGGATCAAATATCTTGGCCACAAAAAAAGGCAATACAATATTAGGCCAATTTGTTTGTGTGTAAACAATAAATTAAAAACAAAACACTGACATTGTATTGTGACATTATTGTACAAATGGGTTACATTTAATCCTGGCCTTAAACGCAAAAACTGACCCTCTTTAAAAAAAAAAAAGGCCTCTTTAAGGAACGTTTAAAAAATCACATAGCGATGCAAATTCCACAGTAAACCAAAAAAAAGGGGAGCTAATTAAAAGATGATGACATTATTGTTACAATAGGCCATAACCACCAAATTGTGGCCAAAATAAAACCCCAAAAATGTACGCTAATTGAGTGTGTAATCATGACATTAGCAGCTCTGATTTCCACCTGCGTACGCTTTTGTGCTATCCCAATAAACTGCTTTCCAAACACATACCAAGCCGGATTTCAATCCAACACTAAATACTTTACTGACCAGCCGCGATTAATCGCTGCACCATCGTGGAGTCCCGGGATGGAGGAGAAGGCCATCGCCAATGTGGTCGAGTAATCCTGACCCTAAGCTGTGCGAGCATTTTGAAGGGAAAGCGGATGTTTCAGTGACGTATGAGACGATCCGAACACATTTGACGTTCGCATCTGCTAATGTATGTACGCCCCAAAAACGCCTCGCCACGCCTGCGTTTTTTCATCTCCACCCCCGTCAACACCCAAAAACGCCCTGTTCTGTCAATCACATTTGACATGTCACTTCCTGTACGCTATTTTAGGAACGAGAGAAAAAAAGCTCGCAATCTGCCGTACGCACATGCGCAGTGTAACACCGACGCATGCGCGGTTAGTCAACATCGGAACGCAACGAGCGTACTGTTGTTAACGTGCGGCTCTGAATGAGGGCCTTGATCCGAATAAAAATATCATAAAATGATTTTAACATTAAAACCTCTTTTAAATAAATGTAATTTAAAAAAAATTTTCATGGTTATATTTATATTGTTATTGCCTCAGGAGATGGCAGCAGTTTATGATTAATCCATAATATATTAAATATTCTTGACAAAACTTAAAGGCACTGATTGTTTGATTAAAAAATTATAATCCCTTAGCACCACCACCTTATATGCAGCACTAAAGCAGCATACACACACAACGGTTTAGTAAATTAATTATTTTAGTAATCGATTTTCATTAATTTTTTCAAGGGAAAACTTAACTAAAATCGTTTACTAAAATCGTTCATTTACTAAATGTAATGAATGATTTTTTTGAACTACAAATGATTTTTGCATATTCCCTTACTGAAAATCGTTGAGTTGGTCAGTCTGACTGAACTACAAACTACAAATGTGAACGCGCATGAACGATAATCGTTCATTGTTTTAAGTCAGAAAGTGAACGATTTTTTCAACGATTGAACGATAAACGATATCGTTATCGATAATCGTTCAAAAAATCGTTGTGTGTGTATGCAGCTTAAGAGTTATCTGTTTAACAGAGAACTACAGCATTGTTGCAACAAAGTGAAAAAATAACAGTGGTCTTTGTTCCCTGCCAAGTTATGAATAGAGAGCAACAGAGGGGTCAGGAGACAATTTTTTTTTTATCAAACTATTTTCAAACTAAATGTATTTAATTTTTGCTTAGTCAAAACATTAAAATATATTTATTTTATTGCAAAACTGCAACATCAATTCTAATCCCACAGCATTCTTCTGGACATTATAATAGTGTACACGCACGTAGGGAGGCTTTCCGAGTATCTAGAAACCCCCCCTGGCCACCGCTCCATCGCCCCGCAGCTAAATGATTTTTTTTTTCTAAAGAGAAGGATCAGCCGGAGTTCAGCTAACTTACAACTGGCTGGGGCTGGGCTGCTGGCTGAATGTAGGGGGCACTGTGGTGGCAGTGTGCAGCTCCTCCCAGGCAGTTCCGATGGGGCATTGTGTTGTGACAGGCAGCTGAGACGAGGCTCTCTATTCCCGGCGCTCTATCTTGGAGCCGCAGGTCAGGGGGTGCTGTCGTTGTTTGCCTGTATGTGTGTGTGTAGTCTTATGTACTGGGCTCAGAGGGGGCACTGCACAGTGCAGATGATCCTGCCAGTTAACTGCTACAGGCAGATGTCTGCCTGTAAGTACAGAGCCTTTGCTGTTAGGATCAGCGGTGCCCTGCGGGCCCCCTGTTACAGTGGCTAGCAGCATGCAGGCAGCTGCTGGCACCCTTCTCATAGGAGGGAGGGCAGAGCAAAGGCTCCAGCACTGCTCCATACACAATCTGCGATATTGCTTCTATGCAAGGCCATCTGTTCTTCTTTCTCCCCTGCAGGGGGTGAGTTAAGTCCCCTCTCCCCGCCCCCTAATTGAGTCCCGCTCCCTCCTCTCTCTCTCCTGCTCTGCCTGGCCTGTCTGTCTCTAGGGCAGGTGGAGTGTGAGGTCCCTTCTCCCTGCTTCTTCCAGAGTCTACTCCCCTCTACAAGGCCCTGCCCCCTCCTGCTTTGACGGGCCTGTCCATGCAACAGTCAGTGTGTGAAGGACACATAATGTTGCAATCAGAGGTAAGTACCTTAGGGTGATGTACTTATTCATGTTATGTAGGTGAGGTGGGGGTATGTACTTATATTACCTTTAGGGTGAGGTAGGTTGAGGGGTGTAATGTATGGGTAAGTAAACATATTGTCTGGGGGTTGAGGGGTGTAATGTATGGGGGGATAAACATTGTCTGGGGGATGAGGTGGGTTAGGGGTTATAGTAATGTATGAAGGGGGCGAGGTAAATGTATCTGGGTGTGTATAGTTATGCATAATGGATGGGAAGGGGGGATAAGAGGTATAGTAATGTATCTGGGGGTGTATACTTATCTGTGAATTGAGATAGGCTTAATGATGTAATATATCAGGGGTTGTAGGTTAGGGTGTGTAGTATTGTATTGTGAGGGTGTTTTATACTAATAGTTTATTTGAGATTGAGGTGGGTTAAGGGTTGTAGTATTATATCTGGGTGGTTGTGTAGTAGTATTTTATGCCGTGTGGTATATTAATATGGCGGGTTGTATACTATGTTCTTTCAGGATATATTAACGTTATCTGGCAAGTCTATAATATATATATATATATGTGTGTGTGTGTGTGTGTACTTAATATAGGGTTAGCTTAGTGGGTAGAGGAGGTGGGGGGCCCTGCTTTTTTTGTTTGGACTGGGCCCCACAATTTCTGATGGCAGCCCTGTGTGTCTGTATGTGTGTGTGTAGTCTGTCAGTATGTGAGTGTGTCTGTCAGTGTGTGCGTAATGCTGAACAGTCCATCAAATATATGTATATTTCAAACAACGAGTGCTGCTGCTTGTTTTCATCTGGCTTCATATCAAATCTTTCCAGGGGGCACCGCTGGACATTAGTAGACTCTAAATTCGGTATTTGGAAATGCCCCTTTCAAAATCCTGCATTTTCCATTGCTTTATGGGGCAATCCAATTAGGTGTGAGTTGGCTTGTGCAAGCAGTTCTCACTGCAGACTTGCACTGCGAACTGCTGTTGCACTCCAATTCCCCAAACTCACATTTTTTTTTCAGAGAAAAATTTTTTTTTTTTGTGCGCCACACCCTGAAGGTGTGAAAATATTAATTTTAAGGAAAAAATTTTGAGATAATGCAGAACCCCTTTTTCAATAACTAATTAGGTATTTGAAAGTTTTCAATTAGCTTAATTGGCCCAATAATTATATGTAATTTTGGGGTGTTAAAAATGGCCTCAAATTATCCCCAAATCAACTTTTTCTATACTTTCGGCATCCCAACTTGAATGAAAGTATTTTTTTAAATGAAAAATAATTGCTATTTATATATTTTTTTAAATCGTAACAAATCACCTGTTTTCTACTTTTTGTTTGAAAGTAAATTGAAAAAGATTGCTCTTTATAACTTTTTTAATTTTTAAAAAAATGCACAAATCAGATGTAGACCTATCTGTAACACTTACATCCATGTGCACCGCGATACTCTTATTATTTTGATCACTGCTCTGAGCAAAAAGAAGAAAAGTAGCTATCTACTACATGTGGCTGCAAGTCTTTTCTGCACTATATATTAAAGCACCAGAGGAATTCTAGTTATTGTGCCGAAAATTTTTTTGTTTCTATGCCACTGTGTATGAGCTCATTACTATACATTCCACTATTATGCTCAGTGACTAATGTGTTCAGACGCTCTCATATGTTATTCAATGTCATTGACAAATAGAAAACAGTAGAAATCTGACATTTAATTAGGGGGTATTATCTACAGTACCTTCACTTAACTCATACCCTATGTCTGACATTTTAATTAGTGGGTATTTTCTACCTTTACTTAACGTCAACTCTATGTACGCATAGAATTACTTATTTTATAATTTATTTTTTACTACAGTATCTGTGGTTGATTAGAAATCTTTATTGATTGTTTTACTATATAACAAACGGGAGTCTGTGTTTAATCGCAAATACCGGTATTAACAATTAATGATGTCACGTATGTATGATATATCGCCATCCAATACTTAATGGAAAGATACTGTAATAGATGAATGTTTATTCAATGTTTTGTGCTTAAAATGTTACAGCATTGATAATTACACAATTGATGTGATAATTGAGTGATTGGACACATTATATTTCTGGTTTAAAAATGCTTCAAATATATATGTTTGTTTCTAATTTTATTAGGACATAAATAAAAGCTACATTTTAAATTTTAACTGTCAAATTTAATTCTCTCTACAAAAGGAGTTTCCTGCTTTCTACTGTGTAAAATATTATGTTAGACTCTAGGGAAGCACCACCAGGTATACAATTACAACATCTACAACTATTTGAGAATTCATTCTTCACAAGAATATAGAAAGTTCTGTCTCACAATTCTGGTTTCATATGATACTTTTGAACCTGTGCAAGTAATTATACATATACTGTTTGTAGATGATGTGGGTTAGATAGGGCCATTTCTAGACAAGCTGTCTCCCTGTGCAAATAGTCAAACCTCCCCACGGGAATTTACAAGATCGGCACATGCAGCAAAATGGGGGAGTGGCCTCACAACAAGGGTGTGGCCTTGCAGGAAATCCGGCCCTGCCTCCAGCCAGCACCCAGTGTGCCTCCAGCCAGCCCCCAGTAAATATTATATAATTATATAAACAGGAGTAATGACGTCCCAGTATAACCAGCAGTAATGACGTCCCAGCAAAACAAGCAGTAATGCCACCCGCAGTATAACCAGCAGTAATGACATCCCAGTACAACCAGCATTAATGCCATCCCCAGTATAACCAATAGTAATACCACCCCCAGTATAACCAGTAGTAATGACATCCCAGTATAACCAGTAGTAATGAAATCCTAGTATAACCAGCAATAGCGAGACCCCAGTACAAGGAGCAGCAGGGACTTACCTCCACCTTCAGCTTGCCACCCCCCAGCAGGTGGTACTGGTGGTGTAGCCGGCGCACATTCTGCAGCAGCTTGGAGAAGCACTTTTCCCCTGTGGCCCCTGGGACATGGTTCGACTCCGGCTGAAGGAGCGGGGTCTCTGGGCTGTACCTGTGACATGTGCCCCACCCCATCTCAGGCTCTTTGCACAGCAAACAGGGAATGGGATGGAAGTTCTCAGACAGGCACGATCCTCTGCTCTCAGAGAGAGCGCGCATGTGGCAAGACGTCATCACATCGCGCTGTGTGAGTAGAGGCAGCAGGGGAGGCGCAACTCATGAGGATAGTGTAGTCCTCCTGGTCCTTGCCAGCAGCCATCGGGCACCAATTGTAATTGCACGACTTGTCCGCACCTAAAAACGGCCCTGGGGATAGATGTACTATGTCTTGGAAAGAGATAAAGTGAAGAAAAATAAAGTAACCAATCAGCTCCTAACTGCCATTTTACAAGTTTGTTTGAAAATTAGGAGCTGATCTCTCTAAGGCTTAGTACATCTACCCCTTGGTTCTGTAAGAATGGAATCCAGTAATAGAGCCTATAAGGAGACCTGTTATGAAGCCTTTTGGTTTAGGAAGATGGTGATGTCAGTCTATTGCAGCTTTTGAAAAATAAGGGGCAGATTAAATGGGCCAAGTGGTTCTTATCAACCATCAAAATTCTATGGGTCTATGCTCTGGAACTTGTGGTTTTATCATGGGGTGAATAGACAGCAACTTCTGGTGGACCAATGCTTTTAGGAATGTCTTTTATCTTGACACTGTTTTGCCTATTCTGGACTAACAAATTTGCTAATGTGCAGTCAAACCATTCTGATCTGCTTATCTCTTGTACATAAAGTTTTATTTTTCTTCATAGCGGGTCTATTAAGCTTCATTCCTCTCCTTTATCACCACTAGGATGGTCTAAATACCTACCAGCATATATTTAAAATCCTCAGGAATAATATTTCGACCTCCTGTAGTAATGCCCTGAGATCTGAATGAAACCAATAAGGCATAAATATTAGCTTTGCAGAGTAAGTGTGTCAGTGAGTCTTGTCCTTATTCATGTAGTGGCTGAGAGTAATCACGTTGGGTCTGGCACAGCAGGAGATGACAAGCAAAATATTCAGTAAGTATGCTGTGATTTTTCACTTTTACATTCTTCGTGGTTCTGCAGTGGGGTTTAGGCGTCTTTGACCCTTTGAAAGATACAAAACATTGCTTTGAGCTGTTTAGAAAGTGATTTGTCTGGAGCTCAGCTCCTATGCAGCAATGCAACTTTTACCTAATAAATAGCTTTATACTGAATTACTCCAGTTCTCCTGTACTTTTTCGTGAGCAGGGAGAGATTTGCTGCATTGGGATGTGATTTAAAAAAGTTCTCTGAATTGTATCTATTGCGCAGAGCACAACAGACTCATGTCATAATCCAGAACAATGACAATAGACAGCTCTGCTTGCTCTTGTAAAGTATAAAAGAACAGAGGGAAGATAGAATGATAAATGAATGTACTTAGCAGAAGTTGTAGTGACACATCTTCAAGTCTATAAGTTGTTTAAAGGTATGAAACCCCTTTAACACAGGATAGCATTAAATATCTTGGAGGGAACAAATAGACAATTAAGCAGGGGCGTATCTATAATGGGTGTAGGGTGTGCGGGGAACACAGGCCCCTCGGTCCAGGGGGGCCCCGCACCGTACACCCTGCACCCATAATGTTACTTAGGGTCCGGCGCTGTAAAACGACTGGAAAATGGCCGCTGCGGCCATTTCCCTGTCGTTTGTGCATGCGCAGTACAGGGAAAATGGCCACCACGTCCATTTTCCTGGTGATCTGTGAATACACTATAGACTCTGGGCACACTCTAGTGCCCAGAGTCTATAACTCCGGCGCTGGCCGCGCACAGCTCAGGGCGCTGGCGGCCGCCGGGCGGAGAGGAGAGGGCCCGTGTCGGAGACTGCACACGGGCCCCCTCCTCTCTAGAAACGCCCCTGTAAGTAAGGATATGGAAAAGTACATTTAAATACTTTACTATTGAGCAGAAACATAAGAAATATATGAGCGATCTGAAAGATTACCAGAAACTTTTGTTTAACTTTAGTTTATTGGAATTTTTAGAACACAACCATTTTTAATAATAGTCTATAATATTATCCAAAAATAGACTATGTTCACTAAGCCATATTGATGTAGAATACTGAAAGTCTAAACCAATGACAATCTAAATGTATACATTAGCAATTTTATGGGCATAATGTAAATGGTACAGACAGTACTCTTATTGATACTGTAACCAGGGCCGGATTATAGGGAGGGCGATAGGGGCATCGTCCCGGGGCCCCCACACACTGTACCCGGCCCCAATCCCTTTTTTTTCTGTCATCGGAGCCGTCTGCCGCGGCCCACAATTAAGCCCCGCCTCTGGCATTTGGCTCCGCCCCCTTCTGCTGCTGCTAGCCAATATGCCTTTCCCTGCCTCTGAAGCAGTAAGTATATGTGTACTGTGTGTGTATATGTATGTATGTATGTATGTATATATATGTGTGTCTATATATATATATATATATATATATATATAATGTGTGTGTCATATATATACTGTAAATATAAATATAGGGTTGAGTCTCCCATATCCGAAATGCTCGGGACCAGGAGCATTTCGGATATTGGGTTTTTTCGGTTTTCAGAATACCTGAGGCCAGGGTGCTGTGTGAGTCTGGGAGTGTCACGGGAGGCCTAGCGGGAGTCGCAGGGGTCCGGCGGGTGCCGCAGTGGGTCCAGCCTGTGGTGCAGGTGTAACAGGAGGCTGGACGTATGCTGCAGGGGCTCTGGCGAGTGTCAGAGGGATTTCCGGCGGGTGCCGCTGCTTGTGTAACAGGAGGCTGCAGGGGGTCCGGCGCTTGTCACTGGATTTCCGGCGAGTGCATTGGGTCCGGCAGGCGCTTCAGGTGTCACTAGAGGTCGCTGCGAGGATGTTCGTCAGATGTCGTGGGGATCCGGTGAGTGACGTGCCTCTGAAGCCACACACACCTTCTAGTCATTGGCCATTGACACTAGTGACGTCATGATGTCAGGTCACGTCATGACGTCACGGCTGCTCCGAAATATTCCGGTTTTTGGAATATTTCGGTTTTTAGAATATACGGTTATGGGAGACTCAACCTGTATATATGTGCAGTATGTGTTTGTATATATATATATATATATATATATAATGTGTGTGTCTCATATATACTGTATATATATATATATATATATATAAAATGTGTGTGTCTATATATTATATATATATATATATATATAGGGGCCCCACACATTTGTTGCCCAGGGGCCCCCACAGACCTTAATCCGGCCATGACTGTAACATTAGATAAATGGATGTGGACTGGATGCCAGGGCCCCTGAGCGTTATTGAATCTTTCTATTAAATCCAGTGACACTGCTGCTAATCTTTGGAAAGCATTTTATTGATCCCAGCAGCCCTTGACAGCAACATTAATTTACAAACCAAAAAATATGAGCAAATGCAGAACATTTAAATGTACAGTGATACACCTATTGGTCCGCTTCACGTTTGACAAGGCGAACACCCATATTCTGTTTTTTGGATTTGCCTCATAAAATTAGTCTATACCTATTTTATGACTCCAGCTGGAAAAGTCCGGCCTATTAACATCATTAATTGAAATGATTAATTAATATTTATCTTACATAACACTGCCCAATTTAGCCATACAGCCTAAATGAATCCTGAATGGAAGGAGAAATGAGGATTGTTTTTATCAGTGGTGTAACTAGGGAGGGTTAGTCGAGGAACGTGCCCTGGGCGGTGTTAGCCTGGAGGCGCAGGAGGGGGCATTGCTGGCCAGGTCAGTGGTTTCCATGTGCACTGCAGACCACACAGAATCCCGACAGCTGGCATCTCGATCGTAAGTTTAGCGGGCGAGTTATCGGTTAGCTGCGAGGGGAGAGGGTTAGGTTTAGTCACCAAGGAGGTTAGGGTTAGGCTGCAGACAAGGGGTATTAGGCAACATGGGGGAAGGTTATGGTTAGGCACTAAGGGGGGAGGGTTAGGATTAGGCACTAAGGAGTGAGGGTTAGGTTTAGGCACTAACTGGGAGGGTTAGGGTGCGGGGTAGGGAGGGTTAGTGTTAAGATACAGGAAAGGAGGGTTAGGGGATGAACGGGGCAGGGTTACAGTACTTACTGTTCCCGTCAGGATTGTCAGCATCGGGATGCAGCTGTCGGTCTATTGACAGGTGGCATCCCAAGTACTGGTATTTCATACCCAACTCCTGAGTACTACATTAAGTATTTACAAATGAAACAGGGGAAAATAGGTTAAGTGAATAAGGGTTACAAGACTATAAATTTATAAACACAAGAAAATAAAAACAACAAAAGAAAATTAAGTAGAGTGCTTCAAGAAAAAAAAAGAGCCAAAAAGTATGTAGTGCATGAAGTACTGGCCAAGCACTCTCCACTGAGAACAATTATCCAAATATGGGTACATTAAAACCAGCTGCAGTATAATTAGTGATTACAAAGGGACTGTAAGGGGTTTAGGACAGTTGCCTGTATAAGTCCAAAAAATTCTTTTTCGAATAGTTTCATAACTTTGGATTCCATGGAGAAATCTAGTAAGTCAATATACATGTCCCATTTTTATAAAAAGAGGAGACCTCAGATTCAAGCACTGGGAGAACAGCCTGTCTATTATAGTAAAAAAAAAACTTCAAGTAAGCAAGATTTACCAGATTATAAAAAGGAGGAGTAGGAAAGATCCATTTAAATAGAATGGCATTTTTTTTAACTTATCATAACAATGATGGTTAAAAAGGGTATGTTAACACTCCCCTCTGGACCCAGGTTGCAATCACGGAAATTAGCACCCACGAGGGCTAAAGGGTCACTGCGAAGCTCAAGTGGAATATAGAATTAAGAAAAGCCATAACTTTCTCCAAAATTTGCAGATCTTAGGGCACAACCATAAATGATGGAAAAATTCAGCATCTGGACATCTACATTTAAGGCAACATCCTGACTCCTCCAATACCATATGTCTTCTGTGAGCTGGGGAGATACATATCTAGAATAGTTTCAATGTGGACTTCTTGAAACCAAGAGCATATTAGATGCCATAAAACCAATTTGTATTAATGAAAATTATAATCTAAAGGGGTAATGGAAAGAACATGACAGGTTTCATGAAAATAGCCTTGATTCATCTGCTCCTCTGTGTGCTTGCCCTTCATTATATACAGTCTCATTGAGTGCTGAGCCGCCATCCTCTCCATGTACCCTTCAGTCCCTTGCCTGTCAGGATTCAGTATGTCTTCCAACCCTTGCCCCCTCTCCACATCATACAAAGTTTGTTGGATACTTGCTTTGTGCTTTTCCAATGATATGACATTGTACATTTGCAGTACCTTCAATACGTCAAGTTTCACTGTTACCTATATATTACTTATATGGTGGTACAGAACTATGTGTTGCCTTAAAAGTAAAGGATAATAATAACAATATCAATTTGCTCACAAGGAGCTCTTTGCATTGCATACGATCTGTGTCACTTGGAAAGAAAGACATTACATAGGACTTAAACCTACAGTAGGATCGAGCATGGTTCTTAAAATGTAGTGTTTCAATTGCAAGATGTTGCAAACCCCTGAGACTTGGTGAAGTGTATAAAGAACTTGATCTACAAGTCCAACATACTTAGCAGTATTGCTTAGTTTAATCTCCTCCTTCAGCTTCTCTAGCTGCTTTCCAGATGTTTAATTAAGCATAGACCTGACTCAGGCTGCCAGTGTCTGAACTCACTGCATTGGTTACAACGTCAAATAGTTTCAGTAGCTTGCATAAAACCAACAGTATTTTCCAGTTTGCTGCAGTAAGGTTATATTTGTGCCACCTCTCCCTATGTCATGGTTTGATGTGTAGATTTGGATGGCTTGTTGCTGTTCCTCAAGTCACAGAAGCATATAAAGGGTTGAATTCCACCTGCTTACTACCTCTTGCTTCAGTTGGTGGCATGGCAAATTATACTGTTGCTGCAGCTGCTGCAATCTTCTACATGTGGTTGCTGAATGCCAAAAATGCCCAGAAAGTTTACAGGCCATAGTCAGCATGTCCTTCACATGCTTGTCATTTATAAGAAATTCTGGACCACCAAGTTTATTGTGTTCGCAAACATGGAACATGTTGAAATTTACCCAGTTGTTATGCTCGTACAATGTTACTTGGGTTATTTGAACGGTAAGAAATCCTGAGGAGAATCTTAGCAGGGTAAGACATTTTTACTATCACATCCCTAAGGTTTTCCCACAGATTAACACCATTATGCCTCTTTGTGAAGCCAGTGATACAGAGAGTAGCCTGCCTGTAAATTAGATGGCAATGTATGTTAGATACTGCTACTGCTGCTGTTGAATGCAATACAACTACCCAGTGGGCTGTCACAATCTTTAGTTTGACCAGTACTGCTTGTCCACAAATCTGTAGTTGAGTGGATAGTCGTTACAATTACATTTTCTAGGCAAAGAATAGACACATGACATCAACTAGTTGTCTAAAATCAGATGCATTGAGTGCAGATCTAATGCTGACATAGCCATCATGGCTTCAGTGATCCGCTGTGCAACAGAATGGTGGCTGCCATACTTGGTTCCATTTGCAAGTGATTGTTTTACAGTAAATTGTTGTTTGAAACTACTAATGTTCTTGGTCCCCTTCTGTGATGAAGTGTCACCCCCAGCAGCAGCACCAGCCCTAGCAAAATGAATATTCTTGGGACTCCAATATAGGGGAAAACTCTGTTTTCCTTTGCAAATTGGGTGCCTCTGATCATTAATGGACTGCCTACAATCATTAATGAGGAGATTGTTGATGAAGGTGTTGGAGATTGCATGTGCTGGGATCTATCCATGTTGCTGGTAGCTGATACTGGAATGCTTAATATTTTACATGAGTTTCTAGATTTTGATAAATTATTTACATGAACTCATAGGAAATGATGTAACAGGAAGGAGGTGTCTAGATGATTAGTGTCCCTACCTCTGCTTACTTTAGCTTAACAAATGCTACAGATGCCTTGACAAATGTCAAGATTTGGTTAAAAATTATTCCACATAAAAGAGGTGGCTTTTTTGCTTTATCCCCAGGCATGACAAGAACTGCTGTCACTGGTAGCTGATTAACTTTAACACAAACAACATCATCCTCCTGAATTTAATCAACATATTCTTTTCCAACACATTCATCATCAAAATCCTCTTTGGTGTCAGATACACAATTATCCCCCTCAGCCTGTTGCACTTCTAAAGTATCCTCCCCAATTGATATATCTAAAACAACATCATCATTACTTTTACTACTCATCCTTACATTTGCAGAGGGTTCAGAAATTGTGGACAGAGACTTCTCTGGGACTACAGTGTCAGAAATGTGAGATTTACACACAGCACTTGTGGACACTCTTAGACTCTCCTCAGGAAGAAAGTTTGTGAACACTTGGTTTGTTAATTAGCCTTAGTGTTCTTTTTGTGCACTGATTTGCATAGACTTAGAATAAGAAGGTGGTGCATGCAAGGTAACAGAAGATGCCTGACCATGTTTAACCCTGGCTTTCACAATAGGCAATCTAGCGCATGAAAGAGCAGTCTCAGAACCAGCACTCAGAAAGAAAGGCCAAAGGTTGAGCCTTTCCTTGTCACTCTCTGTGGTGCATGGCATGTTGGCAATTTTACATTTTTTGGCAGTCACTTTTCCCTTTATAGTTGTTGTCTTTAAGATTTTTAGATTTGAGGTGCCATTTCTTATGCCTTCTTTCCCTTGTCCTCCTTTAAAAAGTAGATATTTAAGTACTGTATAATGACTGCCAGTACTAGTACTGGGTGGCTCTTCTATCGACTGATCAATTATTGATTTTACTTTTTACACCAGGAAGAAAAGCTACTGTAGTTGAACTTAACTACCACCACACCAAGTGAGTATACAATGAGACAAGGAAATGACGGACTGTTTTATTAAGAGACTGCAATTTTTTTTTACACCGCATAAAACAATTTTCATTTTTCCATTTTAATTATTTTTTTGGGGGTACAGCTAATTTAACAAGGCCATGAAAAGAACATTCACAGTAAGCACAGTAATATATGCTGCCTTTCCAAGATGTAAACTCTTGATATACTATTTAAATTGATTTATAAAAGACTGCAGATTTTTTTTTACACCAGTTAAAATGTTTTCAGTTTAAATATTTTTGGGGCTACAGTTAAGCTAATGGGGACATGACAACAGCATCCACAGTAAGTACAGTAATAGACACTGCCATTCCAATACACACATTCTTGAAATACTATTTAAATTGCATTTTTAAAGACTATAGATTTGTTTTGACACCAGATAAAACAAATGTTCTCCACTTTAATTATTTTTGGGGGATACCACTAATGGGGACATGACAGCACCCACAATATGTACAGTAATATATGCTGCCTTTCCAAAACACAAACTCTTTAAATTTATATTGAATTATAAAAGACTGCAGATAAAAAAGAATATTGTTTCTGCAATTATTTCGTTATAACAGGAAAAACAGTTCTTTCTTTGTGGTGCAGCTCCTTCAGACAGCACAGTATTTTTTGGACAAATAATCTGGAAATCACACCATCTTTCTACCCTCATACGCAAGTGACCATATAAATTATATAATGCAGTGTAGATAGATAAGATATCCTTGTAAAAAAAACAAGTGCACAAGTTCACTTTAACAAACATATACAACAACTTGTTTGCAGAAATGGATTGCAGATGTTACTCTATGTCTGATAAACACACAGCAGCCTGTTTGCAGTACACTGGAGTGCAGTTGCTAGCTGTGTGACAAATACACTCACACTGTGACAAAAATAGCTGCTATCACCCTTCCCATAGACTCCATCTACCTACTACAAATGTCTAATCTAAACATATTTCTAATGGAATTTTTCTACAGCCCACACCCTCCCCCTACACTCTCCTGTGTGTTCTGGCACCTGATCATGAGTGAGGGACTGTTATATGTAATCCAAATCACACAAAAACCAAGACTTTCGGGAAAATTCCGTTTTGCCTCATTTTGAGAATCGAACTTGGCTCGACTCCGTTCTCCTCGGAAAGCCCAAGTTCAAGTGTGTTTGGTTTTCTGCAAAACCAAACCACTCATGTCTAATTCTCACATATGAAATACTGTAGGGTAGAACTCACCAGGATCCCAACATTGCAGTCAACCCACACTGCACTCTATTACATAAACCCCATGATATGGGAATTATATTGCCATGAAGGCAAAATACAGGCTGTACAGTACATAAAAGTTATTGGTATTTGGACATTTAAAGCACATTTTAAGTTCACAATTTATACTGACTGTATGCATTTTTATAAAATGTTAATCTGTCTACTGAACAAATAAAGAAATATTATGCAACACTCACATTATGATGTACTGTACATGGTGATGTGCCATTGCTTTCATTTTGGTTTTGAGAATAGGACTATTTGCATAAACCATGTATTTGTTACAGAAATTTGTTGTTATTAAGAATCTTGTGGTAAAACTGCACACGGGATAGTTTTACAAAATAAGTCTTCACTATTAGACTGGCTCCTACTGTATCAATGTATAATCTGTTTCTCTCGTCTGTCTATAGTGAGTTCATAAGTGAGAATACATGTTCCACTGAAGAGTTAGTTTCTGGAAGTGAGAATAGAAATTCCACCACAGATTGAAAACACTGAAACATCAATTCCTTCCTCAATGAATGTTTCGAAAACTTGAACCCATTTATCTTCTAAGGATAGACTGGCTTCTGAATAAGAAGTTCCATTCTCCCACTTTAATTTAATTTAATATACCTTTCAACTATTTCATACTGGTCAAAATATTGTTCTTCATCAATAGTAATTGAATAAATTTGCTGAAAGCTAAAGATGATCTAATGCCAGACTCATTTATACCTTTGTGGTTAGACCAAGCCATAAAAAATTACCTAATTTCTCTGCAGGATTTTGAGCTACCCACTTTTCAATATACAGTAGTTCACAAAAGCATTGTAAAACTCGTCACATTGGCTATGAAAATATTGTTCCGTTAAGCCCCCATCATCTACAATTCTTGTAGCAGTGAGTGGGTTTTTGTGCACAGAGGAGGTTCTTTTCTATCACACATTTTCTTAACAATGTTGTTGAGAATGGTTTATAGTTCTATAGCTGTCATTTTCCCATTCTCTATAGTATTTGTCTAATTAATTGGCACTGTAGGAATGTAAGCCACAACATGGAAGTGCTGGATGCAAAGAAAGTTTTCAGGATTTTGGGACAAGTTGTCTGGGAAAGGAAGGAATCCTGTCAATTGCTAGAGACAACAACCACCTTGTTTTTGAATGTTGTAAAATATCTTCATACTGCGAATAAATAAATAGTCAAGTATAGGATCCACAGATTAACTAATGGTCCTTTTTAGAACTGACCAAAAACCGACAGTTAAATATCAGGAAACCTGCAGAAAAAATACCCCTGCCTGTGGCCGGCATGTTTGCACAGGTCATAATGCATTTAGAAAAAATGTGTGGGGTTCCCCCCTCCAAAATTCATAACCAGCCACAGACCTCAAAGCTCGGCTGGTATTGGAAAATAGGGGGAACAAATGGCGAGGGGTTCTCCCTACTTTCCAATAACTGGCACTAGGCTGAACCAGCCAGGGGATAATGCTCAAGCAAGCAGACACACAGCGTGTGGTCCCCCTGCAATACACTTAACCAGTCCCAATCCAGTGAGCTCAGGGCAGAAATCTTCTCTCAAGTTGGGAACACCCCCCCCCCCCGAAAATGGGGTCATTCTCTCAAGGGAAAACCAGCCCTGGGCTGAAAGTTTTTCTTGCACCCCTGTTGGTGGTGGGTGTGAGAGTAATGGTCAATAAAGTGCCTTGGAGAGAGATAAAGTACCAACCAATCAGATCCTAACTTTCATTTTTCAAACACAGCCTGTAAAGTGACAAGAGCTGATTGGTTGGTACTTTATCTTTTTCCACTTTATCTTTCTACAAGGCTTAGTACATCTACCCATGTCTATCAGTGACCCTGGGGTCTATTTACTAAGCCTTGGATGGGGATAAAGTGAATGGAGATCAAGTACCAACCAACCAGTTCCTGTCATTTTTCAAACACAGCTTGTGACATGGCAGTTAGGAGCTGATTGGCTGGTACTTTATCTCTGTTCACTTTATCTCCATCCATAGCTTAGTAAATAGACCCACCTGTCACTATCATTGTGGACATTCGAAGGGATAGTTCAAAAGTTTATTTTACCAAGACCAATGGCTGCCTACTGGAATGAAGAGGATCTCATGCCAGGATTTTGTGAGTAATGAATTGGAAAATTAGGGGTGTGTGAAGGAGTGGTTATTAATTGTATACAACAGTGGGGGGATAGTCTGTCTTTATTTAAATATTTATTTACAGGCAGACAACAGATGCCAGAGAGTTCTTACTGTCCAGGCATGCTGACCAGTTTGGGGCTTCTTCCTGCTATAGTGTTATCCCCCAGCTGGTTCAGCCTAGTGCTAGTTATTGGGAAATAGGGAGAACCGTGCGCCATTTTATCCCCATATTTTCCAATACCAGCTTAGTCTGAGAGGCCTGGAGGCTGGTTATGGATTTGGGGGGGAGGGGGGGGTGACCCCACACATTTATTTTTGTAATTTTAAACATTTCTTTATTGTTTCACCTAACAAAGCCTGGACAGTTCATAGCGATCTGGGCAGTGTTTTAAATCCACCGCAGATTGATGGCGGATTCGATCAGAAAGGGTTAATTCCAACATGATTTTAGACAGAAAATATATGATGGAACTTATCCGTCAGATTTCAGCGGTGGTGATCATTGTGTTGCAATAGATAGCAAATACGAATCTTAGTAAATATACCCCTTAGACTCAGAGCCAAGAAGTCCAAGTAATAAAAAACTAACATTTGAAAAAATTTAAAAGTCTGGGAATCGGTATTCATGGCAGAGCATCACGTGTCTTGTACGATATGGTGCAAAAAAGGTGTATGAGGATACATCTGTAATAAAGGGCCTGATTCAGCAAGGAACGCACGGATGCAGACGCACGCAATCAGTCGATTATTTCACATTGCGCATGTGTATGCATCACAGTGCGCATGCATGAACTAGCTATTGTCATGGGAACTGTGCCTGCAGAGGCTATGCAGACCCAGAGCACAGTGACTGACAGGAAGTGCCGTTTGTGGGTGGTGACGGGGGAGTGGTCGGGCAAACGCAGGTGTGCCTGTGCGCTTGCACAGCATTTCAGGGGGCGTGCATAATTAAGCCCTTGCGGCGGACGCAGTCTGAGGTCTAGTTGCACACAGGAAGTCTCGCTGTGTCTGCGTGAGGGTCAGGTCAACCACTATTGTGCGTATGGGTCCGGTGGTTCTCGATGTTTCCGCTGTCTTGCCAGGTATAGAGGACGCAAGTAAAGGGAAGTGGGTGGTATTATGTAGTGCTGGGTGTCGGCTTATTTTGCTGCGATTGACGTGCGTATGCATTCATTAGCATATTCTCGCAGCAGGCAATTGCGTCCGCATACGTGCGTTCCTTGCTGAATCAGGCCCAAAGTGCCTTAAATCTTGCTTTCAGGCAGAACAGAAAACGGTTTATTTGATATTATGCCTCAGTGTATCTTTATCAGGATATTATCATCAACTTTTTATTTAGACAAAAATAAATCAACTTCCAGTAATTACATTACTTTATATTGCATTATTATACTCTACTTTGCATTCTTCAAGAGCCTATGTGCCTGCTAAAGTTTAAATACATTGTTACAGTACTGTGTGTTTCAAGTACAAAACAAGGTATAAAAATAGTATAAAATTATTATGTCTTTTGCACAGATAGTTGATAATATGTACAATGTCAAATTGACAAAAAGTGTAGGGATTATGCTAATATTCTTAAAACAATAATGGGATCTGCGTGTTACGTTGCTTTTAAAAATGTTTTCCATCTCTCCACTTATGTTTTGTTAGTAAAACACAGCAACAGTAAGTGCATCATTGCTTCACATTAAATGTAATCATTAAATAATGTTATACAAACATAGGCAGATAGAACATTTTACAGTGAATTCTCTTCATTTACTTTTTACCAGAATTACGTTTTTAAATAGTAACGCAAAACATGTCCAAAAATAAGAACATATTAACCGTCAATAAAGAAGTATATTACAATAAATATGAAAGCTATATAATGTGACTAGTGTATTTCAATGTGATGCACAATTTGTGTGATTACAGTACCATCGCTAAATTATATTTTAATGGTTACAAAGCAGTACATAACAAAACAATATATGCAGAGGCGTAACTAGGATCTTCGGAGGATGGGGCAAGATGAAGAACGGCACACACACACACACACACACACACACAAACTGAGCTATGTCCGCACGCCTTTGGGGCATGTAAAAAAATAGGCGTGGCCACATACCGAAAGATCGTTAGCCGCTGAAAGTGAGGTCTACCAACACGCCACCCATTTCTCATCACTCTGGGAACATCCTTTCCAGTCCATATGCACCTTTATGATGGTTTCTCACAATATGGAACCTCTGAAGAAATGTATGCTCCCTGGGAAGACGGCGTCTTCAGTCGGTATTCACTATTCATGTACAGATATGCCTAGCTATATTGTTGCTGCTTGCATGGCGAATCGCGCCACGCATAGCACGAGATGCATGCCCTCGAGTGAATACAAGCACTGCGTACGCGACCGTGCCTCCATAGGAATGCATGGTGCGATTGCAGTGCGTGCCATAGCGTAGCGTATACAGGTGCAGTGAATCGCATGGCGCAATGCGTGCGCACGTTTGTGGCGCGATCAGCCACAATGTAACTGGGCGCATCTGTAGGTAACATCATCCAGAAGATTCCTGTTTGTGTAGGAATATTAACAAGATCATCATCATATAACAGCGGTTCAACCAGACTTGTGCCGCCTGTGTAACTTCCTGAACCCTGCCTCACCATCATCTCTCCCCTGCATCTCTCAGCCACACCATCTATCCCCTTTGTCTCTCAACCACACCATCATCTCCCCCTTGCATCTCTCAGCCACACCATCATCTCCCCTGCATCTCTCAGCCACACCATCATCTCCACCCTGCGTCGTCTCCTAGTTATGCCACTGCTTATATGAATGTATAGTACGTGTAAACAGTGTACTGTGGGACTGATTCAGAGATGAACGCAACTGCAAATTGCACGCAGATAGAGCAATTGTTTGCCATTGCGCATGTGTATGCATCATAGTGTGCGCGCACGAAAGTAGCAGTACGCACGCCGTGCGTTCACACAGACCACGGATGGAGGCCCATTGCAGATTGATTGACAGGAAGTGACCGTTTGTGGTGTTGACAGGGGGTGGTTAGCGAAACGCAGGCGTGCCTGGCCGTTTGAATGCTGTTATGTGGGCATGCATAAATTAGTCACTACAATTGCATACGCAGCTCTACATGGCAGAAGAGCTCCCTGGCCTGTGGCAGGTCAGAACTGCCGCAAGGGTAAAATGACTGCCGATGAACTTCGATGTTAACGTAGGTATGCGTAGTCGCACGCAGGTGAGAAGGCAGTAGTGGGCGTCTTTATGCTAGGGGGATCTTTGCTAACATTAGCATATTTTTGCAACTGCATTGCATACGGAAACGCAGTTGCGATCACATTAGCATCAGTCTCTGAATCAGGCCCTGTATCTCTTGTATATAGGACTGAAACACTGCCATATTGGTGGTTTCTAATCAGTGTCACGCAGCAAACAGATAATGGCACAAATTTATAAACGCAGCAACTAAATTAAAAAAGAAAAGAAAAATATGAAAATACAATGTTTTCATTGAAACTGGAACTTACAATTAAAAATATGTTACAAATAAATATGTTAAAAATAAGGTTCGAGTCATGGTTTAATGTTCACAGTAGATTCCATGTGAGGATACCTTAAATAAAGGACACCAAAATGGACGATAAAACCGGAAGTGACTACAGTAATAACAAAAAAAACAGCCAGAATACAGCAATATACATAAAATATCTTAAAAAAACTAATATAGTGCCAATGTTTCTATAGGAACAGAATTAACCTCATCTGAGCAAATATGTGATGAGGACTCAAAATACATATTTACATCAGATGGAAAGAAAATTACGTAAACCCTAAAACATAAATATAGACATATATAAATATATATAAGGACATAAAATTAGTAAAATAAGCTGCGAGAGTGACAGCAACAAAATACACTAAAATGAAAAAAATACATAAAGACAAAAATTGTTACACGAATATAAAGAAGCACAATCATGGATCTAGATTTAAGACAAAAATAACCACTAAAGATGAATTAATTGAAAACGACCGAAGATTAATTCGTAAACAGGGGGCAATGTCATAGTGGTCATTTGACCCATTGGGATTAAGCGCATCGAATTAAAAATCCAGAACATCTCACGTTGAGAGGGGACGGTATTGACATTACACCCGCAAACCCCAACTTTCACATGTTCCAATACTTGGTAGACTAAACCAGAAGAATCCGAATTATGTACTTCCCCAAAGTGTTTGGGGACAGAATGATTGTTCAGTTTACATTTTATGCCTCTAATGTGTTCTTGCATCCTTATTTTAAATGGCCTTTCAGTTTTGCTTATATAAATTAGATTGCATGGGCATTTTAACATATATATTACTAAACAAGAATTACAGTTCATATAATCCCATAAAAGGAACTTCTCAGTTTTATCCTTATTAAAAAAAATTCCCTACCTGGACTACCATTGATAACATCCTTGATAGTTTACCATTCTTTTATTATTATTGTGTGCTCTTAATCACGCTAGGGGCAAGGATATCTCTAAAATTTTGGGCTATCCTAAAAATTGTTATCTGGTTGATCTGACAAGAAGTCTCTCAATATGGGAGTAAAAAAAGTAAAATGTCTCAATGTTTTTCAAAACATCCTTAATGTATTTTTCCAAAATTGTTAAATATAGTAATAAACAAAAGGTTACATTTCTGTTTAGTAGAAGTGTCAGTTTTGGCATAGTATTTCAATAGATCCTCCCTCATAGCATCTGTAGTGGCACCTTCTATTAAAAGTTTTTTGATAGCCCCACTACAAGAAATGTCCCCCAAACAATTGTTTGCTATTGTCTAACAATCTGGATGCTGCAATTTCTATGAATTCTATGAAATTGTGATTTGGGAATATTGGATTGCCATCTTTCCAAATGGCCACTCGTAAAATGTATATAGTTGTTAATGTCGACTTTGCCTCTCAAAGTGAGATCTAAAAAATCTATAGAATTATCACATATTGTAGAAGTAAAGGTTAAATTAAAATCATTCACATGTAGAACATTAATAAAAACAGAAAAGGACTCAATAGAAACATCCCACACCATGATAATATCATTGATATACTGTATCTTTTACAAAATCTTATGTGGTGTTTAAAAGGATTATTATTATATATGACATCAGTCTCCCATATTCCCATAAAAAGATTTGCATAACTATTTGCCATTATTGTACCCATTGCAGTACCACATAACTGCAGATAAAGTCCTCAAAACTTAAAATAATTATGTTCTAATATAAAATATATTAGTTCACCAATAAAATCACAAAAAAATACTTCCAAATTAATGTCAATCCGAAGATAACTCTCAACTGCTTCAACATCTTTTTTATGTTCAATAGAAGTGTAAAGTGTATTTACACTTTACACAATAAATATATATAACAATCCATGTTATAAATATATATAACAATCCATGGTCTGGAACTCCAAATAACAATAATCAGCTGCTGCCGGTGCCCTCACAAAAATGGAATACAGTACATGTAGCAAAGGCACGGCACTCTTAGCATAATAAATGGATATTCTCCCCATCTGGGTAAGTGTCAACATTTTAGTACTTTAGGACTCATCAGGATACATATTCAGAAAATAAATAGACATACCTTCTTAGAATGCTCTACCACATGAATGCCATTCCTTGGGACTGGGACCGTCCACACGTCCGGTGGCTGCTAAGGATGACGGCATCATGTATGATATGTGATGTTGATGCATCCCATTGTGTCACCATCACCAAGTAAACAAAAGCTCCAGGAAGACCGATTATTTCCACTCAAGGTTGTTCTACAACCAAGCAATTTTTATTGGTCATAAGTTGCAACCATTTGTACGTGAGAGTGAAAGTTTCATTTGTGACACAAGTGACTTCCTTCAACATCTTAAAACCGTGGGTCCTCTAAATGAAGACTTGTTCCTAGCCACCATGGACCTAAATTTATTGTACATGGTAATACCGCACTAATAAAGTCTAGAAACAATAAGAAACTTGCTTGCTAAAAAAAACATAAACCTGTTCACCTACCGAATTCTTAGTGGAACAAGCTACTTTAGGTCTCTATAACAACCATTTCCACTGTAAGGACTCATATTCCGTCCAAATATCTGAGACAGCGATGGGCTCCAATATCACACCATCTTATGCAAACCTATATATATCGAAGTATGAGATTAAACACATTTTTCCAGAATATGGTCAAAATATAATTGTTATATTTATATTTTGGAAAAGTACTGCAGAATCCTTCACAAAGGTGGTTGACGAATTAAACCAACTTAATTGTCATATTTGATTTGAGCATCAAGTCAACCATGATTATATTAACTTTTGGATGTCGCAATTAAAAATGAAGTGGTTGTCTCACAACATCATTGTACCATAAATCCACAGACAGAAATATGGCTTTATTGCTAACAAGCCATCATCTACCGGCATTAAAAGAAAATCTTCCCATCTCCCAATATCTTCAGGATATGAGAATCAACTCTGACCAGATTATAAGAGAAAAACAATTAAAAACAGATGACCTCAAGATTTTGTGAGAGGGGCTATAAGAGAAGCACATTACAACGGTGTCTCAACAAGGCTAAGTATATCTTTTTGAATACACCACAAGATCACCCAGGTGAATCTGTAGGGTAGCAATGACAGATATCTATCACCAAATATGACAATTGTTCTTCCACCACACACAAGGCTTTAAGGAAATTCTGGCCCATTGTATCCAAGGATCGGTCATTGACATTTAAAAATACTGGGCCCCTAATGATGGCTTTCAAAATAAGGGCCTAACCTAAAGCAATTATTGATGAGACCTACAATACACCCTGGCAGTCAAAATAAGACCACTGAATTGATGTGCCGCAAGTCTGGTAGTTACTCCTGTGGGAGTTGTGTGACTTGTGCATCGATGCTAGTGGGACCTACATTCTCGCACCCACATTCCGACAAAAAGATAAAAATACGCTACCATCTTCATTGTACGTACTTTGAACTATTTGAGATACATCTTGACGTGCCCTTGTGGGCTGTACTATATAGGTTTAGCTTCGAGATAATTCAGATACTGTATGGCGAACCACTGGGCTTCAATTTGCTTGGCATTACTAACTAGTTCAACAGATGAACCCGTCGCAAGGCATTTTTTGGACAAAGGCCATCAGGTAGCTAGTTTTAAATGCAAGCTGATCGATTGGATACTGCCTCCAAAATTGGGAAGTGATAGACTGCTGACCTTGAAGAAATGAGAAAGCTACTGGATTCATTAGTTGGACACTGTCACCCCAAAGGACCTTAATGAATATAATCCTTTAAATATCTTTCTCTAAATACTGGGTTGTACCATCTTGGTCTTTCATGCTTTGTACACTCATTCGCATGTCTAGTATACTGGGTACATTTGTCCTGTCCTTGGGGTCTTAATACCTCACCCTGTGGTTTGGTTCCATGGTGATTAGATTTTTGGCCTGTATTCTTTTCATGTCCTTGTAGTATTCTTTATGTTTGTATATTATTCTTGTTTTTTTCCTTTATTCACAATTTTTCTAATGTTATATTTTCCCTAATATACAATTAATGGAGAGAAGATTTGCTGGATCCCATTTCAGACTACACATTCATCCACCAACCTGTTAGTGCACATTTTGCTTGGAAGTACACTTGTGATAATTATCTTGGTCATGTACATTTTTTGATGCAAATGGGACAATAAGTATAGTCATACTTATCACGTTATACTATATATCCAACATAACACTTACCTGTCATTCTAATGTAATAGAGTTATATATCACCCACTATCATTTTTCATACCCTGTGAAGCTAGCATTATGGTATATGGTATGGTTAATTGTTTTTTCCCTTTTCATATAGCAGGGGATATATATGGCATTGTGTCTTAGCCATCATACACATGTAGAAACTTAGCCACTTCTTGTGGAATGACAACCACCCCTTTGCAGCCACAGATGGGTAGTGACACTTCTGGTGTGACATCACACTCAAGCCCGGAGTGGATCGCAAACTACTTCCAGGCGCAGCCAGATTGGCAGGATGATCATTTCCGTGAGCGCCTGGCTTAAGTAGCAGGCTCCCGGTGACACAGAGTGCATGTTTGCTTCCAGTCCGCTGTGAGACGTGATCCATGTGTCCCCGTGCACGCTGGCTTAGAAATAGACCCTAACAACATAGGATTTTAAATACATTTATAGACCACCAGTCTGATGTTTATGGGCTATATGCCTGTACTTATATTGTGATTTTGTATGATTATCTTGTGTAGAAATTTAAAATTACACCAGGTTATTTCTGAGATGCATGTTTGTATCTTTTAGTTGCATACATTAGGAATATCTCAGCAAGGACATGTTGTACACATTTATCAATAAATGTATGCATATGTGAGCTTCAGGGTACTGGTAATGGAGGTACATGTATTGTGGTAAAGTGTTTTTCAGATATTCTGTATCAGATGCACATTGGGATTAGTTGTTAATATTTTGCCATTGACTAATTGTGGAGTCTGAGAGACTATGTCTATTTTTTGTCTTCTGTTTGCAGATATTGTCTCTCTACTGCTTATACTGCAGCTGTTGCTTTATGTACGTCTTTCTAGAAAAAGGTTCGACATGAACCGAAACATCGACGACATGACTCTATGGATATGACACTGTGGCAAATTTGTGTCTAAGTACAGCAAAAAAATGTACCTTTTTTCTTTTATATGAGTATTATTAGTGGTGAGTGCCATTGTCCAAAGACGTGGACTTATAACTGGCGATATATATAAATGTAAATATATATATTTACCAATCCATGGTCTAGAACTCCAAATGGCAATATTCAGCTGCTGTCGGTGCCCTCACAAAAATGGAATACATGTAGCAAAGTAATGGCACTCTTAGCATAATGAAAAGATATTCTTCCCGCCTGGGTAAGTGTCAACGTTTCAGTACTTTATGAGGCGTCAGGATACATATGCAGAAAATAAATAGACATACCTTTTATAATGCTCTACCACATAAATGCCATTCCTTGAGACTGGTAATGCCCACCCGCCCGGCGGCTGCTAAAGATGACGGCATCCGGAATGATACGTGATGTTGATGCATCACACTGTGTCACCATCACCAAGGTTACCACCATAGTAAACAAAAGCACAGCAAAGTCAACACATGATTAAATTAGACAAAAGCAAAATAATCTGCCTTGTGGCTAATGATTATGCTTCTCAAAGACTGTGGGATTGCAGATTGATCCTAAAGGTTAGATCCTAAAGGCTAAATCTTAATTCAAAAGGCTATACATTAATGATAGATATTAAACCAGCACTTTACCTAAAGAAAGTTAGCAAAACAAATGCTTTCATTTAAAAGATTAGGTTGTATTACATCCAGGTGTGCTATCCAATGCACCTCGCATTGCAGCATTTTAGTAGCATGGTTCCCCCTCTCAATGATGGGGGGATGGGATCGATCTGTCAATACCTTAAACTAGCTGAGGGGTGCTTTTTCTCTAGAAAATGGTGAGCAACTGGCTGCCCACTGGAACCTGTACTAAGAGCATCTCGGATGGTGGACTGGTGTACCACCATTTGTTCTTTGAATTTTCTTTTGGTCTGACTGATATATATGTGAACCCGCAAGGGCACAATATCTGGTAGATCACATAGCTAGAGTGGCAGTTCAATAGATATTGAATTTTTAAGGATTATCCACTATGTGGGTGTGGAAATGAATCACCGGGAATTAGGAATTGGCAAGTGACACGTGAATATTTAACGCAGCCTAACTTTTCATTAGTTTAAAAAGTAGATGTTATTGCAGAGGTCCTACCCATTTTACATATATCTGTGTATACTAAGAAGTCACGCAAATTACGGCCTCTTGAGTAACAGGGCATTAGATTAGTGTCAATAAGATGTAAAGATTCATCTGTTTCTATTAATGGGCAGTGTTTCTTTGAAATTTAATTTATCAGTGTTGAAGCTGTATTATACCTGTTAACCCAAGGGAACTTGGGTTTGGCTATGGTATTAACAGTTTTCTGAGCCAAAAGGGATGTTCTCTCCATGGACAGTATCTTTGATTTAGTTTTTAGTATGGATTTAAGTGAATAACTGCTGGAAAATCTTTCAATCAATTTATCGATTTGAATATCAGCAATTTCTAGATTGCTGTTAAAACATTTAGAATTCTTTTAGAATGTAAGCTCTTACGAGCAGGGCCCTCTACCCTCTTGTGCTTCTCCCTACTTTAGTTTCAACTATTTATTACTCACCACTAGGGCACCTAACACTTGGTTGCTTATGCTCTGTTTCTTATCTGGGCATTATGGGCGCTAATGTAGCAATATATATTATCCATGTCCTGGTCCTGTATTGTATTGTTCTGTAAGTCGCTTTTCTACAACTTGTTTATGTACTTTGTAAGGCGCTGCGGAACATTTGTGGCGCCATATAAATAAATGATAATAATAATACACTTAACCCTAATCTTTTTTAGGTGACAACTTTGACCTTGTAGTAACATGTTCCTGTCTGTTGGCTTAGAAAATAAAGTAGTAATGATTTGGTTATTAACAATCAAAATTTTGACATCTAAAAACTTGATTTCTTGCTGGTTAACATTATAAGTGAATTTAATAGGTCTGTTCTGGAGATTATGTGGCTGTATCAAGTTGTTAAAACCAATTTTATCTCCCTATGAATAGATGATCAATAAAACGTATATATAATATAACTTGTGCTGATATTTCTGGATTGCTAAAAAAGTACTTTTTAATAGTAAGCATCACAACATTAGCATACACAAGGGCTGTACTTGAGCCCATGGTATAACCTTTTACCTGAAGGTAATACATCCTGTCATATAGAAAAACAAATGACAGGATTAAATTAAAGTTAAAGATAATATCAATAAAAGCCGGTTCAAAACTAGCACTCCTAAAGAGAAAATGCTTGATTGTGGTAAGACTAAACTCATGAGGATGGAAGTGTATAAATTAACATCCACACAAACCAGCCTGCTGCTGTCAGGGACTAACTGTATATTAAAGTATTCAAATTGTTTAAAAAGGTAGTTGTATACAGTAACAAAACTGGGTTCTTTTTGAACCAAGGGTTGTAGTAATGAATCAAGAAAGACGGCCACTGGTTGAAGAAGGAAACCTTTCGCTGATATTATTATTATATTGTATATATATTATCCTGGGGGAAGATCTAAACCCTTGTGAATTTTTGGAATAGTATAAAAAATGGGTGTAATAGGATACTCTGAGATAAGGATGTCCATTAAATTATCAGAAATTAGACTTAAATTCAATGCTTGCTGTAGTATTTCATGGAATGGTTTCTTGCACATTGATATTGGATCATTTTGTAATTTAACATAAATTTGTTGATCAGAGAGTTGTCTCTTTGCTTAATTTTATAGTCTATGGGATCTTGTAGGATGATAGCTCCGTCCTTATCTGCTGGGCGGATAATAATGTTGGTGTTCCGTGAAAGGGATTTAAGCGCTTGACGCTCTAAAACTGATAAATTTATATGTATTGTTTTAACCACCTTAATGGTTTTTTAAACATCCTGTTCAAGAACCTAAATATAGGTCTTAATGCTCGGGTATTTGAAAGGAGGACCAAAAGTAGATTGAGGACAGCATTTTTAAGATGATCAAGGATTAGGATCTCTTTCCTTTTGTTTAATATCTATAAAGAACTCCTTGAGTTTCAATTTTCTTTGTAAAGAATGCTTCTTTATATTCCCTAGAAATTCGACAGGGAACAGTAGGCACATATGACAGTCCCTTTCTCAATAAGCTATATTCGCTGTCTTAAAGTTCATATGAGGAGAAATTAAAGATAAAATTTTTCTCAAATATGGGGGTCTTCCTGCCTGGATTCTGCCTTTGGTTTTGGTGCCCTCTTCTTGTGTACTTCTTCTTCGTCCTGTTTGTGTGGCTCTGGATAGCACCCCTTAAGGATCAGCAGCTTGCACTAATTTTTCTGCCTCGCTGTTGGAACTTGCGCTATCAGGGGATGAATTGGTGGTCAAATATTAAAAAGGGTTTCTATACACTCCTGAAGAAGGGACATCTGTCCTCCTGAAGGCAATTTCCTGAAATCCAACTGTAAACTGTGAGGTTCTAAATTTGTTGTGGACCCGGGGTGGTGATAGGAGCAGACACAGAAGCAGACTTAAATGAAAAAGTGGAGTTTTTAATAAGTGACTTAGAAGACATGGGAATGGCAAATAAAAGTCCAGGTATAGCACTAAAGTGCACTTGATAACTGTAGTGGGCGTTAATGGGAAATGTCCAGATAGTGACAGGCAGGAACAGTCCAGTAAACAAATATGGTGAGCTGTAACAGAATGCAGATATGATGAGCTGTAACTGAATGCAGGAATGATGGGCTGTAACGAGTGCAGGTATGGTAAGCTGTAGCAAATGCAGGCTGAGGTAATGAAGTCCAGCTGGGAGTGAAGGGAGGCATGGTGCAGTGAACAGCAGGTTCAGGTGCTCAGGCAGGTGAAAGGTATATGGAGGGTGCAGGGTAAATCCAGCAGATTGGAGCAGGCAAGCTTCAGGCTAGTAGCGAATCAGACAGGCAGGCAGGTAAGGCACAGGTACTCTCTCTCAGCCGCAGCTGAGAAACACATTGCACTGGCAAAGGAAGGAAGGCTCTGGACCTTCCTAAATACTCAGTGCCACTCTCTGACTGGCTGGAATGAGCACATGACCTACCAGGATTGGAAAGCCGGAATCACATGGCCATAGGCAAGATGGCGGCGCCCATGCCAATGGAACGGAAACATCGCCAGACCTCACCAGGCCTAGTGACAATGTGCCCGCACAGAACCACGTGCAGCCAATGCCCCTCACCAAACACCATCACCGCTGCCAGAGACCCCCTGCCATAACAACCACACAGGTAATACCCGGTGACTACCATGCTGAGAAACCCTGGCCGTGACATAAACTGTGTGTGTTTCACAATCTGTTTCCCCCTTAGAGAGCTTTTTGTTCTTAAATTGTATTAAATCCCTCTTATATTGGGAGACTTGTGTCTTCAGTTCATCCATCCAGTCGGTTTGTAGATCAGCAGACAGATTAGGCATGTGTATTGATTCAAATACAGTGATTTTATCCTTAATTATTTGTTCCATAGTGGATTGCTCTATTGCTAGGAGCATGAGATCAAACGAGCATTTATTTAAAATCAATCCCTTTCCTGCATGCTAACAACAGACCACTGTACCCTACAGTGCAGATGAAAAGCACAGACCAGACAACACATCATCCACTGCATGCCAACACAGACCTATGAATATCCTTAGAAAACTACAAACCACACACCATGCTAAGCTAATAACAGATTAACACCAAACATAGCTACAGACACCCAAATAGGCTAAATATTGCACATTTTATACTCAGCTATAACAACCCAGAGGAACTGAGACCCATTCTTCCGTTGTCTGGTCAGGGAGTGTACCTCTCTCTTCCTTCTAAAATCTGCAAGTGCCTCTGCTAAACTGTGTTTTCTCAGGATGTTCATGCTATGTTCCCGCCCCCTTTTACCTGTGAGGTCATCAGAAAGGGAGTATCCTTTTGGCTATCTGAAACTACTGTTAATTAGATTCTACTCTCAGCTAGCTAGCTCTATTGATTAGACAGGAATAACCAGTCCTTTGGAGAAATCTGCTACAGGGCATTTATTGGACAATTCCAAATGGATACAAAAGGTCTCCAACCTCCTTTTGTATCCCCCAACATGCAAATCTAAGCTGCTATGGAAAACAACATTCATATTTCATAGCCGCATGTTCTGATCTTCATATTGATGTCACCGGAATGCTGTGGAAACAGAGTCGATCAGTACGGTTCCACACACAGTTCAATTGTCATTTACTAAGCCATAGTTACAGAAAACATTCATTTCTTAATTATCCTTTTTGCGTTACGGGACCATTGCTTTTAAATGTATGTATGCGGGGAAAACACCACTGAATTGCGTTGTGCGTCTGAGGGTCGGTGGGGCACTCAGCAAGCAGCACTAAGCTGGAAGGGCATCTATGTGTGTGTGTGGCCATGCCAGTATGATTTTGGGAAGGATCACTAAAAAACTGACTGTATTCTGTTTAACATTGTGTGTATGAGTTGCAGGGAATTTTGCTACTTTTCAAATATAAGTCTGTGTGATATTATAAATGGGCCACATATACACACACACACATATATATATATATATACATATACACACACACAAGCACACATGTATTTTTCTGATGTTCTTAAACTGCAAATTGCAAAATGTGTTTATACAGTGAATTTAATTCTCATACAGGAAGGAGGCTTCCAGCTGTGCTGTCGGAGCCTCCCTGTTTAGTCTGCCTGTGTTTGAGAAAGGCTGACTATGTACCTTTTGTTTACAAAATAGTGCTATGAGATTTAATTTCTAAGATGGAGTCTTGGCCCTTTACAAGACAGCATTGCGCAGATTCCAATTGCAAACAGATTCTGTCTTCGCCAATTATCCGGTTTTGACAGTCCACCCTTTGATAGCCAATCAAGCGCTATCACAACCTGTTCTGAATCTGTTTAGCCATGCTTGAGAATATACAGTTCAATGTTATTATGGTATGACACAGTATGGTCATTTGAACCATTCAGATAATGCGTCTCCGGGAGGGACATGAAACTGTCCTTATACGCACACCGCAGATCCTTAAGGGATCATGGGAAAGATGTTGGGATACACCTATCCTATAAGGAGAGCCTTGGAAGGGGTTGGGACTGCATTACCTAAGGTGACTTAAAACAACATAAACGTTATATCCATGCATGACCACTCAAACTCAGGCTACATTATTATACACTACATATTGGACCGGCACTCCCCTGGTTTGGTATAGCACTCCTCCTTTCGACTCCTCTGCATCAATGCCGACATCAACTCCCATTGTCTGTATCAGTCCCCTATCACCGAAACCAGGAATCCCAGAGCAACCCAGGATGGTGAAAACTCTGAAAAAGAATACAAAAATGAACACAGCGGACTGGTCCATTGCTGCAACACTGATCTGCAATTTCTTTAGCTCAGATAGCTCACAGTCACCTTTAATCTTCCCGGCACAAGCTCGCGATCGACAGGTCCATGCTATCGGCCTCGTCTCCGCCTTGTATCTCCTCGGTAGATTAATCCTCCCTGTATTTGGTGGAATGGACTCTGGCATCTTAGTCGGCCACCCTTTGAGGATGTAGAATTTAGTTAACACGTCGGATATGGTTCTATTCCCCGATCAATCAGGCAATCTGAACACAAGAAATTATTAGATCAAATGAATTTTTCTCCAGGTTTAACATCATTACAGTTTGCTTCAGGCATGTTAGTAAATAACACTTCAATTCCTGTTGTTCTTACACATTGTCATGAGAACCTGCACAGTAACCTCATAATATTTTCACATGAGGCTACCTGGCAAACAGTATCTCAACGGGAGACAGACAGGTGGTCTGGGATGATCTTGATACTAGTACCTATCACATTTCACATGTTGTAAAAGATATTACTTGTGAAATTAGTATCCCTTCTATCACTAATTCTAAGGATACTGTATTGATACAAAATTCCTGCAATAAAAAAATTCTGTTATAAATGTCTACGGTTCTATTGTTTCCTTGTCCCCTGAGTAGGGCAGTACTTCAAACATTTAACCTTAGCCGGGTATGGCTGTCGTATGTCTTTGGCAGCCTTGCGTCCTGTATATGAGAGATAAAGCACAACAGTTTAATATCATTTAAACATACGGGCTGAAAAGATTTTAAACAGTTCTATAAAGCTTTGACAAACAATACTGGGTTAGTCCCTGGGACCCTGAGGTTTTCGTGTCTATGTGCAGTGTACCTCTCCCTTATATGGAAGCAAGAGGGCACTGGTAGTTGGGGTATGGGAGGGAGAAAATAAACAATAGTTAAGCTACCTTACTCTGGATCTCTTACATTTTTATGGGTTTTCACATTGACTGTACCTACACCCCCATCCGCATATGACGGTGGTGGTGCGCGAGAACCATCTGTACTACCTTCCACAACGCTACCGTACCGCACGTGCGCATTATTTCACAGCTCGCACGCATTGCAATTCAGCACTGCGGGTTTTATTCTATGGTAATGTGCTCATGACGCTAGTTTGCGTCGTTTGCACATTGTTAAGCCACGCATCCCCTTCATGCTGCCATATTTTTTTTTTAAACATTCAAAATACTTAATCTTTTTTCTCTCGGGATCGCACCATACTGATGTGATCCTGGACATTATCTAACACATTTTTATCAAAACTACCAAGTCTGGGGAACGGACTAACACTCATTCTCGTCATATTAAACCATATATCACAACACCTTATTGCATAAGTACCGTACTTAGTTATGCATGATACAATGGGCCGATCTGATCGGCGCCTCCATTAGCAGCACATCATTGCCTAACATTTCTACTGTTTGCGTGGCTCCCATTCTGAGACAACTCCTACGCTTTTCAATAAAAATTTAAACCGGTGAAAGACAATCAAGATACTTTCACTTACCTGTGAACGATTTAAGTCGGTGGCGTCCACACACCTGGATAAGATTTAGTAAGGCAACTTCCACACCTAGATAAGATTTGAAACAGGCAACTTCCACACCCGGATAAGCTTTAGTAAGGTAACTTCCAAACCTATGAGAGTTTGTATGTCGGCCACTCTCACGCACCTCTATACAACAAAGACAACATGTACTCCTGCTACTGTGTTTAGAATGATAAAGCTGCTTACCGAGAGACTAGGCTAACCCTTGCACCTAGCCCTTAAGGATCATACGGTACCCTTAACTTTAGGGAATAAATTACCCCTATCAACAATACACACACTGTTACACACTTTTTTCTCTGCGCAGAAAATAAACGTTTAACCTAGATATTGGTAGATAGAAAAAAAATTTATACCTCAATGGCTTTGTTCAAACATGTGGCAGCAGAACCGGAAGTGCGTATATGCTTATTGTGCGACCGGCCGCATACACAATTATGCGACTACCACACAAGCGTATAATGACTTTTTAACTGCGTACACAAAAATGCATCTCAGCCGCATACTCAATACTGCGGCACCCCTCTAAACGTAAGGTTCTATCAACAGAGAAAAAAAAACTTTTTTTTTCCTCTCTTGTCCCTGAATTCTGATCAGCGCTTCCTCTACACAATAACCGGCAGTACGCTTTCAGCAACACTGTGGTAATGAGAGACTAATGCGTCTCTCAAAAGGCGCCTCCACCCTTTTGCTGAGAGAGGACTGACCGATTGTTATCGTGTATCAGATAGTGTGATAAACCAATGCGAGCCCCCACTGTTAAATTCGTAAATAAACCTTTTAATACATTCCTGCCTATAAACCTCTAAGATTCACCTGCCTAGAACCTCTAAGACAAAACCTGCCTGTACCTTCTAAAACCACAAGATGTCGCTATTTTTATTATACCATTAATGAAATACCAAGACAGTTGATTAGCGGTCCGAAGCGCTAAAGATTATTATCAGGTAAAAGTACAGATGTTACAATGCTATGATCTAATAATAAGCGCAAATAAATTGTACAAACATTAGGTCATAAGGTACAGTTAAAATACATGAAACGGTTATTAAAGATCAAAATACAATGAGCAATATGAGACAGAGAGAGAGAGAGAGACACATTAAAATACAATGAGAGATATATCAATGTCTGCTGAGAGCACATGTTCAAGATGGCTGGTGATGGAGTGTGTGTGTGTTTGTTTGTGTGTGAGGGGGGGTTGGGAATGCTCCTGCCCTATTGTTCAAACCGCATGGTCTACAAACAAACTCCATTATGAAGCTACCTCATTGAAATCTCCCATAATGCCATAGTTAATTAAATATACACGCTGGATATCATATGCCAACACATCAGGCAAACACTGCACCATTTAATATTCCAACATGTACCACACAAGCTGATTCCAATATACAACAATACCATCCTACTACAGACCTCATTCAGTAGTCACTAGACCGTGGGGAGGGGGAAGGGCTGAAGCACATGTTTTTCCTTTGTTTGCAAGCCTCATGATCCCTAGGCAAACTCCATCCTGCACCAAGCTGCAACTCCGCAAATCATCCATCAATGACCACAACCACAACAAAGACAATATACCTATCTGACCCACACAACACCACAACTGGGCAGAATCACCATTTCCCTTGTTCACCCCACATGGAGGCAAGCCATCTCCAACAAACCGCAGACAACATACCCATCTGACTCACACAACACCACACGGCAACCACCCATGACCATTCAAAGCTGCCATCAATTCAACCTCCATGATACAACACTGACACAACCCTATGATCACATTCATGAGTATACAGCACACACAAAGCTCATCTCTCCCAAGCAGAGATACCATTCAAGCACATGGCCAGGCCCCAGCACAGAACACATGGCAAGGCCCCAACACAGAACACATGGCAAGGCCCCAACACAGAACACATGGCAAGGCCCCAACACAGAACACATGGCAAGGCCCCAACACAGAACACACCAGAGGATCTCAATCAACCAGCATCAATCATTCACAAATATCACAACAATTCCACAATCAATCCCTTTCCTGCATGCTAACAACAGACCACTGTACCCTACAGTGCAGATGAAAAGCACAGACCAGACAACACATCATCCACTGCATGCCAACACAGACCCATGAATATCCTTAGAAAACTACAAACCACACACCATGCTAAGCTAATAACAGATTAACACCAAACATAGCTACAGACACCCAAACAGGCTAAATATTGCACATTTTATACTCAGCTATAACAACCCAGAGGAACTGAGACCCATTCTTCCGTTGTCTGGTCAGGGAGTGTACCTCTCTCTTCCTTCTAAAATCTGCAAGTGCCTCTGCTAAACTGTGTTTTCTCAGGATGTGCATGCTATGTTCCCGCCCCCTTTTACCTGTGAGGTCATCAGAAAGGGAGTATCCTTTTGGTTATCTGAAACTACTGTTAATTAGATTCTACTCTCAGCTAGCTAGCTCTATTGATTAGACTGGAATAACCAGTCCTTTGGAGAAATCTGTTACAGGGCATTTATTGGACAATTCCAAATGGATACAAAAGGTCTCCAACCTCCTTTTGTATCCCCCAACATGCAAATCTAAGCTGCTATGGAAAACAACATTTCAAATAGATATTCTCTCTAACATTCATATTTCATAGCCGCATGTTCTGATCTTCATATTGATGTCACCGGAATGCTGTGGAAACAGAGTCGATCAGTACGGTTCCACACACAGTTCAATTGTCATTTACTAAGCCATAGTTACAGAAAACATTCAATTCTTAATTATCCTTTTTGCGTTATGGGACCATTGCTTTTAAATGTATGTATGCGGGGAAAACACCACTGAATTGTGTTGTGCGTCTGAGGGTCGGTGGGGCACTCAGCGAGCAGCACTAAGCTGGAAGGGCATCTATGTCTGTGTGTGGCCATGCCAGTATGATTTTGGGAAGGATCACTAAAAAACTGACTGTATTCTGTTTAACATTGTGTGTATGAGTTGCAGGGAATTTTGCTACTTTTCAAATATAAGTCTGTGTGATATTATAAATGGGCCACATATACACACACATATATATATATATATACATATACACACACAAGCACACATGTATTTTTCTGATGTTCTTAAACTGCAAATTGCAAAATGTGTTTATACAGTGAATTTAATTCTCATACAGGAAGGAGGCTTCCAGCTGTGCTGTCGGAGCCTCCCTGTTTAGTCTGCCTGTGTTTGAGGAAGGCTGACTATGTACCTTTTGTTTACAAAATAGTGCTGTGAGATTTTATTTCTAAGATGGAGTCTTGGCCCTTTACAAGACAGCATTGCGCAGATTCCAATTGCAAACAGATTCTGTCTTCGCCAATTATCCGGTTTTGACACATGTGTGACCACCGTGTGGCACTAAACTAAGCCAATCAATACAAAAAATGAATAGGCTACTTTCCTATCCTGTTTTCTCTTGGGACAATGTATCAGGGAGTTCCCAATATGTAAAAATAGAGATAAGCACAATAGTGTAATATTGAAAAGATCAGGTGACTTTATTAAAACACACAAACATATAAATCAATCTTAAAAACGCTAAATAAAGCCAAACAAATGCCTATTGGGCATGGTATAATAATGTCTTTAAAAAGAGGGGCCCATGAGCCCTGCGTACCAGATCTAAGATGTATAACTGCGTTGTGGGTACAATGCTGACCGTCTGGACCAAGTCAAGCAGTGACTAACCAATGATAACTGGTACTGGGGGTCCAGGGTCCTTCTCCTCAGTAAATTGACTCTGCTGTCCTTAACGCGTTTTGAGCCCTCCTGGCTCTTCTTCAGAGGGATGCATAGTCTCTGTCCATACTGCTCTTATATACCCCTAACCCAGGAAGTAAATTAGTTCCTCCTGGATCCAAAAATGATGAAACCGGAAGTGACGCATATATTACTCATGGGGCTGTCTTTATGTAAACATCCGGTTTTTCTCCTCCAAACTAGAAGTTGTCATTCTTGTTGCCATAGTGAGAGGTGTTGCTGTTAAAAATTCCCCGGAAACCATCACCATAATTCATATGGTCCACATAAATAAATAAATAGGTAAAGAACAAGGATTATGGATATTTAAAATACATTCTTAAATAGAAATGGGGGCACAAAATAAGGTGTGAATATGAACATTCCTTTATGCAAACATATAAAATATATATAATATATATATTTAAAAAGTTAATTAAAAATGAATTGATTAATTAAAACGAAAAAAGGGGGGAAGAGAAGGGAAAAGGGGGGAAGAAGAGGAAAAAAATTATTTTTTTTGCACTTTAGACAGGAGCCGCGAACCGGAAGTCACGGGATGCGTCACTACCGGTTTCGTCATTTTTGGATCCAGGAGGAACTAATTTACTTCCTGGGTTAGGGGTATATAAGAGCAGTATGGACAGAGACTCTGCATCCTTCTGAAGAAGAGCCAGGAGGGCTCGAAACGCGTTATGGACAGCAGAGTCAATTTACTGAGGAGAAGGACCCTGGAACCCCAGTACCAGTTATCATTGGTTAGTCACTGCTTGACTTGGTCCGGACGGTCAGCATTGCACCCACAACGCAGTTATACATCTTGGATCTGGTACGGAGGGCTCATGGGCCCCTCTTTTTAAAGACATTATTATACCATGCCCAATAGGCATTTGTTTGGCTTTATTTAGCCTTTTTAATATTGATTTATATGTTTGTGTGTTTTAATAAATTCACCTGATCTTTTCAATATTACACTATTGTGCTTATCTCTCTTTTTACATATTGGGAACTCCCTGATACATCGTCCCAAGAGAGAACAGGATAGGAAAGTAGCCTATTCATTTTTCGTATTGATTGGCTTAGTTTAGCGCCACACGGTGGTCACACATGTTATTACTATTGTCACTTATTTTTGTTTATGGGTTTAAGGTACCCTAGTGTCTCCACTGTTGGCAGCTTTACTTTTGATGCACTGTGGTGTTGTATTAAACAAATTTTGATCACCTATCCAAACTTACCTTATATATATATGCACACTTTAGCTGCATCATGTATGCCCATTTCTCAGAGAGAAAAAAACTGTACAATCCGCATTTTATTTACATTTTGATGAAGTTGAGATGACGGACGAAGATGTTCAAACAGCTATGGCCACCATGAGCAAAAGCTTATTAAAGGAAAACAAACTCCGGTGGGAAATAGCGGTGCTGGAGAAATACCAGGCAGAACAAATAATTCCTAAAGGTTTACGAATTACCAAAACTCCGTCGTTTGATGATTTATCAGAAACTTTTCAAAAAGAATGGAACAAAATTTTACAAACTTGTTAATTTTCATTGATGGAGTTAATTTTGAAAGAAAGGTGGGAAGAACTGAAAACCCTCAATGAAAGAATAGAGATTCTTCAAACCTTGATTCATCCGTTTGAGGAATCTGCAGAATATATAGGATCGGAGAAAAAAATAGAAGAGAAGATAGAGAAAGATACAAGGAAACTTGTAAATAAAAAATGGAAGAAGTTTCAAAGAGACTTTGATTTCCTGAAAAAGGGAAGAACAGAGAGGAAGAAGAAAAAGAAGACCGTGAATCAGGAACAACAGAGTCCGGGGGGAACCCCAGCACATCTTAGAGAGAAACGACCGGTGATGAAGAAGACACTACCTTACCACAAAGAATTTAATTATAGGGACGAATTAAGAACATCAAGAGATTACTGGAGACCACAGAGAACAACTAATGCATCCTATAGATATCCATCGAATACTTATCAGGAAAGACAATACAAGCCCAGACGTGATTTTGATACATGGAAGACCCCCAAAAGATATGACAGGAGAACATTTATTGACAACCGTCCTAGGTTTGAGGATAAGAACAGATATGGACTATTGAATGATCAGGAACCAACCACATCTACATCTCCTTTTTTAAGGGTGGGACAAAGAAGAAAAGGAAGGTTTTGAAGGTTGGGGAGAATGTAAAAACGAAAAGAGGAAAAAGAGGGGGGCCAAAGAGAAAAAGAAAGAGAAAAAAATAAAAAATAAAAAGAGAAAACGAACTAATAAGAGGGTTAATGACATGATTGTTGAAGAACAACCTTGTAGAATTTTTAATTTAAGTTCCAGAACTCTTACAAAAATTGATGAGAAAGTTTTACAGAAGGGACTTAAATTTGCGCCTACATGTAAAATGGACCCATTTGAAGCATATGTAGATGTGCAAAAGTTCATTCGGACGATAACTCTAAAAAAATTATTTCTCAGCAAAGAGCTCAATGCAGAAGATATCCCCTCAGTACCACCAACGAAATTCAAGAAGAAATCATCTTTTTATCCGCTACACATTAAAGGGAACTTCATTGAAAGCTTTACCAAACTTATTCTGGATGATATAGACAGTATTAATGACAAAAAATACATCCGGAAATGGAATCTGAGTAAGAAAGAAAGAGAAGCGATCAAGACTCTACAGAAAGAAAAATCGATAGTTATAAAACCAACGGATAAGGGCGGGAATATCGTTATTATGACTAAGAATGAATATGAAAATTAAATATACCGACAACTTAATACAGCGACCTATACCAAACTTAAATCAGACCCCACAAATAAAATTAAGAATCTTTTTTCCAAATTTTTAGAAGAAAGTGAAGGTAAAACTATGATAACAAAAGATGAGAAGAACTTTTTAGACACTACAAGCCCTCTAGTACCTACCATTTATGTATTACCCAAAATACATAAAAACGAAACCAAACCCCCGGGACGACTAATAATTGCAGGTACTGGGAGTCTAACAAGTAAATTATCAGAGTTTATAGACTTTCACTTGCAACCGATTGTAAAGACCACAAAATCATATTTAAAAGATACTATGGACACGTTTACAAAGATTAAAGATATCAAGTGGGATGAAGATATGTTCATGATATCTGCGGACATTACTTCTCTGTATACGATAATCGATCATCAGGAGGGGATAACAGCGACCAGAAGGCATTTAGAGAAGACAGAAATGAACCAAGAACGTATTAATTTCATGGTGGAAGGGATCAAGTTCATTTTAAATAATAATTATTTATTTTTTAATGGCGATTATTATTTGCAACGTGTAGGTACCGCAATGGGTACCAAGTTCGCACCTAGTTACGCAAATTTATTCCTGGAAAAATGGGAAGAAGATCATATTTGGAGTAGCAAATACTGGGGGACGAACTTGGTACAATGGCACAGATATATAGACGATGTTCTCTTTTTTTGGAGGGGTACACTTGAAGATTTGGAAAGTTTCTGTGTGGATCTGAATTCCAATAGATTGAATTTAAAATTCACTTTTAATGTGGATAAATTTACATGTAATTTTTTGGATCTGAGCTTGTATATAGAGAATAATTGTCTTCAAACCAAATGTTTTAAAAAACCAACAGATACTAACAGTTTCATCAATCGTGATAGTGAACATCTTCATAGATAGCTTAAAGGGGTACCTAAAAGCCAGTTCATTCGGGTCAAAATAAATTGCCGTAACCTGAAGGTGTGTGAGGAACAAATGGATGAGATGGAGAATAATTTTTTAGCAAGAGGATATGAACAAGGTCTAATCGAACAGACAAAACAGGTGGTGAAAAATATGGATAGAAACCTTTTTTTAAAACCAAAGAAGGACGTACACCAAAATAAAAATAGTGAATGGTCGTTCATTACAAAAAATGGAAGTCATTACAAAGAAATGGAACGAGTTTTTAAACGCTATTGGCACATTTTGAAAAAAGACCCGATTTTAAAAGATGAACTTCCAGAGAAACCATGTTTTATTTACCGTAGAGCGGACAATTTAAAGAGTAAATTGGTCCGAAGTGCACTTGATTTTTCAACTGATAACCCAGTACACACCAAGGGGTTTCATCGCTGTGGTACCTGTAGTACAGTATGTGTATTAATGTCCCTAAATCTTGCTCAAAAATTACAGAGATCACTGTTAAAGGCAAAACTTTTAAAATTACGGATTTTATCACGTGCCATACCACCAACGTTATTTATTTGGTGGAATGTGTATGTGGATTACATTATGTCGGACGCACTTCAAGGGCCTTAAAAACACACATGGGGGAACTTGTACGCAATATTGAAAAAGGAATGGAAAAACATTCCCTATCAGAGCAATTTAAGAAGTTGCATAACTGCTCTCCAAGGAATATTGTGAATTTCATGGGGATACAACACAATAAATCAACATGGAAAGATAGGGATGTTGAGACTAACCTTGCGAAGAGTGAAATGAGATGGATTTTTAATTTAAAACCATTAGTTCCTGATGGATTGAACAAAGATTTTGAGTTGAAGTGGATCATTTAATAGGAAGCTTCTGAACTAATTTTTTCGTTTTAATTAATCAATTAATTTTTTATTAACTTTTTAAATATATATATTATATATATTTTATATGTTTGCATAAAGGAATGTTCATATTCGCACCTTATTTTGTGCCTCCATTTCTACTTAAGAGTGTATTTTAAATATCCATAATCCTTGTTCTTTATCTATTTATTTATTTATGTGAACCATATGAATGATGGTGATGGTTTCCGGGGAATTTTTAACAGCAACACCTCTCACTATGGCAACAAGAATGACAACTTCCAGTTTGGAGGAGAAAAACCGGATGTTTACATAGGCCCCATGAGTAATATGTAAAGGAGAGAAAGATCGGAGGCATCCCACAGAGGGGTACCTAGGAGGAGAACAAGGGGAAGTGAAAAGTAATGAGATATATAGAAGAGAAGGGAAAAAGGGGGAAGTAGAGGGGAAAAAAAAAAATTTTTTTTGCACTTTAGACAGGAGCTGCGAACCGGAAGTCGCGGGATGCGTCACTTCTGGTTTTGTCATTTTTGGATCCAGGAGGAACTAATTTACTTCCTGGGTTAGGGGTATATAAGAGCAGTATGGACAGAGACTCTGCATCCTTCTGAAGAAGAGCCAGGAGGGCTCGAAACGCGTTAAGGACAGCAGAGTCTATTTACTGAGGAGAAGGACCCTGGACTCCCAGTACCAGTTATCATTGGTTAGTCACTGCTTGACTTGGTCCGGACAGTCAGCATTGCACCCACAACGCAGTTATACATCTTGGATCTGGTACGCAGGGCTCATGGGCCCCTCTTTTTAAAGACATTATTATACCATGCCCAATAGGCATTTGTTTGGCTTTATTTAGCCTTTTTAAGATTGATTTATATGTTTGTGTGTTTTAATAAATTCACCTGATCTTTTCAATATTACACTATTGCGCTTATCTCTCTTTTTACATATTGGGAACTCCCTGATACATCGTCCCAAGAGAGAACAGGATAGGAAAGTAGCCTATTAATTTTTCGTATTGATTGGCTTAGTTTAGCGCCACACAGTGGTCACACATTTCTCCAGTTTGCAGTAAAGGTGGTTCTTTCTTAGACGGGACAATACTTCCTTCACATGTTCATGATAATTTGTTACAGAAGACGAAAAAATCAATATATCGTCCAGGTAAACTACAACCGAGACATACAACAGATCCCAGAAAATCTCATTAACAAAGCCCTGAAACATGCCAGTGGCATTGCACAACCGAAAGGGCATCATAAGGTATTCAAAGTGTCCATCTCTAGTATTAAAGGCGGTCTTCCATTCATCGCCAGCACAAATGCGGATTCGATTATAAGCCCCTCTCAGATCCAGCTTTGAGAATATGATGGACCCTTTAACTCTGTCAAACAATTCTGTGATCAGGGGAAGAGGATACCGAGTCATAATTGTTATATCTTTGAGGCCCCGGTAATCTATACAAGGTCTTAGGCCTACGTCTTTCTTGCCAATAAAAAAGAAGTTGGCTCCAGCAGGAGAGGTGGAAGGTCGAATAAATCCCTTTGCTAGGTTGTCCTGGATGTACTCTGACATGGCTTGAGTCTCAGGCACGGATAGAGGATAGGTGCGACCACAGGGTGGCATCTTGTCAGGCAGCAGCTCGATAGGACAGTCCCATTCTCTGTGGGGAGGTAAGACGTTCACCTGTTGCTCGGAAAAAACATCAGAGAACATCTGGTACTCCTCGAGTGTAGCTGGAGATGGTAATGAAGCTGTCTTTCTTACAGGTCGTATTTTGGGAAGACAGCATTTCTGACAGTCCGTTCCCCATGAAAGAATCTGCATTGAACACCAGTCTATCCTGGGATTATGTTGGCATAACCAGGGTAGTCCCAAGATGATTTCTTGAGAAGCCTCTGGTATCACTAAGAACTTTAAAGACTCGGAGTGGAGTGCCCCAACACGAACTATTACTGGTTGAGTTTCCTTGGTGACCACTCCTTCAGCTAGAGGACGTCCATCTACAGAAGTCAGGGAAATTGCTTGCTTGAGAGACGAACAAGGAATCTGTAGTTTATCAACTAGGCTGGAAGTCATGAAGTTTCCGGCTGCTCCAAAGTCTAATAGAGCAGAGACAAAGACAGGGTTGGGCTTCAGATCCAAAGCTAAGGAAATCTTGAAATCTTTAGTATTTGGGGATGGGCAAATAACTCCTAACTTGATGTCCCCGAGGTCAGTTAGGAATCGGCATTTCCCGACTTGCGGGAGCAGGAGGCCACCAGGTGACCCGAATCTCTGCAGTACAGACAGAGGTTTTTTAGCACCCTTCTCTGACGTTCCTCTTTGGAGAGATGGGTTTGGTTCACCTGCATGGGCTCCTCATCTATAGGAGGATGGGGTGGATGGGTAGGCAAGGGAAACGTAAATGACCTTTGCCGGTCAGTTCTGTGCTTTTCAGCCTGACGTTCTCTGAAGCGTAGATCAATTTTGTTGCATATCATTTAATTTGGGAGGAAGCTCATGGGTAATCAGATCTTTTAATCGGTCGGACAGACCATGCCAAAAGGCTGAGGTGAGGGCCTCCTCATTCCACTTAAGCTCTGATCCCAAAATTTGAAACTGTACGGCATATTGGCTGACAGGACGGGTTCCTTGTCTCAGGGTCATTATGCTGGACGATGCTGACACTGTGCGTCCAGGTTCATCGAAAATCCTTCTGAATGAAGATACAAAGTCTGTATAATTATCCAGCAGCGAGTCTGAACTCGCTGCTGGATAATTGCTAGAACCAAAGTGGCATACATCATGTCCTTGCTGACCGGCTCTGGATTGGGGAGGCCCAATCCAGAGCCGGTCAGCAAGGACATGATGTATGCCACTTTGGTTCTAGCAGTGGGGAAGTTATCAGGCTGTAATGTAAAGTGTATATCACACTGATTTAAAAAACCATGACAGAGTTTAGGATTGCCGTCAAATTTGCTTGGCATGGGTAGATGTAGATGAGGGGATACCCTGGTCCCTGTATTACCAGGCACAGGAGGAGGTGAAGTTGCTGATACCCCAGACTGATTAACGAGGTTTGCAGAGTATCTTGGCATTTAGACATCACCTGTAGGAACTGGGCCACTTTATGTTGCACCACTTCCAGGTTTTCTAAATGACCAGCAATACAGCAAAATAAATCCACTCCAGACTCCTGTTCCATAGCCGGATCCATGGTGCCAGTGCAAACTGTGAGGTTCTGAATTTGTTGTGGACCCAGGGTGGTGATAGGAGCAGACACAGAAGCAAACTTAAATGAAAAAGTGGAGTTTTTAATAAGTGACTTAGAAGACATGGGAATGGCAAATAAAAAGTCCAGGTATAGCACTAAAGTGCACTTGATAACTGTAGTGGGGATTAATGGGAAATGTCCAGATAGTGACAGGCAGGAACAGTCCAGTAAACAAATATGGTGAGCTGTAACAGAATGCAGATATGATGAGCTGTAAATGAATGTAGGAATGATGAGCTGTAACGAGTGCAGGTATGGTAAGCTGTAACAATGCAGGCTGAGGTAATGAAATCCAGCTGGGAGTGAAGGGAGGCAAGGTGTAGGGAACAGCAGGTTCAGGTACTCAGGCAGGTGAAAGGTATGTGGAGGGTGCAAGGTAAATCCAGCAGGTTGGAGCAGGCAAGGTTCAGGCTAGTAGCGAAACAGACAGGCAGGCAGGTAAGGCACAGGTACTCTCTCTCAGCCGCAGCTGAGAAACACGTTGCACTGGCAAAGGAAGGAAGGCTCTGGACCTTCCTAAATACTCAGTGCCACGCTGTGACTGGCTGGAATGAGCACATGACCTACCAGGATTGGACAGCCGAAATCACATGGCCGCAGGCAAGATGGCGGCGCCCATGCCAATGGAACGGAAACATCGCCAGACCTCACCAGGCCTAGTGACAATGTGCCCGCACAGAACCACGTGCAGCCAATGCCCCTCACCAAACACCATCACCGCTGCCAGAGACCCCCTGCCATAACAACCACACAGGTAATACCCGGTGACTACCATGCTGAGAAACCCTGGCCGTGACATAAACTGTGTGTGTTTCACAATCTGTTTCCCCCTTAGAGAGCTTTTTGTTCTTAAATTGTATTAAATCCCTCTTATATTGGGAGACTTGTGTCTTCAGTTCATCCATCCAGTCGGTTTGTAGATCAGCAGACAGATTAGGCATGTGTATTGATTCAAATACAGTGATTTTATCCTTAATTATTTGTTCCATAGTGGATTGCTCTATCGCTAAGAGCATGAGATCAAACGAGCATTTATTTAAAATGGCAATCCAGTACCTATAAAAATGAGGATCATAACATCCGATAGTTGGAAAATTCCGGACCTGGAACCCCCAAGGGATCTTCTTTAACTTATAGTAATCACTTAATGATACTCCATGCAAGTAAAGGTCTACTTTTTTTTTCAGTCGAAATAGGTATCTGTAAATAACTTCTGTTGAAATTGATTCTGTCTCATCTTTCAGACCTTTTTGATATAAAATACCTACATCCTCTGATTCATAAAAAGTCAGTATATCCCTGACTGGGAATTGTACAGTAGGTGGTAAATTTACTAAAGTGAGAGTTTTTAGAAGTGAGTTTTAGAAGAGATGTTGCCCATAGTAACCAATCAGAATCTAGCTATTATCTTCTAGAAGGTGCTAGTTAAATGTTAAGTAGAATCTGATTGGTTGCTATGGGCAACATCTCTTCTAAAACTCACTTCTAATAGCTCTCACTTCAGTAAATTTACCCCTAGGTGGCTGTTTTGGTGATTCATCTCATCAGCCAGGGTTAATCAGTTGTTGTAACTATACACTTTTCAATTACCTTGCAAAATGGCAGTATATATAAAACAAATCATGTGTTGGATCACAATTGAGAGCACGTCTCCCAAAAGTGCTTCTTGGCTGTGCAAAATCTGCAAAAAAAGTGCAAATACTGCTCCAAATAAATAATTAAAAGCAACTCTCATCCATACTTGTGTATATAGAGAGAAAAAGGTGATTCCAATATGGCAGTGCAAGTTAAAGTGCGCTGGAGTACTCACTCCAGTGTGTCTACTCCAATATTTAACAAACCATGGTCTGGAACTCCAAATAACAATAATCAGCTGCTGCCGGTGTCCTCACAAAAATTTAATACCTGTAGCAAAGGTGCGGCGCTCTTCGCATATTAAACAGAGACTCTACATGTCTGGGTAAGTGATCAACGTTTCAGTACTTTATTACTGTCGTCAGGATATTGTACCTATACAGAAAATAAATAGACATAACTTTTTATAATGCTCCACCACGTAAATGTCGTTCTCTGGGACTGGAACTGCTCACCCACATGGTGGCTGCTAAGGATATCATCACGTATGATACGTGATGTTGGTGCATCCAGTTGTGTCACCATCACCAAGGTTACTACCAGTAAACAAAAGCACAGCTAAGTGAACACATGATTAAATTTTTTTGTGACCACAAAAAATGTATACAGACAATTGACTTCAATCCACGGCACTCGACCATCTGTGATGCCTTTGGTACAGTATGTGACCACAACGTGACGTGATTGGTAATCTTGAGAAACTATTGCAATATTTTGGAACACACATTCCCTAAATTTAAGTGACTTACAGTTTGGAATATAAGTAGGTGAGAGCCAAGTTTGTATGATTTTTTTAATTTAAATAATGTGGTCACATATCAAAGGCACTGCAGACGGTTGAGTGCCATGGATTGAAGCCATTTGTTTATATATATGTTTTGTGGTCACACTTTCTATGGCACCCTAATATCCTATATATAAGACAAACTTTGTCAGGTTATTCCCCAGGAGCTCATTAACTGATATGCTGGGTGTGGTTCTGTTGCTTTAAGATAGTACCTAATCCCATGTAAGAAGCATAATTTGTGTTTAAGATCAGTGTGACAGCTGGAGATAAATGATGTAGAGCAATGCTCATATCTTTGAGTGTCAGTGTAGGGACTGACTAGAATGAGAGACCATGACGTGGTTGGTCAGCTTGAGAAATTATTGCAATATTTTGGAACACAATTTTTTTTAATTTAAATGAATGGAAAATTAGTAGGTACGTGCTGAGTTTGTATGATTGTTTTATTTTAATAATGTGGTCACATACCAAAGACACCACAGATGGTTGAGTGCCATGGAAAGTGTATATATACTGTAGAGGAATCGTTTCCAAATTTTATATATTTATGCCTGGGGTGCCAATTATTGAAGATGGAGTCTCCAATAATAATTATATGTATACTGTATTTATATATATTTATATATATAGATAAAGTTCAATTAACATACACTTTATCACATATATATATATATATATATATATATATATATATATATATATATATGTTTGCAAATACATGCATACGTATGAGTTTATGAAACTATGATTCCATTGAGTTCAAACATGAGATTCAAGCTCTGATTAACTGACAATTTATTTACAGGCAATTCAAATATTACAGAATATGTTATACGCAGTAGTGATATATATACTAGGTATATTTATGCTTCTTAAGAAATAGAACTTAATAAACAATTGACAAACTTAGACAATTAATAACATGGATTATATACTTGCAATCATTACTCATTTCTCCTTCATCCTTGATGTTATCAGATCCATATCCTCTCCCTCTGGACTGCACTGTCCTTTCTGTACTGCCTGAGCTGACTCCCAGTGCTGTCTTTTATCCCAAATCTTTCAAATTAATTTTGCCATCTCCCATTCTGTCCAATGTGGAAGATAATTATGGGTTTCCCTAAACCAGATTCTGAAGTGTTGTAAAAGTGTCAGCTCACTTTTACCTTTCAGGTGGTGAGCAGAGAGGCCATTTTGGGATCATAAAATTTGGGATTTGTTTATTCATCAAAAGATTTACTTTTGGTCATTTGATGTGCAAACAAATCTGTTGTGCCTAGGGTCCAGCATCAATAGATGTGACCTCTTGATGATATGACCATGGCTCCTCTTTTGACCCATACTGGACAATGGACATGTCAGTTTATAATTACCAAAGGTACAATACTTTGATCCTGATTAGAACTGTATGTGCATACCAGTGTCTATTGGTCTAAGCAGTAAAAACCTGTCTCTTACACAATGAACCATAATATTACAGTAAAACAAATATATCTACAGTACCCCTTTAATCCTAATATTCCAAAATTATGAATAATTACCTAACTATCTAAATGTCAACTATATATATATATAGTAACAATACCTTTAACCTGCAACAAAATTAGTAGTAAACTAAGCAGCACCCCTAAAAACATCCCCTGTTAGTGAGGCCGATAGTAATATGGTTTACAAAGTTTGAAGGGGCACTATTTTCTTAAAATCTTAGGCTATATATTAAACTGAAAGATTTTAATAGATTTGAACCAATTACTTGGTCTACTTGCTCATTTGTTTGTGTCAAATGCCCATACAAATAATAAAAATATATTATTATAGACACCCTTAAACAATGAACATTTTTTATGACCACAAGTTATTTAAATAGTACTTTTACAGAGTATACAATCATATACAGTTTGGCAATTTGTCATACAAACAAACAAACCAATTAATTTTATGTATAAGATATATATATATTTCTCGATAATATTTTACTATTTATAAATCATAGCAATGCCAAAGCCTGCAGCCCACATCACATGAGGTCAATCCTCCAATGTGAAATGAACACCAGTGTAAACTTTTAACTAATACAGCAATGGAGGGCCCAAAGCAGCATTACCATCATCAAAATGTCCTAGCATCCAAGGGGATCTGTAATGCACCATAGTATTAAGATAAAAGCACAGGCACTGTATTAAAGGTCCTTCATTTGATGTAATGACTTGTTCCAGTCTCTTGTTTAACTTTTTACTGCATTCCGATATTCAGGGGCATTTCTACAGAGGAGGGGGGCCCGGGTGCAGTCTCCGAAACAGGCCCCCCTCCTCTCCCTCCGGCAGTCGGCAGCGCACTGAGCAGTGCACAGCCAGCGCCGCATTTATAGACTCTGGGCACTAGAGTGTGCCCGAAGTCTATAGCGCATGTGCAAGTCACCGGGAAAATGGCTGCAGCGGCCATTTTCCCTGTACTGCACATGCGCAAACAACAGGAAAATGGCCATGGCGGACATTTTCCAGCCGTTTTTACAGCGCCGGCGCCCTGCGCCAACGTGGAACTCTGGAGAGGTAAGTACACTAAGGGTGCAGGGTGTGTGGTGCAGGGCCCCTCTAGACCCAGGGGCCCATGTGCCCTGCACATCCTCCACCCATTATAGATACGCCCCTGCCGATATTATTGAGATACAGTATTTGTATTTTCTTATTATTTTCTTCCGTCTTCTTTTTCTTCTTCTTTACTTTATTTCCTTTTGTAATCCACAAATTGAAAATAAAACAATCTTGCCAGATGGCGCACAACTTGTTCCTAGTGTAGTACATTGTGCACAGTGAGCCAATCCACAGCTAACAATCATAGTGGTTTTACTGATTTCCCTATTTGACTATAGACCCCCCATGGGAAATAAATGAACTACAATGTATCAAATAAATTCATTCATAAAATGTACTAAAGAACCTCATGATACACTAGCCAACCTATTAATTTACGACAAAGAGGCATGTTAAACTGTAATTTACAAGGTACTTAACAAACTTGTGGAAAAATTGCTTAACCAATATACATCATCAATTTTAATTCAATTAAAACTTCTCACATTAGTCAGAGAATTGTTGTTGATAGATTATAAAGATATTTCCTGCCAAGGTAATTGTAAGATTATAAAGTTATGAATTGATCTTTTCAATGTGTTACACGTTTGTACAGCTGTGTTTGCAATTCTCAATTACTTGCCTGTAATTTAAATATATTATTTTGGGATGTTTCTTCTGTATTGATTATTACGTAGGAAAATACATGTTTGAAGCCTTGTGGGGATTGTAAATGTGGCTAAAGTGTATAATTTGTGTAAGTACTGAGTGGAGGGAGAGAAAATCCTAGGGTAATGCTAAAAATAAAATATATACAGTATTTATATTCTGGATAATTAAAGAAATTCTAATAAGATTGGGTCCCTTGGTCCCTTATCTAAGCACCCTTGTACTATTTTGTATTTGCATAATCTGTTGAATAATATGGGGCTAAATGTAATAGGGTGAGAGTTTAGAACATGGGAGAGTTTAGCATTAAACTCTCACACTTTTTAAATAGAGTCCAAGAACAGGCAAACTCTCACGATTTTAAATATCATCCAGATGTTTTCCAATATTGAATATAAAACTCGACCAATGTGAGAATTTACTGCTAAACTCACACATTTTCTAAACTCTCAGCCCTATTACATTTGGCCAGTGATCTTATAGAGTGTAGATATGATGCAACTAACAGGGCCACTGTGAAATAAATGATGTACAAGAAAGTGTTTAATGGGTTCAACGAGTCTTCCAATCTGTGCCTGGGGGGCACGTCTTAGCTGTAAATATCAACAGATGTGTCCTCATACACCTATACTTTTTGCGTCATAAGTCTTATTTGCATAATAGTGTACTAGGGGCCTGATTCAGAGATGAACGCAAAGGCGATTACGTACAAAGGTCGAGTGATAGTCTGCCATCGCCCATGCGTATAAGCCACACTGCGTGATCGGCAATCGCATTGCAATTACGGACGCACATAGGAATCCATCACAAATTCAGTGACAGGTTGACAGCATTTGTGGGTTGTAACAAGGGGGTGGTCAGAAAAATGCAGACGCGTCTGTTGGTTTGGATGCCATTTTATGGGCGTGCATAAATTAGCCACTGCGATTGCTTATGCAACATGAGAGTCCTCTGTGTGTCAGGAGAGGTGCTGATTCTGCGGCTGGTCTGACCAGCTGCAAGGCCAAGGCAGCCGATCGATGTGCGTCGGTGTTACCGATATTTATGTAGGTATGCGTCGTCACATGCTGGTACAAAGGCAGCAGTGTGCATCTTTATGCTCAGGTGATCTTTGCAAACATTAGCATATTTTCGCAGCTGCATTGCATACATCGCAGCAGTGATTGCATTAGCGTCCATCTCTGAATCGGGCCATCAGTATGGATTGCAAGTGCAACTATGGAGGCAGATCGAGCAATTGTTTGCCATTGCGCATGTGTATAAGCCGCAGAGTGCGTGCGGACACACAGAGGAACCTATCGCAGAGTGAGTGACAGGATGTCAGAGTTTGGGGGCGGTAACTGTGGGGTGGTTGGAAGAATGCAGACGTGTCTGTCCATTTGAATGCCGTTTCCTCGGCGTGCATATGTGTGATTGCATATGCAGCATGAGAGCTCTGCGTGCAAGGAGACTTGCAGTGTATGCAGCTGGTCAGACTTGTTGTAAATGCAGCATGACTGGCCGATGTGGGTCGATGGTACTGATGTTACGCAGAAGAGCGAGATTGGACGGATATGAGAAAGCAGCAGCGGGTGTCTTTATGCCAGATGAGCTTTGGTAGGCATTAGCATATTTTAGCAACTGCGTTCCATGCGATCACAATTGCGATCCGCACTGAACCAGGCCCTACTTGTTTAGGAGTAGTATTTTTGTTGCAAAGGAATTGGTATGAAGTCGTAGATTAAGCATAATGATGTGGACAACTCGTATCAGATCTCAATCTTTTGCCTTTTTACTCAGATTAGCGACACAGAAGATAAGTGAAATGCCATCAGTAGTATTCAAGGTACCCTTACATTGTACTTTTGTTACATAAGTGATGTGAATTTGTAAGAAAAAGTCTCTGGCTGGACGCATGGCATGACTAAGTCACAGAATCTGTCTCAACAAACTTTGGGTCTGATTCAATTGAATGCAAATTAAATAGTGCCAGGAGGGAGCTCTCGGAGCTATTCAATTCTGCACGCTGGAGGGGTGCGAGCAGAAATCCAACAAAAGTACAGGTGCGATGCTGTTTTATGCCCTTAGCATGGCGGAAACAGCATCGCACTGGGAAGTTCAGTCAAAGAATGACCCGTTCTCGCTACTAAACACCCTGTTTAAGGCACAAGGGGCGGGAGAACGGGCATTCCCGACCTAACAGCGTGCAAAATTGAAAAGCTCCCAGTGCTATTTCATTCGCATTCAATTGAATCGAGCCGTATGCTTTTTGGCAAGATTTGAGGATAGGTGTGTGTGGACACGCCTGTAAACTAATATTACGAACCCGTCATTCACTGTGTCACTAGCTGTTGTGCCTGTTGTAGACAGGCATTTTTTCTATCTTCTCTCCCTCTTCTTCTCCATTTCTACTGTCTAACCCCATCTGCCTCTCTCTCCCAACCCTCCATGTCTCTTTATCCATCCCTGCCACCACATGTTTCTCTCTCTCCCAGGGGCAAGCTTGGCCACGGGGCAGGATGTCAGTTGCCCCCTTAGTCGGTCCCATTTTCAGTGCCTCGGGCTGGTTTGGTGTTGTAAAACTTATTAGGAGTCACTGGGGTGAATGACAGCTGAGATTCCAATCGACTCTCTTCAGTGACTAATCTGATCTCTCCCTGTCTGCAAGATCTCACGCTGAGACAGTCTGCAAACAATTTGACACTTTACAAGTGTAATCAAACACTGTTGAATACAATTGTATAGTAGCAAGTAGTTTGCAGACTGTCCCTTTCTTCCAGCATTAGTGAGACCTTACAGACAGGGAGATGTAATGGGCAGTAGTGGATGGAGAGGGGCTGGACTCTGTTACACAAGGGGGAGTTAAAGTGGGAGGGACTGGAGACACACATGGGGGCTTCAGTGATATTGGGGAACTGAAGTAACACAGGAGGGAGCAGGAATGACAAATGCAAGTAGTGGACCCTGAGAATCTGAGGTACCTTGGCCACTCCGTCCCCCCGGGTCAGTCCAGTGATTGTGACCTGCCTGCTGGCTGAATTCCTGCATCACTGGACTAATCAGCAGGGTGCAGGCATGGACAGAAAGCCCCATCACCAACACCAGCCAGCACAATAGATTTTTTTTGGTGTAGCATGTGTGATATTGTGACATCTACATGCTGAAGAACAGAGGAGTGAAGAGCCTGCTCTCACCATGAGGAGAAACAAGCAGAAGATCCAGGTAAGTGAAGCTATGGAAAGACAGGGGGAGGGGGCTGAGACCATGGAGAGACATGGTGGGGGAGATGAGGATGCTACAGAGACACAGGAGGGAGAGCAGCAGTGGGCATCTTTATGCCATCTGAGCTTTGGCAAGCATTAGCATATTTTAGCAACTGCATTCCATGCAAAATCATAGCTGCGATCGCAATTGAGATCCACACTGAATCAGGCCCTAGGTGTTTAGGATTAGTATTTTTGTCACAAAGGAATTGGTATAAAGTTGTAGATTAAGCATACTGATGTGTGGTGCAAGGCCTGATGTGGACCACCTGTATCAGATCTCAATCTTTTGCCCTTTATACTCAGATTAACGACACAGAAGCTACGTGAAATGCCATTGTCACTATTCAAGGTATCCTTACATTGTACTTTTGTCGAAAGAGTGATGCAGGCATCACTGGAGTAATCAGCAGAACGCAGGCATGGACAGAAAGCCCCATTATCAACATCAGCCAGCACAATAGATTTTATTTGGTGCAGCATGTGATATTGTGAAATCTGCATGCTAAAGAACAGAGGAGTGAAGAACAGAACAGTGGAGAACAGAGGAGCCTGCTGTCGCCATGAGAAGAAACAGGATCCAGGTAAGTGAGGCTACAGAAAGACAGGGGTAGGGAGCATAGGCCATGGGGAGACCCAGTGGGGGGAGATGAGGATGCTACAGAGATAGGAGGGAGAACAGAGGCAGCTGGAGAGACACAGCATTGAGCTGATGGTATGGCGAGACATAGGAGGAAACTGAGGCTGCTGGAGAGACATGGTTGGGTGAAACTGTTGGAGAGACACAGTGGGGAAGATGCTGGAGTTTTTCCACAACTTTCAAGATTAGAAGGAAAAGGCTGGGCACAATAGTCTTTATTAAAACACCAGTTCTAATCAGAAATACATTCCTCTGTTGTATGATGCTGACATTCGTTAGAACTTTTTCCTATGTAAAAAGACATCTTCTAGACCATGTGATTGCCTACATGAATAGTGACCACTGACTGAAGTTATCATCTGCCCAGGGAGGATCCATTTCTTCAGAGGTTCTCCACTGTAGAGAAACCAGCATATAGGTAAGAAAAGACTCAAGCCAACCGGCCTGTACCTAGAGGCGAGGGATGGAAGGGTCCCAAGAAAAATTAGTGCACCAGGCCCCAAGATTTCTGTTGCCAGCCCTGGTTTGCCCAAGGCTAGAAATGACATTGCCATGGTTTTTACTTGCTTCCCAATGTTGGGTATGCTATTTCCTACATTTAACTTCTTAGATATCTCTGACAGCATTGTAAGTGTGGTTGAAGCATAGATTCCAACCCCCAGCTCTAAGGGTGTGTGCAAGCTGATCAGTTGGAGCCACAAAAAATCCAATTAGATGCTACAAACTACACACACTCCTGTCCTAGCAACTTCAATATCAGATATCCTGTACAGGAAGGAGCATGCAGGAGGCTATGGGCCTGATTCAGATATGGACGCAATGCCGATATATACACAGACTGAGAGATTGTTGGCCATCGTGCACACAGAGGGGTAAATTTAACTAAAAAGATGGGAGTTCTATTAAGAAGTGATGTTGCCCGTAGCAACAATCAGATTCTACTTCTCATTTATCTAACACCTTCTAGAAGATAATACCTGGAATCTGGTTGCTATGGGCAACATCATTTGTTAATAGAACTCCCATCTTAAGTAAATTTACCCCAGAGGATTCACTCTCAAAGAGAGTGACAGGCAGCCAGTGTTTGAGAAACGCAGGCATATCAGGACAATTTAAACACTGTTTCTGGGTGTCCATATATTAGCCACTGCAATCTTGCCCACAGCAGGAGATCTGCGTTCGATGTTTCCGGTTTTGTGCTGTGAGCACTGGATGCGAGATGCTTTCGGTGGGCTTCTCTAAGCAATGGACGGCGAGTGAGTCATTTGCATTGTTTTGCAATTGCAATCTGTAAGAGATCGTAGCTGAGATGGCATTTGCGTCCATCTCTAAATCAGACCCAATATTGGGTATGAGAGGGATGTCTGGTCTAGAGTGGTGCACATGGTCTCTATGCACAGAGCTCAGTACATAGTTCTAATAGATCGCTGTGTATACGTGAGCTCTTTCTAATGAAAGCATACAAATAAAATGTTGCAAGAGCATCCAAAGTCCACTGTAAATGTCAAATAATTAGTGATTCACACATCATTCAGCACAGATATCAGAGCAACACAAGTCTATTCTTAACTATAATAAAATGACTATATTTGGATACCTTTTAGATGACTAACTTATGAGGTCTTAAATTTCCGTGTAACCCACAAAAGAGAGAACAAAGACACGGATTGCAAGTTTTGGCTGTCTCTTGTGAGTTAATATCTAGTATAAGCAGGGTTGGTTTCTAGCTTGTTTCTGTACACATCTAAGAAATCTGCCGCTACACCTCCTAGGTGAATAAGATATACAGACTAGTTCTGACTGCTGCCTAAGAAACAAAAGTGGGAGATATATCCACCCACCAAATGGAATAAACAAAAAAGATAGTTCAAAGCGCTGTCAGATGTCTGAATATAATTATATAGAAAAAGTTGTAAGAAACTTGATATAAATAATTACATAGCAATTACATCAACATAAAACATATAATACAATAAAATTGGATTTCTCTTATAACAAAAAATCAGTCCTGATTAATATATGTCTGCAGAAAATAAAATAAATTAAAATTGTTGGGCACTATATTGCCAGGTAGTTGAGTCCAAAAATAGACTATAACACAGATATCCATTTATGTATAAATTGTGTCCACAGCGTTTCTTTGATTGTTAAAATTGACACATTTTTAATTTAATAAGATACTTTGTATAGAAGGATATGACAAGCTGGATATGCTGAAAATCTCTAACTAGTAGTGCAGACTCTCATTCAGTCGTCATTATCTCTGAAATAATGACATGTGGGGGATGGTAACTGTTCGTTCTTGTATCAAATACATGATTTCTTGTATCAAAAGAAAAATATTTTCATAAAAATAATATATAAGGTGTTGTAAAAAATAACCAAACATTTATACAGTCTGCCACTTTACAGGTGTCCTGTTTCTCCCACAGTACTGCACTTAATATATAGGGCTTATCAGTAGTGAAAAGAGTCAAATGACTGTTTTATCTTTCACCACTACTGCTCCTGATTCACGGCAAACGTTGTGCACAGCCGCAGGGTTTAGAGGGCGGTGGTAAGTATTAAAATATATAGTATTTCACGGCCGTTGTTTGCCCTTTCATGGCCTATGTTGTATTCCGCATGGGATATCGGTGGTAATGTTTCACCGCCGCTACTCTCCGTCTGCGGCTCCAAAAGTGAAAAGCACTATGGGATATTTACGGTGTTGACCGGTCAGCACTTCCAAGCAAAGGAACGAACTGGAAGAGGTCTCTACGTGTTTCTCCGCCTCCAAACGTTTCAGCGGCTTCCTAAGGAGACAATAGTGCTTGTGTCCTACACCCGTTCTTTTGAGTCCAGTGTTCAGCTGTATGTAATTAGGTTAACAGTTAATTTTGTAGTTAGAGCCTTTCAATTTAGCAGCTGAGTTCTTTGTGTCCAAGACTTTGGGCTTCTTACTTCCAAAGTAATTTTTGTTAGAGATATATAAACATATAAATGGGGAAAAGGTACAGAAATTTTTTTTTAGAAGGAATAGAAACAGTAAGCCATATAGGGTACAAACAGCATCAGAAATCATCCATATCATCAACTTCAGCAATTAAAGCAACAAATTAAAACACAGTAATCTATCGCAATAATACATTGAAATTTGGTTCATAGCTGACAAAACAAAGAAATATATACACAGAAAAAAGAACACCAATAGGTTAATCGGATAAAGATAGTCTCCTGCACGCATCTCTTGCTCCTTGGGTGAGATGTTTATTAGCCCAGTACTCACTCCACTCAAACCAACGAATCAGGGGGCTCGATGCTAAGGATGAGTACTGGCAGCCTGCAGTCTCGAATTCACAGTGTGCCTGTACTCTGGCTTCTATTGTGTCTAGCTTTGGAACTACCCCCGATCGCCAATGATGTGCTATTAATATTTGGGCTGCTTATAATCTGATAGTATATTACTTAGCAGTCGGACTCTTCATACGGATTATAAGAAATTCATTTTTAGGTCATATTAATATATCATTGGGGCTTTACTGCATTATTTATATTTAAATCCTATTCAATCCTTTATCTTAAAATTATTATGATACTAATTTTTAGACATGTATATAAACGTATCTCTAAAATGCATATCTTTAATCATGAACATTATTTAAAATACATATATATATATTTTTCTCTCATTATAAAATTGTAGTTGCTTAATTGCCTACATATACAGCCAATATTTATATTTACACATATTTATACATATTAATCGGATTCTCCTAGAACATACAATGGCTTCTCAAGTTAAATGAATATGATGTTTTTTTATAGATATTATTATTGATCTGATGTCTCTTTTTATTATTTATTTATTACTATTTTATTCATTTATCTGTTGCTTTCTTGTACTGCATGTACATATAGGCCCACAAGTACATACACACATAAGCATGTGTATATATATTGTGGCAGTTTCACCAGAGGTAGCACTGGTGAGCAGCAGATTCTGTGGGGGCAGGGGAGATCCACCCACACAGACTAGAAAAGCATTGTGGGAAGATGCCTAATTGCTGCCTTGTGGATAGAGCTCAGGTGTGGGCTGATGTGAAGGCAGACCAGTCTGGCTGCTGTACGAAACAGTCCATGTGGGATTGTGGCAGCAGAGAGCCCAGTGAAGCTGAGCGAGCCATTGGGGGCCAGGAGGCCGGTGTCTGGACCTTGCAGAAGGCAAGGGGGGACCACAAACTCTCAGACTGAGTGACATTGAGGCAGCTAAGCTGCAGGCTGAGGAAGCCAGGGCCTCTGTATACCTGGAGAATACAGGGAAGGCACAGAGACTGTAGGCCTGATTCAGAGCCGTACGCTATTTGCGAACGGTCGTTCAGAAAAAAAATTGAGCGCTCGCTCTTTGTGGTCTGTTGATGCCTCTATGTCTGAGCGAGCGAACGTAACATGCGCTCGCTATTTTGTAAAGACGCCCCCTGGCCGTTCGCATTATATGTCATCTCCGCTGTTTATTAGATTAATCGAGTACATCGAAAGGCGTCTGAACTGCTCGCAGTGCTTGTGGTTGGATTTTCCTACCGCAATCATGCGAACAGTTCAGGCTAAGAGACAACCAAGTGACGTGGCCGATGACGCTGCTTTGTTAATTAGGCACACCCTTAAAACACCCGTTTTGACCGTTTGGCACGCCTGCGTTCGGATCTCCACTACCCGTTTTCAAGCACCTTCCCCTGTTACCACCCACAAATGCCTCATCCTGTCACTCAAATTAGCAGGCACTCGCTATTTTGCGAACACACGATTTCCGACCGCACTGACTGGTTGGTGCATGCGCATTACGAACCATACGCATGCACAGATGTGCGAACATCGCTCGGAGCGAACGAGCGGCCGCTTACGAGCGGCTCTGAATCAGGCCCTGTGTTTGTAAGCTGAGGAAGCTATACCAGGCCAGGAGGCCAGGTCCAGATTGCATGTGGCAGGAAGGACCACAATCTCAGAGACTATGTTGGCAGACTAGCTGCTCCCTTATAGAGAGGGTTGAAGAAGTGAGCTAGTGCCCTAAACAAGGGCTAGGTTTGTTTGTTATTTTCTGTTTCCTGATTTCATATGCTGTAAGTAAAGCATCACCTCGTTTATTTCACCTGAAAGCTGTGTTTGGACCCTCATTAAGCAACTAAACAATGCACACATTCACCCTCTGCCGAGCTAATTAACCCCAAGACATCACAATATATACCCATGTGAACGTACATACACGTATACCCATATATGTATATACCTGTTTCTTTTTATAGGGACAGCAGTTTTGTATCATATTGGGTTCTAATCCATTCTCCCAAAACGCATAATACTAAATACACTCTCACCGAAAAACCGTATATTGAGCAGTTATCATATAAATATCATAGTCAATACACACATATACTCTTCATCTCTAAGGAATACACAGAAATCTATATATCTTCCTTGTTCTACATACAATATTCAATGCATATACCACTTCTTCAAGGGATATAGATATCTATATAACCTACCTATTAAATATATAGAATATTTATTCATTATATCCTTTAAATAAGATGAAAAAATATAGGCCATTAAAACTGGCCATCATGTTAAACAGAGATACATACAGCTCTCACAGACATACCTAGATGAACCTTTCTTATACTACCCATTTGACCAGTACCCTCTAAAGATAATAGTACAACGATTTCATACTATAAAGACTTCTTAGAATGTTGACTAAGTTTCCTATAAAGTTAAAAAATAAAAAATTATTATTATAACCTTTAAAAGACATTCAATTCTATAGTGTCGTTCAGACCTTGTGGCATAAGAGTCCGTAGTCAGAAGATCCAATAGGCTTCACGTTTGCATAACAGACCAAACCTATCCCCTCCCCTCTTGGTCGGGCTGATCCACTCTTTTGCTGTTAACCTAATTAAGTCGAAAGTATCTACCTGACGGTATAGAACATGTTTCGCTAGAGGAAGTGTTATATTTTTCTTACACCATGGTCTTCTGCGAACATGATATGGTCTGGTCTTGCAGCCCACATATTGTAGGCCGCAAGTACAGGGGATTAAATATATCACATATGCCGACCTACAGTTGGAAACATTTTTTATTTTAAATGTTTCTCCTGATAACAAAGAACTAAATTCCACTGTTTTTCCCATTTTTACCACACTTATAATGTCTTTGTGGTATCCAGCTTTTGGGGATTTCCTCAGTTAGAGATCTTGTTCGTTTTTCTTGTCTACTGAAATGACTTGGAGCTAGTTTACATTTTAAGTTATCCGATATTCTAAATACAACTGTCTCCTTTCCTTGTACTGAAGAATTGAGAAATTCATCTAATTTTAAAATTGGTAAGTTCTTTTTGATTATTTTCTTAATATCATAGGCATATGAATTATACTTAGTAATAAATACAGCTGATCAGTCGCTACATGCAGATATGTCCTCTCCCGCTAGTGAAAGGGACCTTTCATCAAGCAGAGTGCCCCTATCTATAGTAGCAACTTCATTCAATGACATCCAAAACAGAGGTGGGAAAACTTTGATTTGAAAATGAAGAATACAGTGATTTTGCTTGTTTTTCATATAACTTTTGTTCTTAACAGTTCCTTTTCAATCTAAGGAACTGTCCCTTCGGAATATTATTGCACCAATTTTGTAACTGATTGCTCCTATAATTGAGGCTACAATTATGATCTACCTCTTTGATATAAGTTTCAGTTACTATTTTATTCTCTCTAACCTAAAAGAATTGTGATTAAGAGATTCAACAAAGGTCGTGATTGGATTCCCATCACCCTACCAAATGAAAAAAAGGGTTGTCTATATATCTCCCAAATAGAACCATATTCGCCCGGATCGCTCACCCCATATGTGGTGGTCCTCAAATCTCCCCATATAGAGGTTCGCAAAACTAGGTGTGAATCTGGTTCCCATTGCATTGCCGAGCGTTTGTAAAAAGAATAATGAATCAAACGTAAAATAATTGTGTTCGAAAATAAATTTAATCGCAGACAGAATAAACTTCTGCAGTGCTACTATCTGATTTCAAATAATATTCTACAACCTCAATGATGGCATCATGCAGAATATTTGAATAGAAGGATTCAGCATCGCATGTCAAGAAATAATGTCAGCTTCCATTTAATGTCTCTAATCAATCTTAAGAAATGTGCAGTGTCTTTAATATATGATTGTACATTTTTAACATACTTCTATAAAAATGTCAACAAAATAAGATAAATTACTTGTAAGTGAACGAATACCTGAAATGATGGGATGACCGGGGGGGTGACGTGATGGACTTGTAAATTTTGGGTAAATAATAAAATGTGGGTACAACTGGGTGGAGTGGAAATAAAAATGAAAAGTGTCTTTAGTGATTGAACCATCTATAAGAGCAGAATCTAACATGTACTTTTATTTGATTTGAAAAAGGGCGGTGGGGTTATTGGACAATTTGGCATAGAACCTAGTAGTTTGAAGTTGTCTAAAAGATTCTTTAACATAATCCACAGTATCCAATATAACAACTCCACCTAACTTGTCCGCAGGTTTGATAGTTATCCCAGCCTCTGTTTATAACAGTTTTAGGGCTTTTTGCTCATACAAAGAGAGATTATCAAATATAATTTCCTTCTTTGTCCTTTCACATAAACATTTAAAATTTTCAAGGGTAGATTTTTAGAAACTTTCTATAAAAAGGCCTCTGAAATTGAGGGGATAGAAATCTGATTATAGTTTGAATGGATTTTGAATACTGTTTGTCTGTGAATACATGCTTGCATTGATCAACTTTGTATAGGGAAAAGGGGATGAAGATATCCTAAGCACTGGTGGGACTACTGACAGAATCACTTGTATAGTAGATGTATTCCAAAATAAGTATACTATGTGGGTCAAAATGCCAAGAAGTCTCTCTATGGAGGTGCACCCTCGAGAGTTGTATTATATGAGAAGAAAAAGAAAGAGAAAGTTACTCTCTTTTTGTGGGGCACTCAAACTACTATAATATATAAAACTTAGCTTTTAATATGTATGCTATTAAAATAATGAAATAATTTGACAAACATCTATATGTGAACACTGAAAAAACAAAACAAACACAACATGTAATCTGGGCCACAGTAGGTCCAGTTATGAGTGATAAGAGATAGTGAAAAAAAGTTTTATATATATCCGATCTCTAAATCCAAATATGGGTCAGACACAAAAATTATGACACTGTGGTCAAAAAGGCGAAAAAATGTATGTATTGAAGGGGATTTATATAAGGAAATATAAAGGATATCTGCCTTTCAATGTAATAGTCAGTGACTACCTAGCTAACTCCCTGTAAATAGGGGTAGTTCCAAAATTGCTGTCTATACTGATACATTTCATACATGAAGCATCATCATATGGGAACAAATGTATAATACCACAATAAATGATTTACCAAAATAACATGCGAGCAGAAAAATACATAGACCACATAAATTACAGTTGTTCTCCAAATTGCTATCTAAATTGATAAATTTCATACATGGAGCATCATTATATGGGAACAAGTGTATAATACCACAATAAATTAAATGTGAATTGTACATGAATTGTAGTTATTCTCCTGGGCACAGTGTATGTATATACGTATAAAACACTACAAACACATATATACACGTGTATATAGATAGTACTTTCTGATATATAATATCCGTGATCTTAGGACAATTTCATTCCAAGTGTGATATAAAGCAGGATAGTTTAAAGGAGGAAAGGCTCTCCATTATTGTATGGGAAAAATGGCTGCTGCGGAACGTCTTGCATAAGCATAGGACACTGTGTGAGCGGATTCTACCCTATACATGGGGATAGAAATAATAGGACACAGGCATCTGCTGTTGGACAGGACATTTAGAGGGTGAATCTGATAACAATGCAACGCAGACTCGCTCTCCTGCGCCCCGCACAATGAGAATACCTATAGCAGATAACAGTGTGAGGAATAGGACACAATAGGACACAATAGTGTAAAAGAAATAAAAAGAAAAAATGTGAGAAGGGTTAATATTCCTCAGAATGCAGCTTGTAACAGCTCCTCAGCTACTGACGCATTTCTCGACCTCACTAGCTGGTCGTTTCTTCAGAGGAAAAAGGCATGAGGTCGAGAAATGCATCAGGAGCTGAGGAGCTGTTTGTTTTATTCCCCTGGATCACGGTCATTATTGCGGCAGCAGAGCGGAGAAAATTAGCCCGGTTGCCGGCAATTACTATACCGCTCAGTACAAGCTGCCCCAAATACGCTGCGAAGCATACCCATTCACTGATGAGAAACTTACCTACAGGACACAGATCGAGGCGGCCACCGATTACATCCGAAAATATCCTCACCAGTCCCCGTCATATATGTGGACTATGCAGGTATGTTAAACGGGGAGACTGCATGCTAAGGAGCAGACACGGCCGCAGGTTCCAAACATACTAAAGTCCGGTTTTGGTTGCTGCAGCAGTCTAACAATACATTATGTACCTGTTACCGAAATAAATAAATTAAATTAAAGACCAACACTCACTGGTTGCAAACCCCTGGAGCAGGCTATTCCTATTGAAGAGGAGGGAAAATTACATATTGGTGCTCTTAGCACAATTACTAACTATATGTTAGTTATAAAAGTTTTATTGGACACAATATGTTGGATTTTCAACAAAGGGTATATAGCTAATTTATGCTATGCCAAATAAGACTCTTTTTACTTTTGTTTCCGAATTACTCCATTGAGAGACATTCAACTGTTTATTAATATCCATTTTTTTCTTTTACTTTTTCAATTTTATAAATCATTTTTTTACATCATCACCCCCCTCTTTTTTTCATATAAGCTTATATGTGTGACTGATTTTATCCTATAATTATTTTATGCATTTATAATTAAACAATGTTTATACAATTACCATTGGCTTGATTGAATTGTTTCCTCATTACCACAGTGTATATATTAGTGGAGACACGACTATTGTGAATCGTTGCTCATAACCTGTGTGCGCTCCCTGCCTCTTTCTTTTGTACCTCCAGGAACAGGTGTCACTGGGCACCTGTTCCCGGTAATTGCAGGGCCAGACTGAACTTGTGTGAGGGCTCCCCTCTATGTGGGGACCGACCAGGCTACTAACCCTGTTGCTTCCCTTGAATCTAGCCCTGGGTAAGTACACAGGGGGTTCAGGCAGAACAGACGCTGGAGATCAGGTAATACTCTTGCAGTTTAAATAGGCTAGGTTATTTGAATTTAGCTCCAGCAAGACATCAGCGGTCACATAACCACAACTACAAAAAGTGGGGAGAGCTGGCCTCCAACGCCTAAACGCGGCAGGAACATAGAGGCTATCCCCGGCAACACCGAGAGCCAGGAGCAGAGAGGATGCTGATTAATTAGGTTAGTGCCGGACAGCAGAAGACCCAACTGTGGCAGAGTCGCAGCTCCCCGAGGGAGACCAGCACCCCCAGACCGGTTGGGAGAAGCCAGGCTCCAGCCCGCTACGACAGTTTGTAATAATCACTCTACTGTATGTTCCAAACTTTTCTAGATTCCTTTCTGTTCATAATTAAGTGCTGTTTGGCAGCACATTACATTTATTTTTATACAACATAAGTATTTGACTTCTTCAATGGGCAGTTTATTTACAGTTTATTACCTTTTCATCTGTCTTCTACTATACCGAATGTTAAATAACCAAAAACTTAGTTTATGCTTCTAGTAAAGAGCAAGACACCTGTTTTTGAAATAAACTCTAATAATCAGTATCTCTGTATTGTACATTATTGCCCATCTCTAAAAACTAAATAAAAAGTTATTTGTAAGAGATCGTTGTTGCTTTCTAAAGTAAGAAAGAAAGGTACATTCATGAGCCTGACAAATCATTGAGGCATCCTTGTCTAGCCTGATTAGAAAATTGTGCTTGACTAAAAGCCTTATAAAAAGCCTTAGTGGTTTTATTTTAGCAACAGATACCTTTGTGCTGCAGAAATAATAATTTACCTTCTCCTTAAAGCCTCAGAGAATAACAATATATTATTATCGCTACATCTTGCAGCAGAGGCATACAAAGGGGACGATAATGACCCTCTTATTTTCCACGTTTGCTCTAAGCAGTATTTTTATATTTTGAAACGTATAGTCATCAATTTATTTCCAAGCATGAGAAGTAAACACTGTAGTTATGTTTCCAGTGGTAGAATGCATCTTACTGTAATGGGTTCTTATATTGTCAAAGAAGAATAATTGCACTTTTATAAAAACCTCATGTTTCCCCTGTTATTGGGAGCAATTCAGTCTTTCCGAGAGCGCTGAAGTCTCTGCTGTTCAAATCAAGTCACATAAATTAAAACTGATAGGAAAGGTAAATGTTTTTATGGTTAAGAAAACATACAGAGTAAGTCAGTGCCATTGAGAGCCAACTGGTAGATATCGCAGAGATAGTTTGTCTGGTCCATCTTGTAGAATTTCTGGCAGCAGAATAGAGAGAGGAACATTAGGCCTGATTCTGAGTTGTAAGCTAAAGTTGCCGCTGCCGCGTCTCTGTACGCAGCCGCTATGCAAATATATGCAAATGTCGCAGTTGTTGGGATTTGTATTGAGACGTCCACCTGGGGCTTTGCAAATCCCAGCATCTGCATATAATGACACAGCTTGATCACAGCTTGATTAGCATATTTCTGAGTAACCCTAGGGCTACTTACAGTGGCCAAGGGAACTGAGAAGCCGGAGACATGTCCACTGTGCACGGGATCGCAGATACAGGGTGTGACATGCCTCGAAAATGGTCTCAATGCGTCTGCATGCTTTGCAGCCATTCACCATTAACTCCCATAAACGCCCCCTTACTGTCAAACACACACTGCAAGTAAAAAGTCGCTGAGAGCGACTACAGTAATGTACCTTGATGCATGCGCAGTTTACCAATGATCGCTCCACTATGACAATATCAGCTGGCGTACATCTCTGAATAAGGACATTTTTAATAGTTTCAGTGGCCCAACTTCTGTGGCTGTAGGAGGTACAGTGGCTACAGGGCCCAGAGATGAGATGAAGGGAACCTGAAGTCGGTCGTAAAATACATTGCAGCAGCAGTAGTACTACCACTGTCTGTAATCTAATACAATCATAAAGTAAGACAACATAATGCTCCAATGTGAGCAGAATGGGGCATACTTGCTGACATTCCTCTGCAGCAGGAGGGAGCAGCAGGAGGGGACCTGCTGCTCTCCTCTTAGGGGGGCAGGCCAGACGATAGACAGCACTAGGCAATGCCCCCTTTACAGACCACCCCCCCTTGCGATTTGCGGGTCCGTAACGAGGGGGTGGGGCTAAATGACACAATTTGCGCCATTTCGCCCCACCCCTTCCCTACGGACCTGAAAATTCCAGGTAAAATCTCCCCATCCTGCCCACTTCACTAGGAAGTGGGCGGGATGCGGCATATATGCCTACTCTTCCGGGGTGCGGGTGTTACCCAAAAAATTGGGAGCCTCCCGCGATTCCTGGGAGAGTGGGCATGTATGGAATGGGGGCCATGGGAAGATGCACTGTATCTCCTGGCCAGTTCTATTGGGCTTTCAGTTCTGATCGTAGTACAAAAAAAATGTTGAAAATAGATAAAAATTGTAAAGAAAGAAAAATCTTTAAATCTAGAAAAAAATGCTTTATTGAAAACATAGTTGTTTTTCCATTATTTACTTCTGTTATTGCAATCACCATTTTTAACCCCTTTGTTCTTCTGACGACAAGTAAAAGGGTTTTTTAAAGCATAAATCATTTATTCTTTTAAATTCTCCCCAGATTGTAATAAGAGAACAAGTACAGTATTACAGAACAGAGCTGTTATCCCTATTGATACTTATTATGTTGTCTGTGATTCTACCTCCAATTACCCAATTATTACCCATTATTCCTATTATTTCTATTTATTTATAACCTGTTTAGTAGCATTTATTGCACAAGACCTGAGGAAACCAAGGGCCGATTCAGAGATGGGCGCAATGCCGATGTTTACGCAGTCAAGCGATTATCGGTGGTCTGTACATGCTTTCGAACCAAACTGCGCATGCATCACGTTTCATTACCGATGTTGCCCGTAGTGAGAATTTATTCGCAAAGTGATTGACAGGCAGGAACCATTTGTGGGCGGCAATGTGGGGTGGGGACTCAAATACAGGTGTGTCTCTTCCTGCGACTGTGATAACTTTTGCAGTCAAAATGGCTCAAGGGTCTCAGGGCCTGGTTCAGACACTCTCGCTAGATGCGTTCGCATGCAGCCGTCAGCTGCCAAAGTATGCAAATCCCGTGATTGCATGGCAAGACATTAGCACGCCCACTATGGCTTGGCAAGCGATCGTGGTGTGTACTTAGACGCCCAACAGCCTGTCTTAAGATGCCCACTTTCCCTTAGTGATACACGTCATCTACAGGAAGTGTATGCAACAATCGGTAACATCGAGTAACATCGAACCGTTGCGCAGCACTTGTGACTGACCATACACTACCGCAAGCACTGCGAGTGCTTCAGTGTGTAATTCAGCCATGTGACGTGTATTATGACACTGCGCCTTAATTATGCACGCCTCTGAAACGGCATGAAGACACACAGACACGTCTGCATTCGCACAACCACTCCCCCATTTCCATCGACCATCCCCTGTCACCATCCACAAATGGCTCGTTCTGTCACTCATTCTAGCGAGGTGTCTGTGTGCAGGGTGCGAATGCTTCCCGATCGCATGGACTTGTTCGCGCATGTGCACTGCGTCTTGTACACATGCGCAGATTGCAAACATCGGCAGGCTACGTGTGAACGCAGCCTAGCGAACGTGTCTGAATCAGGCCCTCAGTTCCCACGCCTATTCTGAGTGGCCATATGATTACTCAGAAGTCCGATAATTAACTGATTTGTGACTGAGCTGCAACTTTGTTTGTACACAGTCTCTCGGGCGTCTTAATACAAATCCAGGCAGCTGCGACATTTGCATTGTTTTCGCTAAGAGACTGCAAACAAATTCACAGCTGCTGCTTCATTACCATACATCTCTGAATTAGACACCAACTACTGATTGAGCTTAAAAAGCTCACAACCCAGCTGCTTACAAATAGGTTATAGGCCATCTGATTCTCCTCTTCCAGAGTGGAGATTAAGGGGTAAATTTACTAAGCTCGAATTAATTCAAATGTGGGAAAATCGGCCGTGAAATGTTTATTCTAAATGTACTAAACACTGAAATCTGCCGAGTTTGCTCCATTCAAATCGTAAAACTCAGTCGAGAACACCTGAAAATTGGACAATAATATGTTTTTGGACAAATAGACCATCAATTCAACTCAGCAGCCTTTAGCCATAGACACCAATAGGACCTCGAAATTTACTAAGGATTCGAATTTCTCATCACGGCCTATAAATAGTGCAAATCGGCCACAAAAGACGCCAATTCGAACCAAAATAGAGATCTCAAATAGAACACCTTTTCAATTCAAGCTTCACATACTGTATGAGCAAAGTTAACCATCACTGACAACTCAATTCTGTGGCCAATAAATGGGGATTAAGCACATGCATACTGTACACTTCTCTCCTGTTACAAAAGGAAACAAAGCACGGCTGAATTCTTTGTGCTGGATGGAGATCTTGTGGGGGCTGTGAGATACCTGAGGCTCTGCCACCAGGCGGGAAGAAACCAAGGTCATGAATCTGAGCATGGTCAGTAGGTTGTGCAGGTACCGAGGAGGCTGTGCAGGCCTCATTTCACAGGAGCACTTCAGTGGTAAGCAGTGGTGGCTCCAGAGGTGGGGCTGCAGCGCAGTCCAAAATTGAAATAGGGGAGCCCCACCAACTGCCCTTCCAAATACTACCAAACATCACCAGCCAGGACTCACTGGCAGTTGGTGCAGCTCCCCTATTTCAATTTTGGGCTGCACAGCAGCCCCACCTCTGGAGCTGCCACTGGTGGTAAGTATATCAACCATTACTCCGTTTTTCCAATGTACTGTATAGTAGCATTTCGCATGCAGATACACCCGCAGTTGCTCACAGGCATGCTGCATATCATTTTAATCAGCAGAAGCTACTTGTGCTACTGTAGCCATATTGATATATGTCTAGAGTTTGCTATACAGGGAGTATAGGGATATTGTGACAGATCTCTGAGGTTTGATATATCACTATTTATTAGGGAAAGTTGTTTTAGCATATAAGATTAAATATAGAGATTAATCTTTGCAAAATGTTATGTTTTGATTGTAAAAGGGCAGGACTGGCAGGGGTTAATGTTGGAACATAAGCATGCAGAGCAGGGGCGGAGTAATATAGGTGGGTGTGATTTGGTTTCTGTCAGGAAAAAAGGATCCGTTTAGAGAATGGGGAGATAAGAGCTGTTAGCAGCAGCTGACAGTCTGGAGTTCCCCTCACCAGAGGCTGCCACTCATCACTCCACTGGTGCTGTGTGAAGAAAGAGCCTAGCAGCATCCGGCAGTGTGAGTTTGCGCAGGGCCAGAGTTCCCAGCAACTGTTCCAGTAGACGGCAGCCGGAGGTAAAGAGCACAGTCGCGTCAGAGCCGGGGGCCGGTCAGTAAGAGAGACTGCCCATATTGAGACAGCTGATAGCCGTGCCTGAGTCCCAGCCACCAATACCAAGGCAAGGAGAGCCTGCATTATACAGGCAGTTGACAGCTAGTCTGGTAGCAGAAGTGAGTGAAGCTAACTAGTGGCAGTGGGAACAACAGTAGCACTGTACCTACAGTGACTACTACTACACCAGTAACATACTCAGCTGGAACTATCATACAACATTAATAATTGACCTAAACGTAAACAGCACAGATAGGAGTTATTCTACCCCAGAAGTCACCTTGAGACTTATACTAACATTATTATTTGGAATCCTAGTCAAACATATAGCAAAATAGGAGGAAAAGTACTAGGGAGATAATCCAGAGGAGAGAAGAGCACCTGGAGTACTGATTTATCCTGAGGTTTTGGGCAAGCAGCGACCTTCAAATTATCTACAGTATAAGTACTGATTGATCTCATCAATAATTGGGGACATAGCTCTAGCCTAGGTACAAAGAAAAAGGATTATATTACATCAATAACATCCCCACTTCTGGAGGACTTATATATGACATTGTGGCTTAATTGGGGTACTGCTACAAATTATTTTCAGAACTTATTTTACAGAGAAGTGATAAATAGCTAGTGATACATAATACTTCTTCATTGACTCCTGTTTTGCCCCCCTTATTGTGCTATTTATGTTAGTTTAAGAAACTATTGGCAATATTAGAATTCGAATTTGAATGTTTCAAAGACATTGAAAGCTGACCAATACAGTGGATATTAACAAGCATGTCTATATACACAATTAGTAGAGGACTTCATCAATTTGTATGTTCATCAAAGAGAAATTAAGTGTTAGAGGAAAGTGTAACTTAGTTATTCTTGAACACAGTAATGTACTGTATATTGGTATATATGCATGTTCCCTAAATGTATGCTGAAAGCTATGATGTGTTGTTAATAAGAGAACAAGTACAGTATGCTCTTATGCTCAGAATGCTCTCATTCTTTCACATCTGTTAACATAAAATAACAAAAGTCTATAATAACGTGTGATTACTTACCTGGAAGAGCATTAGGAAGGTCCCATTTCATCTGTACCTACAGGATTCAAAAGGGAGAAAGAAGTAGGTGATTTATTGTGATAATTATTGTGTGCACCACATTGCAAAATACACTTAAGTTTAATCAGGCTTACCCAAGTGAGCCTAGGTATTATACATGCATATAATTAAGCTTGGGTGGAGGCACATTTTATTGACCCAGTAAGAAAGAGGGTTACACTACTTATTCACATTGCTGTGCGAATAAGACACATTTGAAGGTAAAGAGTCATACAGAGCTCCCACGTTATGTGTAGCGCAATTTGTAGCGCACGGATGATAGATGTATGTGGACACATCTGTACTATATTCCTCATATTGTCACAAATAAGTTTTCACAAAATTGGTCATGTGCTACTAACTATCCTCCAACAGATGTATTAAGTGTATGAGAAACGTAACACTATTCTTTTACTAATGTTGTGCATACACTTTAAAGCTCATATTTTTCTGCTTGGACATGTTGACCATAACAAAGTAATTTACCTAATACTTCATATCTAGCAATATGTATTTTTCGAAAATGTTAACTTATTCATGGCTTTTTTATAAAATTTTTATTATGTTTTTAAAATGTTATCATAGTGGAAATGTTGCACATAGCAACCAGTCACATTTGTATGAAATATGTATTAATTTGCATGATAAATGTTACATTCAACCAAATTGTTTGCTATGGCCAACATAGCCACTTCTAAATACAAATGTTAACCCCCAAATAACTAATCACTGATGTGTCCTTAAAGTGTATGTTCTTATTTTAGGCACAACATAATGTAAACCTTAAATCATTTTTGTTTTTAGTAATGATAAAAACATGTTTGTAAATGTAGCAGACTTTTAATAAATGTGTTCTAAATTTTCTTGCCTTTAATTTTTGAGGCAGGAAACTGTTATATAAACACAAATAAACAGGACATTTTTCAAACATAAATTCAAACAGCCATACTTATAGACCCATAAAAAATATTGATTCAACATTATAATTTTTGAGTTTTTTTTTATAAAGATTACGGCAACTTCTGTCCCAATTACTCTCCCCTGACCTCTGGAGCTGCTCTGGCCACTGGCGGATGAGGCTCTTTCGGACTGCCTATGTGGAGTGCCTTCATTGTGAGGCAAGAGGTGTAGAAATTAGGGTTGATACCCCAAAGCTGCTGCTTGTGCCAGCATTATGTGATGTCACAATATTTTGTGACAATTGAATGATACTGGCGTTCTCCCTAGTGGCTTGGACCTGACTCTCCATCATTCTCAACATACTTTGCTGTGTTGCCAAATTTGCCTCCATGATACGCAGATACTGATCATATCACTGTGCATCATTTCCATGGTATCAACAATCTGGCTTTGAATTTTTTTTGTCACGTGCCACACCTGTATATTTTATTGGTGTGTGCCAAACTGCCCATAAGTAACACCTATTTTTTAAGCATTTCTTGACTGGTTTGCTGTGTAGCACAGTTGGCCCAAAATTGTTGTTCCTGGCTAGGATTGGGATGTGTTGGGCTGAAATGCGGTGCAGGAGTGTGCGCAGAGCGGCAGGAATTTGGGACAGATGTAGAGTGAAAGTCTCCTCTGTTTCAGCCTCATCAACTTGGTGTGTTGGGCCTGGCTGCTGGATATCCTCCTCTGTGAAGAAAGTACAGGTTTTTTTTATAATATTTTTTTTTCAGTTATGTGGTTGATTATGTAATCACTACATTTAGTGATGGCTCTAGAAATGTAAAGTGATGTTGTTGTCCATACCACAAAAAAAAATATTTATAGGTTTGGTTTTTTTGGTTTGTTTAAAAATATACATAGTATGTGGTGGGTTGGTATGGGCCATGCCTCCACTTTTCAGTTCTGAAGCCATTAATAAATGTATTAGTGTTTTTTTCTATATTTAAAAAAGAATGAACTTGTGTAATCATAATAGCTTACATGTGATTGTTTATGGAAAAAAGTTAAATTAGAAAATTACACCCTACAATGCTAACATTATAATGTAAATTTATTAAAGTGAGAGTCTTTAAAAATGGAGATGTAGGCTATAGCAACCAATCAGTTTCTAGCTATTATCTTCTAGAAGGTGCTAGTTGAATGTTAAGTTTAATTTGATTGTTTGTTATGGCCAACATTTCCAGGTCTAAAAACTATCACTTTAGTAAATATAGGACTATGTGTAAGTGGTTGTGTTATGTGTATGTTGTGTCACCTTTACAGGAATGTAAATCACCTTCAAGATGAGGAGTTGAAGTTCCTGGGCGCTCTAGAGTCCCAAGCATCTGCTGTGGTGGCAATGGGGACACCACCAAAAGCCTCCGTGGTGGTGTCATGAGTAATGAAGGTCCTAAAGAGAAGTTAAACACAATTATACAATTATACCTTTGTTCAGATTGTCCCTTCACCAACCACACAGTGCTAAATTAATTACCTGCCACCTCGTCATCCTCCACATTATCTGATGCAGAGCGGCGGCCTTCCACTGCAGAAGACCTCTTCTGCACTGTTAAATGAAAATAATATATTTTATATGTTTTTTTACCTTTAATATTTTTTAGGCATAAAAAAACACTTGTTAAGTTAATTTATGCACACATAACGCGTGATATCAGGAAAAGAATGTAAAGTACTTTTATTTTACAATAAACTAATGTAAAAAATTAGAAACAGTATTCATGCTCAATATTGGTCACCTAAATAATGGATGTTGTACTACAGAATGTTTGCTACAAACATAATAAACAATACTATTATTTTGGGTGAAATAGTAAACAGATGACCCAACTATTTGACATGTAAAATGACATTTGCTTCCAAAAAACTTCACTACAACATTAAAGTATTCCTTCCAAATACAATGCATGTTTAATAATAAGTAATTCACCAATAAACATCTATTACTCTCACAAATGGAGCAAAAGTACATGTCCCAGCATGTCCAAAGTATAATAAAATCGTATAGGCAAATAATAAGGGGATTATGAATATGGAGAACTGGTTGTTAACAAAGCACATCACATGGCATAGGTGTTGTCGGCCTAGAATATGCAATGTATTGTGATATTAAATGATACAGGCTATGCTGAAATAGTTGTGCAAAGTAAAAATACAGCTTAAATTCTACGTTGAAATGTCAACATGCTTGTTAAAAAACGAGGCCACATACATGTATTTATGTTGAGCTGTGCAAGAGTAAAGGGCCTCATGGTCCAGGGACATAAAAACATAAAGTAAATTTTGAGGAGTTGAGGGCAATGGCATGTAGCCATGTAAAGATCGCACAAAGGGCCTGATTCAGAGCCGGACGCAATTAGCGCTCGCTCGTCCATAAAATAGGGGTGGCTATTCAAATGAACCGTTCGCTGTTTGCGGTCTGTTCACGCCTCTAGGTCTGAACAAGCGAACAAAACTTGCGGACGTCTTTTGGGAAACTACGCCCCCTGGCCGCTCGCATCCTACGTCATGTCCGCTATTTATTAGATTAATCGAGTACATTGACCAGGGTCTGAGCTGCTCGCTATTCTTGTGGTCTGTTTTTGCTACCACAATTTTGCGAGCAGTTCTGGCTATTAAATAACCCAGTGACGTGGTCATTGACGCTGCTGTTTTAATTATGCACACCCATAAAACGCCCGTTTTGACCTTTAAGCACGCCTGTGGTGGGATCTCCACTCCCCGTTTTCAAGCACCTTCCCCTGTTACCACCCACATACGCCTCAATCTGTCACTCATATTATCAGGCATTCGCTATTTTGCGAGCACATGAATTTCGGCCGCACTGACTGGTTCGCGCATGCGTATAACGATCCGTACGCATGCGCAGTTGGGCAAACATCGCTTGGAGCGAACGATTGGCCGCTTACTAGTGGCTCTGAATCAGGCCCAATATCTGTACCATTGTCTTCCAACATAAACACAAGCAAATACATTTTTGGTGCAAATTACAAATGACATACAATTAGTTTACTTTAATACAAAAATGTGTGGCCAGTTGTTTCAAATACAATCATGCTACATTTATACAAATGATGGGCCTATTTTTCAGTGTTGGCCTGGAGATATATCTCCAAACATTACATTTTAATGTGCACATGCTGCGGAGTGTAAACCCTGTAAATAAAAACAACAATATTACGCTTAGAACGTGATGCCTCAGGACACCCTAACAAAGTATCCAGCAAAAAGGGGACACAAAAAAATAAGCAACTTAAATAAAATGTGATAAACATGCACAACGCCACCAAAAAACCTAACCCCAAAACAAAAGGGTGAGTACTTACCAGGCCTTCTTGGGGCATCTGAGTCTCTCACATGTGTGGCCCGGAACACGTCAGGCAGTATGAGGATCTTCAGGGGCTCCTCATAGTCCAGGTAGATGGCCTGGTAAGGGGACCTACGTCCTGTCTGCCGTGCCGCCTTCGCCTCTTTGGACATCTTGTCCTTGACATGCTGCTTGATGTCGTAGAAGCGCTTGCAGCAGTTGTCAAAGGTGCGGCGCATTGATCCCTCTGCATTGACTGCTGAGATGGCCGCCTGCCAGAAGATTGTTGTACTTCTGGAGGAGACCTTGCATGCAGGGCCGTAACTAGGGTGGTGCGGCCGGTGACCCCGCACAGAGCACTCATGCCCTGTGAGTGGAACCGACCGCCTCAACCCCTGATCACAGCCCGCTACATGTATAATAGTAGCGGTGTGCCCGGCTTCTCTGCTGCCATGCACACCACTACTAGTACACATTACAGCGTGCACCGGGCTGCGCTGCAGCTGTCTGTCCCATGTGCTCCGCCCCATCCCCATCCCATCTCCTGTAGTCTTCAGGGACTGGAACAGATGTCATGATGTCTCTCCCATCCAGTCCCACAGTGCCCTGCTCCGAGGAGCCATTCTGGGCTGCATGGAAAGGTGCAAATGGAGGAGACAGAGACTGCGACTCCCCCCCTCCCGGCTCCCACAGTGACACGCTGCAGAATCTTGTTATACAGCTACAGTTAAGGGTTGCATTTAGGAAAGGCACCATGGGTGGAGGTGTAATGGGGCATTACTACTTTGGGCATAATGTGTAAGAGGCATTTCTACTGTGTGGCATAATGTGTAAGGGGCATTTCTACTGTGTGGTGTAATGTGCAGGGGCATTACTACTGTGTGGTATAATGTGTAAGAGGCATTACTACTGTGTGGCATAATGTGTAAGGGGCATTTCTACTGTGTGGCGTAATGTGCAGGGGCATTACTACTGTGTGGTGTAATGTGTAAGGGGCATTACTGTGTGGTCATAATGTGTAAGGGGCACTACTATTGTTGCTGTGTAGCGTAACGTGTATAAGGGGCACTACTATGTAGTGTAGTGTGAATAAGGGGCACTACTACTGTGTCTCGTAATGTGAATTGGGGGTACCTTTCCCTACAAGACTGCAACCTTTTTTGGGCCGCACGCCTGCGGCGTGCACTGTCCCTGTTTAGACTATGGGGCGCACCAATGCTGTTTCTGACACAGAACACCAAAATATCTTGTTACAGTTCTGCTTGGATGCCTCATGGCCAAACATCTGGCGGTGATGCCTCATTAGCTCCGTCACCAGGGCCATGTTTTCGGCAAAGCACACATGGCGCCCGGACCTGGTTCGTGTGTGCCATTGAGGCTCCTCCGCACTCTCCTCCACGGAAGAGGTTGGCCCCTGAGCCACTTACCTCCTCAACCTCCCCCACCTGACTCTCCTCATGGTCAGACATACAGTACTCACAAACAAACAAACAATAAACACAAAAAATTTAAGACAAACACACTCCTTCCGCCGCACAACACACCACGCAGACGCACACACACAAACACTGACAATAGACTTGAAATAAACATGACAAGGACAGCAAAGAAAGACAGACTTATAAATGACAGCACAAGAAGAAACACAATACAACTTTCACACACAGTACAGCACTCAGAAATCGCCAAAAATACCACCAAACTACTCACCAACTCACCACCTACAACAAAACTCCTCTCTCTCACCACCCCTCTAACTAAACCGATGAGGTTCGGATGATTTGGGGTGTATTTATATGGCCGGGACAAGACACTCCCACATATGACACTGTAAACCAATCATACACGGTCTCTTCCGGATCTTCCGAAATCGGCCGAGTTTAACTGAATGTGTACGCATTTGTAGAAAATGAACTGATGCAAAATCCTGCCATGTTCTGCCAGGTAATTCAGAATCGAACGCAAAATACGAATGAAAAATACAAATGATTATGAATGATTAGTAAATTCAGTAACCTGTTTGAAAAAAAACACATGAATACGGACGATGTCATCCAAGATTGATCTCAAATAACATTGAATGAAAATCGGCAGCTTAGTAAATTTACCCCTAAGAAATTAATGTTGGCAAAAATGATGTTACTAAACCATAGTGTTCTTTCTGATAGTACGTAAAAGAACTCAAGTAACAAATTGTTCTCTAGAAAGCTACTGCAATTGAGCACAATGAAAATTCAGAGCCGCTAAAGATTAGTGGTTTTAAAGTAATGCACTTCTTTGACCAATTTTTATAGGGGACCACTAGAATATGATTCTTTAGTAAAGTACTTTTTCATACAGCACATATTAGAAAAATATACAAATATCATTCAACATTATTTAAACATAAAAATATATATTCTTAAGAAAAAGGAACCAAATTCCAAAAGTTTGATGTGGTATCCAGTCGGGTTGGGTATGGGATGCCGGTGCTCAGGATCCCGGTGCTGAGAATCCCGACGCCGGCATCCCGACTAGGTTAAATTACCGACACCGGCCGCCAAATGCCCTAACCATACGACTAAACCTAACCCTCCCTCCCTGCAACCTAAACCTAGACCTCCCCCCGCAGCCTAAACTTAACCTTTCCTCCCTCGTGGCCTAACACTTGCCCTCCATCCCGCAGCATAAACCTCACCCAACCCCTAACCCCAATACTTACCGTCAGGATGCTGGTGTTGAGATTCTGACTGATATCGGGATTCCGGCACAGCCATTCTGAACGCCAACTTCCCGACTGCTGGGATGCCAACTACATCCCATCCGGTCATATCCCTACTTTTATTTTACAATGAATTCAATCCAAATTGTTTCCGAATATAGAAGGTACTTGCATATCACAATCACATTAGTAGTGGTAGTGACCAAGTAAGAATTCCCTCTGGTGGTGTTAATAACTTATTTGCTTTGTACCTTGTACAGTGCATTCATTTTTTTTCTTTGTCATCTTTTTTGTTCAACATATGACACAATTCTAATTAAGAATTTCTATATCTGAAGTAGATGTGTCACCAGGTGTGCTAACTATTGAAAATATAGTTTGCGGATATTACAATAGAAACTGCTACATATTAGAATGTGCAAATAATTGCAGCATCTAGAATAAAATAGGATGAAGGAATCAATATAGGGGGTTCATGCAAACATTCAGGCACACAACTATATGTGCAATCAATGTTACTTATTTGATGTGACAATAAACATGCTGTAGGCTAGCAATCATGCTTGGCACCTACTGTACATTGTATTGCATATTACATATTGCATATCCCTGTTAAGGGATACATCTATATTTAAATGGTGCCTACAAAATTATCAGGAACCAATGACATCACTCTACCTCCACTGTATAGATTACATACATGGCCAGACTGGCCATCTGGCGCTTCTGGCAAATACCCGAAGGGTCGATGGCCTGGTCTGAAAGCCTAGCTTAGCAGCTCTGCCTCCCGGTGTTCTGCTTGGCCAGCATGCAAAAAGGAGGGGTGTGCCAAGAGGCCACGCCTTTGAGACTAGCAACTCTCACCCTATGAGGCATGCTCACGCCTTTTTTCCGTGCACACAGAGGGATGCCAGGGCTGATCTACAGCCCCTTTCCATCCCTGATTACATGTAGCATATAACACACACTGTTGTCATTGTGCAATCAGTTATATCCAAACATATACATGATCCATGTCTTGTTAAGGAATTTCAGAGGAAATACCCTAACAAATCATTTTTGTGGGGTTTGGTGCCCAACCCCAGGGGGAGTACTGTCATGGTGCAGAGTCATGTTACCTTGTTCCCTCTGTCTCCAGCATGCTAGACTAGCAGCCAGTATGGGCTTACAGTACATCTCTAAGCTTCCTCCTCTGCTATCTGTCACAGCGAGTCCCAGCTGCATATCTCCTCCCTTTAAATGGCTGATGTGTCTCCTGGGGCTGATGGGTGAAACTGCTTGTAATAAATATATCCTTTTGAATCAGCTGACTTGTGACATCAGCTTGGCCCTAGTGTCAGATTGCATTGCTTATTTAAACTCCTTCTGTGAACCATAATGTTGCAAGGGTATCAGGTCATTTCTTGTGCCCCAGCATTATACTGTAGTTATTATAAGCATTCTGATTGAACCTCCATGTACATACTGAAGCCTATCATTAAGAACCTTTGCCTGTGATTCCGTCCTTAGCTAGTCTGTCCATAGTGATTGACCTTTGGCTTGTTCTACCATAAAGATTCTGTGCCTGTGACCCCCACCTTTGCCTGTTAGAGCCTCGTTCTGTACGTTGATTCTGTATTACACCTGCACTCCCAAAAGTCACTTCTAGGCTGCAATTCTTAGTCAAAACTGGGGGGTCTGCTAACCCCTTTGGCTTGTTCTACCATAAAGATTCTGTGCCTGTGACCCCCACCTTTGTCTATTAGAGCCTCGTTCTGTGCGTTGATTCTGTATTACACCTGCACTCCCAAATAGTCACTTCTAGGGTGCAATTCTTTGTCAAAACTGGGGGGTTCGCTAACCCCTCTCAGAGCTAACGCTAGTCTGCCTGCATCTAATATCCCTGAAGTGCAACAACCGTGTGTTAAAAGGGACTTTACATTTTCATTCATCTTTTCAATTATATGTAGTAGTAGTAGAGGCTACTGTTCTGAGTTGTGGTGGAAACCACTGTCTAATATCACCAAGGAGCCTTTCAATTCTGAAGTAGGCAATTACTTCTGAAAGTATATGGCAGATACTGTAGATTGATTATATACTGATGAACCACACAACATACTTTGTAGAGTCAGTGTTTCTTTCAGAAACAAAAAAAAAAAGAGTTAATAAGATCTGATTTTTATCATTGTTGCTGTTATCTTCCAGTGGAAACAAATCACAAAATAAAGCTGCTGTAACACTTCTACTTATTTCCTGGAGAATTGAGTGGAAGCAGGAGCTTTTATGTGCTGTCTTCCCTACAATAGACTTGGCAGGCAGCCAGACAGAGATGATACATTCTGAAACACACTTAACCCTCAATGCTGGAGAGACACTGATAAGTTTACATCTGCTTTATTCATCCTTAAGGCAGAAATCAAAAAAATAATAACAGAACAATTATTTTCATAAGATCAAATTGTCATGAGAGGGATAGAATTAATAAAAAATTGGGTTATTGGATGTAGGTGTAGTTTCTAATGACTGTGATCTTCCAGACTGAATCTGCATCCGAATCACCATTTCTAACTACTGAACATAGATCTACACCCTGGCAGTCAGCCTGCACCCATTTCTGCTCCTCCACACTTGAATTGTGTTGTCACTGAAGTGTTTGGTTCACCGCAACTGTCAAGAATCATTTGATTTGCTCCTGACAGACAGATTAGCATGCAACGTTTCTGCAATTGGGGAATAAAAACATGAAATTGCTATTATTTTTACTTTGAAAGCACTAAAAAAAATAAAGAAAATCAGCAAAAACACTCTATAGATGGTTATATGGAAACTTTGTTTTTGAAAACAAAATATACCTACTGTCACAATCTGCTGCAGTACTGCTGTCCCACCAGTCTGGTCCCATAATCTGTTTGGTAATCCTGCAACACTGTGTTAATTATCTGATCCAGGAGCTGGTGGCTGTACCTGTGACTGTCTTATTTAAACCTGCTCCACAGTTCCATCTGGCATGATCATCATGTCAGATTCCAGTGCTATGCAGAAAGCTGCTCCAGTATTGTTTCACAGCATTCTGCTCCAGTGCTATCCAGAAAACCTGCTCCAGTATTGCTTCACAACATTCTACTACAGTACTATCCAGATAACCTGCTCCTGTATTGCTTCACAGCATTCTGTTACAGTGCTATCTGCAAAACCTGCACTAGTGTTCCTACACTGGACATCCTGAAAATCTGCACCAGTGTTCATAAACTGAAAATGAAAACCTGCACTTGTCCATGAGTACCTGCATACTGTATAGGCAATCCGGTAACTCAGGACCTGTTTCCAGACATATCTACAGGAGTGAGTTGCAAGCACATACACAGGGGAATTTCCAGTGACGTGACACCTACATCTCTAATAAAGAACACATATAAATGGCCTTCGTATGACAGTGATGACTGTATTCAGGGTTGGATTGGCCCACAGGGGTACAGGAAATCCCTGGTTTAACCCCACTGCCTGAGGCCTTATACACTCATCTAGGGGTCAGGTTACAGACTGTGCCCTCAAATTATAAATTGTTACTCTATTAGAGGGTCAGTTACTTGGTGGAGCAGGACCACTGAATAACATTAGGTCTGGGTTTACTTCTATAGAAATTACACCAACATTTGCTCTCCTCTCAATCAAAGTGAGTCTTATGACACAACCCTGTCCACTCCTCTTGTTGCTTGTGCCTTTAACATAATAAACACAGTTCCTGCCAGTGAATGGAATGGCATTGTAGCTCTGTATTCACTAACCTATAATTAAGCCATGCTAGTAATAAGAGTTTAGATAGTTGAATTTTTTTTACAGTGGCATGTATTTCGCCTTTGCTACAGTTGTCCTAATGCAGTTTTAGACACTGGCCAAACAGTATTGGAGTCCATTGTCACATGTATAGTGCATTAATTAGGTATATATAGACAGGATCATCTTCATGTGCTTAATTATTATACATGTGTTACATTATACTGCATTCAAAGGATTATGGTGTATTCACTACAGTACATTGCTGTTATAAACCTGGTACATAATCATGCATGCACTATCTTTATTTACCACTTATATTTATTAAGGGGCCGAGACCATGCACTATCTAATGGTTATTATGCCTGTGACCGGACGGCCTCAGCCCGACTCCTGAACACAGATTGGGGTTTCGATCCCCACTGGACCTTGGGGTATCAGTGATTCCCGCTTATCGTTAGTGACCACCTGTCACTGACTCCACCCACTGCGCCGTGGGCGTGTAATGATGCTGCCACCACCAAACTCTACTATCGGTGTTTGGAACCGTTTCTTAGGTACACTCAGGCTCCTACCTATGGCACCCGGAACCGCTTCTGCTGCATATGCGTCGACTTGCTGCGGCCACACCTCCTGTTTGCTGTCGGCTGTTTCCTCCTGATCCCTCGCAATGGACCAGGTTCTGCACAGTAGCTGGCAGAGGGCTTGAGCTTTGGAGATGCTTGACTCAATCCCGGAACGCCAGACAGCGGAATAGCATTTTGCGCAATTATGTTGGTCACAGGATGTAGATGCAATCGAATAGGCAAAGGTGTTTATTGCTCATAGTCTTGAAAAAGATCTTCCCTCAGCTTTAAGGGGCTCCAGCATACAGAAATCTTAACAGCAGTTCTTCTCCACAAAGGATATACAGGGATGTACACATACAGGGCTCACAGGCCCTCTTTTTATGCCACTCCAGTACACATTACCACAGGGGGTAAGTCCGCCCTGGGTTCCTCTTAGCCAATCATGCTATCTCACAAAACATAATTAAACACATCTTACATTTCACAGAAATTAACTACATTTCCTCGTTACCACCCAAAAACATTTGTCTTTCCTAAAACACACAAACTCAGCATAGACTGTCTCTCAAACGGTAAATATAAAATTTCACAGGAACTGATAAATTGCATTCATTCTTTCATATACGAGGAACAATGCATAAAACCAGTTTGGCTTTCCCTGTCTTAACACCTCCAGTTCTTAGGAAGCTCAATCTAATAAGAGCTCCTTAAACCCAAACAAATTGTTTTCCCCAAACTTGTTGGGTATTTTAAACAGAGACACCGAAGCCTTTCTAGCCCACATTTCAATGAAAGTGCTGTAAACAAAGGGATTGGCCACTACGTCAGGATAATTAACATATCACTAGGAGGTGAGAATGTTTCAAAAGCCATTTGATTCCAAATGTTACAGCCTAGTAAAACAAAATAACTTTTACATTCCTTATAAGTGTATAGGCTATACATTTAAAAGTAAATTTCCACAACTGCGCACAACACATTGAATATAGCATGTTCAAACACATTACATATACATTCGCAGTATGTGGCGCACTACGCCTAAAGGTCCTTTTAAAACTGGTGCCGCGGCATGAGGGTTAGCCCTTTCAGTCCCGGGGTGGTGATTTTAGCCACGTGTGGTTGGGCTCCGGCCACAACGCCTCTTTGGTGGCTGGCCACAACCACTCTGGTGGCTGACCTCACCCCTTAAATTTGGGCCCCTACCACTGCATTATCCTAGTGGGCCCTTCATGCCCCAGTCCAACACTGACTGCGCTGTATATCAGCTTACTAATGTATTAATTGTTCCCCAAATCTATTATCATTTAAGCTTACTTAAGCAGATTCATCTTTATCTAATGTTTCATGTTATTTTGTGTTAATTGTTTGTCATGATCCCTTCAATGTACAGCTTTATAAATAAAAGATAAATAATAATAATAATAATAATAATAATAATATACAGCACTTCTATGATTGTAATAGGCCACAAATTAAGCACAATATTTTTTCAATAAACTAATTGTGGAAAATTAAGGGAAAAGCATAGATAAGTATATTGAATTACATTTGTGTTTGTTATACTCATATAATGCCCAAAAATAAAACTTCCCATATCGTACCCAAAAAGAATTTCACAATCCTAAAATAAGATGGCTTGTGATGAACCACAGCATGTTTCAGGTACCCCCATGCCGAAGATAAGACAGAGGTCTGTACACAGAGGCAAAGGCCAAATGAATAGCCTGTGATTTTCCGGCTAGTAGCAGCACAGTTTTGGCCACATAGCCGCTAGAGTTAAAGCATCATTAGTTTTTATGCAAAACCAACCTATCTTCTCCAAAGAGCTCATATACTGTATAGGGTCCAGTTCAAATGTCTTACATGGCCAGCTTCAAATCTCTACATGGAGTGTGGGCCTATCTGACTGTTCCTGTGTTGTAAGTGAAACAACAAAGATAACATACAGCCATGGCCAAAAGTTTTGAGATTGACACAAGTATTGGTTTTCACAAAGTTTGCTGCTTCAGTGTTTTTAGACCTTTTTGTCAATTCGCACCCAAACGTGACTTCACGTTTGGCGCGCCTATCCCTTTAAATTTTCCTGCAGGTCAGCATGCACGCTCCTAGGAGAGCTGCGGCTGCCTGCACTTAGCAACCGCACAGCGGGAGGACCAGACACATCTGCAGCGAGCGCTGGGGACTTCCCGCCCGATGCCGACCAGGATTCCAGTGCTGCCAGACCCAGTAAGTAACAGCTGGTGTCCGGTGCACTGTGACATTACCCCCCCTCTAGGGTTGGGCAATGAACACCCCACAAATGGTTTGTTAGGAAACCTTCAATGGAACTTCTGAAGAAGCTGAGGCACATGAATATCTGAGGCTTGACCCAGCAGCGCTCTTCAGGGCCATAACCCCTCCAATCCACCAAGAACTGAACAGCTCCCCTAGAAACCCTTGCGTCCAAGATCTGTTTCACTTCATTTTCCTCCTGATGGTTAACCGGAATCGCAGGAGGAGGGCTGCAAGGTGTTGAAAAATAATTAAGTACCAGGGGTTTGAGAAGAGAAACATGAAACACATTGGGTATTCTGAGAGTACCTGGAAGTTTTAAACGATATGCCACTGGATCAATTACTTGTATAATCTGAAATGCGAATTTCATGGTAGGGATTTTTTATCGCAAGTGTTTAGTTGATAACCACACTTTGTAACCAGGCCTAAGTGAAGGACCTCTCCTCCTCTTTTTTGTCCACAGATAACTTATACCTTGAGGAGGCTTTGCATAAATTCTTTTTTACCTCCGTCCAGATCTTGAGAAAACGGTTCACCGTACCATGGATGGCTGGTAATGTTACTGACCTAAGAACTGGTAATTCTGGTAGAACAGGGTGCAGGCCATACTGGATCAAAAATGGAGAATACCCCAATGTCTCGTGAATTAGATTATTGTGTGCAAATTCAGCAAATGGGAACAGGGAGACCCAATCATCCTGATTGGCAGACACATATGTCCTAATAAATTTATCCAGATCCTGGTTTACTCTTTTCGTCTGGCCAGTACTCTGAGGCTGGTATGCTAATGATATGCTTAGGTTGACCCCAAAGCATTTACATAATGATCGCCAAAACCTTGATGTAAATTGTGCCCCGCAGCCTGAGACAATGTCCTTGGGAAACCCATGTAGCCTGAAGATCTCTCTTTTGAATGTTTTAGCCAATTTCGGAGCATACGGTAAACTCTTTAATGGGATGAAATGAGCACCTTTAGAAAATCTGCTCACTACCACCCATATGGTATTGTAACCTTGGCAAGATGGTAAATCCATGATAAAGTCCATGGATATATGGGACCAGGCATAATCAGGCACTGATAGTGGATATAGAGCCCCAAAGGGAGGGTGGGATGGGACCTTGTGTTGTGCACAGGTAGTACAAGCTGACACAAAGTCTTTAACATCACGAAGTACTGACGGCCACCAATAATTCCTGAGAATTAGCTCCAAGGTTTTCCTCACACCCACATGGCCGGTGAAATGTGATGAATGAACCCACTTAATTAGTTTAGACCGAAGTCCGGGTGCTACTAAAGTTTTTCCTGGTGGAATTTTGATCTTTTTGGTAACTGCCACAAAACAAGCAGGATTCACAATGGATTGGTCTTCCCTTACTTCCTCCATATCTGTAGACCTGAATGCTCGGTACAATGCATCGGCTTTGATGTTTTTGTTACCCAGACAGTAGGTAATGACTAGATTAAATAGATTAAAAAATAATGACCACCTAGACTGACGGTAATTTAGACAATGAGCTGTCTTAAGGTATGTCAGATTTTTATGATCGGTGTTACTGGAAACTTTGCTCCTTCCAACAAATATTGCCATTCCTCAAGGGCCAACTTGATTGCTAATAGTTCTTTATCCCAGACAGCATTGTTATTTTCCAGAGCAGAGAACTTATGGAAGAAGAACCCACAGGAATACCACTTGCCCTCCTCATCCTTCTGCGATAGCACTGCTCCAACTCCAACCGTGGAGGCGTCCACCTCCAGGAAAAAGGGCTGATTGCAATTAAGTTGTCTTAGAATGGGTGCTGACATGAAACACTGCTTTAAAAGAATGAAGGCTTCTTCTGCCTCAGGAGACCACCCCCGGGTACCTTGACCTTTTTGGTAAGAGCAGTGATAGGGGCTACGATGGTCGAGTAGTTCCTAATGAACTGGCCATAGAAGTTACACAACCCCAGAAAGCATTGTATAGCTTTCAACCCAACTGGATGAGACCAGTTGACAATAGCGGCAAGTTTTTCTGGTTCCATCCGAAGGCAAGAACCTGAGATAATGTACCCCAGAAACGTTAGTTCTTTTTGCTTGAAGGAGCATTTCTCAAGTTTGCAAAAAAAGCTGGTTGGCCTGGAGTCATAACAGCACTTCACATATGTGTTGGCGATGACGTGTTACATCTTCAGAGAAAATTAGGATGTCATCCAGGTATACCACTACGTACTTATATAGTAGGTCCTGGAAGATATGGTTTATATATTTTTGAAAGACAGCTGGGGCATTGCTTAACCCAAAGGGCATGACTAAGTATTCGTAGTGGCCATCATAAGTGTTGTAGGCCATCTTCCTCTCGTCCCCAGACCGAATTCTGATCAGATTGTAGGCCCTGCGAAGATCTAGTTTAGTGAAAACCCTTGCTCCATTTATCCAGTCGAAGAGTTCAGAGAGCAAGGGTGAAGGAAACCAGTCCTTGATGGTAATGGCATTCAGGGCCTGTTAATCTATGTATGGTCTCAAACCCCCATCCTTCTTTTTGACAAAAAATAGACCGGCTACAGTGGGTGATTTCGACTCCCTTAATGTATTCGTATAAATCCTGGGACTCGGGAAGCGAAAGAGGAAAAATTCTTCCATGAGGTGGCTCTTTCCCAGGTAATAACTCTATAGCGCAATCCCACTGCCTATGAGCTCGGAGCGTCTCTGCGGCCATTTTACTGAACACATCTCTGAAGGACTGGTATGAAGGAAGTTGATCTGCCAGAGAGATGACTGAACTTTGAATGGCTCAGTGTGGAGGTTGGACGGATGACAAACAGTACCCATGGCATCGAGAACTCCATGACAGGATTTGAGGCTCTTCCCAATCTAAAACAGGAGCATGCTTGTGGAGTCAAGGCAGACCCAGGATGATTAGACTATTGGCTGACGGGAGTATATAGAACGATATCACTTCCCGATGGAGAGCACACACTTGCATGGTAATTTCTGTCATCCGAGAGTGGATGGTAGCTGTGGGAAGTTTATTACCATCCACACCAATGATACAGATGGGTGTTTGTAGTGGCACGCTTCAGATTCCTAACTCTTGGGCCTTCTTAGCCGTAATGAAGTTACCATCGGCACCCAAGGCCAAAAAGCCCTTGAGGAATTTCCCAGGACCAAGTTACATCAATGGAAAACTGGGAAGCAACACGGTCTTTTGGGGTGTTTTGAAATGCACCTAATCTGGCCACCCTTCAATCAGTTAGGCCTTCTCGTTTCCCGGACGTTTTGGATAGCCAGAGAGAAGATGACCTGGTTCACCAAAGTACAGACAAAGTTTATTTTTGAACCTCCTTTCCTCTTCTCTACGACAGGAAGGCAAAACTTCCCAACCTGCATGGGCTCTTCTGGAGGCTCAACTGGTGCCATGAAACATGGAGTTAGCTTGAAGGTGAAGTGACGAGATTGCTCCTTTTCTCATGCTCTCTCTCTGTGGCGAAGATCTATCCAGATACACAAGGAGGTCAAGTCATCCAAGGAAGTTGGCAATTCCCTGGATGCGAGTACATCTTTGATTGTTTCCCGACATCCCCTGAACAAATGGGGTGACCAAGGCTTCATTGTTCCACCCTAATTCTGAAGCAAGGGTTTGAAATTGCACAGCATACTGTCCTGCAGATTGTTTGCCTTGTTTCAGCTGCAAGATGGCCGACCCTGCAGATCGAAGACACACTGGAATGCTGTCAGGAACTCAGCGCTGCTGTTGACCAGGGGATCATTCCTTTCCCAAAATGGAGAGGCCCAAGCCAATGCCTGACTGGACACGTAAGCGACTTTCATTCTTTTGGATGGGAAATTTGATGCCTGGACCTCAAACTGAATCATGCACTGGTTCAGGAATCCTCGACACCCTTTTGGGTCCCCATCATATTTTGCAGGATTCAGAATCCGTAATGGCACGGAAGCACTTGCAGCTTGTACAGTCACCATAGGAGATGGAACTGGTTGTACCGGAGGTGGCTGAGCGACACCGTCTCGTTGGATTAGGGTCTGCAAACACTGCATAATCTGATTTTAGTCTTGTTCTTGTGTCTCGACTCTAGCGAGGAGGTTCTCAAGCAAGTCACATGGTGACAGATTACCAGCAGCATCCGTGTTTTAGGCTAGAGTATTCTGTCACAACTCTCGGGTAGATAATGGATGTAGCCCGTATTTAGGGATTGGCGTGAACTATTTCTGAGACGCGGAGTCTAATGTGCCGGTGGTGTTCACCAGGGACCCTGGCAAGAAGGTATGGACTTGGCTGCATCCGACACAAAGGTCACGGCCCTCAGAATAGGTTCTCTTATACAGGTGCTGGTGAACTGTGGATGTAGCGGAGAAGACTTTCAGCATAGTTGACAGGCTGGGTCAGAACCAAATGGACAATACAGTACCAGGGAGCAGACATATGCTGGTCACAAAGGATAGCCAAGGTGAGAACCAGATTACCAATGCAGTACCAGGGATCAGATGAAATTGGAGTCATGAACAAAACCAAGCTCAGGAACAGGTAACGAGATATGTACAGGAACGCTGGAGTAAGGTAATGGAGCCTATACTCTGTTGCCAGAGACTCACCCTTATAGGGAAGAGTTCAATTCGTGCCCAAATGTGACTTTATATTTGGCGCACCTATCCCTTTAAATTTTCCTGCAGGTCGGCGCACATGCTCCTAGGAGATCTGTTACCACCTGCACTTAGCAGCCGCACAGCGAGAGGACCAGACACATTGGTAGCAGGCAACAGGGACTTGGCGCCCGCCGCCGACCAGGATTCCAGTATTGCCAGACCCAGTAAGTAATAGCCGGTGTCTGGCGCACTGTAACAATAAATAAGCCACCATGGATTACAGAAATGGTCTGACCATACACAGTATCAAAAATATTGTCCTTCATGACCTATTTTGTAGTACTTTTTGATTCTATTTAACCAATTCCAGTACAGAATAGATCACCCCAGTGTGTAGCACTGCCTGTGAGTGGCAGATTTAAACAATTTTCTCTTAAAGGGCAGTTATGCTAGAACAGAGCAACCAGATTTGTACTTCAAAGTCATTGACTGCTTATTTGAGATCATATTGGAATTAATTTTTTCAACTACTGTAGCTATCACATGCCTAAGTCCGCATCCAAGGGGGGCAAGGAGACAGGAAAATATTTCTGATCTTGACAAGGGGATAATACCTAGGAGATCTATTTGAAAAATTGAGCAGTGTTGGATAAACTCACGGTTGCGTAATCTGCATTTTTTTTTTCATGTCAGATCAAAACAGATACAGGTAAGTATGATGTTAGGAAATTACTTTTTTTCTTTTTTTAATCATGGCAATGTTTTTTAATACAATAATTAATATATTAAAATATATGAAAGCAATTTTATTTATATATTATAAAAAGAGGGGCTATTTTATTTATTTTATTAAATGAGGAGCACAGTTTTTTAATTGTACATATGGCACCAAAAAATAAATGTAATAATTGTGGGACAAAAATGTATTTTATTACACTGGCACCCGCAGCCCAGGGTTGCCAAGAGGAGCCCAATGCTATTTAGCATTGCGTCAGTTATCTAATGGAGGGGGGTCTGCCCTCCCCTCCTTAGGAAACCGGATCTGATCCTGAATAGCCTGGGTCTATTGGACGAAGGAGGCAAAGCACTTTTTTACTTTTAAGTCTTTAATGTACAAACCACTGAGTGGGTTTCAAACCTGCCGCACATTGCAGCTTGGTTCCTCACCCTGTATACTGCCCAGCTACTGCATCCATTAATTTGGAGCCAAAATTGCAGGAAACTCTCCACAATTTATGGTTACTTATAAGTCACTGCGAAAGGTCTATTATATTGTAGATATGGGGCCTGATTCACAGGGTGGATGCAGTGTCGATGCCAGATGTTGTTGAGCAAGTTGTAAGTCTGTGCATGTTTATGAGTCACACTGCATCCCGATGGTCACCGCAGGGACCATCGAGATGTGGACGCAAGAGCTTTGTATAAGAACAAATGTGGACGCAAAAGCTGTGGATTTCAGTGGGCATTCCCTGGAGGGTACAGGAGGTGGCTAGCCAGACACGGGTGTATCGCGGACATGTTGCTGACATTGGCTGCGTCTAAAGATGCAGTAGGACTGAGAGTAGCACTGACATAGCACGCCATGTTCAGATGGAGATACTGCGCCTGCCAAAGACTTGGTGGAATTTTTTGGTGCATCCGATGATGCGTCTAAAGATGGACTGAGACAGATTTATACCATCCCAAGATGCTGCAAGTGGGTCTCAATATTCACAGGGGTGGTCTGCATCCACCTCTGAATCAGGCCCATGGTCCTACACTGGTGTCTGCACAACCTTATTGTACTGCACTGGCACATTGACGTCTTTGATCCAACTTTCCAAGCACAAGGGACTGTAAGTGCAAGATATGTGCAACTCTGAACATCTTAAATTGTGCACATGCTCAGACGGAATTGGTATGAGATACTGCTGCACGTGAGCCCGGCGGCTGTAATACTGACACCAGAAGACAGAAAAGTGAAGATCCCGACAATCTAAGTAACTATCCTATCCCTAACCTTCTTCCCCCCCTAACCTTCCCTTAGGGGTGCCTAACGCTAACCTCCCCCCTATTGCCTAACCCTAAACTCCCCCCAGGGGTGCCTAAACCTAACCCCCCCCTTCCCCTAGCCTATACCTAACTCTCTTGGGGGGTGCCTAACCCTAACTCTAACCCCCCTTCCCCTAGCCTAACTCTCCTGGGGGCTGCCTATCCCTAAGTTTCCCCGGTAGCCCCAAAAACTAACCCTGCCTCTCCCGCAGCTGTCCGCTCTCGACATCCGGCTTACCTTCGTTCGGTATGCCAGACGGCGGGATTTCGGTGGGTGGATAATGATTGGCGACGAGATTTTCGACGCCTATCATTAATCCCATGACGGGATTTGACAGTCGGGAACCTGGCGGTCGACATTTCGACCACCGGCTTCCTGACCGCATACCGCTCAGAGCCTTCATTTTGTACAAACGCATCCAAACTCATCCTACTTACTCATGCAAATGCACTACCATGAAACACTAAATCAAGCCGTAGGCAAATTCAGCCCTGATGCTAAATACAAAATGCCATTTCATCCAGCTGTGTATTTCCACACGGGGTATTAGCCTTTGTAAGCAATCTAATGCCACTGAGGATTTTATCGTTTACACTACAAGTTGCAGCTACATTATAGCTCTATAAACTGAGTAGTTCTATTTTGGAGAAGAAAACCAAACAAGTTAGAATATGTTTAGAAGTAGAACGCTGGAATCCCTGCAGAATTATTTCAACATTAATCAATGATCACACCGGATTAGTTTCACAGTAAAATGTGTTTATTCTTAAATATATTTTGCCTTTGTTGTGATGACATATTGGCTCTTGAAAATGCATTTGGACATGGAAAATAGGAGGAGAAAAAACAATCTTTAGGTTCCAATAAAAATAGCTGAAAGGCTTTATATGACCTAAAGTGCTAAGAGACAAAAAGAAGATGAAGAATACTTTTAGGATGAGATAATAAGTTGAGACGAGAGTATTCAACTTTTAAACATCCTTTAATGCAAGATGCTTCACTTGATATGATAGAAACCCCTGTTTTTCTCTTTTTCTTTTGGTGATATCCATATTTAATATACAGTAAACAAGAAATACACCCGTATCGTGCTGCATGCAGCATTACAAATTAACATTAATATAATTATTCATCTATCTATCGGAGTCCTTTTACTCTCACATTATACAAGATTGCCACCTAGCAACAGCTGGTGGGTTAGGTTCAAGCCTCCTGATGTTTGTTGAGAAGGAAAGTGAAAGGAACTTTCACTTACCTGCTCACCAGAAGGGGGAGTGGGAGCAGCCGCGGAGACCGCACCCGGCTGCACATGTGAACCATGGACATGTACACGCACGCTGGTCACATGCGCGTGCATATAAGCACGGTGGCCCAGCCTAGATTTTACCTCAGAGCTGAGATGGAGAACATTATATCAGTGTCTGCTATAGACACATTGTCCCCCTCTCTCAGCAATAGGAGTGACAGGCAGCCCTGTAAGCAGGGTCTGCCTGAAGACATGAATATGTTCTCCTCAGATGAGATTATGTTTAAAAGAAGGAAGTTATTTAATCCTGTCAAGTTGGAAAACAGCAGGGAGAGTTCAGAGGAAGGTGAGCTCACTCAGGCTGCACAGTCCCCACTCATCATAAAGTGGTGAGAAAAACAGAAACATGTCACCAAAGTTTCTTCCAGAGATGCCTGTTTAGGACAAATTCTCTTTCCCAAGTATTGCCCATAGCTGGAATACCTTAGTGGTCCTCGCAGCAGTCCAACTTTTCCTGCCCACGGCCATCATACCTTTCCTGCCTCTGACCAGCACCATACACAACAGCATTCTCGTAAGGGGGTTAGCCAGCAGAACGTACTACACCTATCCCGCTCAAACCAAGATGGCACTTACCCCTCTGTGGACTGGGAGTCAGAGGAGGTGACTAGAACTAGTGCAAGTATAGCAACTTGCAAATGGACTGAGTGGCTCTTGCAGGCAGAATGCCTCCTTCTAAATTATATATTTCACATTGGGGACCTTTCGAACAGCCCTCATTAAAGAGAATTAAATGGTTGTTTGTAACCATACCGGCGTTCTGGACATCCCTGCCCTTTTAACCCCAGAGGTTGAACCAGCCCTTTCTTCACTCGTGGGGGATAAGACTCAGAGTTCAAAGTCTCAGACGCTGCTGGCCCACTGCTGTTTGTCCTAGACAAAGCAGAGTAAGAAGGAGTCTCTAGCAGCTCCCTAGACTCCCTTGTACTGTAGCTTCTAAAATGGCCCTTTTGAAAGCTTTTAGCAGGGCTACCTTAATGATCGGCCAGTCCTTTGACTTTATATCTAACTCCCGCAGAACTCGTTGGCTATCTACAGCAGTTCTCACTAATCTAGCGCCCAGGCCAGTAGATGTCCCTAATCTGACTGACTCTGATCTCTTTGGGCCTGACTTTATTGATGAGGTCAAGGTCCGTTATAAAGCCCGCAAATCCTTTGCAGACCTGAGGGGCCACCTGCCTACCAAGCACTCCTTTTGCCAGGAGGGTTATTCTGTCACAACCATCAGTTCGACCCAAGAGCAGCAAGGCAACCCCAGTGCACCAAAGGGAAGTTTCTATCTGACATGAGTCACAAGAGGTGCTGTGTCCGGCAATACAAGCCCCTCCAGGAAAGACAGAAGATACGGTAAGTGTCTGTTAAGCATCCCCTTCTCCATGTCTTTCTCATACAATTGCTTCCTGTAGGCAGATTACCACAGGTGGTTATTAAAGATTGTAGAAAAAGGCCTGTTCCTTCCTCTCTACGGGTTTCCTCGAAAGATATTCCCCTGCTTAAAGAATGCCAGTCCTCTGCTAGATGACGTTTTGTTTCTCGCTATACATCAGGGTAAAATAGAGCGGGCAGACATTTCCAAAACAGGCTGGATCAGTCACCTCTTTCCTATAAAGAAACAAGAAGATTCATAAAGACCAGTTTTAAATGCCAGACCCCTCAACCAGTACATAAAGCCTTGTTCTTTCCGTATGGAGGATCTGGCCAACATGCCTTCCGTGTTGGCTAAGAAACGATTTCTGTATCAAAATCAATCTCAAAGAGGCCTTTCATACGATCCAAGTTCATCCAAATCACAGGAGACTCCTGAGGTTCCTGTGGTACGACACCCTCTACCAATGGTATATCATCTTGTTTGGCCTGTCCAATGCTCCTTACACATTCACCCATCTCAAGAAGGCGGTAGTCACACACCTCCATCATAAAAGCATGTGGTTTATCATCTATTTAGACGACCTCTTGGTGGTTCACTCTGAACAGGAGATACTTATCTCTTCTCCAGAGTCTCGGTTTTAATGTAAACCTAAACAAATCAATACTGACTCCCTATCAGTCAATCATCTTTCTGGGGTTCCTCTTTGATTACCTTTCATTCTCCATAGCTATTCCAGCAGACAAATGTATAGAGATTCTGCATTTTTTTGCGCAAGATCTTATTCTCATTGAGAGATTTAGCCACAGTCATAGGGAAAATGAGGGCGTTGGATCCAGCGTTTCTCCACGCCCCTCTTCTATGCAGACATTCTCATAACCTTATGTCAACTCTCCTCCTTCAGGGGTTTGGCTGCTCAGACAAAATTCTCTTGATCTCTACAGTTCACAAGAAGATTAGCGACTGGACACCCTTCCTGTTGTCTCCTCCCAGACAATTTGTAGTCCCTCCCCAGACATCGTCATCACCTCTGAGGCTTTCCTTGCAGGCTGGGGAGCTTTCACAAGAGACAAAGCAGCAAGAGGGAGATGGTCCACTTAGGAGTCCACAGCCCACATCCACCTCTTAGAGCTGAGGGTGGCCAGACTAGCTATGTCTTCCTTAGTGCCCCCACAAGCCCAAGGAATTTCTGTCCAGCTATAGCTCGACAACAGGATGACAGTTTCTTACCTCAACAGAATGGGAGGCACCCAATCTCTCACCCTCTGTCAGGAGGGGGTACACATTTGGAATTGGGCCATACACCGATCAATACTCCTATCCGGCACATACGTTCCAGGGAAACTGATCGAACTGGCCGACTCCCTATTGAAGAAAGATCATGGATCATGCAACTCTGCGGCCAGAGATCTTTCTCAACATAGTTAAGACCTTCGGTCAGCCACAAATAGACTTGTTTGCAACCCGATCAAATGTGCTGGTTCCAAACTTCCTATCCAAAATCTGGACTCAGGGTGCCATTTAATTTCCCTGGATCAACCTTCTCTTTCCTTACGCCTTCCCACCTCCTGTGTTGCTTCTGAAGATCCTCCACAAAATCAAAATAGACATGGTGCCCCAGCTCATTCTCATCTACCCCGTCTGGCCTTCCAGAGTTTGGTTTCCCTTGATCTCGCAACTCTGCAAGGGACCCACACTCCCTCTGGGGATGTTGCAGGGGACAAAGGTGCACACTCTGAGTACTAAGAACAACGATAGTCAAAATAATCCTGATAAACTCTACAAAATGGAGTATAAGTAAGGTTCTTAGTACAAGTTTGGATAAAAATGGTTTGCCCATTTCACCACGTCAAGGTGAACCCCCATAAGATGGGTCCCTAGCATCCCCAATATGAACACATTATATCAAATTTAGCTAGGACTTACCTACAATTAATAATGCACATTCTAATATGTAGACAGAAATGTAGGAACTTGTGCAGATGATTAAAAAAGCACCTAGGGGCAGATGGGTGGGGTGTAAATACCAAGCAGAAGGAGTCTCAGCCTTGAAGTGTACAAAATACACAAATATAGTGGAAAGGGGGAGGGGCATGGACTGCACACCTGAATTTTAAACATAATAAGATGTGCTACCATGCTGAGACTTCTATTACAATGGAGGGGACAAAGAACTCAGGTGCACACTCTGATTACTAAGAACAATGATAGTCAATATAATCCTGATGAACTACAATTAAAATGGAGTATAAGTGAGGTTCTTAGTACAAGTTTGTCCCCTGCATTGTACTACAGGCCAGAAATGAGTTGAGCAAACTCTTTTCAGTGGCTGGCCTACTGCCAACTGCAGTACACCCTACTGCCAACTTCAGTACACCATACCAATTATACTTTGATGCCTGTTCCAAAGCAACCAGTGTTTACCTGTCCACCCCATTCACAGTCAGGGTTTAGCATAATTCTGTTCTTTGATGTTTACAAATGTTATAGTAAACATTCTGCATCAAAATGTCTTAAGTCCCTTATTCGTATGTTAGAGGAACTATGGTGTTGGAATCTCCATAGATCTCTTGTTCTACTTAGGATTGTCATCTGTAATGGAGGGTACACACGGTCAGATATTTTTGATGATATGAACGATAATGATGGAAAAAAATCTTTATATCGTTGACATGTTTGGCATGCATCGACCAACGATGTGCGTGCCCGCATGTGATATCTGAAGTCATCTGTGTTTGCAGTCCAACTTGGACGACTTCATCATTTAAATACTGTCAGAAACCGTTCATCGTTAATGAGATTGTTGGTAAAATCCTTCATCGTTGATCTAGCAAGTCTGACCGTGTGTATGCACCATTAGCTTCCGTAAAATCTGGGCAGGGGGCTGGGCCAGCGTGCTTATATACGCGTGCATGTGACCTGCGGTCTCTGTGGCTGCCCCTGTTCCCCCGGCTGGTGAGAAGGTAAGTGACAGATTCTTCCTCTTTTCTTTTCAGCGAACCTCGGGAGGCTTGCACTTAACCCACCATCTGTTGTTAGGTGGCAATCCTATTCCCTACAGCATAGAGAGTTTGCAAATCATAGATTCCTGCAAACTAATGTTTCCAGGCTGGAGATTCTTGCCAAAATAAGCACTGTTGGGAGGTAAGCTTTAAACTGTAACTGACTTTCTATATATTCTCTGCTACAGTTTCACTGCCAAACTTCTGTGTTCAAGTCATGTGTGTCTGCTGCCACAACTTGTCCTGACACAGGAGAGCTTAGGTGAGCATTATGAAGTACACTCACTACAACTACAGTCTAATGGTGCTTTATTAGCATTCACAAAAATAGTTTGAAGAGAAAGTAAAAGTCACTAAACACAGGCTAACAGATATACTGTACTACTCATAATTCAGATAGATAGATCAAAGCTTGGGATCTGGCGATTAAGCATTCCCTTTATTACTTAAACTATGCTAGAAGACTGTCAATCTGATTGACTGTTAGATCAAATGACATATATTGTACCTCTGGTACAGTTTCCATAAATGCGTTATGATAAAAAAAATTTAGATACCGTAGGGTGTTTTTCATTTCACACAACATGTTATGGTTGTTATATGCTAATATATAAGTTGTTTATTATTATGCAGATTTGCCTCATGTTATGACAAATTTTTATATCTGTGTCATTTTATATTTAATTTGGATAGTGTCCTTATACCAAACGAAGAAAAGGCCATCACCCCCAGTGGAAAGGCTGGAGAAAACAGCATTTATAGCAGTGCCAGCACCCCCAGCAGAGACACTGGAGAGCACAGCACCCCCAGCAGAGACACTGGAGAGCACAGCACCCCCAGCAGAGAGGTAGCAGTGGGGAGCACTTCCTTTGGACAGACTACATATACCAGAGAGCCCAGTATTTCTAGCAGAGAGGCATTCCCCAATGAAGATGCTGGAGAAGCCAGTGCCCCCAGTAAAGAGGACAGATAGATCAGCAGAGAGGCCAGTACCCTCAGAAGTGTGGCTAGAGAGTGCAGTCCCCCTAGCAGATAGGCTATAGCAGCCAACGTTCCCTGAGGACAGGCCGGAGGACAGCTCTCCTAGTGCAGAAGCCAGAACGGCCAGCTCACTCAGTGAAAAGGCTGGAGAGGCCAGTACTCACAGCAGAAATGCCCAAGAGACCAGCTGCCCCAGCGGAGAGATGGAGAGGCCATTGTCTACAATGGAAAGGCCTGTGAGTCCTGCACCCCCAACAGAGAGGCTGGGGAGACCAGCCCAGAAGCCACGTGCCAGAGAGGCCAGCTCTCTTAGTGCAGAGGCCAGCAGCCACAGTGGAAAGGCTGGATGGCCCAGTACCCATAGCAGAAATGTTAGAGAAGCCAGCTCCCCCAGTGGAGAGGCCAAATCCTGCAGTGTCCCACCAAATAACAGCCTGGCACTAATAAACTACAATTGAATAATAGACCACAGCTGCAAACACCTATGGGTCTGTGTAAACCCAATAAAAGATCACCTGCTGATGATCCCAAACAAAGATAATACACTGATGGTGTTGCGCTAATTGGATTTGTAATTACAAATAAATACTTAACGTGGCAGAAATGAATTCAAGACACCAAATAAATCTACCATGAATTTAATAAATACACATTAAGCATATCAGTAATGGTATACAAATGACATATAACAATCACCTTAATATTGTAAAAGTCTGTACAGACTATCATATATTACCATGGAACCTCTTGATTCCTAATAGAAACCTGCATAACTGACAGGTTTACTAAAGAAAACATAAAAATATAAAAAAATTGTATATTGCATGTAAACTGTGACCAATCTTAATCTGACAGTTCTCACCCGATCAAAGTCCACATATGAGAGTCCTAATAACCCCTTTGAATTTACCTCCGGGTTTTGACAAGGGGTAGCGCTGGAATGTTTTCCAAAGGTGTAAACAGTACAATGTTATTTAGGAAACACGGACTCCATGCTAATTCGAAGCGCACATATAATCCACCTGTATATCCTGAAGAGGTGTAGCGATTATTGGTATCTCCTACCGCCTGGCCAATGGACAAGGTTATCCTCTGACGGGGAAATCCTGAGGCTGTAATATGGTCAACACATGACCGCCTGGTTATCTCTCACCGTCTTGAATTCAGCCAGCGGGCACCGTTACCGCAATGTGTAGCGCTTATGGCTCTCCGTGGAAATAAACGGGTATCCAAAGTCAGCAAAACGACTGTGTCACTTGATGAAAATCCTCTAACTAGTTTCGCTTCCACTACATGAAGCTTTATCAAAGAGCATGAATGGGGTAAAGTATATTCTCCCCCCATATATACAGGTTGAGTCTCCCATATCCAAAATGCTCGGGACCAGGGGTATTTTGGATATCGGAATATTCCGTATTTTGGAATAATTGCATATTATATTAAAATGTCTAAGGTATAGGGCCCAAATCTAAACACAGAATGCATTTATGATTTATATACACCTTATACACACAGCCTGAAGGTCATTTTATACAATATTTTCAATAATTTTGTGGCTCAAACAAAGTTTGTGTACATACATGAAATTTATTTATGTGTCATATACACCTTATACACAAAGCCTATAGGTCATTTTATACTTTATTTTTAATAATTTTGGGCCTGATTCAGACCCACTCGCGAGCGGCTGTCCGCTCGCAAGTGGGTCGATGTTATGGACTGAGCATGCGCACGATGGAGGGAGCTCCGTCGTGCGCATGCGCCAGACGCGACGAGCGAAGGAAAGTCCTTCGCTCGTTGTGTCCGATCAAAGGGGGCGTGCTGTCAATGTTGATTGACAGCACGCCCCCTTTGGTGGGCGTGCCGGGGGCGTGCCTCCCTGACGGGGGCGTTCCCACGGGAACGCCTCCCGTCAGAAGCCGGCCCACTGACATCACTAGTGATGTCAGTGGGAGTGATTTTGGCTCTGATAGAGCCAAAATCACTCCGGAGCTTGCGGTTGAAAACCTCAACCGCAGGCTCCGGCTCGCAATTTCGATGGTCGCGATGGTCACGACCATCGCGGCCATCAAAATGCACGCTCGTATAGCCTGTGGGTGGTGACCCACAGCTATACGAGCGTCCAGGAGGACGCTCCATGAAAAAGGAGCCCGGCCCTCATGCAGAGCGTGCGCTCTGCTCAGAGCGTACGGCTCTGAATGAGGGCCTATGTTTTTCTTGCAGTAGTGGTAGCATGTTTACCATTCAACGGCGACTTTCTGATGTTTTCCGAAATCGCATGGTAATGAAGCAATCGTTTTTTGATATTAAGCTTTTTTCTTCCTGAGAGCTGCCTCCATTAGCTACTGCTCTGCATCTTGCAGGTTCATTGGAGCCTGTCTGTCTGCCTCAGATGTGACCTGCTCCGGTCCCTCCCCTCTAGTTCTAGCCTGCTAGGAAATAGACACATTGATTGACTCTCTGAGACAGTGAAAACCAATCAGAGCATAGCCCTCACCCCTGCAGCTACACACTTAAGTTGAGTACACACTGTGCGATGGTGCGACCTAGCAAAGGTGCAATGTGATGTACCAATACATCTCCCCGCTCGTCATACACATTGCATGATACTGTGCATGACGGTACAATGTGTTGTTACATGCTGCAGATTGGATGATACGATTAACCATTATGAATGATGGATCAAACATACACACTATACAATCTGCATCGGAAAAAAACTAGTTAAATTGAAACCTGCATTACCACCCCCCTCCATATCTGATATGATGATGATCATCTGTGTGCTCAGACTCATACAGGTGAACCTTCCCTGAGTGTATTTCACTGATCTAAACCTAACTAGCCGCTTCTGTTAATATAGTAATGATACAGTCACAGGACACCAGTGGAAAGAAGCAAGCAAAGCAGATGGCAACAGTGTTGTAAGTGAGCTCTGTTCTGTGCAGTCAGTGCATGCACCATTATTATATATAGTACGGCAACAGTGCTGTAAGTGAGCTCTGTGCTGTGCAGTCAGTGCATGCACCATTGTTATATATAGTACGGCAACAGTGCTGTAAGTGAGCTCTGTTCTGTGCAGTCAGTGCATGCACCATTGTTATATATAGTACGGCAACAGTGCTGTAAGTGAGCTCTGTTCTGTGCAGTCAGTGCATGCACCATTGTTATATATAGTATGGCAACAGTGCTGTAAGTGAGCTCTGTTCTGTGCAGTCAGTGCATGCACCATTATTATATATAGTACGGCAACAGTGCTGTAAGTGAGCTCTGTGCTGTGCAGTCAGTGCATGCACCATTGTTATATATAGTACGGCAACAGTGCTGTAAGTGAGCTCTGTTCTGTGCAGTCAGTGCATGCACCATTATTATATATAGTACGGCAACAGTGCTGTAAGTGAGCTCTGTGCTGTGCAGTCAGTGCATGCACCATTGTTATATATAGTATGGCAACAGTGCTGTAAGTGAGCTCTGTGGTGTGCAGTCAGTGCATGCACCATTGTTATATATAGTATGGCAACAGTGTTGTAAGTGAGCTCTGTGCTGTGCAGTCAGTGCATCCACCATTGTTATATATAGTGAACTAATTTTCTACAATGTTCAGCTGCACTTCAGCACAGGTTTTTTTTTATAATGGCTACTGCTCAAAAGTAACCTATGGAAGAATCTTGATAAACATCCCAGAAAATCAGGTACTTGTGGAGAAGTTACAAAGACTAGTGGCAACACTTCCAATTTAAAGTGCCATCTTGAAAGTAGGTATCCCCATGTGCTGCACAGTCAGATTCCTGTTCCTGGCTCATCTATTGGCAATATTAGACTTGGGAGTAGTGCCACCAGCAGTGCCACGACCATAGCCACAGAAAGTTCCACTTCTACACCAATCTACCTGTCGGATGATTAAGTAAAAGAAGCTGCTGCAAGTGTAATGACGCGTACACACGGGATGATTTTCTCCCAGAACGAAATAGTTCTGTGTGTCCCCAGCAGGGGTATGCTCAGTGTTGTTGATGACACTGAGCACAAACACTGAATGAAATCAAGAATGATTTTGTTCAGTGCCGGGCTCCCTCCCTCATCCCCGAACATGTTCAGCCTGACAAGATCGTCAGGTTGGACTGGAAGTTGAGGCGATGAACGGCAACTACCAACTACAAACGGGAGTGCGCATTGGTAGTTATCGTTCATCGTTTTGGGGCTGAAATTGGACGTGTTTTTGGATGACTGAATCGTTCAGTCATCCAAAAAATCAACCCATGTGTACGCACCATAAGAGAACAACAGACAGAGGCAGAGCCAGTAGTATCGTCAACATCACATGCTGCAGATGCCGCTTCCAAATCCCATAATGCGCGCCTTTAAGAAAGTTGAGTGATTTTAGGAAAGTGGTAGAGACAACATAAAACTAATGTAGTGAATTGTTTATACTGTATGCAAAGACAGTCAGTTATTTCAAGTGGTGGAGCACATTGGTTTAAAAAAAATTAAATAAATATGTGGTTCCCCATTATACAATTCCAAACAGGAATACCATTAAAAGACAAGTAGTTGAGAAATATCATGACATTACTCAACTTATGAGGGAAAGACTGCAACAAAACAAACACTACTCCTTTATAACATATTTGAACTGATAACAAAATGCAGTTATCTTATTTTTTGCGTCATGATGAGCCAGATTAACTGTTTTTCTGAGTAAAAATATACCATTGACTATCTATCCTGGTGAGCAGGTACAACAGTGGTGTTTTGAATGGGGCATAAGTCCACAATAAGATGGTGTAACAGCGGCAGTTACAGACAATGGTGCAAACATAAAAGGTGCAGTGGAGAAAGCATTTGGGAAGAAAAAGCACATTCCATTACTTTGCCCCCACTCTTAATTTAGTTGTAGAAAATGTATTCAAATGGAGTCTGTGTCACGACTTATTTTGAAAGCAAAAGCAATTGTTACTCAGATTAAACAAAGTGTCATGGACATTGATAAACTCGGAGCGGTAACCAAAATGAAGCTAATCCAATCTGTCCACACAAAGCGGCACTCAACATACAGTATTATATGTTACAGCACCTGATACACCTATGACCTCTTATAAATGATATAACAAATAGACACACAAGTGCACCTTCCATGTTGCCTGCTTCTGAATTAGAGGATGTAACAGAGGGCCTGATTCAGAGCCGGACGCTATTTGCGCTCGCTCGTTCAGAAAAAGGGGCCGGATATTTAAATTGAGCGCTCGCTCTTTGCAGTCTGTTGACGCCTCTACGTCTGAGCGAGCGAACGAAACATGCGCTCGCTATTTTGTAAAGATGCCCCCTGGCCGCTCGCATCCTACATCATCTCCGCTATTTATTTGATTAATCGAGTACATCGAAAGGCATCTGACTGCTCGCAGTGCTTGTGGTTGGATTTTCCTACCGCAATCATGCAAACAGTTCAGGCTAAGAAACAACCAAGTGACATGGTCAATGACGCTGCTTTGTTAATTATGCACACCCTTAAAACGCCCATTTTGACCTTTTGGCACGCCTGCGTTCGGATCACCACTCCCCGTTTTCAAGCACCTTCCCCTGTTACCACCCACAAACGCCTCATCCTGTCACTTAAATTAGCAGGCACTCGCTATTTTGCGAGTGCTTGATTTCCGACCGCAATGACTGGTTGGCGCATGCGCATTATGACCCATACGCATGCGCAGATGTGCGAACATCGCTCGGAGAGAACGAGCGGCCGCTTACGAGCGGCCGCTTACGAGCGGCTCTGAATCAGGCCCAGAATTAGATAAAATACTAGCACCTTTTGAGAAGGTAACTAAAATGATGAGTGGGAAGCTGTACCTTACAAGCAGTATGGTGATCTCTCTTGTTGCTTTGATAATGGACAATCTTCAGGAACTCCAAACAAACAAGGAGATTGGATTTAATGTTTTAAATGAAGCCATGAAAGGGATGAACCACTATTATAGCCCCGCTTCAAGAAACCCTATTTCAAAGATCATTGTGCATTGGCCAAGCAAAAACAAGATATCATATTTGAAAGGAATCGGTAAGAGATGCCAGGACTGAGGATCCCGGCAGTTAGACTCGCCGGCATCCCGAAAGGGTTAGTATACCGACACTTGGTGGTCGGTATGCTAACCCTCCCCCTCTCCCTACCCTAACCCCCCTCTTTGATCCCTAACCCCCCTTCCCCCCCAGTACCTGACCCTAACCTTCCCCTCCCCAGTGCCTAACCCTAACCCTTCCCCCTTAGTGCACAACCCTAACCCTCCCCCTAGTGCCTAACCCTAACCCCGCACCCTAAACCTAATCCCACCAACACCCCGATACTTACCGTCGGTATCCCAGGCTTCTAACCAGTGTCAGGATTTTGGCACCGGTAATAGGTGCAATAGGTGCGTCAGCATCCAGACCGCCGGGATGCCGAACGCATACCATTTCAAACAAGCTCTGCTCAGTACAATGGAGAGTTCCATAAATAATTACTCAAATTCAGAATCAGAGACTGAAGGTGCAGTAAGATGGATCCTTTTATTATTTATAGCCAAATATTTTAGATATATGTTTAACAAGCCTAAGAATAATAACATTATTAGTTATAAAGCTTTAATTGTTTAATCACAATTAAAATAAACTGTAAATGTCAATATTATTATGTATTTCAGATATTTAAAACCCACCAACAATGAGTCTTCTATTCAGCAAACAGCACAAAATAGCACAAAGAGCATCACAGCGATGTAAGCCGTCTTCAACTTCATCACAGATGCCTCAGAAAATGGCTATGTATTTTGGTAAGTCTTAAAATATTTCTATGAACAAGTTAGGCAGCTGAGAAGACTTGCACATTGCAAATGGCAAATCATGGTTTCAAAACCTTGTTTCGGGGGGTCTAAATGATAACCCCCTTAGATTTTGGAAGGACTACAGTGAACATACCCTGCCCTATCCAAACTGGTGAGGAAATATCTATCAACTGTGACCATTTCGATTCCAACAGAGAGGCTTTTCTCCAAGGCTAGAGAAATCAAAAACAAAACACTGAACAGATTAAAGGGGGAGATGCTATCCAAGTTATTATTTTTACAGAACACTGATGAAAGACTTTGGTGGTATAAAAAATATATTTGCATTTATTTTGCCATTGCTACTGGCATACTGAATGGCCCTATAATTTAGTTTTCTTCCCCCACCACCTCCACAATATTGATCAAGAGATCCCTCTTCCTGAGGTCCCTCCTACCCTACCACTTCTAGTTCTCTCCCATTGTTAATTTCACATTGTTAAATGTTTGCACATTTGTTTGATGATTAAGCTTCTATACTTTTTCAAGTTATTAATAGTGTCATGTACAAAGAAAAAAAGTATAAAGAACTACAGTATGGACTTAAGTTAAAAGCATTAAATTTTTTTTGTTTTCTTTTATCACGGATTACTGTAAAAAGTACCCCGTAGTGACATATGGCGGGAAATCACAATGACACATGCTAAAAATAAACTATAAAAAAGGTACAAACTTACTACAAAAAAACAGTACCAAGGTAAAAAGCAAACAGTAGAATATTTACACAATCTGGTAAGAGAAAGTAAAAACAGTGGCACTTACAGTACTCAATGGGAAGGGTGCACACTCAGACAGGATCAAACTTGCAGACTGTGAGTGTGATATTTCATAATGAGATAATAATTTTTAATTTATTATTATTATTCTACAAACTGTTGAAATGTATTTTGTATGGTTTGGCCAGCATGTAGAACTACAAGTAACAACATGTCATGTTAGCCTCTGGGTGTCAGAGCATGATGGGACATGCGCTGGAAGATTGTCCTTTGAAGAGTTTGAGTGAGCTGCAGGGCAGTAAGGGTAACACAGAGAGGAGTAGTAGCTCTTGAGTCCAATCTTTCATCCAACCTAAATACAAATCCTACAGTAGCAGCCATATACATAATACAGCATCTCATCTACTAACGTGGCTACCAGTAATGACCATATGACTAACCTGGGTGCTTAATGCACAAATGTCTGGAATGGATTGGATTTATTATTACTTAATATTGTGTGGACTAACCTCTTTGCTCACATACGCTATGCACCTACCACCTTGTAAGCATCTGCCAATAAGTTATGGGACCAGGACTGTGGCTGTGAAGGACACTTTCAACGGGATTACAACTTCATATTGAAGGTGAAAATGTATACTCCAGTCCAAGCACAAGTATGAGTTTCACAAAACTGAAAGACTCAGAGAACCACTCTACTTGGAAATTCACTATAGAAGTGCAGTTAAAGCATGAGAAGCTGTGGGAGGTCATGATTGGTCCAGGAGAGAACCCAAATCCCGATGAGGTGGGTAGAGCAATTGGAACCAGTGCCTTAGCTGTAGAACAGGAAGTATATTCCAACATCAATGAGAAGGCATCCACAAAGGACATAAGGGTAGCCCTGCAAACAGTTCAGATGCACTTTGCAAGGGACTAAACTGAGTTTAAAGAACATGAATGAATACATCAATAAGATATTGTCCATCACCCAGCAATGTGCATCCATTGGAGTCCAGCTAGACAACAAAGCGGTTGCTATGGCTATGTTGCAGAATCTGATCTCAGAATTAAATTCTGGTAGTGGCATTTGAGCCAAATACCAGTGCATTAACTACTGGTATCATAAGAGCAAAGCTGCTACAATTCTAGGAGCAGATAACTGTGGACAATATTGCTGGAACATCTGCATTATAAACTAAGGACACTAAATAAAAAAAAAAAATCCAAAGAACAAATGCTTTATTTGCCACAAAGTAGGGCACAAGGCTTTAGTTTGCAGACTAAAATGATATGCAGAAAAAGCATTATAACAACAGCGAGTTAGCTTTGAACAAAGCAGACGGTCAAAGCAGAGACTGCTGGTATATGGACTCGGGGCCACTAGATATTTTAGTTGCAATGAAAAATGGCTCAACTCATTGAGTAAATGTGAACCCATTACCGTCAGAGGAATCGGAAAAATCCTTAAATCATATAAAGTCAGGGCAATTACAGGGAACCTAAAAGTCAAAGGCAAAACTGTAGCCACGGATATTGAAAAAGTTTTATATGTACTAGATCTTGGAAATAACTTAAAAGTCTTAAGTATACTTGAGAAGAAAAACTTCAAGATCACCTTTGCAGAAGGCAAGTTTACCATACAATAAGAAAGGGACAATAATAGCTACTGCAACGCTACTTACAGTATATCTTAGATACTGAACAGTGTTATACAATGGCGGCTGCTGACACTAGTCAAACTATGGAACTCTGGCATAGGTGATTAAGACATTTGGGGTATAATAATGTATAAAAACTTCAAGAAGGGATGGTGACAGGAATGACTATAAGCAATCCTTATTGTCCGGTGTGTGACAGCTGCATCGAGGCAAAACCTGATTACTCTTTCCGAAATCGGCAATTAGAGCTGAGACACCATTATCGTTAGTACACACAGATGTATGTGGTCCTATGAAACATGAATTGTTCAGTAGATTAATGTATTTTATTACACCAATAAATTATTTTACATGTACTTCCTAAGAGCAGAAAGTGAAGTGATACACAAAATTGCAGACTACAAGATATAACAAAGGCAAAGCCCCAAAGAGGTGTAGTGAGGAATTTGCCAACATTGTATTTTCAGAGCCGAAAAGTTTAGAAGAAGCAAATTAAGTAATGAGTGGTTCAAATTGAAGTCTGCTGTAGATAAGGAAATTGCATCTTTAAATGAAAATGGGACCTGGACTATTGTAAACAGGCCGACCCACCGGAAAACAATTAAAAACAAATGAATTTTCTGTAGAAAAACTAAATACAGATGGCTCAATTACTCACTCAAAGATCTGCAATTGACTATGGTGAAGTGTTCACCCTGGTTGCAAGGGGATGCATTGCGCTGCCGGTCTAAATCCCGACAAGGGACTTAAGATAAGAGTTGAAATACAAACATTTTCCTTCTAGTGTGAGCCTGAGCATGTGCACACATTTGCACTATAGCTATTCTAAAAGTATAATATAGTGTGAACAAAACAAATTAACTAACAATGTTTCTTTACTTCGAATGAATTTGTTGTGATTGTTACGCAATATAAGTTGTGATTTGTCACTGTCCATGTCCTGCTCCGCCTCCTTGTGATTGTGACTGTCTGTCACTGTCTGTGTCCTGTTCCACTGCTTGTCATTGTGACTAGTAAGCTGTGACCGTCTGTCACTGCATGTGTCCTGCTCCACCTCTTATGATTGTAACTAAAGCTGGGTACACAATGGCCAATATATTGGTCGATCAATTGATCGGCCAATATATTGTGCCCCCATCGGCCAGTGTGTACAGACGATAGGTCTGTGAACAACGTAGTTCACAGACATTTCACATTGGCTGTGCTGCACAGCCAATGAACAAATATGTCTGCAGACATATCTATCCATCGGCAAGTGTGTACGGACGATCAGCCGATCGCCCGTACACAGGGGTGCAAAGAGAGGGGAGGCAGCCGCGAGCAGGTACTACTTACACGACTCCGGCACAGCTCCCCAACCACAGCAGCCCAGCACACGATGCTGTGTGCTGGGCTGCACTGAGAGACTGTCCGAGGCAGCAGTCTCCTATGCCAAAAGGGGAAGCAATCGTGCTGATCACGCCCCCCATTGGCTGTGTGCCGGGCTGAGGGCCACACAGCGCTCCCCTCCCCAGCGCCGCAAATGTTGTTGCTTTTTCTTCGAAGGGGGCCTGACCATGCATGCCGCTATTAGGCCATGCCCCCTACATGCCCCCCTACAGCACAGATGATGGTCGTTCAGTGTGTATGAATGACTATCATCTGCAGATATATCTGCAGATCACTCGATCTGCAGATATATATTTCAGGTGTGTATCCACCTTAAGTTGTGACTGTCTGTCACTGTCCGTGTCCTGCTCCATCTCTTGTGATTGCAACTAGTAAGTTGTGACTGTCTGTCACTGTCTCTGTCCTGCTCCACCTGTTGTGATTGTGACTGTCTGTCACTGTCCATGTAATGCTCCACCTGTTGTGATTGTGACTTGTAAGTTGTGACTGTCTGTGTCCTGCTCCACCTCTTCTAATTGTAACTAAGTTGTGACTTTCTGTCACTGTCCGTGCCCTGCTCCATCTCTTGTGATTGTGACTAGTAAGTTGTGACTGTCTGCCACTGTCTGTGTCCTACTCCACCTCTTATGATTGTGACTAAGTTGTGATTGCCTGTCACTGTCTGTGTCCTACTCCATCCCCAGTCGGCCACGGTGCGGGGGTATTGCACATGCACGAAACATGATAAGTGCCTATATGCAATAATTGCCCCTGAATGCATTTGAAGCGATGGCTAGCTACCATCGCATTGCAAAATTTGATGTTCAAAGCCTGTCCCACTATTCGATGACGTCCTTACAATTTCCATCCCTAGGCTGATGTGGACCTGCAAGTACAGTACATTGGACCTACATTACTCAATATAAACATGCTCTGAAAAAATAATGCATTTTCACCCAGTTGCAGTGCTGCATCTCAAGGTGCAGCCACCTCTGTGTGTAACATATGCTCCAGTTTACCACATGTCATCATCAGTGTGTACTTGCACATGACCTACAAAACGCAAACATATGCTTCCTAGATGCGTATTTTCATTATAGCTGGTCTGCATGAAACGCATAGGAGTGTGCACACGCCAGGGACGAACTGGGGCGGGTAAGCAGTTCTGGCAGTCCCCCTTGTGTGCGTGCCTGCAAAAGGGTCATGCCCTCCTCTCAAAAGGGGCGTGGCCTTGACTTACGGGGGCGTGCCACGAGTCACAGTGGTCTGGCCTCGCAGCACGCCCCTGTCTTTCAGTATCCCCGGTGAGTAGAGCACTGGGAGGCGGAGCTGCTCAGCCAGGGTTTGACGCCAGACTGGCCCATCTGACCATCGGCACTTTCGGGCATTTGCCAGAAATGTCAGATGAGCAGTCCGGCCCTGGCACACGCTCACTGAATTTTTCCTATGTGAGAACATCGCTTTCTACTGCAGTTCTCCCTCTTTGGAGGTAAATGTTGATGTATCCAAATTGCAAATGACTCTGCAAATCCACACTTGCATGTGCAGAATAAATTCATACAAGATACACTACACCAACGGACGTATGTTCAACTATGTATCAGCCCCATCAACTCCAGACCCTTTATGCAAAGGCACTTAAACATCACTATGAAATAGCTCTATTACTATAACAGCATTTTCTATGTGACTGTGCCTCCAGTAACTTATATGTCATTGTGAACCCCAGTCCCATACTATAGCTCCACCATAAGTACATAACTGTTCTTTGCAAATTTATACAGTATACCCAAATTATTTTCATAAGTAAACCCTGACTTATATTTTAAAAAATATCCCAGTTTTTCGGTTATTATTTGTTTTTGACTTTTTATGTACGGATAAATTGTTTCCAATATTGCTCTTATATTTCAATCATACACAACATTACCATTCCGATCACTAAACCCAACTACCACAATAATATTTTACAACACTTCCACACCTGTTAGGATCAGTTAAGTTAATATATGGTTTATTAAAGATATTTATACCATTTGTTTTTAGTATTATATCCCTTTTTCACTAGATTGCTGGGTCGCAACCAGGATTATGTTCACGCGCCCTTCCCGAGCAAGACCCGGCTAAGACCCCTGTCAGACAGGTGGCCCGACCCGACATGCTGGGGTGATGACGCCATTGGCGTCATGTGATGAGCCGATGCATTCAGATGATCTCATCAGAGAATGGGAACCGGGTCGCATCGACCTGGGTTACCCGTTCACACTGCATTACGAGCATTGTTGAACACGCATTCAACCCTTCTCGTGACCAGGGATGAAATGCCGGATCACTCGACCTGGCTTATTTCAACCCTTACCTTTCACACAGCACAATAACCCGGACTGCTGCGCGCTCTCGTGTAAATACCTGGGTTATTGGAGCTAGTGGAAAAGGGGTATTAGTAAGAACTTCACAGCACTAATGGAGCGAGCCACCATTTACTGCCTATATATCTACTAGAGCACCACCATCACATGAGGAGTACCCCAATATAAATACATTTCTCTACTACACCTTTAATAAGCTTTTTTGAAGCCTTAATTATTCAACTGTATCTTCCACATATAAGGCACATGTGCAAATCACATCCTGTTACTAATTAGGATTTACAGAGGAGCCAGCAACTTTTTAAAGCCTGAGCCCCCTGAGCCTGAGAGCTTCTTCCTTCCCTGTTTAAGATGATTAGCCCAGGTGCTATGTTTGACTTGTGTAACTGCAGCCAAACTCTGAACACTGCAAGGAGTAGTGAAAGCTGAATTCATTCTAAAGTATTTCTAGAAACAGGAAGAAATCAGTGAAATTATTTATGAAATGAATAAAATAAGCACCTATGAAAGATTGCAAAGCGTTTCCAGGCTGTACTGTCCTCTTTCTCAGGCAAGTACTCGCCTGAGGAAGAGGATACTGTAGATGTCCTGATACTGCGCTGCACATTTTGAGAAGATAAGTATTATTTGATCCTTTATTTGAAAGTAATTTAACCCTTATGGAAATTTGTTGCTTTAAAGCACAACACAAATCTGGGAGGTACTTTTCTCTAGATTATGTGCATAATCATATATATATGCACATGGGCCCTCATTCAGACCCACTCGCAAGCGGGCGCACGTACGTTAGGCGTACGTACAAAATTATTTAAATTCAATGGCTCGCTCGTATTTTCATTCGCATCTAAAATTCCTCCCTAAACTCAGGCGACCCCTCCTCTAACTAACGAGCGTGCGAAATAGCGAGCGTACATCCCCGAAATGGCTTGAAGGGAACGCACGCACAAGTGAAACCGGAAGTGGCCTTGTCAGATGTCGATTACCTGCTCCTTTATTCTGCCTACCTCTCTCAATCGTATCATGCCAATCAATGTATCAATTAGCTTAATTGTTTGTTTGTTTTCAACACAATGCAAGAAACTTTACTCTTGTCCGTGTTTGTGTTTACCCGCAGAATACGTACGGATGGAACATTCGCTTTTATTGTTCAAAAAACATGTGAACCACAATTAAACAATTGTTCTATTGCTGTGGATCCCCGCATATTTTCCGGGGTTCATTTCTTTATTTAAATTTGCAAACGCATGTCACTGCATCAAGCCTATCATAACTCTCCAGAGATTTCTGGCCCTGTTGAACACATGACTCATACACTAACCAATAAAATTGCTCCTGTTAATTTCCAAAATACATTAGCCAATCAGAAATTTTTTGCACACTTTATCAAAAATGTTTTGTATGAAAAACTCCATTGCCATCATGAGAGCCTCCGCATTCACCAGGCGCGAGCTGCTGGTGCTTACGGAGGTGATGGATCGCCGTATCACCAGCCAGCCTCCACCCATCACCAACCGGCAGAAGCGCTCCGCGTATGCGGAGGCACGGTCCCGCCTGCGGTCGTTGGGTTCACGCCGCAACATCGGGCAGCTGGAGCGCAGGTGGTCAGACCTGCAACGGCGAACGCCCCACTTGCTGGCATGCTTTCGCATGCAGATCCTTGAAAGTAAGTGTTATGTATTGTGGTTTTCATGTTTGTGTTTGTGGGGCAAACTGCGTGTGCATGTTTTCCTGTCTGTCCTATTTATTATTTGTCCTCATATCTGCGTGTGCATGTTTTCCTGTCTGTCCTATTAATTATTTGTCCTCATATCTGCGTGTGCATGTTTTCCTGTCTGTCCTATTAATTATTTGTCCTCATATCTGCGTGTGCATGTTTTCCTGTCTGTCCTATTAATTATTTGTCCTCATATCTGCGTGTGCATGTTTTCCTGTCTGTCCTATTAATTATTTGTCCTCATATCTGCGTGTGCATGTTTTCCTGCCTGTCCTATTAATTATTTGTCCTCATATCAGCGTGTGCTTGTTTTCCCTCTATTTCTGTTTTTTTCATTCTACTCCTATTTGCATGTTTTTTGTTGCTGGTTTTTTTTTTTTTATTTGGGCCCCGGATTTGCCCAGAAACTAACCTCAATTTGTTTGACATATTTTAGGAGGACAGCCAAGACTACGCCGTCACCGTCCGGCCAGACGGCGTTCCCGGCCACTATCCCCAACCCCCAGCCAACACTCCACCCCAAATATTTCCCCTATACCCCACTCCTCCCCAGCCTTCCCAGACCCTCTCCCGGAACTGTCGGGCCTCCTTCCCCTCCGTCCCACTTCCCCCTCTCCTTCACCCACCCCTCTTCCAATTACCCCCTCTCCGGAGTCCATCATTACCCCTCCCCGTTCTTTGGGGAATGAAGGCTCCTCCGAGGAGGAACATGGAGGGACTTCCGAAGCTCCCGTTTTGGCTCCCGGTATGTTTTTCTTTCTCATTTTTTTTAACCACAAACTGTTTGTATGTAATCATGTGTCGTGCCTTTATTCGTGCTTGTTTGGTTTACTTTTGGTGATTTAGCAGTTTGCCTTTACCTCTTCCTGCTGATTTCAACATACACATATCACACCTGTGTGAATTTGTACATAGGCCTTGTATTTTTGGCAGCACCCCCTTTTTGTTTTGGTTTTTTTTTTTTCGGTTTAGGAGTGATTTCGTTGTGTTTTTGTTTTTTTAATGTGGATTCCCTATTGTTTTATTAATCCACACACTTTTCTCACCCACAGAGGAACAGAGGCGTCGACAAGAGGTGGACGATTGTGTTGGCCAGATGCGCCAACATGTCATTGGCATTCTTGTGGGCCTTGACCGGCTGTCTGGCATCCTTCGCCAGTAGTTTTTTTTGTTTATTTTCGTTTTGTAAATAAATTTTGTAGTTCTAATATACGTTCTGGCTCATTCTTTTTTTCAAAAACAAAAATAGTTTTCCCTGACATAAGTAGACTGTTCTTGCAAGGATTTCCCTTTTTTAAAAGTTAGATTGTATTTTGTATTTGTATGTTAAACAGCCACAAGAAACACATAACAGTAACAATGTCATTTCCCTTTTTGGGTGTAGTGTCAATTAGATATTTCGACATTTTACAGGTTCCTAGTTGGTGTGCAAGCTGCTTAGGCCAATCTTCAAAATCCAAAGGTTTGGACAGGCTTCCTTTTGGTGTGGGTTGGGAACCTGCAAACATATTTCAGTTTACATCAACTGGTGTCAGTACTGGATTACCCCTTAGTCAAATGTAAGGTGTGTTAACCTGGTTACACTTGCTGTTAATGTCCAAAAAAAGGAAGACCATTTCACTCTCCAAACATTTATTCACAACACAAATGAGAAATCAAAGTGGTCAGTCCCAAAAAAAAAAAACAGTGATAATCTCAAATACAACACATACAAATAAAATATTTAATTAAAAAAAACAATCAAGAACTGGTTGACGAAGGACCATGCCAACATGATTCCACAAACATGGCGTTGCGATATGGGTTCCAGAATATATGGCCAAAATCACCAGATCCAGGTTTGGTAAGGGTAGCAGGAAGTAGTGAGCGTTGGAGTGGCAAAGATTATGTGAACAAACAGAAGATGGTGAAAAAAAAATAAATAAATTAGATGTTCGCAAACAAACACAAACACATTAGGTATAAACACTGTAGTTTGGGTCAAACTTACCTAAAAAATCTGGCCACCACATCATCGCGTATGGCCCCCCCACATGCTGACCTCCGACCAACCTCGGGGGGGCCATCCTCAGGTAAGGCATCCTCTGGCTGCATTGGGACACCACTCCTTATGGCGATGTTGTGAAATATCCCACACAGGACCACAATTTTCGACACCATATCCGGCAAATACATGAGCTCGCCACCAGAGCGGTGGAGGCATCTGAATCGGCCTTTTAAAAGGCTGATACAGCGCTCCACCACTTGCCTGGTGGCTGTAAGTGCGGAATTATACTCACTTTGTGGGCCTGGTGTGGGAGCCAAATAAGGAGTGAGCAGCCAGGACATGCAAGGGTATCCACTGTCTCCTGTGAAAAATAAGAGACAACATCAGGAACACTGTGTATCAAGCTTAACATTGTTATGTACTAAAGGTCTCCACTTACCCAGAAGCCACGCATCACCAGCTTGTAGGTTGGTTAATTTCTGCCATATCCCTGATTGCCGGATGACGAAGGAGTCATGTGCACTTCCTGGTAACTTAGCATTCAGGGACAGGATCTGGAGGGAGGCATCACATACCACCATTACATTCAGGGAGTGATAGTGTTTCCTGTTTCTAAATATTGCCTCCAGCCGTGCTGGAGGCTGAAGTGGTATGTGAGTACCATCCACAACCCCTATGATGTGTGGGAAGCCAGCTATTTGGTAAAAATTGGCCTTGGCCACACTAAGGGCACCCATATCCAAAGGCATTTGAATAAAATGATGGAGGTGCTTGAAAAGTGCCTCCATCACTGCCCTCAGGATCCGGGAAAAGGAGGATTGGGAGATGCCCGCCACTATTCCCACCGTTGTTTGAAACGATCCTGAGGCACAGAAATGTAACACCGCCATAAATTGCGTCAGTGGTGGTATTGCTGTTGGACTGTCAATTTGCCGCTCAAGATCACTTTCTATTAATGAGAGAGTGTCTATGATGATTTTGGGAGGTAGACGGTAGCGTCTTAAAACCTCATCATCGGGCATTCCAAAAAGAGTGACACGTGTTCGAAATATCTGGGGCCTTGCATGCCTGCGATGCCTACGCCTGGGATGAGATTGAGGTTGGTCGGCTTCCGGGAGCATGGCCAGAACAATCCGCCCCAGATCAACCTGAAATTCAAAAATGTCAAAGTAAGGTTTTTGACCCACCCCAAAACTATATTAAAACAACTTAGCTTGATGATACCATCCATTGCTGCTTACATGCCGGGGTATTGTCATGATACGTCCAAACTGAAAATAAACAACAAAATTACTTGACACATTTCACTCTGTGCATTTTTGTTGATACATTTTGTGCTAGACCAAAGTTCAAATATGCCAAACACCCATTTAGCAAAACCGCAAAGCGACATTTAACACAGTACATCAAAACGGGTCGAAATGTTGGCTCAAAAAGCGAAAGCTAAACCACCAAAAAGTTAGAATGATTATTAAGCTGTTTAAAATGCGCTAATTAGTTCGCTAATACAAGTCACAAGAGTAACTACTAAAAATGCGCTAATTAGTTCGCTAATACAAGTCACAAGAGTAACTACTAAAAATGCGCTAATTAGTTCGCTAATACAAGTCACAAGAGTAACTACTAAAAATGCGCTAATTAGTTCGCTAATACAAGTCACAAGAGTAACTACTAAAAATGTGCTAATTAGTTCGCTAATACAAGTCACAAGAGTAACTACTAAAAATGCGCTAATTAGTTCGCTAATACAAGATAAAAAATGAACTTACCAAGAGCAAATATCTAAGATGCAAAATCAAAAGGTCTTTGGGGTCGAAAATAAACAAAATCTAAAATAGAAGAAATTAGGGATCCAAAAATTACAAAATATACGAAACACAATGAAACAACAATTGAACAAAAGTTAGACTTCACAAAACTTACCAAATCAACAAACGAGGTCCCAAAAATATAAACCAACAAAGATAACGGAAAAAAAAACGCAAATCTAACCAACAAACGAATCTCCAACCTCCAACTCCTTTCTACGCAATCAATAAACTTCAGCCAAGATAACCTCCAACAATCCAAAAACGCCACCTCGACTTGAGACACACCAAGCCATAAATAGTGTTTCGTTTCCCGCACAAATTAAGGAGGAATCATAGGGCCGCACAATCAATGATGCGGCCGCAAAATAAGGACGCATGTATAAATACTTCACGAAAACACATTCAAATTCTGGTGTATTTCTTGTTTGGACCTCAAACATGGCGACAGACCAGGGAAAAAATGCACAAGAGTCAGGCGGTAAGTCTTTCATGCATTTTCTATCAACGATTAATTTGAAACATAAGATTAGGCAAGTTGTGATTTTGTGAATTCTGTAAATTTACACAAATAGGTGAGGAGGATGACATGGAAGAGGCTGCTGGGCCCAGTATTCCGGCCAAAGCGGGCAAAAAAAAAAGGCAGCCACATTTCACAAGAAAGGAGATGGAGGTTTTGATCCAGAAGTGTGTGGACATCCTGCCACAGGCAGACAGGAATATGAGTCTAAGCCAGAAGTGGAGAATGTGGGAAGAGGTAGCCGTTGCTGTCAATAGAGTGGGTGATTATGTCCGTCTAGCCCGGGATGTCAAACGGCGGTAAGTAAACCCTTGCCCCCCCTAAAAACAAACCCCATTTTAAACCAAAGGATAATGGCTTCCATTTTTCCCCACAGATGGGGCTACTTCAAATATCGCCTAAAGCAAAAACTCGTGGACAGGGCTAGGCATGCAAGGGGGACAGGTGGGGGTCCCACCCCTGTGTCATTGGAGTTGACGGATTTAGAAGAGCTGGCACAGGGGTGTGTGCAGCCTGTGGAGGTGTTTGGCGTGTCCAACATGGATACGGACATGCCAGACTTTGCGGCTCCTCATGTTGGCCCAGGTAAGTATTGTGATGTCACCAACTCTGAAATGCTATTGTGCCAATATGTAGATTCTAATGTGACTCTTTTCTCATTTTTCAAACAGAGACACAGGCGGATGAGTCTGCTCCAGAGGGAAGCCTTGGCCGCAGAATTTCTGCTGGCTCTGCAGGGGAGGAACCAGTACATCCGGCTGAGGACCCTGCAGAAGCCAGTCCAGGGCGTGCCCCCTCGCAGGCAGTGGGCCTCCTCACAGAACTCAATTTCAAATCGGATTTCCATACGGAGATTCTGCAGAGGATGGACGCCAGTCTGATACGGGTGGCTGAGGCCCTGGAGCACAATGCTGCGGCCAACGTGACCATTGGTCAGGCCCTGGCGGAAAATACCAGGGCCAACATGCGCATCGCCGATGCCCTGGAGCAGCTCGTTCGCCAGCACATGGTGGAGCCGACCTCCCTTCCTGCCGGAACATCAGGATCCTCCACCTCTGGCACAACATCAGCCAATCCTCCAAATGTGCCTAGCCCTGTGCCTAGTCCAGAGGCCACAACATCTGCCTCTGGACAGGCCAGCCCGATGGCATCCCGGACCCGGTCTGGCGCCCACCCTCCCCCATCCAAACGGGCGAAAAAACGGTGACAGCAATGGCGACTTTTCCCACACTCCTTCTGTGCTTGGCTCATATTCCTTTCTGGTCAAAACTTCCCTCTCCTTTCTTGTGAAATGTTTTTAAGTTATTTTTGTACGTTTATGTTATCAGTTATTGATTATTTATTTTTGATAAAAAGTATCTTTGGCAGAAAAAAAATAAATAAATATTATGCCAATTGGTTTGTGTTTAAACAATAAATTTATGAAAAAAATCTGACATTGTATTGTGACATTATTGTACAAATGGGTTACATTTAATCCTGGCCCTAAAGGCAAAAAAGGACACAAAAAACCATTTCATTTGTATAAAAAAAAGGCCTCTTGAAGGAACGTTTAAAAAATCACATAACGATGCAAATTCCACATTAAAAAAAAAAAGGGGAGCTAATTAAAACATGATGACATTATTGTCACAATAGGCCATAAACAACAAATTGAGGCCAAAAAAAACCCCAAAAAATGTACGCCAATTGATTGTGTAATCCTGACATTAGCAGGTATGATTTCCACCTGCGTACGGTTTTGTGCTATCCCAATAAACTGCTTTCCAAACACATACCAAGCCGGTTTTCAATACAACACTAATTGCTTTTGTGACCACCCGCGATTAATCGCTGCAACATCATGGAGTCCCGTGACGGAGGAGAAGGCCATCGCCAATGTGGTCGAGTAATCCAGACCCTAAACTGTGCGAGCATTTTGAAGGGAAAGAGGATGTTCCAGTGACGTATGTGACGGTCCGAACACATTTGACGTTCGCATCTGCTAATGTATGTACGCCCCAAAAACGCCTCGCCACGCCTGCGTTTTTCCATCTCCACCCCCGTCAACACCCAAAAACGCCCTGTTCTGTCAATCACATTTGACATGTCACTTCCTGTACGCTATTTTAGGAACGAGAGAAAAAAAGCTCGCAATCTGCCGTACGCACATGCGCAGTGTAACACCGACGCATGCGCGGTTAGTCAACATCGGAACGCAACGAGCGTACTGCTGTTTGCGAGTGGCTCTGAATGAGGGCCATAATCCATATATATATGGAGGAAAATATATACAATCTGGGTGATTGATCTTAATCAGGATCAATAATGATCATTATCACCAATATCCACTATTGACGGGCATCAGAAGCACAAATCAAGTCATGTTCAATGTGAAACTCATTCTATTTTGCTTACTTTTCATCTTTATATCTGGGATTAAGAGGATGTATCCAGTAGAAAAACAGGCACTAATAAACTACCCTTCATTGCAGGCAATGGTGGACAACAGTGATAAGACTGTGGGCCTGATTCAGAGCTGGACACTATTTGCGCTCGCTCGTTCAGAAAAAGGGGCCGGCTATTTAAATTGAGTGCTCGCTCTTTGCGGTCTGTTGACGCCTCTATGTCTGAGCGAGCGAACGAAACATGCGCTCGCTATTTTGTAAAGACGCCCCCTGGCCGCTCGCATCCTACGTCATCTCCGCTATTTATTAGATTAATCGAGTACATCGAAAGGCGTCTGAACTGCTCGCAGTGCTTGTGGTAGGATTTTCCTACCGCAATCATGCGAACAGTTCAGGCTAAGAAACAACCAAGTGACGTGGTCGATGACGCTGCTTTGTTAATTATGCACACCCTTCAAACTCCCGTTTTGACCGTTTGGCACGCCTGCGTTCGGATCACCACTCCCCGTTTTCAAGCACCTTCCCCTGTTACCACCCACAAACGCCTCATCCTGTCACTCAAATTAGCAGGCACTCGTTATTTTGCGAGCGTTCGATTTCCGACCGCACTGACTGGTTGGCGCATGCGCATTATGACCCATACGCATGCGCAGTTGTCGGAGCGAACGAGCAGCCGCTTACCGACGGCTCTGAATCAGGCCCTGAGTTCATTTGAAATCAGTCTCATACCGCTTTTATACCAAAGTTCCGGGTCTGACCTGGAGGTTGGAACAGGGTTCCAATCCGGATCAGACCTGGAACTTCCCCGGCACCGACCCAAGACATTCCAGAGTAGGCACCGTTCACACCGGAGCCGGGTCAGCACAGTGACCCGGTTCTTCCAACGTTGAAGTGGACACTTGTCGATGACGTCATCTCCAAGCACCACTGAAGTGAATCACGCCGTTTACACTGCACTGTGACACAGAAACGACCCGCGTCCAACCCTGCAAAATACCTGCATTGGATCCTCGGGTTCCTGGACCCAGGTGGATCCATTTACACTGACAAAATTTTTTATCCCGGTGTAAAAGGTATATAAAAGGGTCGCTTGGCAATCCAAGCACTAGTACAGAGATCTTCCATAATATCCTCCTATGCAACGGGTCATAGCACTGTTAGAAACAACAAGTAGATAATCCACAGGAAAGCTGATTAGAAATGGTGATATCCATAACTACTTGGTTGTTACCTGGTCCCAGTCGGAAAGAGAAGTGTTGCCGCTGATTTAGCTGGAGGTAAATCTCCACACACTAATACTGCTTTTACACCTAAATCCTGGGTCTGACCCGAGAATTGGAACACAGGACCTGATTCAGACCCGCTCGCTAGGATGCGTTTGCACGCAGCCAGCCGATTGTTTGCATTCTGCGCATGCATATGCATCGCAGTGCACGTGCGCGAACCACTGTGAAAGATCAGAATGCATTCGCTCGCTGCACATAGACAGCCCTGCAGAGTGAGTGACAGGAGAAGCCATTTGTGGGTGGTGACAGGGGCTGGCCATTAATAACGGGGGAGTGGATGTGCGAACGCAGGCGTGCCTAAGCATCCTAACGCCGTTTTAGAGGCGTGCATAATTTAGAGGGAGTGTCATTGTACACGTCACCTGGCTGGTTTTTTACACTGAAGTGATCACAGTGCTTGCGGCAGGGTATGGTCAACCTCAAGCGCTGTGATTGCATCCGATGTTACCCGATGTACCCGATGTGACAGTTGAGCTGTGGGCTAAAAAGCTTAGCAAACGGCGAATCCTGTTTTGGTGTGATAACCTGGGAGTGGCGCATGCCATCAACAAGCTGTTGAGGCATTTAACGCTTTTGTGCTTAAAGGGGGATATTGAATTCAGGGCACGGCATGTTCCGGGTGTCCGGAACGAGATAGCAGACGCTTTATCTCGTTTCCAGTGGGATAGGTTTTGTTTGCTTGCACCTTGTTCTAGTTTACATGGCTTATCATGCCCCGTCCATGTCTGGCAGATCATTGCACAGGCATTGAAGGACTCGCTTTGAAGTAATTGGCCCCGAGTACCCTGAGGACTTACTCGACGGCTTGGAGCGATTTGGCAGGGTTTCTTAGCTGCTTACAAGGAGGAAAGTAAGACAGTTCATGACAGTATGCTAGAGTTTGTCTGGAACTGGCATGAGCAAGGTCGTTCCAAGGCAGCGATGTCTGCAGCGTTATCTGGCATTGCTTATTTCTTGAAGTTGTACAGTTTGGTCGACCCAACAAAGGCCCCGTATTCAATTAGCCGCGAAAAGTCAGAATCCGCGAAAAAGTATTGCCGATTGCGACTTTTTCGCCAGGCAAAAACTTATCTCCGTATTCAATTGCAATCACATTTCGCGTACGCGAAAACACAATTCAATGTAATAGGCGAAAAAGATTTGCCAATGAATAGGTGGAGAAAAGAAGTGCTAAATCGCTATTTTGGGGTGCAAAGGTGCGCAAAAGAAAAACTAAAAAAAGTGAGGAACACCCCAAAAAACACTTTGAAAAAGGGGGCGACAAAGTGCAAAGTGGGGGTACAAACTTAAAAAGTAGCAAAATAGACTTTTGGGGGGTCTGCAAGTATGGGTGAGGTGTATTTTGAATTGCAGGTGTTTGTTGAAGGTGCGTTTTTTACGTTTCTTATAACTTCACTTTAGTAACTTTTTAATATGCTTGCGCCCATTTTCAAGTACCCCAAATTTGACAGGAATACCTATTTTCACCCCAAAAAACTGCTTAATGCTATTCTTGTGCAAAGACGCTAATTAGAAGATATTGACACACCTTAAGTATAAAAAAGAGGAGGGTTTAACCCCCTATTGTTCCTCAGCACACTGAATTATACTTGCAACAATATATGAAAACTATATGGTAATAGGAATTCATAGATATTAGTTGCATGCATTTGCAAATACATGGGAAGCTGCTAGGCCGCGTCACGGCTTCTCTGTCACTGGCAGTCGTTAACACTGAGTGGTTCACGTACGGGGAGCAGGGCACCCCAAAAATGTCCAGCCCAGGACCCCCCAGGGCATCACACGAAAAAAGGAAGAAGGGTGACAGTGCAGTGTAAAGTATAGATGTAAGAATGCCAAGGGAAGGGGAACGGAGGGGTTTAGATGAGCACAGGATAATATAATATAAACACTGTATATATATGGTGTAATAGAAGAAATCCACAATCAAAAAAATTGTATCAAGGCCCTTTGGTCAATAGGGGTATAGGAGAGTAGCAAAGTGGAGGTGCTCCCCTGAGAGTATAATTGATTGGCACAAAGCAAGAGAAAAGAAAAAGAACTCTCTATTTGGGGTCACTCTTAAATCCAAGTAAATTATTATATAACATTTAATGGATATGCATTAAAATGGTTGCCACGTTACAGTTCCTTGATGGCAATGGACAATGACATACAGGAACGAGACAAAACGAAACATATAACAATGATATATAAAAGCAGGGTGAAATAATTAACAACGGGGTAATGTCAGAAAAAAAGAAGATTTAAACATGTAATCTTGTGGTGAATACTCTGAGTTAACCCACTAAAATTACAGTCAAATACCTTAAATTAAAAAAATTGAAAGAAATATTAATAATTATAATATATATAGAAAAACAATTATTAAGGTTAAATAACCTGTGGCAGCATCAACACATCGTTATTATATAGAGACTCAAAGTTGGAGAGATAGTGATATCTCCAGATAGCTCCCACTATACTATAAATGGGTAAGCACAGTATTAACAGTAGATCCCAAAAAATCGAAGTACAGTAGTACATTTCAAGCTGATATCTGTAAAGAGCTTCCTGTATACTATTATCAAAGAAACACAATCTTTAAAAATACAGAGGAGTGTGTATCACATAGGAAATATCTGTAACCAACATCCACTGTACTAATGGTTAATACAGGTGGACTGGGAATAATCCAGCAGCTGCTCTGGCTGGGCCTCCTCATGGCATCACCACTTAATGTTTGTCTTTTATTCATGTAATTTTTCACATATATTTTTACCTCTTTTTCAACACTTCTTAATCGGGGTCATGTACATTGATCCCCAATGTTAGTGTATCTTTTAGGGGGTGTCAGGATGATTTCCCCAATTCTGACAGCACTTTTTGCCTGTTTTGCATTCGCCGGGTTTCGTTTTTGCATCTTTTGGAATTGAATACAGCGAATCACGGGGACGCGCGCGATAAGTTTCTGCGGCTAAAATACGCGATGTAGGCAAAGTCTGGCATGCGAAAAAGTAGAGCGTGCAAAACTAATTGAATACGGCCCATAATCGTTTATATTAGCTTAGGCATTGAAAGGATGGGCGTGTGACCGCCCTAGCCTGGGAGATCCGCGCAGACCTATCGACCCGCCACTCTTGAAGGATTTAATAGTGGCAGTTTCTGGGGTAGTGTTGGGTGAGTACGAAGCATCGCTTTTTGGGTTAGCTTATTTTGGGGCGTTTAGGATCAGTGAGCTAGTGGCAGCTAACAAGAATGATACATCATCAGGTTTGCTGTCAGCTAATGTAGTTGTTAAGACAAACTTGATTTTATGTAAAATACAGAGGTCAAAAAGGGACCAACTGGCCAGGGGGCGCTGTATTTCTGTACCGGCGCATGCGGACCCGGTGCTTTGCCCTGTGGCCCGGGCCGAGCACTTTAACGAGGTTCACCCTCCGGGTGGACGAGCAATGGCTTATCCACGCCGATATGATACCATTGTCTCGGTTCCAATTTACAAGGGTTTTTCACAACTGTTTGATTGCTTTAGGCTTGCCTGTAGACCAATTTGGCACTCATTCATTTACAATAGGTGCAGCGACTTGCGCAGCTATGGCAGGGGCTTCCATTGACACCGTAAAGCAGCTAGGTCAGTGGAAGTCGTCAGCTTATAGGACATATTTAAGGGGGGATAAGTTGTCTAGTTAGTGGCGCTCCTTGCGAGTTTGTTGCAAATCCCAGTGGCCTTATGCTTACTGCCGCTTTGGAGTATGAAGGGTTTTTCAGTTTAATCCTCAAAGAGGTTTCATCTGGGTCGCCCAACTATTTGTTTCCTTTTCCTTGGCTAGGTTGTTGTTGTACAGTGACAATTACTGAATGAAGTGAATTAATTTTCAGGGTTATCTGGGCGAGCTACCTGTCGGGTGTGGTTTGTGGGGAATTCCTATATTTACTGGGATAGCCAGCACCCATTGTCAGTGCAGGCCCCACGTCTGTTGGGAGCAAATAATGTGCGTTGGTTGGGTCTGAGGTATGCGATGGAAGCGCCTGCTAGATGCCTTATGGGCGGCAGAGGAGAAGTTTGGGGTCCCTGATTGGGTGGTTATACAGTGTACACTTGGGAGGCAATTGCTTGGGCACCTGCAAGGGTACATGCTATGAGGGATGATGTGCAAGCCCTCATAGATCATTGGCCAGATGTAGGGGTAGCATGGTCGGACATTGTCACCTGGAGGTTTTGGTGGGCCTCTCAGGGTGGAGCAGCATTAGATCGAGTCCATAGGAAGGTCAATGCAGCCATTGCATGGTTTGTGATTTTGTTATTAGCCTGGTGGGGTGCGTAATAAGGCACCCCTGTTTGCGTTATGAGGAGAGTTTTATAGGCCCGATGTGGCACACCTCACGGGCATGGGACCTCTGCGGGTTTCTTTGAGGATCGAGAGGGTCACGGTTTGGTGGCGGGCCTGGTTTCTAAAACTGGGCTTTGGTGGGAGCAGTGCTCCTGGGTGGCCTATTATGGCGCAGGAGTGCCTGGTTAGCATCTTTTCTTTGAACGTGGCAAGTCGCCTAAGGGGGGGCCTGGTCTCTGTCCAAAGGAGGGGCCAAGGCTGTGCCAATTAAGGGGGATGGTAGTGCCTCAGGTCGGTCTGCCCGGGGTGGGGATCTGACCCTATTATTTAGTTATTGTATCCAGCAGGCTCAGGGGCGGATCTAGACTGTTGTATTAGGGGGGGCGAGTTAATGATTAATTCCACCCCCCCTCACGGCAACCCCCCTCCCCCCCATGACTCCCTCTCGCGGCAACCCCCCTCCCCCCCTTTAAATTCACTTACCTCCACTGCTCCGGTGATGTTCTCCCGCCGGGCTTCGGTCAGCTGCTCTCCCATCCTGCACTGTGACAAGGTCAGCTATTTAATGCAGCAGCTGACCAGGGTCACAGTGCAGGAGCCGGGAGACCAGCTGACTGGAGGGAGGACATCACCGGAGCCCAATTTTCGGTCCCTGGACATAGGTAAGTTGTTTTTTGTTTTTTTTTAGCAGTGATCAGCGTGAGGTCTATTTAGACCACACAGCTAATCCCAGGATGTGAGGAGCCGGCTGTGATCGCTTCCTCCCCGGCTCCCGGTGACAGCCTGTCACTTACACATCCCCCTAACTGGGAGACGGGGGCTCCGATCACAGCACAGCCCAGCCATTATCATCTCTCTCCTCTGAACTTAATAATGGTGAGGAGAGAGGGGGGCGATCGCTCCATTTGCCCCCCTGGATCCGCCACTGAGCAGGCTGTGGCCTCGGAGCACTGGTTTCTTTCTGCAACCTATTCTCAGATTTCAATTCCAATTAGATCAATAAATTCTGGCTGTGACCTCTTTAAATTCCATTTACATGTCGGTGTGTTTATTTCTAGGTTTAGGTTTAAGTTAAGTTAGTAAAAGGTAATAATAAAACAGATGGGTGACTTAATGAAAACTTAGGTCCTAACCAAACTCATTTACAACAATATTGAAAAAGTTATTTATAATAGGTACTTTACAGTAGTGCGTTATTACTCAATAAATCAATCTCTATCCCTGGATTTGTAAATAAATATTAGTCTAGTTTTTTTTAAAGATAAGCACAATTTTTTACCTAATGCAGAGAAACTTTGAGACTATTTCTGTACAATTACCTATGCTGAGAGGTATAATTGCTACCATTCACACCCATCTCTGCCGGACACTCTTGTGATGGAATCGGAAATGTATTTGAGATTTGCTTTATCTAATCCCTGTTGGTGTTATTGCTGTAATACAATTACAATAATACAAATGACATGAACATCTGCACACATCAAACAATGCAAGAAGAACCCCCTATTTTTATATATATGTTATGGGGGGTGCTGCCAAATGACACAAGGTATGACAATTTGCAAAGAAGAAAAGATGTCTATCATGCGGCGCACAAAATTATTTATTAAAAGTTAACAATTTTATTAGATATACATTAAAACGTCCCTTTACTGGAACATGACCAGCGAAATAGAGGTTAAAAAATAAGTCAATAGAGTGATAAAGAATAGTCAGATAAGTGAAAATAAAATAGTAGAATATCCTCACTGTGTGACCTCCTCCTTATTCAATTAAAACTATCTATGAACATCTCCGTAACATTAACATTCTCATTGCTTGTCATTAAGTTGGCAACATATAATAGTATATGGAATATACTTATTACACAAGATCCCTACTTAGAGTACTGAGTAAATGACCACAAAGTTTAAACAGTGAGTTCCTTAATATTAGTTTTCACTGATATATTTTGTTTATTTATTGTGGCTTATTTATCCCATTAATATCCACACATGAAATGATTGTGGTATTATATGTAAATAGGGTCTTGGTCTTATTATTAAAAGACTTAAATATACAGGGATATTGCTATTCCTATAGTAACCTTACTATTATTTGGTCATTGCATGTGTGCAATTAATATACATGTCTAGAGATTTACAGAGTTAAATTCTCAAAAGATTCTCCTAGAATAGCCGTGGGAATATTTAAAATTGTGTCCCAATATAATTAAATCCAGTATAATCTGGTGCTATGGCATCTAGGAATGATTTCAATTGCACACAAATCCTATTTAAAAATAAGTGGAGCTGTTTGCAGTGTGACCAATGCAGCTCTGTTCTCAGTCAGAATGCTGCCTGGATACAATGTTGCACAGTATCAAGATCACGTAACATTGGAGTTCTATTAGTATTACATATCCTCCTGCATAGCAGGATTAGTACAATCTATTCACATTCAACATATAAATCGATGTTATTTCATTTTAAAGATTGCACATATAAGAGGTACACTCAGTGGGTGTGCCGACGCGCGTTTCGCTGTTTTGTTAGCTTTATCAAGGCTAAGGCTAACAAAACAGCGAAACGTGCAATTTAAATAATGTCTGATCATGCTACCCCTACACCTGGCCAACAATCTATGAGGGCTTGCACGTCATCCCTCATAGCATGTACCCTTGCAGGCACCACTAAGGGAGGGTTAGGGTAGGAAGAGTGAGAGGGTTAGGTTACTTACCATCGCCGTTGGTATTAACCACCTTTGAGCTTGCACTGTTGGGATTTGAACAGTCAGCTGCCGGTGTTTCATACCCAACCCCTCCCGATACCTGTAGTTCCACATAGATTGCAGTACATACTAACCACATTCTAATCTTCTTTATTTTAGCTGTTTTTCAGTGAAAGGAGACATCAAAGTAGCAGGTGGACAAAGAAGCAGATGAATCTGACTAATGACTGTTGATTCCTGGACCTAGATCAACGTGATAATTGAACAGATCTCAGGTATCCTGTTTCCTAGTAACAGTTCCAGCTGTACTCTTTCTAATCTCAATGTAGTGGACGCCTTCTTCACTCTGCAGAGATAATAGCAGGTAGTGTAAATATGATTTTTAAGGCACTGACAGATGGATTAAAAATAAACTTTTGAAAGGATCTTGAAAACCTGGGTTGATCGACATGGACCACCATTACTTAAACCAACTTTAACTTCATTATCTATTCATTTCTATTTATGGACGTAGGACCTGATATTAGAGATATACGTAAACCCAATGGTTAGCATGTCGCCCCCATTTTTCTGGGAGGGACAAGGCTAGGGACAGCGTTGGTGGCCTCACAGGCTGCCATGAAGCGTCCAGGCTGAGTAAGTCTCAGCTTATGCAGCTTGGCCAAAGGAGCAACCGTGGGTCATGATGGATATCCAAGGCAGCATCTATAGACACTGCACCCAGATCGCAAATGCAGCAAGGAGGTGTCTATTTCCTACAGACACCTCCTGCTGCATTTGAGTTGGACAGTATTGCACAGACGCTTCCGTGCGGTTGTGCAATACCACCCATCTCTGAATCAGGTCATCAAATCACTCATTATTCTTGAATGTAACTTACTATGCAATGTAATTATTCCTGATAATCCACTACATTGGCTGGGCTGTGTTGTGCTGCTGTTGTCCATAGGGGCTGTGTCCACTCAGTTCATAGGGGCTGACTGGGCTGTGTTGTGCTGCTGTTGTCCATAGGGGCTGGCTGGGCTGTGTTGTGCTGCTGTCATAGGGGCTGGCTGGGCTGTGTTGTGCAGTCAGTTGTCCATAGGGGCTGTGTCCACTCCAAAGTCTTTAGGGGTTGGCTGGACAGTGTTGTGCAGTGTCCCATAAAGGCTGAAGTCCTAGAGGGGTGCTGTAGTGTTGTCCAGGGGGTGATCTATCCATCAGGGGTGCTCCCCCAAAGTGCACTCCAAAAAAAATGAAACTTTTTTTGTGTTTGTGAATTGTGTGCGCAGTAGCGCCAAGCGTGTTCCTGTGTCATAAATCAAGGGCCGGCTGGCTTGTCCGTTAAAGGGTGCTGTAACCCCCAAAGTGCACTCCAAAAAAATGTTTTTCTTGTGTTTGTGAATTGTGTGCGCAGTAGCCGCACGTGCATCAACAAAGTAGCGCCAAGTGTGCACCTGTGTCATAAGTAAAGGGCCAGCTGGCTCATCTGTTAAAGGGTGGTGTAACCCCCAAAGTGCACTCCAAACAAAATAAAATATTATTTTCTGTGTTTGTGAATTGTGTGCACTGTGGCTGCACGTGCATCAACAAAGGAGCTGCGCCAAGCGTGCGCCTGTGTCCCATAAGTAAAGGGCCGGCTGGCTCATCTCTTAAGGGGTGGTGTAACCTCCAAAGTGCACTCCAACAAAAATAAAACATTTTCTTCTGTGTTTGTAATTCCAAGTACAATTCCATCTTGCACCTCTTTTTATTCTTTGCATTATGTACTGTTTGGGGCCTAGTTTTTCAAACTGCCATCCTGTCTGCCACTGCAGTGTCACTCCTAGATAGGCCACGTGTTTGTTCCGCCCACTCGTGTCACTTAGCATAATCATCCAGATACCTCGGTGCAACCTTTTGGACTAAAAACAATATTGTGAGGTGTGAGGTGTTCAGAATAGACTGGAAATGAGTGGAAATTAATGTTATTGAGGTTAATCATAGCATAGGAGCAGAAAAACCCACAAATTCTGTGAGTTTAGCTGTTTTTATGCTTTTTTAAAAAAAAATACAGATCCAAAACACAAAACCCAGAACCCAAAACACGGAAGGGTGGTTTTGGCAAAACCAATCCAGATCCAAAACACGAAGAAAGATCCAGATCCAAAACACGAAAAGTGGCCGCTGCACACCCCTAGTAATTATTAAGGGTAAAACCTGTATCCTTTATAACTTTCCAGAATAAAAAGGATTGCTAACTAGGATATCACTAATCATTCAGACAAAAGGCTTTGCTTTGGCAGGTATTATAAGGCTTCTGTTACCATTAGGTTCCAAGATGAAATCTTCTGATGAAATGTCTAATGGATGAAACATGTTCTGTGCCAACTGTTTCCTTACGTCCAGGTGTCATAGTAATGCTGAAAAACAGCACAACTTCAACATTGCCTAACAGCAGCGTATAAATAACAAGATGGCTCCTTAGTTAAGTGAAGAGCAGTTAATCAGCAGCTCTTTATATGATTTTTTTAACATAATTTGGAGGAATTTTTGCTTATTGAAGTTATACTTAATCTCTGCACTGGAATGATGGATTAACATTTAGAATAAATACTATACAATGTCTGTAAGAGGTAAACTATTTTTTTTGTTATTATGCATTGCTTGAAAAAAAGACCTAATTTAAATAGTTTTAGTCAATTAATAATGTGTTCAGTGTATGAATTTTTGGCTCATAACATACTGTATAAATACCATCACATGTTTTGTTTATACTTATCCACTCCCCGGAAGGTGAGAGAGATTTTTTTGCGTAGTTCCCGAAAAGAGTGGGAGGATATCCTGCATCCCGCCAATTACTAGTGAAGTGGTTAGGATAGGGAGATACTATTGGGAATTGCGGATCCCCAGGGAGGAGTTGAGGGAAAAATTATGCAAATTGCATAATTTTAGCCCCATTCCACAGACCCATGATGGGGACAGGTCCTAATGACATTGAGTCCAGCCCGAACCTCGAAGTGGTGTAACCAGTGGGTTAATTATTTAATTTCTACATAACATACAAGTATTATAACCTTTGTTGGACCACATTAAGGTTTGAGAAGGACATTGTATTCATGCAGTTCTCATCTATGCATAGTTTCAGAGATGGTCAGCTCAATCTTTAGGCTCAGACAAGACATAGTGAGGGGCCTAGTTGTTCCTTATATTAGCAGAGATGTATAATGGGACCTTAATACCCTATATGGTGTTAGCAGTAGACAGTGAGCCACATTCCATAATAATAAGCATTGTAAGATGTGTAGAGATGCTAAGCATTATGGGTTACTGATAGTGATGCCCATATTTTAGATGAAGGGGCTTTTGAAGTTATTCTAAGACACATTATTACTGTATTTCTTTGTCTAGGTATATGTTAGTGCTTACTGCACATGCGCAAGAGATAAGAATGGTTCATGCTATGTTGTACCAGTCAGTGCTTGGTACCCAGTGTGTAACTAATATGGACTTAATATCCGGAAGCCAACACCCAGGCTTTGGTATATAATGCAAGATCCAAACAAAAGCCCTTCAGCTTGTTTCAGGACCTGAGACTGCAGTAGGGTGCCTACAATGTAAATTGAAAGATCTGGGCAGAGGTGTATCTACCCATTGGCCAGGATGGAACTTGCCAGGGGCGCCGGCAAAGGGGGGCGCAATCTGAGGGTGCCACCGGCGGTCAGGGGGTACAATTAAGACAGGGCTGCCAGGACTGCAGTCCCATGTATGCCCATGATTCCTAGATGTCAAAGTCCGGGCAGCTGCCATCGCTTGCCTGGTACATAGAACGAATAAAGCTCTTTCTTTTTTAACAAGGCGCGTGTGACATCATGAGCGCCTCATCGCTCCTGCACTGAGGAGCCACCGAACCACAGGCTGAGGTTGCTAAGTATTTGTGGGCTGCGGGGGGGCGGTGGCTGGATGGTGGGGGCCAGGGACTGGATGCAGGGGGGAGGAACTGGAGCAGGGGGCTGGATCAGGGGGGCCAGGGACTTTAGCCCCACATTACAGGCAGGCAATATACTATATGCCAATTGCATTTATTACAATATCAGGGGAAATTACTTAAAAAAGTATAGTAGTGGCTGTAATATCAGGGCATATATGGCCATACTGACATGAAACTGACAAGCCTTAGCTTTCAGCCTGCCCCCATCAAGGGTTGTAACCTGCTTCTATTGGGGATATCGACCATTATGACATCAATATTGTTGAAATGTCAATATCAACCGTGGAGAGATTGAAGGGGGATGGCTTGGGAGAGAGAAGGAGATGGCTGGGGAGACATGAGGGGGTGACTGGGGAGACAGAAGTGCGATGGTGGGGCAGGGGAGATAGGAGGGTGATGACTGGGGAGACAGGAGGGTGATGGCTGGGGAGACAGGAGTGGGATGGTGGGGCTGGGGAGACAGGAGAGGGATGGCTGGGGAGACAGGAGAGGGATGGCTGGGGAGGCAGGAGGGGGATGGTGGGGCTGGGGAGACAGGTTGGGGATGCTGGGGAGACAAAAATGGGACTGCCTGAAGAATCAGAAGGGGGTGCTGGCTGATAAAACATGGGGGTTGGCTGGGGATACAGAAGGAGGACTGGCTGTAGAGACGTTATAAGTACAGAGTGTAACTATTCAGAAAATATGGGGGGAGGGGGGCACCAGTCAATTACATTGCCAGGGGCACTCAGACCCCCCTTACACCCCTGGATCTGGGTGTTAAGAAATGAGTGTTCCCCAGGTGAACTACCATCTTATGAAGATGATACACTGGTGTTTTCTGTATACATAGACAAAAGTTGAGTATATACTCTGTTGTTTGTTTGTTTGTTACTTGTAATAAAGTGTGTTGATTTGTACTCACTCAATTGGTTACATGTATAACTATTCACTTTCATTAGAACGAAACCCACAGTATAAAGTGATCAGCTGCATTTCCTCTCCATGCTTCTCCCGGAAAGGAAAAAGGAAAAGTGGGACAGGAGATCAGCAGCTACAAGAGTAAAATGACATACTGTATGCTTGTAATTTACTAATTCCAACAGACCGGGAACAGAACTCTAAACGTGGGTACACACCTGAAAGATATATCTGTAGATCGAGTGATCTGCAGATGATGGTCGTTCATACACCCTGAATGTTCATCATCCGTGCTGCAGCGGGTCCTGGTGGCCACTGAGTGTAGGGGGCGTGGCCTAATCGCACCCTGCATGGCCACGCCCCCTTCACAACAAAAAAACATTTGCAGCGCTAGGGAGGGGGACGGTGTGTGCCCCTCAGCCCGGCGCATAGCCAATGGGGGGCGCGATCGGCATGATCGCTCCCCCCCTTTGGCATAGGAGACTGCTCGGGCTGCTGCTTTAGCAGTGTCTGACAGTCTCTCAGTGCGGCCTAGCACACAGCAGTGTGTGCTGGGTTGCTGTGGATGGGGAGCTGTGCCGGAGTCGGGTAAGTAGTATCCGCTCGCGGCTCCCCCCCCCTCTCTCGGCACTCCTGTGTACAGGTGATTGGCTGATCGCCCGTACCCACTTGCCGATGGACAGATATGTCTGCAGACATATCTGTTCATTGGCTGTGCAGCACAGCCAATGCGATATGTCTGTGAACGACGTTGTTCACAGACATATTGTCTATACACACTGGCCGACGAGGGCACGATATATTGGCTGATCAATTGATCGCCCAATATATCGGCGAGTGTGTACCCAGCTTAAATGTAGCTTTAGAGATAAAGATAAGAGATTAAGATAAAGAAATAATGTAATCATTGGAGTGTTACACAAACAAAATCAATGTTAACTGAAGAAAAAGTGAAATCAATCACAGGATAAATTAGAAATAAACTTCATAGCACTGTTAATTGTAGATACAAAAACTTACCAGGAACCATAGAGTAAAAGTGTATAGTGACAAATTAAAGATGACCAGCTAGGGTGATGGTGATTATAACTCATTCAGTTCCTGATCAAAATAATCATGTAAGCTTATATGAATACCCCTAAATCTATATACCCAAAATGTCGCTATTTAGCGCTACAAGTTGCATAAGAAATAATTGCTTTCCAATCCAATTGTGGTTCCAATGCACAAAAAGTTATATTGCAATAAAAAGAAAGTTACACGCTTAGATCTAACACAATTAGCGCTAAAAGCAAGTAAATACAAAGGTAAAAACCGATACATATGCGTGCGCACTGGCCCAGAATGCAGTATTCCAATCCTGAATCTGCGGTCACCTTCACCCAAGGATATAGAGAAATAATTGACTACTGCCCCAGCTCACAAGCATATATTCGATACAGGTTTCAGAGACAACAAATGCACAGAATAACAGATGCTCATTGGTCCTTGCTTCAGATCACTCCGTTCATTGATTAGTTCATATTGTGTCATCAGAGGTATGGATCAGCTTTCCAACTGCTTCTTTGTTTGTTTCCCTCCGAAGAACTAATAAAAAAACACTACATACAGAGATACATTCTAACCTATAATTCATATCTTGCGAACGTCTGCTGCGATCTCCTTTCCGATAGAACCGAAGATCTGCAAATAAACAGGGGTTTAGAATGGTACCAAACACGAATGTCTAATAGTTCTAAATACCATATACATACATTTCACAACCTAATTATATGCTACTAAAACCTCTAATATCACGTTTAATGTGAAGTAACCTAAGTTATTGTATGTGTAAGTGTGAGAATATTGTGTAGTTTCGCTAGTTTGCGTTGCGCGTATGTGTGGGTTTGTACGCACTTCAAAGGTGCGTGTGTATGTGTATGCATGTAAGTCTATGTGTGTGTGTGTTATGTAATTCAGTGTACTTGTGATGGATTAATATATATATTATCCATTTCTGACATACTTCAACAATCTGCTCAAACTACAGTAAAAGGTGTCACAAGCAGCAAGGTTCACTTCCAAGCAGGGGGAGACCCCCAGCTGTTTGCCGTTGCCACCCTGTCTGGTAGCTTGCGACAGGCTTTTCTCCACTTAATTAGAGTATAGGTGTCAGTTCCTATGAACCAAACAGTATCGAACAAAAAGGCATACCATTGTTAATGATCTGCAGGTTCCCGACAATGATTCCCTTGCATTTAGAGTGTGTTACATTTTAAATTATTTGTTACAGGCATCCTGTATCAGCATGCAGAGTCTCCCAAAACATATGCAAAGACCCACAGACATACACACCAAACCTGTTTTCCTCACTAAACCTTGTAGTAATATAAACATATATTTGTGCGTATCGCAATTGTGCTGACACAGAGTAGCGTCCAAGCAATTCGTCATCAGACCATGGATGACTAAATCGTCAGATAACAATTGCAAGCGATCATATCCAATTATCTGACTTTGACACTTATAATCAGAGATATACTGTAGTAAATAGAAATAAAAATTGATTCAGTTATGAAGACTGAAGCAAATCTATACAGCCACAGACAGGCCTCAACATGTCAAGGGGCAGGACAATCTATTTTGGCACACAAGGCAGAGTTAACAAGATGTGCTCCTCTCTCTCTCCTTCAAGAATATACTATTCTGAACATTTCTATTTGAACTATTATCATGTATGACATAATAGTGACCCCTTTTTTCAAATTGGGGTGTCTGAATTTATGGAAGCCAGGATGGGGAAGATCTTCCCCCATCCCTGGACTCCATGATTTTTCTGTAGTGTAGGGTTTATGTCATACCGATCATCATATATTATCTTTTATGGGGCATCTAGTTTGAATGAGTGGACTCCCTTCTTGAAAACAAAGGTGCCCCCATTTTTGCAAGTAGGACCAATGAGAAAAGGTAATTATTTTTGGTGTTGTCTTTCATGTCACTACCCTCTACAATCTTAATGTATATGGTTAGGAGCCCCACATGTCCTACACAGCCAAGGGGTTAAGCATAGTAGTGCTCTCTGGTTGAACAGTAGTGAAGTTCTTTGGTCCCCTGTGTCGGTGTATGGTGCAAAGAAATAAAGTCCATTTATCCAGCAACTTTGAGATTTTGAAATGTTTTAATTAAAGTTAATATCATTCTGGGGCACGGGTATGGCCTTCTTTCATCCAGCTTGTTGGCATGATGCGCAATTGAGATAAAACAGTTTTCAGATGCGCCAATGACCTTGACATTAAGCCACCAAAGAAAAACACTGTACAATGTTACTGTATTCTGTGTCCTAAAAGGCACAAAAATACTCCCAGCACTTGGCTTTGTCTCTTAGTATAAATCCATAAAATGTGATGCACTGACATCTAAATGATGTGGTTTATTTAACAGTTTTTCTATGTGTATTTAACTGAGACCTAATTAACTGCTTTGTGTGCCCTACTAAATTTTAGATACCACAGAGAAATACATATTATTTTCAGCGCGTAACACATATAGAAAAGGTAAATATAGCAAATAAAATTACTTTTCCATTACTCATATATTAAATGGCTACTTCTCCCGAGCTTAGTGATACAAAATATGAGTACAGTATGTTATGATGATATGTGTATTTGACTACCTGTTACTCAGCTAAATAGAGTGTCTGGAGAACTGATGATCTGTGTCAAATAAAGTGCAGCACTTGATTGGATCTTGTGGTGCTCACCCAATCATGTGCCTCCTTTTATTTAATAAAGAGCAGCAGATCGCCATGAGCTCCATGGGAAAACCTCATGCTATTCTGGGAAAGGTTTTAGCCCTAGATCTGGGAGCCTCAAGAGTGTAATAGTCGTGGGAGTTGCGTCAAATAAAAATGAATGTGGAAATAGGTTTTATTTTTATCAGAGTACACCTAATCACATATAATAATGGTTTGCCAACCATCTCATTGTCATCTCAGGGATATAAATACAAATGTGTGGGATTCCCACAAAGTGGTACATACTGTAATGAAATATTGGAGAATACATACATATTTATGAGAACATATAAGATAATTCTTTATGATCTACACACTTTTTACTACAAATCATATCCTCTAATTTATAAGAAAAAATTAAATTATAACATTTTTTGCCATTCTAGTGTGGAAAAAAACATATTTTAATGGCTTTTTTTGTAACCTAATATGCCATGTCTCAAGTGTTTTAAAAGATGGTAATCCAAGCTTCTATATTAACCTCTGTGGCACTGACAAAGCTGTACTTGTACTTCTCATGCCCCTAAAAATACTGATGTAAAACTCCTACTGAAACCTAGATACTGACAAACTAATACACAACAAATGTCTCATGAACACTCAGGCTTCTAACCTCTTTAATCTCTTCTCAATCCTCCCACCCCGAAGATTCCAATCACCATCACTGATCAAGGTATTGCTTCCTACAGTACTTCTAGGAAATATTAACAAGATCTGACACAAAATGGTACCCTCTTCCTGATCAACAACTTATTTATTACTTTACCGCTCCCACTGATACCTTCTCTATATATCCCCTTAGAAATCAGCCAATGCTTTCTCCTCTGCTCATCATAGCATGAATCAACATCTGCAATTTGTCTCTTCATGCGTATGCTGCCATAATTATTTGAACATGCAGTTTTTACTCCTATCTGCTCCAACAGCAGTAAGGAGCAGAGGGGTCCATACCCCTCCCCTATGCTGAATGTATTCTTTTGTAGGTATACATTATAAGTGTATTCATATATGCATATAAAACTGTAATTACAGCTGTGTGTACACCTTTATGAAGTTTATTGTGTCCCCACCTAAATTCCCTTGTTGCTGTTGATGGATTGTGAACCTCAGCCCCGCAGCAGTGAACATTCCCCGGTGGGTGGTGGCTGAGAAGTCGGGTCCTTCCTGGGGAAGAGACCAAACAGATGGAGAGACAGTGTCACCACAACTTTCCCCTAAGAGTCCGGAGCAAGCATCAGAGTGAGGTCGGTACAGCTCTGCTCTTCCACATCACACTTGAGCTGTCAATCTAATCTAGCCCCTCATCTCCGGCTGTGTAAAGAGCAGCATAGTTAGCAAATATAGAGAGACTGTCAATCGTCCGCCCTCCTATCAGACCCAATTTATTCAGTATACACTGCACATTCCCCTAGGATATCTGCAGGGAGAGCATAAACGTATTGTTAACTATTGACTGTATATATCTACAGTGCAGGATAGCCTACAGTACATTTACAGAGCATTCCTCTATGCACCATATTACAGCACTCTAACCTATCTAATGGACCTGGCATCCCAGTGCAGTATAATAATAATAGACAAGTGACATTCTGCTTGTATGCAGGCAGGTTAGGACAGTTTGCTTCATTTACGCAACCCGGTCAATGAAAAGTGCTCCACCTCTACAGAGAGCGCTGAAATTATGTCTAATAATCATTTACATGCAATATAAGCTATATCTAAGCAGAAGTGAATTCTAGTTAGAAAGATATTTTGAAGGTACTGTTTTGTTTTGTGATAATTTGTGGTAATGGTTCTCACCTTGCTCTGATAGTTTAACATATAATGTGATTTATAGTATATTGTATTTTATTATATTACTGATTCCTGCATGTATTCCACTTTGAAACCTACGTTAAGATAACAGTGTCCCTTGTGAAAAGTGTTAGTGGTAAGTAAGTACTGTAAATTGGTGTCATCAGTCACATTGGAAGAGTCTGACTTCATTGGACGACACTTCGATTATCAGCCACTTTCAGAAATATAAAACGTTATTTATTTGCTTATTTTAGATAATTATTGAATGTATCAATGGTAACTTTGTAGAATGCTGAGCTGTCATTTTACCATTATTAGTTTGCCTTGATGTTTGAAAACAACTTTGGAAAACATTGAAGCAAAAGCATTGATTTTCTAATGCCTCTATATTCATTCTTACCTCTCTGATTCACTAAAAAGAACCAAGAGACTCATCCTGACTTGGTAAGGTTCACACCAACATACCATTTCTTCTCACTCATATAATGTGGCGTATCACAGGTTTAGGCAACCAGTGTTGTTGTACCTGCTGTTACAGAACGTCAACTGGAAGTGTCATGCCTTCAGCATGGGGTGTGTTATGTTACACTAGTTCACATTAGCAGCACCACCTAGTGGTCAGGACAGCAGCAGTTTAAATCTGATATATTTTGTCCTTCTTAACATTCCATAGCAGTCTAGCAATGCATTCTGGGCTAAAGGAGCTATAAGCAGCCATTTTCCTTTTCACATGGTTCCAGACAGTCATCATTACATATGCTCAACCTGGTACAGCATCCGATGGGGAGTTCTAAGCTTCAACTGTCCCATCATATTGTAGATCTGCTTAGTCAGTAATGCATGTTAGCTGTACTATGTGACACTACAGTCTATAATTTGCATACTGTATGTTTCATGTTGTTTGCATATCCCATGTTATGTATATGTTTGCCTTGCATTACCATGTACATATAGTAATTGCTTTTCATTGTTTGTTTACAGTTTTACCATCACTTGTCATTACTTATCATTACTTATCATTTCCACGCAAGTTCCTCTATCGAATAATAAACTCAGTTCTTCAGATTACATCTGACTGGATTATTGGAAGATAGAGTGTTGGTTATGCTGGCTGCTCCAAATTTGTCAGACATTTAGTGCAGGGCAGTACAGTAAAACATCGGGTTCCCAGCGTGTGATGCATATATCTGACTTCACAAAAAAAATTTCACATTTTTTCTGGTTTCTGCTACTATTATTAAAGTCCATCTAGTCCTTTTCATATTATCTAGTTTAGGATGGTATGAGCGGGAAGCATACTAATCCATACCTCATCTAGAATATATATATAAAAAAAAAAAAAAATTTTATAACTCCTATGCCATTTTACCTATACTATATTTACAGGATTACCGATTTATTCCTGCTGATCAATTTTGGATTGGCTGAGAGAGATGTCAATTACCTATTCAGACTTGTGATTGGTTTAGATATAAGTGTGCTATGATAGGTTCTATGTCATGTCAATTGCTTCTAATCACTTCTTATTGGTTACAGCAAGGGTTAAAACAAGATAGTGGGACCCGTTTGCTTAGGTGTCTCGTTGTGAGCAAGTTTATTTGGCGAAACGCGCGTCAACTAACATGTTCTATCTCTAACCACGAAGCCGCTTAAGCTGACCGCTAAACGTGTCTTCCATTCCTGCTGCCCTAGACGGGACGACAGTGAGTCATTTCCCGGTATATGCAGGGGACTGGTGAGACACAGCTGATTACAGCTGACAGGCAGCAGATGCGGACACAACCAACTCGTGTTCTCTCTGACCACGGAGCCGCTCAAGCTGACCGCTAATAGCCTCCCACTCCCACTGCCTCAGACGGGGTCTCACAGGAGCTGATACAAACGGCAGTTGAGTTATTCCCGGTATCTGCAGGGGACTGGTGAGACACAGCTGATTACAGCTGACAGGCAGCAGACGCGGACACTTGGAAACTTAACACTGCATCAATGTGAACAGACTGGGCTGTGTACAGGTACTATCTTTTCTTTTTCTGAGGTGGCGATTTGACTGATCCAGGTGCACTTGATCTCTGCTATACCATTTGGCATCAGAGATCACTTAACTCCCGATATATGGATCCTTAACAACCCACCGTTACTCTTTATGTTCTATGGATACCAGCCCCCTACTCTCTCATCACCTGTCCAATGCCAGGCAGAAGGTACAACAAGTGAAAGTAGAAGTGGGGGACAACTAGGTGTCCTACTCTAACTTATTCTATGAATAAATCCTGCACATTATTGAATTATCTATGCCTAGAATCTATTATATTAAGGAACACATGGTGATGATCATTAAGAGATACCTATATGTGATACAGGTTATCTGACATGTTGATGTATTATACACATGGTGGAATTTAGATATCTCTTTTTTTGTCCTTGCCTCATGGAGGATTGATAGATTGAAAGGTCAACATTAACCTAATAGTGGTACTCATTGCACTAATACTGGTATTAATTTTCAATGCATTTATATTCTAATCCATGTGATTTTATCATATGGATCTGTTTATACAACCTAATCCTAGATCCATGTTATAACCATTGGGAGAAGCATGCTTTGTGGTTAATTAACCATCATCTACAATTGGTGTGGATCTAATTGCAATACAAACTGTGGGATCACTATATTATTGACCTAATATGCTTTATATCAACTCCTCTGACGAAATTGCTTGAGACAGGATTTATATAACAATTAACGCGTGTGTCTCCTTATCACACTGGTACAGTGTATATCCATGTGGCAGTATATTGAATTTTTATAACTGCTTTTCTTCAATATTTTTGCCTATAGATGTTTTATCATATGTATTGAGACATTATATTTGTTATTATCATTTATGATATTTCATGGTTCACATACGCATATATATATATATATATATATATATATATTATTAGGTATGTTCTCATTAAAAGTTATGTTTTAATTATTAATCTATCATTTTGCTACATTGCAATAAAAGAAGAGTGCCCCACAAACGGAACTGTTTTTCCCGTTTTGCCTGTGCAAAACATAATACAATAAGTAATATATCTGACTTCATCAGCAACAGTTTCTGTCAGCAAGTAGGACAGATACTGACTCACAGATCTGTTACACTGCCAGCCAGAGCTATCTGCATATGACAGTACAAGAGTTTCTATACAGTCTTACCGTGGCAGCTCAGCAATAGGCGTACCGCCATTGACTACACAGGAATTTCATACTGTCAGTACAGCCACCCGCATATGACAGCACAAGAGTTTCTATACAGTCTAACCGTGGCAGCTCAGCAATAGGAGTACCAGCATTGACTACACAGGAATTTCATACTGTCAGTATAGCCACCCACATATGACAGCACAAGAGTTTCTATACAGTCTAACCATGGCAGCTCAACAATAGGAGTACCGCCATTGACTACACAGGAATTTCACACTGTCAGTACAGCCACCTGCATATGGCAAGACAACAGTCCCTGCACAGTCAAACAGCCTAACAAGAGTCCCAAGACCCTGACTACTCAGAGACCTGCTTCATTGTCAGCTCAGTTATATGCACATTATAATACAGCAGCCTCTACACAGTCACACAGTCTACACAGTCAAGCATTTCCATTCCATCATCATGTGACAGAAAATGACATCTTCATACAAAAAAAGGTCCCAAGTCTCTAGTTCCTCCAAATCTTTATCTATCAGCAATGCAGCCATAATGGGACGCGCACAAAAGCGGAAGCTGCAAAAGTGCGGGCCACCTTTGCTGAACAAGAGATGCAATTGAAAAAAGAGAGGTCACGTCTGGAAGCAGAAAGATCACGTCTGGATGCAGAAAGATCACGTCTGGATGCAGAAAGAGTTATGGAGAAACAACGCCTATAAGCAATTAGTGAGAAGCTCACTGCAGAGAAGGAGGCAGCAGCTGCTATCGCTGAAGCAGCATTCTTAGAGTCTGTAGAACTTCTTAATATAAGGAAGATCAATGTGCTTGACGCAGAGCTTGGATCGCAGAATTCATTGCAACGCACATCAGAATATGTAAATCAAGCATCCAAAATGGACAGCAAACCCCAATCAGTACAAAGCATGCATTCAGATTTCATCAGTGAAACAAGCCAAACACACAAGGCAGTGCACCCACTAGTCAACAGTGAACTGCAAACTTGCAAACAAGAGAATTCTAGACACAGGGAACCCATGAGGGACAACCTTCCCCCACACCAGGTGTCTGAATCTGCAAGTTACAACAAAGGCACAACTACCAACACACAAAAGTGGCATGATACAAGCCAACAGGAACCATACAATCCTAACAGGTATGACCACGCACCATTTACTCACCATGTTAATGCACAAACAGCATCTCCTAGAGCCAATCAAGACACATTAGACTTTGCCAAGTTTTTTGCTCGCCGTGAGCTGGTCATAAACAGACTCTCAAAGTTCAATGATCGCCCTGAGAGCATCAGAGCCTGTCAACCTCTTTCCAAAATGTAATCAGAGGGTTAGGCCTTTCACATAGCCAAGAGATAGACCATTTAATTAAATGGCTTGGGAATGAATCCGCTGAACATGCTAGAAGGATAAGAGTAATCAATATTAACCACCCTGAGAATGGCCTTAACAAGATCTGGGATAGATTAAATGAGTGCTACGGCTCCCCAGAGATAATAGAAAGTGCACTATTAAAAAGAATTGATGATTTCCCAGGTTACCTAACAAACGCTATCAGAGACTGAAAGAATTAAGAGACTTACTAATGGAGCTTCAAGTAGCCAAGCGTGAGGGAGACTTACCAGGACTTGCCTTCCTCGACACAGCCAGAGGCTTTAACCCTATAGTGCAAGAGCTACCTTACAATCTGCAGGAGCAGTGGCTCATCCATGGTTCCAAATATAAGCAGCGGCACAACGTTCCATTTCCACCATTCTCTGTTTTTGTGGACTTTGTGCACCAACAAGCTAAGACCAGGAATGATCCTAGTTTTGCCTTTACACTGACTAGCTCAACCCCTATTCTACAGAACCCCTGCAAAATGTCAGTCACAGTTCACAAGACTAATGAGCATTATACAGGTTCTTCCCACAGGTCTACCTATTCTACTCATCAAGAGAACAAAGATAAAGATCCTGCCAAGCAGTGTCCCCTGCATAACAAACCGCATCCTCTCCTGAAATGCAGAGCCTTCAGAGAAAAGTCACTGAAGAACCGCAAAGCATTCCTAAGAGAAAACGGCATCTGCTACAAGTGCTGCTCTTCTACAACCCACCTTGCCAAGGTTTGTAAGGTTAGTGTTAACTGCATAGAATGTCACAGCACAGAACACAATACAGCTCTACACCCTGGACCTTCCCCATTGACTTTACAACACAGTTATGATGACACAGAGCATGGCGGGGAGCTCAGTGTGGAGCAAAGAGACACTACTGCAGTCATACCAGAGATAACTTCACAATGTACTGAAGTCTGCAAAGACACTATTAGTGGCAAATCTTGCCCCAAAATTTGTTTAGTCAGAGTCTACCATAACGGCATACCAGAGAAAGCCATCAAACTTTATGCAATCCTATATGATCAAAGTAATAAGTCTCTAGCCAGATCAACCTTCTTTGAGACCTTTAATATCAAAGGACTCAGCACTCCATACTCCTTAAAGACTTGTGCAGGGAGTTTCGAGACAATGGGGAGAAGAGCAATCGGCTATCAAGTCGAGTCCATAGACAGAAAGACATGCCTTCCCTTACCCACTATCACTGAATGCAGCTATCCATCATGCACATTTGAAACGTATAGCACATCTGATACCAGAACTGGACCCACTAGCCCAGATAATTCTACTCGTTGGGAGAGATATCTTACGAGTCCACAAAGCCAGATTAACAGTCCACACATTGCTCCTTATGCTCAAAGATTAGACCTAGGATGGGTCATAATAGGAGAAGTGTGTCTTGGAAAAGTGCATAAACCAGTTAATGTCAACAGCATGCTTACCCTTCCCTATTTCAGCCATGTCACAATCACTTCCTCATAAAGGAACTACCACACTACACTGTCATAGACTCTCCTAGAGACAACCACATCTGTGACAGCTACCAAGAACATTTGGGGTGCACAGTCTTCCAAAGAACAAAAAGGGATGACCAAGTCGCAATGTCCATAGAGGACAGTCTATTCCTGGAAATAATGAAAAAGGGACTAGTCAAAGATGATGCCAACAGTTGGGTTACACCTCTACCCTCTAAAACACACAGACGGCGCCTACCTAACAGAGCACAAGTATTTAAACGCTTCTCTTCACTAAAATGCAACTTCCACAGGAAGCCAGAAATGAAAGATCACTTCTTCTCTTTCATGGACAAAATATTTGAGAGCGGTCATGCTGAGATAGCTCCCATTCTTAAAGACACAGATGAATGCTGGTACTTACCAATGGTTGGAGTATACTACCCAAAGAAACCTCAGATCAGAGTTGTGTTTGATTCCAGTGCCAAGTTCGAAGGCATCTCCTTAAATGATGTCCTCCTGACAGGACCAGACCTTAACAACAAACTCCTTGGAGTACTCATACGTTTCCATAAGGACTCTATTGCCTTTACAGCTGATATTCAACAAATGTTTCATTGCTTCCTCGTGAGGGAAAGTAACAGGAATTTACTAAGATTCCTTTGGTTCAGAGACAACGACCCCTCTAAAGATTTTGCAGAGTACCGCACGAGGGTACACATCTTTGGTAACAGCCCTTCCCCTGCAGTTGCCATCTACGGACTCAGACGTTCAGCTCAAGAGGGCGAGCTAGTGTATGGTTCTGATGTTAGACAACTTGTGGAAAAAGATTTCTATGTAGATGACTGTTTAAAATCTATGCCAACGGATGAGACAGCAATCAGCCTCCTCAAGAGAGCTCAGGAAATGCTTGCCTGCTCTAATATCAGGCTTCACAAAATAGCTTCCAACAGCAAAAGAGTGATGGAAGCCTTCCCTTCTCAAGATCATACCAGTGACTTAATGGATTTAGATTTAGGAACTGATTCTCCACCAGCTCAACGTAGCCTTGGACTCTTATGAGACTTAAAATCCGACTCCTTTACCTTCCAAGTGAACAATGAGGAAAGACCCCACACCCGCAGAGGTGTCTTGTCTGTTATAAACAGCTTGTACGACCTTAGGATTTGCTGCTCCTGTCACTATCCAAGGTAAAGCCTTGCTCAGAGACCTAACCTGCGAGTCATCCGACTGGGATGCGCCACTGTCTCCTCAGAAAAGAGATTTGTGGGAGGAGTGGAAAAGTTCTCTGTCCACCTTAACCAACCTTAATATTACACGTTCATATGCTCCTGTGCCTTCTACAGAAGTACAAAACCAAAGACTATGTGTATTTTCTGATGCTTCAATCCAAGCGATTGCCGCTGTTGCATATCTTAAAACTGTGGATATTAGAGGCCAGTGTCATATTGGGTTTGTCATGGGCAAAGTGAAGTTAGCACCACTTCCAGAGCATACCATACCCAGGCTAGAACTTTTTGCTGCTGTGACAACGATCCATACCATGATCTCACATTGTCAACTTGAGCCACACAGATTCCAAAGATTCTTAACTTGGAAATCTCTTCTTAGAGCAATTATCTGCTTAACTCATACAGCCCGTTCATTTAAACATGCCACATTTCTAAGAGTGACTGAATGTATAGGTTGGCATCACTGTCAAAATATTTACACAACCAAAGAGCTACAAATTGGCTCAAACATCAACACTAAAGGTGTAGGGAGATACCTCAGTGAGCAAAGTTGTACATGGACTTTCAACCCGCCTCATTCTTCTCATATGGGAGGTACATGGGAAAGGATGCTTGGCATCATACGCAGAATCCTTGATTCCATATTCCTACAAGTAGGTACTGCAAGACTTACTCACGAGAGTTTAACAACTTTCATGGCTGAAGTCTCAGCTATCGTCAATGCTAGACCTTTGACTTCAGTTTCTAATGACCCAGAAGATCCGCTTCTACTTACTCCTGCTACTCTTCTTACTCAGAAGACCGGGACTATCTATGCTCTTTCCGGAGAGTTCTCCAACAAAGACTTATTCAAACGACAATGCAAGCAAGGAGAGACTAAGTTGTTTCTCAGACCAGTGTCTGAACTGTTTTTACTGTTACCTACTTAGAGTTTAAATTTGTGGCATCAACGATACCAGACGGGGAGTGTCATGCCTTCAGCATAGAGTTTATGTTACACTAATTCACATTAGCAGCCCCACCTAGTGGTCAGGACAGCAGCAGTTTAAATCTGATCTATTTTGTCCTTCTTAACATTCCATAGCAGTCTAGCAATGCATTCTGGGCTAAAGGAGCTATAAGCAGCCATTTTCCTTTTCACATGGTTCCAGACAGTCATCACTACATATGCTCAACCTGGTACAGCATCCGATGGGGAGTTCTAAGCTTCGACTGTCCCATCATATTGTAGATCTGCTTAGTCAGTAATGCATGTTAGCTGTACTATGTGACACTACAGTCTATAATTTGCATACTATATGTTTCATGTTGTTTGCATGTCCCATGTTATGTATATGTTTGCCTTGCATTCCCATGTACATATAGTAATTGCTTTTCATTGTTTGTTTACAGTTTTACCATCACTTGTCATTACTTATCATCACTTATCATTTCCACGCAAGTTCCTCTATCGAATAATAAACTCAGTTCTTCAGATCACATCTGACTGGATTATTGGAAGATAGAGTACTGGTTATGCTGGCTGCTCCAAATTGTCAGACACTTAGGGCCTGATTCGCGAGCGCTCGCAAGCGGGTCGATGGTGCCCTAGTGTGTATGCGCATGACGGAGGGAGCTCCGTTGTGCGCATGTGCGAGACCCGCATAGCGACGGCCAAGCCGTTGCTATGGGTCTCGCACCAAAGGGGGCGTGCTGTCGATGGTGAGTGACAGCATGCCCCCTTTCGTGGGCGTTGCTGCCCAGATGGAGGCGTTCCCATGGGAACGCCTACCATCTGGGGCCGGCCCCACTGACATCACTGGTGATGTCAGTGGGAGTGCTTTTGCCTCTGATAGAGCCAAAAGCACTCCTAGGCTTGCGGCAGCGAGACCCTACCGCAGGGTCTCGTCGCAAGCCCGATGGTCGCGATGGTCTTGACCATTGCGACCATCTTTTTGGCCACTCGAATAAGCTGCGGGTGGCCACCCACAGCTATGCGAGCGGCCAGGAGGCCGCTCCAATTTTAGGTAGGAGGGCCCTGATTCAGAGCGTCCAGCTCTGAATCAGGCCTTTAGTGCGGGGCAGTACAGAAAGCATCCTTGAAGTTGTAGTTCCACAGTAGCTGAAGAACCACGTACTGTTTTGCTTTCTAGTTTCTACAGATCTACAAATCTTGGGTACACACTAGACGATGTGTGTACCCAGGTATGTGGCCCGCCACCCCCTCCCACAGCCGCATTGTCTGATTGGACTGCATGTAGGGAAGACCAGAAGATCCGACTGACGACCCTGCGGGAGCGGGCACTGCACTGTATAGTGCATACACACTGGACGATTTTAATGATTTGACGTTCCAATGCGTCGAAATTAGGCAAATCGTTAAAAAAATGTCTAGGTTGTAGGAGCCTTTACAGTTAGAGAATTCAGTAATGATAACAGTACAGGTAGTATATTCATCACAATATTGGAATAGGTGTGGCTGCTAAATAGGAAGGGTGGTAAAAAGTAGGGGTGAGCGGGTTCGGATTTCTGAAATCCGAACCCCCCCCGAGCCCCCCCGATCCGAGTCTGATCCGAGTCAGGCTCGACTTTTCCCGCCTGACTCGGATCTGAAATCGAGGCAAAACGTCATCATCCCGCCTTCCGAGTCTCGCGGGTTTTGGATCCTATATAAGGTACCCGCGTCGGCGCCATTTTCTCACTCGGCTGTGGACAGTGAAGAGGGAGGGTGGGAGTTAGGGCTGTGTAGTGTAGTGTAGTGCTGCTGTTGTCCACTACTTCAAAGTCCATAGGGGCTGGCTGTGTTGTGCTGTGCTGCTGTTGTTAATAGGGGCTGTGTCCACTACTTCAAAGTCCATAGGGGCTGGCTGGACTGTGTTGTGCAGTCAGTTCTCCATAGGGGCTGTGTCCACTCCAAAGTCCTGTGCAGTGTCCCAGTCCTAAAGGAGTGCTGTAGTGTTGTCCAGGGGGTGCTCTGTCCATCAGGGGTGCTCCCCCCAAGTGCTAAAAAAATAATATATTTTCTGTGTTTGTGAATTGTGTGCGCAGTAGCCGCACGTGCATCAATAAAGTAGTGCCAAGCGTGCGCCTGTGTCATAAGTAAAGGGCCGGCTGGCTTGACCGTTAAGGGTGCTGTAACCCCCGAAAGTACACTCCAGTCCAAACCAAAAAAAAAATTATTTTCTGTGTTTGTGAATTGTGTGCGCAGTAGCCGCACGTGCATCAACAAAGTAGTGCAAAGCGTGCGCCTGTGTCATAAGTAAAGGGCCGGCTGGCTTGACCGTTAAGGGTGCTGTAACCCCCGAAAGTACACTCCAGTCCAAACCAAAAAAAAAATTATTTTCTGTGTTTGTGAATTGTGTGCGCAGTAGCCGCACGTGCATCAACAAAGTAGTGCCAAGCGTGCGCCTGTGTCATAAGTAAAGGGCCGGCTGGCTTGACCGTTAAGGGTGCTGTAACCCCCGAAAGTACACTCCAGTCCAAACCAAAAAAAAAATTATTTTCTGTGTTTGTGAATTGTGTGCGCAGTAGCCGCACGTGCATCAACAAAGTAGTGCCAAGCGTGCGCCTGTGTCATAAGTAAAGGGCCGGCTGGCTTGACCGTTAAAGGGTGCTATAACCCCCAAAGTACACTCCAGTCCAAACCAAAAAAAAAATTATTTTCTGTGTTTGTGAATTGTGTGCGCAGTAGCCGCACGTGCATCAACAAAGTAGTGCCAAGCGTGCGCCTGTGTCATAAGTAAAGGGCCGGCTGGCTTGACCGTTAAAGGGTGCTGTAACCCCCGAAAGTACACTCCAGTCCAAACCAAAAAAAAATTATTTTCTGTGTTTGTGAATTGTGTGCGCAGTAGCTGCACGTGCATCAACAAAGTAGTGCCAAGCGTGCGCCTGTGTCATAAGTAAAGGGCCGGCTGGCTTGACCGTTACAGGGTGCTGTAACCCCCAAAGTACACTCCAGTCCAAACCAAAAAAAAAATTATTTTCTGTGTTTGTGAATTGTGTGCGCAGTAGCCGCGCGTGCATCAACAAAGTAGTGCCAAGCGTGCGCCTGTGTCATAAGTAAAGGGCCGGCTGGCTTGACCGTTAAAGGGTGCTGTAACCCCCGAAAGTACACTCCAGTCCAAACCAAAAAAAAATTATTTTCTGTGTTTGTGAATTGTGTGCGCAGTAGCCGCACGTGCATCAACAAAGTAGTGCCAAGCGTGCGCCTGTATCATAAGTAAAGGGCCGGCTGGCTTGACCGTTAAGGGTGCTGTAACCCCCGAGAGTACACTCCAGTCCAAACCAAAAAAAAAATTATTTTCTGTGTTTGTGAATTGTGTGCGCAGTAGCCGCACGTGCATCAACAAAGTAGTGCCAAGCGTGCGCCTGTGTCATAAGTAAAGGGCCGGCTGGCTTGACCATTAAGGGTGCTGTAACCCCCGAAAGTACACTCCAGTCCAAACCAAAAAAAAAATTATTTTCTGTGTTTGTGAATTGTGTGCGCAGTAGCCGCACGTGCATCAACAAAGTAGTGCCAAGCGTGCGCCTGTGTCATAAGTAAAGGGCCGGCTGGCTTGACCGTTAAGGGTACTGTAACCCCCGAAAGTACACTCCAGTCCAAACCAAAAAAAAAATTATTTTCTGTGTTTGTGAATTGTGTGCGCAGTAGCCGCACGTGCATCAACAAAGTAGTGCCAAGCGTGCGCCTGTGTCATAAGTAAAGGGCCGGCTGGCTTGACCGTTAAGGGTGCTGTAACCCCCGAAAGTACACTCCAGTCCAAACCAAAAAAAAAATTATTTTCTGTGTTTGTGAATTGTGTGCGCAGTAGCCGCACGTGCATCAACAAAGTAGTGCCAAGCGTGCGCCTGTGTCATAAGTAAAGGGCCGGCTGGCTTGACCGTTAAAGGGTGCTATAACCCCCAAAGTACACTCCAGTCCAAACCAAAAAAAAAATTATTTTCTGTGTTTGTGAATTGTGTGCGCAGTAGCCGCACGTGCATCAACAAAGTAGTGCCAAGCGTGCGCCTGTGTCATAAGTAAAGGGCCGGCTGGCTTGACCGTTAAAGGGTGCTGTAACCCCCGAAAGTACACTCCAGTCCAAACCAAAAAAAAATAATTTTCTGTGTTTGTGAATTGTGTGCGCAGTAGCCGCACGTGCATCAACAAAGTAGTGCCAAGCGTGCGCCTGTGTCATAAGTAAAGGGCCGGCTGGCTTGACCGTTAAAGGGTGCTATAACCCCCAAAGTACACTCCAGTCCAAACCAAAAAAAAAATTATTTTCTGTGTTTGTGAATTGTGTGCGCAGTAGCCGCACGTGCATCAACAAAGTAGTGCCAAGCGTGCGCCTGTGTCATAAGTAAAGGGCCGGCTGGCTTGACCGTTAAAGGGTGCTGTAACCCCCGAAAGTACACTCCAGTCCAAACCAAAAAAAAATAATTTTCTGTGTTTGTGAATTGTGTGCGCAGTAGCTGCACGTGCATCAACAAAGTAGTGCCAAGCGTGCGCCTGTGTCATAAGTAAAGGGCCGGCTGGCTTGACCGTTACAGGGTGCTGTAACCCCCAAAGTACACTCCAGTCCAAACCAAAAAAAAAATTATTTTCTGTGTTTGTGAATTGTGTGCGCAGTAGCCGCGCGTGCATCAACAAAGTAGTGCCAAGCGTGCGCCTGTGTCATAAGTAAAGGGCCGGCTGGCTTGACCGTTAAAGGGTGCTGTAACCCCCGAAAGTACACTCCAGTCCAAACCAAAAAAAATTATTTTCTGTGTTTGTGAATTGTGTGCGCAGTAGCCGCACGTGCATCAACAAAGTAGTGCCAAGCGTGCGCCTGTATCATAAGTAAAGGGCCGGCTGGCTTGACCGTTAAGGGTGCTGTAACCCCCGAGAGTACACTCCAGTCCAAACCAAAAAAAAAATTATTTTCTGTGTTTGTGAATTGTGTGCGCAGTAGCCGCACGTGCATCAACAAAGTAGTGCCAAGCGTGCGCCTGTGTCATAAGTAAAGGGCCGGCTGGCTTGACCATTAAGGGTGCTGTAACCCCCGAAAGTACACTCCAGTCCAAACCAAAAAAAAAATTATTTTCTGTGTTTGTGAATTGTGTGCGCAGTAGCCGCACGTGCATCAACAAAGTAGTGCCAAGCGTGCGCCTGTGTCATAAGTAAAGGGCCGGCTGGCTTGACCGTTAAGGGTACTGTAACCCCCGAAAGTACACTCCAGTCCAAACCAAAAAAAAAATTATTTTCTGTGTTTGTGAATTGTGTGCGCAGTAGCCGCACGTGCATCAACAAAGTAGTGCCAAGCGTGCGCCTGTGTCATAAGTAAAGGGCCGGCTGGCTTGACCGTTAAGGGTGCTGTAACCCCCGAAAGTACACTCCAGTCCAAACCAAAAAAAAAATTATTTTCTGTGTTTGTGAATTGTGTGCGCAGTAGCCGCACGTGCATCAACAAAGTAGTGCCAAGCGTGCGCCTGTGTCATAAGTAAAGGGCCGGCTGGCTTGACCGTTAAAGGGTGCTGTAACCCCCGAAAGTACACTCCAGTCCAAACCAAAAAAAAAATTATTTTCTGTGTTTGTGAATTGTGTGCGCAGTAGCCGCACGTGCATCAACAAAGTAGTGCCAAGAGTGCGCCTGTGTCATAAGTAAAGGGCCGGCTGGCTTGACCGTTAAAGGGTGCTGTAACCCCCAAAGTACACTCCAGTCCAAACCAAAAAAAAAATTATTTTCTGTGTTTAGCCGCACGTATTTATAAAAATCGATATAACATAAATGGAGGACCAAACTTTCTCCGATAAAAATAAAATAGAGAAAGATCAAGAACCACTTCCTCCTAGTGCTGAAGCTGCTGCCACTAGTCATGACATAGACGATAACATGCCATCAACGTCGTCTGCCAAGGCCGATGCCCAATGTCATAGTAGAGGGCACATACAATCCCAAATGGCAAAGTTCAGGAAAATGACCTTGAAAAAGACATTTAAATCAGCTGAAGAGAAACGTAAACTTGCCAATATGCCATTTACGACACGGAGTGGCAAGGAACGGCTAAGGTCGATCCCTAGTATGTTCATGACTAGTGGTTCAGCTTCACATGACGATGGAAGCCCTCCTCCCACTAAAAAAATCAAAAGAGTTAAGCTGGCAAAAGCACAGCGAAGAACTGTGCTTTCTAAGAAGATATCACAAATCCCCAAGGAGAGTCCAAGTGTGGTGGTGGTTGCGATGCCTGACCTTCCCAGCACTGGACGGGAAGAGGTGGCTCTTTCCACCATTTGCACGCCCCCTGCAAGTGCTGAAAGGAGCACCCACAGTCCACTTGCTGATATGCAAATTGAAGATGTCACTGTTGAAGTACAACAGGATGAGGATACTGGTGTAGCTGGCGCTGAGGAGGAAGTTGGCGAGGAGGATTCTGATGGTGATGTGGTTTGTTTAAATCAGGCTCCGGGGGAGACAGTTGTTGTCCGTGGGATGAAAAAGCCCATCACGGTCATGCCTGGGCAGAAGACCAAACATTCCACCTCTTTGGTCTGGCAATATTTCTATCCAAATCCGGACAACAACTGTCTTGCCATATGTACCATATGTAAAGGTGAAATAAGTAGGGGTAGGGACGTCAACCACCTAGGAACATCCTCCCTTATACGGCACCTGCAGCGCGTTCATAAAAAGTTACTGTCAAGTTCAGAAACTTTGGCTAAGACCGTAAGCAGTCCAGGGACACCTAAATCCCGCTGTCCTGTTGTATCCAAGCGCCTGGAAACCACACCGTCAACTCCCTCCTCGTCAATTTCCTCCTTAGTCAGGATCGGAAGTAGTCCTGCAGGCCATGTCACTGGCATGACTGACTCTCTTATCCGGGATTCCTCTGGAGGATCCTGCATTGCTACGCCTACTGCTGCCGCTGCTGCTGTTGCTGCTGCTGGGAGTTGTTCATCATCCCAGAGAGGAAGTAGGAACACCACTACTTTTACTAAACAATTGACCCTCCAACAGTCTTTAGCGAGGAGGATGAAGTACGACAGCAGTCATCCTGAAGCAAAACGTATAACTGAGGCCTTGACTGCTATGTTGGTGTTAGACGTGCGTCCGGTATCCGCCATTAGTGCAGTGGGATTTAGACAATTGATGGAGGTAGTGTGTCCCCGGTTCCAAATCCCGTCTAGATTCCACTTCACTAGGCAGGCGATACCGAGACTGTACAGAAACGTCAGAAAAAGTGTCCTCAGTGTCCTGAAAAATGCCGTTGTACACAATGTCCACTTAACCACGGACATGTGGACAAGTGGAACAGGGCAGACTAAGGACTATATGACTGTGACAGCCCACTGGGTAGATGTATCACCTTACGCAGCAACAGCAGCAGCGTCACCAGTAGCAGCATCTCAGAAACGCCAGCTCGTTACAAGGCAGGCTACGCTGTGTATCACCGGTTTCAGTAAGAGGCACACTGCTGACAACCTCTTAGAGAAACTGAGGGAAATCATCGCCCAGTGGCTTACCCCACTTAGACTCTCCTGGGGATTTGTGATATCTGACAACGCCACCAATATTGTGCGGGCATTACATCTGGGCAAATTCCAGCACGTCCCATGTTTTGCTCACACAATAAACTTGGTGGTGCAGAATTTTCGGAAAAGCGACAGGGGCGTCAGGAGACGCTTTGGGTGGCCCGAAAAATTTCTGGCCACTTTCGCCATTCAGCGACTGCGTGCCGAAGACTGGAGCGCCAGCAAACACTCTTGAACCTGCCCCGCCATCACCTGAAGCAAGAGGTTGTGACGCGGTGGAACTCAACCCTCTATATGCTTCAGAGGATGGAGGAGCAGCAAAAGGCCATACAAGCCTATACATCCACCTATGACATAGGCAAAGGAGGGGGTATGCACCTGACTCAAGCGCAGTGGAGAATGATTTCCGTGTTGTGCAAGGTTCTCCAGCCCTTCGAACTTGCCACACGTGAAGTCAGTTCAGACACAGCCAGCTTGAGTCAGGTCATTCCCCTCATCAGGCTTTTGCAGAAGCAGCTGGAGAAAGTGAAGGAGGAGCTAAGACGGAGCGATTCCGCTCGGCATGTGGGACTTGTGGATGAAGCCCTTCATTCGCTTTGCCAGGATTCCAGGGTGGTCAATCTGTTGAAATCAGACCACTACATTTTGGCCACCGTGCTTGATCCTAGGTTTAAAGCCTATGTGGTGTCTCTCTTTCTGGCCGACACAAGCCTGCAGAGGTGCAAAGACCTGCTGGTGAACACACTGTCAGCTGAAGCGGAACGTGACACGTCAACGGCTCCTTCTTCATTTTCTCCCGCAACTGGGGCTGCCAGGAAAGAACTTAGGTATCCTAAGCAACCCGCTGGCGGTGATGCAGGGCAGGCAGGACCAAGTTTGGACATCTGGTCCGGACTGAAGGACCTGGCAACAATTTCTGACATGTCTACTGTCACTGCATATGATACTGTCACCATTGACAGAATGGTGGAGGATTACATCGGTGACAGCATCCAAGTAGGCATGTCAGACAGTCCATACCTGTACTGGCAGGAAAAAGAGGCAATTTGGAGGCCCCTGTACAAGCTGGCTCTATTTTACCTGAGTTGCCCCCCCTCCAGTGTGTACTCCGAAAGAGTGTTTAGTGCAGCCGGGAACCTTGTCAGCGAAAGGCGTAGGAGGTTGCTTCCACAGAATGTGGAGAAGATGATGTTCATCAAAATGAATTATCAGCTCTTCCAGGGAGACCAGCCTCCAGAAGGTACAGAGGGACCTGTGGTGGTGGATTCAAGTGGGGACGAGTTAATACTTTGTGAGGATGAGGATGTACACACTGAAGAGGGTGAGGAATCGGTGGATGAGGAGGATGAGGATGACATCTTGCCTCCGTAGAGCCAGTTTGTGCAGGGACACATTAATTGCCAGCTTGTTTTGTGGGGGCCCAAACGAACCAATCATTTCAGCCACAGTTGTGTGGCAGACCCTGGCGCTGAAATGATTGATTTGTTAAAGTGTGCATATCCTGTTTATACAACATAAGGGTGGGTGGGAGGGCCTAAGGACAATTCCATCTTGCACTTCTTTTTTTTCTTTGCATTATGTACAGTTTGGGGCCTAGTTTTTCTAACTGCCATCCTGTCTGCCACTGCAGTGTCACTCCTAGATGGGTCACGTGTTTGTGCCGCCCACTCGTGTCGCTTAGCATAGTCATCCAGCTACCTCGGTGCAACCTTTTGGACATGAAAACACTATTGTGAGGTGTGAGGTGTTCAGAATAGACTGGAAATGAGTGGAAATTAAGGTTATTGAGGTTAATAATAGCATAGGAGCAGAGAAACCAACAAATTCTGTGATTTTAGCTGTTTTTATGCTTTTTTAAAAAAAAATACAGATCCAAAACACAAAACCCAGAACCCAAAACACGGAAGGGTGGTTTTGGCAAAACCAATCCAGATCCAAAACACGAAGAAAGATCCAGATCCAAAACCAAAACACAAAAAGTGGCCGGTGCACACCCCTAGTAAAAAGTGTAGTAAAGCAATTTATTTAATTAGAAGAACAATAGTTTTGACTTAATTTGTTATATTTTATCAAATCAAAGTCACTATCTAATACTGTATAACTACATAATTCAGCACTTCTCATAGCCACTTACATTGTAGTCAGACATTCTCCATTAAACATTTTAGAATCTTAATGAATCTTAATTAAAATCATGTTTACTTTTGTTTGTTTGTTAGTTCTGCTGTGGAGTTAGGAAAAGGCCTCTAAAGATGAGAAAATATAAAGCGCACGAGTTTGTTTATTCATTTTCTTGAATTGCCTCTATACTATGTGCCAAATAGCACATCCTCCCTGCCTTTCCTAAGACATACTCCACGACCTTTTGCTTTTCTATTGCTCAAGCCTTAATGCCTTAATATGTGTGTCTCCACATACAATTTGTAGCAGAAATGTGGTCATTTTTTAGTATTAAAGAACAAGTTATATCCCATGGTAATTGTCACACTTATACGTGCAGGGACTCAAGTTCGGTCCAGAACTACAAATTTCTAGAATGAAAACCAAACCATAGTGAGCACAGATAAACCGAGCCTGGGAAATAAAAAACAAAATCAATAATAAGGCCAAAGGGAGTATGATATACAACCTTGGACCAGTTCACCATTTAAAAAAGTAATTTATGTAAGTGCAAACATGTTTTGTAATGTTATTTGTGCAAATGTTCCTCTGTAGATAATCAACTATGAGTATTCAGAATATATCTCCTTCTGCTTAGAAGAGCTAGGCGGATTGGGGCATTCATTGCTGAATGCAGGCTAGACACAGAAAAGTGATTCACTAGGTACCAACATGCAAAAATTAGATTTGTAATATAAATGATAAATGCATATAAATGATTTGTAAAAAGGTGTTGGGCATATTAAATATCCAAAAATGTAATGAACAGTGCATATATAAGGACATAAAGAAACAGAATGATAGTCCAAAAAACATTCCAGAAGTCAAATTTGTGGCCAGCTTAAAGATGGCAGGGGGAGGGAGGGTTAAGGAGAAGGGGGAGTGGGAACTTCTAGCGGCAAAGATAAGTGACTCTCAAGGAACTATGTACTAAGTCTATGTCTAGCCTTAGAGAGAGATAAAGAACCAACCAATCAACTCCTGTCATTTTTCAACACACAGCCTATAAAGTGACAGGAGCTGATTGGTTGGTACTTTAGGTGTCTATTTACTAAGCCTTGGGTGGAGATAAAGTAACAGAAGATAAAGTACCAACCAATCAGCTCCTAACTGTCATGTCACAGGCTGTGTTTGAAAAATGACAGGAACTGATTTGTTGGTACCTTATCTCCAGCCAACATAGACCCCTCAGTGAAAAGAGGAGGGGGGGGGGAGGTTGGAGTCAGTTATAATTTAGTCCTCATTCTGCATATTGTGACTATGGCTTGGGCAAGTCAGGAAAACACTGTCCAATTTTAAGGAAACGGTAGGACCTGGGCTTACCTGTCCTGAGTTAGAAATTTGTACAAACTTTTCTACTGTGTCTAATTTCTGGCCAATGAATATGGAGAAGTCAGCACCTGATATATATTGCTCTAAGTCAGAGGTTCCCAAAAACGGTCCTCAAGGCTCCCCAACAGTTCAGGTTTTAGAAATATCCATCGTTGAACACAAGTGGTTAAATCAAATTGACTGAGGTACTAATTAAGTCACCTGTGCTCAACCATGGATATTTCTAAAACCTGAACTGTTAGGGAGCCCTGAGGACCGCGTTTGGGAACCTCTGTACTAAGTGAAAAGCACTGCCTCGACATCTGTCTGTTTGGGAAAGATGTTACTCAGGCATCTGAGAAACAAGACTCCTAGTAAGGTGCCCTGCCATTACAAAAAACAGGAACTTGCACACAACCATGTTACGATGTCTTTGTCTGTTTACTATCTGTCTACTGTGAAGTCTCTAAAGTCCTACAAGCCACCGATAGCACCAGCGCTACTTATAGTTAGGGGTGTGCAGCGGCCACTTTCGTGTTTTGTGTTTTGGTTTTGGATCTGGATCTTTCTTCGTGTTTTGGATCTGGATTGGTTTTGCCAAAACCACGCTTCCGTGTTTTGGGTTCTGGGTTTTGTGTTTTGGATCTGTATTTTTTTTTAAAAAAGCATAAAAACAGCTAAAATCACACAATTTGTAGGTTTTTCTGCCCCTATGCTATTATTAACCTCAATAACCTTAATTTCCACTCATTTCCAGTCTATTCTGAACACCTCACACCTCACAATAGTGTTTTTATGTCCAAAAGGTTGCACCGAGGTAGCTGGATGACTATGCTAAGCGACACGAGTGGGCGGCACAAACACGTGACCCATCTAGGCGTGATACTGCAGTGGCAGACAGGATGGCAGTTTGAAAAACTAGGCCCCAAACTGTACATAGTGCAAAGAAAAAAAAGAGGTGCAAGATGGAATTGTCCTTGGGCCCTCCCACCCACCCTTATGTTGTATAAACAGGACATGCACACTTTAACAAACCAATCATTTCAGCGCCAGGGTCTGCCACACAACTGTGGCTGAAATGATTGGTTCGTTTGGGCCCCCACAAAACAAGCTGGCAATTAATGTGTCCCTGCACAAACTGGCTCTACGGAGGCAAGATGTAATACTCATCCTCCTCATCCACCGATTCCTCACCCTCTTCAGTGTGTACATCCTCATCCTCACAAAGTATTAACTCGTCCCCACTTGAATCCACCACCACAGGTCCCTCTGTACGTTCTGGAGGCTGGTCTCCCTGGAAGAGCTGATAATTCATTTTGATGAACATCATCCTCTCCACATTCTGTGGAAGCAACCTCCCACGGCTTTCGCTGACAAGGTTCCCGGCTGCACTAAACACTCTTTCGGAGTACACACTGGAGTGGGGGCAACTCAGGTAAAATAGAGCCAGTTTGTACAGGGGCCTCCAAATTGTCTCTTTTTCCTGCCAGTACAGGTATGGACTGTCTGACATGCCTACTTGGATGCTGTCACCGATGTAATCCTCTACCATTCTGTCAATGGTGACAGTATCATATGCAGTGACAGTAGACATGTCAGAAATTGTTGCCAGGTCCTTCAGTCCGGACCAGATGTCCAAACTTGGTCCTGCCTGCCCTGCATCACCACCAGCGGGTTGCTTAGGATACCGAAGTTTTTTCCTGGCAGCCCCAGTTGCGGGAGAAAATGAAGAAGGAGCTGTTGACGTGTCACGTTCCGCTTCAGCTGACAGTGTGTTCACCAGCAGGTCTTTGCACCTCTGCAGGCTTGTGTCGGCCGGAAAGAGAGACACCACATAGGCTTTAAACCTAGGATCGAGCACGGTGGCCAAAATGTAGTGGTCTGATTTCAACAGATTGACCACCCTGGAATCCTGGCAAAGCGAATGAAGGGCTTCATCCACAAGTCCCACATGCCGAGCGGAATCGCTCCGTCTTAGCTCCTCCTTCACTTTCTCCAGCTGCTTCTGCAAAAGCCTGATGAGGGGAATGACCAGACTCAAGCTGGCAGTGTCTGAACTGACTTCACGTGTGGCAAGTTCGAAGGGCTGGAGAACCTTGCACAACACGGAAATCATTCTCCACTGCGCTTGAGTCAGGTGCATACCCCCTCCTTTGCCTATGTCATAGGTGGATGTATAGGCTTGAATGGCCTTTTGCTGCTCCTCCATCCTCTGAAGCATATAGAGGGTTGAGTTCCACCGCGTCACAACCTCTTGCTTCAGGTGATGGCGGGGTAGGTTCAAGAGTGTTTGCTGGTGCTCCAGTCTTCGGCACGCAGTCGCTGAATGGCGAAAGTGGCCTGAAATTTTTCGGGCCACCCAAAGCGTCTCCTGCACGCCCCTGTCGCTTTTCAGAAAATTCTGCACCACCAAGTTTATTGTGTGAGCAAAACATGGGACGTGCTGGAATTTGCCCAGATGTAATGCCCGCACAATATTGGTGGCGTTGTCAGATATCACAAATCCCCAGGAGAGTCTAAGTGGGGTAAGCCACTGGACAATGATTTCCCTCAGTTTCTCTAAGAGGTTGTCGGCGGTGTGCCTCTTACTGAAACCGGTGATACACAGCGTAGCCTGCCTTGGAACGAGCTGGCGTTTCTGAGATGCTGCGACTGGTGACGCTGCTGCTGTTGCTGCGTAAGGTGATACATCTTCCCAGTGGACTGTCACAGTCATATAGTCCTTAGTCTGCCCTGTTCCACTTGTCCACATGTCCGTGGTTAAGTGGACATTGGGTACAACGGCATTTTTCAGGACACTGAGGACACTTTTTCTGATGTTTCTGTACAGTCTCGGTATCGCCTGCCTAGTGAAGTGGAATCTAGACGGGATTTGGAACCGGGGACACACTACCTCCAGCAATTGTCTAAATCCCACTGCACTAATGGTGGATACCGGACGCACGTCTAACACCAACATAGCAGTCAAGGCCTCAGTTATACGTTTTGCTTCAGGATGACTGCTGTCGTACTTCATCCTCCTCGCTAAGGACTGTTGGAGGGTCAATTGTTTAGTAAAAGTAGTGGTGTTCCTCCTTCCTCTCTGGGATGATGAACGACTCCCAGCAGCAGCAACAGCAGCAGCGGCAGCAGGAGGCGTAGCAATGCAGGATCCTCCGGAGGAATCCGGGATAGGAGAGTCAGTCATGCCAGTGACATGGCCTGCAGGACTACTTCCGATTCTGACTAAGGAGGAAATTGACGAGGAGGGAGTTGACGGTGTGGTTTGCAGGCGCTTGGATACAACAGGACAACGGGATTTAGGTGTCCCTGGACTGCTTACGGTCTTAGCCAAAGTTTCTGAACTTGACAGTAACTTATTATGAACGCGCTGCAGGTGCCGTATAAGGGAGGATGTTCCTAGGTGGTTAACGTCCCTACCCCTACTTATTCCACCTTTACATAAGGTACATATGGCAAGACAGTTGTTGTCCGGATTTGGATAGAAATATTGCCAGACCAAAGAGGTGGAATGTTTGGTCTTCTGCCCAGGCATGACCGTGATGGGCTTTTTCATCCCACGGACAACAACTGTCTCCCCCTGAGCCTGATTTAAACAAACCACATCACCATCAGAATCCTCCTCGCCAACTTCCTCCTCAGCGCCAGCTACACCAGTATCCTCATCGTGTTGTACTTCAACAGTGACATCTTCAATTTGCAAATCAGCAAGTGGACTGTGGGTGCTCCTTTCAGCACTTGCAGGGGGCGTGCAAATGGTGGAAAGAGCCACCTCTTCCCGTCCAGTGCTGGGAAGGTCAGGCATCGCAACCACCACCACACTTGGACTCTCCTTGGGGATTTGTGATATCTTCTTAGAAAGCACAGTTCTTCGCTGTGCTTTTGCCAGCTTAACTCTTTTGATTTTTTTAGTGGGAGGAGGGCTTCCATCGTCATGTGAAGCTGAACCACTAGTCATGAACATACTAGGGATTGACCTTAGCCGTTCCTTGCCACTCCGTGTCGTAAATGGCATATTGGCAAGTTTACGTTTCTCTTCAGCTGATTTAAAAAAAATTTTCAAGGTCATTTTCCTGAACTTTGTCATTTGGGATTGTATGTGCCCTCTATTATGACATTGGGCAACGGCCTTGGCAGACGACGTTGATGGCATGTTATCGTCTATGTCATGACTAGTGGCAGCAGCTTCAGCACTAGGAGGAAGTGGTTCTTGATCTTTCTCTATTTTATTTTTATCGGAGAAAGTTTTGTCCTCCATTTATGTTATATCGATTTGATATATACGTGCGCCTAAACACAGAAAATATTTCTTTATTTTTGCTGGAGAGTAGTGCACTTTGTGGGTTACACCAGCCTTTAAGAAATGAGCCAGCCGGCTCTTTACTTATGGGACACAGGCGCACGCTTGGCGCTGCTCTTTTGTTGATGCACGTGCGGCTACTGCGCACACAATTCACAAACACAGAAAAACATTTTTTTTTTGGTTTGGACTGGAGTGTACTTTGGGGGTTACAGCACCCTTTAACGGTCAAGCCAGCCGGCCCATTACTTATGACACAGGCGCACGCTTGGCACTACTTTGTTGATGCACGTGCGGCTACTGCGCACACAATTCACAAACACAGAAAATATATATTTTTTTGGTTTGGACTGGAGTGTACTTTGGGGGTTACAGCACCCTTTAACGGTCAAGCCAGCCGGCCCTTTACTTATGACACAGGCGCACGCTTGGCACTACTTTGTTGATGCACGTGCGGCTACTGCGCACACAATTCACAAACACAGAAAATATTTTTTTTTTGGTTTGGACTGGAGTGTACTTTGGGGGTTACAGCACCCTTTAACGGTCAAGCCAGCCGGCCCTTTACTTATGACACAGGCGCACGCTTGGCACTACTTTGTTGATGCACGTGCGGCTACTGCGCACACAATTCACAAACACAGAAAATATAAAAAAAATTTTGTTTGGACTGGAGTGTACTTTGGGGGTTACAGCACCCTTTAACGGTCAAGCCAGCCGGCCCTTTACTTATGACACAGGCGCACGCTTGGCACTACTTTGTTGATGCACGTGCAGCTACTGCGCACACAATTCACAAACACAGAAGATATATATTTTTTTGGTTTGGACTGGAGTGTACTTTGGGGGTTACAGCACCCTATAACGGTCAAGCCAGCCGGCCCTTTACTTATGACACAGGCGCACGCTTGGCACTACTTTGTTGATGCACGTGCGGCTACTGCGCACACAATTCACAAACACAGAAAATAATTTTTTTTTTGGTTTGGACTGGAGTGTACTTTGGGGGTTACAGCACCCTTTAACGGTCAAGCCAGCCGGCCCTTTACTTATGACACAGGCGCACGCTTGGCACTACTTTGTTGATGCACGTGCGGCTACTGCGCACACAATTCACAAACACAGAAAATAATTTTTTTTTTGGTTTGGACTGGAGTGTACTTTGGGGGTTACAGCACCCTTTAACGGTCAAGCCAGCCGGCCCTTTACTTATGACACGATGCACGTGCGGCTACTGCGCACACAATTCACAAACACAGAAAATATTTTTTTTTTTGGTTTGGACTGGAGTGTACTTTGGGGGTTACAGCACCCTTTAACGGTCAAGCCAGCCGGCCCTTTACTTATGACACAGGCGCACGCTTGGCACTACTTTGTTGATGCACGTGCGGCTACTGCGCACACAATTCACAAACACAGAAAATTATTTTTTTTTTGGTTTGGACTGGAGTGTACTTTGGGGGTTACAGCACCCTTTAACGGTCAAGCCAGCCGGCCCTTTACTTATGACACAGGCGCACGCTTGGCACTACTTTGTTGATGCACGTGCGGCTACTGCGCACACAATTCACAAACACAGAAAATAATTTTTTTTTTGGTTTGGACTGGAGTGTACTTTGGGGGTTACAGCACCCTTTAACGGTCAAGCCAGCCGGCCCTTTACTTATGACACGATGCACGTGCGGCTACTGCGCACACAATTCACAAACACAGAAAATATTTTTTTTTTTGGTTTGGACTGGAGTGTACTTTGGGGGTTACAGCACCCTTTAACGGTCAAGCCAGCCGGCCCTTTACTTATGACACAGGCGCACGCTTGGCACTACTTTGTTGATGCATATGCGGCTACTGCGCACACAATTCACAAACACAGAAAATAATTTTTTTTTTGGTTTGGACTGGAGTGTACTTTCGGGGGTTACAGCACCCTTTAACGGTCAAGCCAGCCGGCCCTTTACTTATGACACAGGCGCACGCTTGGCACTACTTTGTTGATGCACGTGCGGCTACTGCGCACACAATTCACAAACACAGAAAATATTTTTTTTTTTGGTTTGGACTGGAGTGTGCTTTGGGGGTTACAGCACCCTTTAACGGTCAAGCCAGCCGGCCCTTTACTTGTGACACAGGCGCACGCTTGGCACTACTTTGTTGATGCACGTGCGGCTACTGCGCACACAATTCACAAACACAGAAAATATATTATTTTTTCAGCACTTGGGGGGAGCACCCCTGATGGACAGAGCACCCCCTGGACAACACTACAGCACCCCTTTAGGACTGGGACACTGCACAGGACTTTGGAGTGGACACAGCCCCTATGGAGAACTGACTGCACAACACAGTTCAGCCAGCCCCTACGGACTTTGAAGTAGTGGACACAGCCCCTATTAACAACAGCAGCACAGCACAACACAGCCAGCCCCTATGGACTTTGAAGTAGTGGACAACAGCAGCAGTACACTACACTACACAGCCCAGCCAGCCCTAACTCCCACCCTCCCTCTTCACTGTCCACAGCCGAGTGAGAAAATGGCGCCGACGCGGGTACCTTATATAGGATCCAAAACCCGCGAAATTCGGAAGGCGGGATGATGACGTTTTGCCTCGATTTCAGATCCGAGTCAGGCGGGAAAAGTCGAGCCTGACTCGGATCAGACTCGGATCGGGGGGGCTCGGGGGGGTTCGGATTTCAGAAATCCGAACCCGCTCACCCCTACTTATAGTAAATACTTTTAAAACTTATTTTATTGAGCAATAAAAAAATTATGCTATATTTTTATCTATGGTGAGTTCACTAATCTGAAAGAAGCATAATTTATTTCTTCTAATAGTTATTTTCATTACCATTATCCTTTCTGCTGAATTTCAATATACGAGAAATTGTATGAAAATCACATTTTCATAAAATTTGTTTAAGACAACTTTAGAAGATAATGGGCTTCGGGTACAGGTTGTATTCAGAGTAAAGGTCATCGTATTCCAGTACTCAACTGTGAATATGACATTGAAAACAGTAGCATGGAAGACGATTAACACTTGGCTCTTTTGTATTTATAAACTTATGTTTTGTTCTATTTTAATCTGCAAGGGGCTATAAAATTCTGATTATGGTCCTGGAAGAGCTACAGGTTGAAATTCAATGACATAGGAAGAGCAAACAAAATGTCATATTCAAATTTATATGGACAATGATGCTGCGCAAACAATGAGAGGGCAGATGGGTTTTTTTAGCTATAGTTCAATGACATTTACATACACTGAACTGTGCGGCCCCCGTTAAACAAGCGAAAATGCTTCTGTGGAATAGACAGCTGACCTTTGGAACAGGCTTGCCATTACATTTAATTTCCGCAACACATTAAAATAATAATACTCATCGCTGAATAGTGACTGTGAAATAAAAGGGATGATTTTTATTAAAACCATAAACAAATCTATTTTTAAACAATATTGATGCAATGAAGAGGTAGACTGACCAAAGGCCTAACCAGCAGTTTCCCTGTAAGCTGTGGCCCCCATGATGTCATGAGCTTACCTGTGACATTTTTCTTTACTTTTTAAATTATTTTTTTCACCCTTTCATATTATTTTTCTATTAAATAGTTTACATGAGGTCTGTGTGATGAAAGCCCAGAACTATGGTTTGAAAATGTTTATCAGTGATATATGATTTGTGCTGGTACTGACAGCTGAGAGCATACCTGCCCTGAGACCTGCCACTTTCAACCTTCTTTCATCCATTACCACACATGGGTTAGATGCTGTCTTCTAATGTAACGCCAGGGCTATTTCTGTACTGTAGTGGATGGAGATGGGGTATATTTAATATATGGTCACTTTTTTTAAATGTTGGTACTGTTCATGTAATGTAGGGTTGATGAGGGCTAACAGTATATTGAAGAGGCTAATGCAATATCTGCCAAATGTCGCTATTCTCGCTGGTCATTACTAAGTTTGGCAGACTAGTGCTGAATGCAGGAACAGTCAGGGGTTCCGAGAGGGGGGCATGAGCGGGTACTACTTACCCAGGCCCGGCAGGGAGCTGGATCAGTAGCACATCAGAAAGGGATAGAGTGGAGACTGCTGCTGCTAAGTGGCAGCAGTCTCTCTCTCCAACCCAGCACACACTGGGCAGGGAAGCAGCTGTGCAATACCGTCCAACGTAAACGCAAATGCAACATGAGATGTCTGTAGGAAATAGAAAAAATTAAATTTTTTAATGCATTTGTGATTTGAGATGCTGCTTCAGATCATTATTCCAGCCAGGCTGAAACTTACGAAGCCTAGCCGTCAGATTCCCTCTGCCGGGTCCAGGAAGTCTTTGTCTGCCGCCGCAGAGTCTGGGCTCGGCACGCCTACAAAGCAGGCGAGGCAATAGGCCCCTGTTTTGTGAACCGGTCTTGGTCACCACCACCCCAAATGTTGCAACATGTCAATCATGCTGTGGCTTAGTGGGACTGCAAGCGATCACGCAGGACCTATTTTGCAAATGTGCAGAACAGGGCCTGCATCTGCGCAGACACGGTAACATAGGATTTAGACTTTTTATATGTCCTCTCCAGGAGAAGCCCAGAGAGGAGACGCATTTGGCCATTTCGGGGGACGAGGGCCAGGCTCCTATTTCATTTGGCCCTTTAACGGCAAACTGTTGTGAATTGCGGGACTGCAAGGAGGGGGCGGGACTAAATGAAGCAGTTTCACATCATTTAGCCCTGCCCCCTTCATACAGAGCCACGATTCCTGCAAATTATCTCCTGCATAGGAAGTGGGTGGGATGCAAGAGATCGGGACACTGTTCCAGGGGTGTGGGCAGAGTCGGCCCTAGGCATAGGCATTATAAGCAAATGCCTAGGGGCGACTCAGTATGCTAGTGGCATTCCAGGGCTGAGCTCTGCCTGTCTGTCCTCAGTCCTCCGACTGCCGCCTGCCGCTAGCTGTTGCCTGCTGCTCCCAGTCCCACCTACCCCAGAGCCGGCGGCACAGCTACCCACTCTCTCCCCCATAACGCTGCCGCGATCGGAGCTCTCCGATCAGGCAGCGCAGCGGATGGCCAGGCCGGTCATGTGACCGGGAACCGCATCCGCACGGCCCTTAGTCAGAATGAGTAAAAGCTCATTCTGACAGTCTACAGGAGGAGCCAAGATGGCCACGGGAGGGCATGCTTGACCGAAACGTCGACTGACACATGTAAGCAATAAAATCGACTTTGCCTGTTGGAAATGCTCTAATGAGTGCCCCTTCTTTACCCATTGACTATATATATATATATATATATATATATATATATATATAGTGCTCCAGATACTCACAATAACACACTCCGCTATACCATGGCTAATGACAATTTTTCAGAGCCGATGCAATATGTCTGTGAACATATCACTGATACACAGTGGCCGACGTGCGCCCGATACATTGGTCGATCAATTGATTGGCCAATATATCTGCCAGTGTGTCCTACTCCCCAGGATAATTTTCATCCAGTCAAAACATTCAGTCTAAATCACCCCCTTACCCGCCAATATATACGGGTATTCCTGCTATCTTTCAGTTTTAGGCCTGTATTCAATTAGCAGCGGTAAGTCGGAGAGGTTTCGCCTGTCTGACTTTCTGCCTCCTTCGCCTGTTTCAGAGGCAAAATCTCTCTGTGTGCCTCCCCTCTTTCTGCCTAATTCAATCTGGAAATAGGCGAAATCAGGAATTGGCGAATGCGGAATAGGCGGAAAGTGCAGGAGGAATTGGGGGATTCACTCTGTACACCTGGAAAAGATGAGTTGCCATATAGAATCAATAAGGATGTGCCCTAATAGCCCTAATTGAACTAATTTGGGTACTTAAGTGGTGTTAATTGATTTCTATTAACGGTTGTGGAAAAGTGGTGAAGAATAGCATTAAGCAGTATATTTTTGTGAAAATAAATAATCCAGTCCAATTTGGGATACTTGAAAATTGGTGCTAGCATATTTTTATGTCTCTAAAGTGAACTTTTAAAAATTGTGAAACAACACCCTGCTACATGCACCTGCAATCCCAAAAACACTGGCCCCTCCTTACAGCACCCCAAGTACCCTATTTTACTAGTTTTTATTCTTGTCCCCCCACTTTTTGCATTTTTCTGAGGTAATTTTTTTTTGATGCTGATTTGTCCTTTGGGGGAGTCCCAAGGGTTCTGATTCATTTCCCCTTGTTTGTACCTCAAAATAAAGATTTCTCACTTTTTTTCTCCTGCCATTCAATGGAGAAACTTTTTCTCCTATTTCAATAGCTGCATACACATGTAACGATTTTGTTACCAACGATTTTCTGTCAGATTATCTGTCAGATTTTTTAAAGTGTAATGAACGATTTTTTGAACTACGAACGATTTTTGTAACGTCCCTTAATGAAAATTGTTCAGTTGGTCAGTCAGAATGAACTACAAACTACATAATCGTTCATCGTTATAACTCAGACACTGAACGATTTTTTCCACGATTGAACGATAACGATGCCGTTATAGTTAAATCGTTAAAAAAATTGTTACGTGTGTATGCACCTAATGCATTGAGTTTCTGCTTAGTCGAAATACACCTGGAATTGAATTTGGAGAAAAGTTTTCATGCAAAAACGGCTTTTCGCCTGTAATTGAATACGGGCCTAAGTTTAGCTTCTGTTTGCCCAAATTGATCTGTAGCCTTATCACTGTTTTTGCCACAATTAATTATCCAATCAGGGCAGATATGTCAATCGGTCTTCCTGCTGCTGATTAATAAGACAGTGCGGCATTGATTTCCTACATGACATTCAGCTGTGGCTCAGCCAAATCAGTACAGTTCTTATTAATCGGGTGGTGAAGGAAATGATTTAAACTAAATATGTGTTGACTGGGTGAAAATTACCCTGAAGAGGAGGAAATAATATGTTATAAAATTGGAACTTTCATCCATGTGTAATCACACTTTTCCTAAATGTCCTAACATAGAAGCGCAGAATTTATATTTTGCATGTGTGGAGAGAGAGAAAATGATGCAATAGATTTTTTTAAAGAGGTGCAAATAAATCAGTATATTGTGTCCTCTGCCAGACTCCTAAAGGAAGAAAGAAGGGGAAGAATGAAAAGAGAAACGCCTAAAACAGCGGTTTTCAACCGGTGTGCCGCGGCACACTAGTGTGCCGTGGCCGGTTGTGAAGTGTGCCGCGGGGCTGTCAGAGCCACCGGGCACATTTTACTGTACTTCAGCATCCCGGGCCGCTGAGCTCCTCTGGGAGACTCAGGCGCGACCGGGTAGTGACCTGCAAAGATGCGGCGGCGTGACATCACAGGTCACGCACGCCGCGTTGTCCACTGCCCTCCAGCCTGCTCTGCCAGCCAACGCCCTGCGCCAATCAGCCAGCCCGCGCTCTGTCCAGGCAGGCTCTGCAGCCTGCCTGGAAGCCCACCCGCACGCGATCCTGCTGCAGTGTGAGTGACAAGGGGGAAAGAAATGTAGGTTTTGTGGGGACCAGACATTTTTTTCTTCTTCGTGGGTACCAGCCATAGTTTATTTTTTCGTGGGAACCAGTCATGTCATTTTTTTTAGTGAGAACCAGCCATATGTTATCCAGCCATATATTTGCCTATTTAGTGGGGAACAATGTGTTTTGTTTTGTTTTTTGTTTCTGTGGGGCCAGCCATAGGTTTCTTTTTCTGTGGGGAGCAATTCTGTGGGGCGCAATGTGGTATGGTTGTTTTTTTTGTGGGGAGCAATGTGGGGGTTTTTTTCTGTTAGGCCAGCCAATGGGATTGTTTTATTCTTCTGGGGGCCAATGTAGTGTGTTTTTTATTCTTGTGGGGGCCAATGTAGTGTGTTTTGTTCCTGTGGGAACTAATGTAGTGTGTTTTTTCATAGTCCGCACACACCGCATCGCCGGATAGTGTGCCTTGGCAATTTTAAAATCTTGTGTAGTGTGCCGCGAGTTAAAAAAGGTTGAAAATCACTGGCCTAAAAGGTAAGTGTATATTGTCTGTAGAGAGCATGGGTGTAAGTATAGTCGTGTAGGGGTGCCATTGCAATGGGGCTCAGAGGTTTAGAGGACCGAAAACCACCGCATATAAGTGTCTACCAAGTTTGTGGAAATAACTGAGCGATTAGGTCAGGACCGTTGTCTGGCTTGAATGGGGTGACATTGTATGTGCAGTGGATGTTATGATGGTAAGGAGGCACTATAATGTTTCATAGTATGAACTATGAGCACTAGAATATGTCTTAATATGAATTGGGGTCACTGTGTGGCATAATGTATTTTGGCAGCACTACAGTATTACATATTGTTAACCAGAGGAGTTAGAGAGGGGAGGGAAATAAAGAGGTGAGAAGTATATGTACTCAATCTGACAGGAAAGGGGAGGTGACAGAAGATGGTCACAGAGGAGGGGGGGCCGGAGGGGAGGGAATCTGGGCAGCTGGAGGAGCATGAAATGTAGAAACGGATCTCAGATCTGTAACTTATTTAGGATATAGAGCTAACAAACCGAGATAAAACTAACAGGCAGCCGTCATACTGTGCAGCGCCCCATGAATTCCAGACCCCGGGATGGCGACCTCTATACATTTTGGCACTCATGCTCCACTGGAACCACCTTCACTACACCCCTGGGGTTAACTATGGGCCTGAATTCAAGTTGTACGCTAACACTCCAGTAGCTGGATCTTCTTAAATATTAAAATGCAGCAGCCGGGACTTGTACTAAAATGCTTACCGGATTCTTCGAAGATATCTGCAACTGTGACATGCCCCCAAAATGAAATTTTTAGCCAGCACACCCTGCCTGTCAAGCGCACTGTGATAAAAGACTTGCAGTGTGTAACTACAGTAATGTACCTTGACACATGCGCAGTGCAAGTCAGACACATGCACAGTGGCAACAAATTGCTCAATTTACGAAAACATTGGCATAGCATATAACTCAGAATCAGGCCTTATAGCAATACTATGGTTCATAAAATGAGTAACTTCTGCGAAAAGAGGTGTCTCACTAGCTATGAAGAGTGGTGTCTCACTAGCTATGAAGAGTGGTGTCTCACTAGCTATGAAGAGTGGTGTCTCACTAGCTATGAAGAGTGGTGTCTCGCTAGCTATGAAGAGTGGTGTCTCGCTAGCTATGAAGAGTGGTGTCTCGCTAGCTATGAAGAGTGGTGTCTCACTAGAAGTATTAGGATGGGGCATCTTCAAAATGTTGCTATAGGGCCCACAAAGTTTTAATTATGCCCGTGCTTATGAGGCACCATTTCTGGGGCCTATACAACCTTAGGAAAGGCATATGTGCCCCTACAGTGCGGACATATGCAGTACATGCTAGAGACTGGGGCATCAAACTGTGGTATAACCATACTTGCCTACTCTCCCTCAATGTCAGGGAGAATCCATGAATAGGGGGTGATCTCCCAGACTGCCTGAAGCTTTTGACAATCTCCTTGATGCTGCTTTAGTTTCAGAAGTTTTTTGTTTCACCCCCTGCAGTATGATGCCAGACTTTCAGAATTGTGTCCCAATTACCTGCATTGAGGCCTATGGAGGTGGCCATTTGATAGGTACTGAAAATAGATTTTCACTGACAATTTAACAATTCATAAATTCCAATATTCACATTTATTGGGACTAAATTTCCTGGCAGTGATAGATTATGGTACTCCCTTGGGTGAAACTAGACACTCCCCTTCGGTGGTACAGAACACACCCCTTTGGGCAGTGACAAGATGATGTTTTTTTCACAATTTACCTACTGTATATTTGCAAAAGTTGGAAAGTACGGTATAACTATGTGAACTGTGGTCAGTAATTTGTATCATATGCATGAGACCTGTGGTCAGTAATTTGTATCATATGCATGAGACCTGTGGTCAGTAATTTGTATCATTGATGTGAACTGTGGTCAGTAATCCGTCAGATTTTCGATAGTTGGCATATGATAAAGCTTCTATAGTTTCTATCATTTCTGTGCATATAATTTGGTTGTTGCTCTGTCATTGTGAGATGTGCATATTTTTGGTGTATCTTGTGGTTAAAAAAAAACATGAACTTTACGCATTACCGTGTGGCATTATCGTGTGAAATAAGATTAGTAATGTGTGGCATTATCATGCGAAATGAGGTTAGTCATATATGGCATTATGTGAACTGGGGACATCAAAAATGTATTTCATTCCTTAACTGGGGTGCAGGAGTAGTAGTATCCTGTAAATCCCTTTTATTTTGAGCTAGGATTTGTTGCAACACTTGAACCATCATATCAAAACATCCAAAGCCCTCTGGTGCACAAGGAAGAAAAAAAAGACAAGAAGAGGAAGAAAAATGGAAAAAAGACAAAGGTAATGTGATTGTATGTTATATGCTTTGTGACTATGCTATTGCATCTAATACACTTTGCTCACATATACATCTCTTCTTTCTTCAGATGCACTTTTCAAATATTTCAGTAACCCCACTCCTGGAAATCGTGTACCAGCCGCAGACAACTCCTGCTCATCACTGCCCAGCACTTCCACATCAAGTGCCCATGACATCACCTCCACAGAACTACCGAGCACTTCAACATCAAGTGCCTATGCCATTGCTTCCTCAGCACTACCCAGCACTTCAACATCAAGTGACCCTGTCATCACCTCCTCAGCACTGCCCAGCACTTTTACGTCAAATCCACATGATGTCACCTCTTCAGTACTGCCCAGTACTTCATCATCAAGTGCCCGGGTCATTGACACCTCAGCACTGCCCAGCACTTCAACATCAAGTGCCCCTGCCATCGCCTCTTCAGCACTGCCCAGCACTTTACCATCAAGTGACCCTGTCATCGCCTCCTCAGCACTGCCCAGCACTTTTACATCAAATCCCCCTGATGTCACCTCTTCAGTACTGCCCAGCACTTCAACATCAAGCACACCTACTTCATATGCTGGGCAGTCCCCTTCTGTTGAACCTCTACAGGCTGCCACAATAGATCCTGCTGACTGGCCATCTACCTTATCTGATAACATCAGAACAGAAGGCCTGATTCAGAGCCGGACGCTCTGACCAGAGCGCTCGCTCTGAATCAGGGCCCTCCTACATGAAAATGGAGTGGCCTCATGGACGCTCGCATAGCTGTGGGTGACCACCCACAGCTATAGCGAGCGTCCATGATGATGGTCGCGATGGTCAAGACCATCGCGACCATCGGGCTTGCGATGAGACCCTGCGGTAGGGTCTCGGTGACCGCAAGCCCTGGAGTGATTTTGGCTCTATCAGAGCCAAAATCACTCCCACTGACATCACTATCGGACTCACTCCCACTGACATCACTACCGGACTCAGAAGCTAGGCGTTCCCATGGGATTGTACTAAAAATAAAAAGATAGCCATAAGGAACAGCTCTCTGTTATTATAAGATTTGTGACACTGGAAAACCTGCCACAAATTAAAGAACATTTCATGGGCTTCCTTGTGGCAGAGGAGAAGATTTATCATCCCTCATCCTCAAAAGCTGGAGGAGCTTAATATTCCCTTTCAGGACTGCAGAGGTCAATCCTATGACAATGGTGCTAATATGAAGTGAAAAAATAAAGGCGTTCAGGCTAGGCTGCTTCAGCAGAATTCAAGGGCCTTTTTTGTCCCATGTGGTGCCCATGCTTTAAATCTGGTGGTAGCTGATGCTGCTAAGACCTCAGTAGATGCAATTGGATACTTTGGATACTTAATGAAGATATTTACACTCTTCTCAGCATCCACGCATAGATGGGCTATTCTGCTGAAACATGTCAAAATCACCCTGAAATCATGGTCAGACAACAGGTGGGAAAACAGGATTAAAAGCATTGAGGAAGTAAGGTACCAGGCTGGGCAAGTCAGAGAGGCTCTTCTGGAGGTAAGGGAGACTACTACAGACCCTGTGGTGAAAGTTGAAGCCCAGTCTTTGGCTGAGGAGATTGGATCATATCAGTTTTCTAATTGCTCTGTGATATGGTATGACATTCTCAACAAGATCTAACATGTGAGTAAACTAATACAGTCAACCTCCATGCAGCTAGACTAGGCTGTCAACTTGCTGCAGAAGACCAGAGATTCCCTTACCTGCTATAGAAGCACAGGATTTTCTGATGCCCACTTGCAAAGGAAATGCGTGAGGAGATGAACGTGAAGGCAGTACTTAAACAAAAGCGTTTGAAAACAACTAAAAGGCACTTTAGCTATGAGGCTCCAGATGAGCCTATTGTTAATGTGCTAAGGAAAATGGAAACCATTTTTTTAATGTCTTAGTGGATGCAACCCTCTCTTCACTTGATGAGAGATTCCAGACCTTGGGGGCAGTTAATAAAAAATTTGGATTGCTTGTAAACTTTCCCAATTTGTCCAAAACAGAGTTGTTAGAGCAATGTCAAGTATTGAGCACTGCGTTAACACTTGATGGGCAAACAGATATTGATGGCACGGAACTTGCAGTAGAAATGCAAAATTTCCCTCATTTGCCATCACAAAATATGTTGAATTTGGAACTCCTGACTTTCCTGCAAAATAAAAATGTAACAGAAATTTATCCTAATATGTGGGTAGGACTTAGGATCTCTGCCACTCTTCCTGTTACAGTGGCGGCTGCTTAACATAGCTTCTCTAAGCTCAAACGTATTAAAAGCTATCTGAGATCGACCATGGAGCAAGAGCGTCTCAGTGGACTTGCCATCATAAGTGTAAATCATGTTGTCTCACAACAACTATCATATGATGATGTGATAGATGACTTTGCTGCTAGAAAGTCAAGGCAAGTTCGGCTGTAAACCTACACATGTAATCAGCATTGAGTATTTTACTCAAGTTTTGCACTACTTTTGTTTAACATTTGACGTTTGCACAATTCTTTTATTTATATTGTATAATTTGGCTGGTATTTATATTGCTGATTGGTACCTGTGTATTTATACTATAATTTGTGCTTTAGCACATGTTTCTTTAACAATAAAAAGTTATAAACCAATGTGTTATTTTTGGCATCCGCGTATAAACAATAAGATTGGTGGTGGGATTATAAGCTAGGGGGCACCAGTCAAAATTTTGCCTAGGGCCGGCTCTGGGTGTGGGGGTCTACCCTAAGAACTTCAGGGAGAGTAGGTAAGTATGCCAGAAATTGAGGGGCCATGGAGAGGGGCACAAGTGACGTGATTGTATGAGATGAAGTACCTGGCTCGACCCCTATCATCAGTCAGCTGCATCTACCCTCTGGGAAACTAAGAGTAGATAAGTATAGAATATAGACCATGACAGATGAAGTCTAGCATGTTATCCCCCATTTTACCTTCCTACTCATTATATCCTAGAATATAGATTGCAAAAAAAAATTTGTAGTTAAAAATAATAATAAAAAAATAGCTATGTGATATTTGTTTACACATACATATCGACAGTGTGAGAATATGCCTGAACAATTTCATGTAGACTATTTTACACTCAATTAATGGCATCTGTTATTGCAGACTGGGGTGTTATTTCTGCTCAATATTCTAGATAATGATGAATAGATAGCTATAAAAAAAAGGATTCTCCAGTGCTTGAAGGTAATTAGATACAAATATTATACCTTAAATGAATCGTGTCTATGACACTATACTGTGATTAGACCTACTGTACTCACCCATATACTCACCCATATAGGAAGAGCTAATGTGTAAATTGGGGAGAGTACCCTCTTCCAGCGCTGGAGGATCCTTATTTTTATATCTATCTACAATTAAGGGTCTGGGAAACCCTGTTTTCTCTTTAGGCTGCAGACGCAGTTATAGGGTAACCTTTGGCGCCGCTCATACCTATTTATTTTATATAATAATGAATAGATGCCTTGTTAATCCCAGTTTAGCAGTCAGTACACCTCTGACTGAAGTTACTGTAAATGAGTAGTCACTTGCTTGCTGGCTTTGAGACGGCCTGTCCTAGCCATGAGTTCCAATTGAAGCTGATTTTAAAATTTGTACAATGTAATGACCACTAATGTTATCTCATATGGCTAATGCAATCAGGCTTTAGTAGTGGCATATAGTTAGGAAATACAATATATCTTACTTACATAAATTCTTATATATCTTACAAAAATTGTTGCTGCAAAGCAATTATATTACTAATGCGAGCAAGTTGTAAGATTCTTCTCTTCAAAAAATATATGAGGCAACTAAAATGATATATTTTAAATTCTGCATGTTATATAAATAATAATTTTGGTTTAATACAAATTAAATCTTGGGTAAGAAGTACAAAGTAAATATGAATTATAATATAATTGTTTATGAAGCCCCCTTTTATGCCACCCAAAAATGTAGCATTTGAAAGCCTTATGTAACTCTGTGACACAATTCAATGTGAATCCCCCTGCTTGACAGGAAACCCTGGATTCCAATTCACTTTACTGGTTGAACACATTTCCTTTTAATAAGTGTACTTTACCAGAAAACACATTAATTGGTATGTTTAATTGATGTGCAAGTACACATCACCACTCACAGGGCACAAGCGAGTTAATTAACTTATTACATGCAGTGGAATTCACACATAGGAAGCTACTACAATTATTTATTATTGAAAGCTATTCAACATGATGTCATAAAACAGCATGCCAACATTCTAACATCATTATGGGTTTTAATACATTATTATTTTAATCTTTTATTGACATAGCACCAGAGGGTACCCAGTACAAGAAGTTTACAATTAAACAGACAAACCGTATAGTATGTTCAAATGTAATGTACGTGGGGTACAAGAACAGTGTGAGATTTCTGTACAGAATATACTGTAGCAATTGCAGTAAGAGCTAACAAAGCCACAATTTGAAAGGAATAAACATGACAGGCTGTGTATTACCGTACTTCATATTATAATAAAATACATAGACTATTATACTTAAATATCTCATTACTGTACAGTATGCTAAACATGCTCTATCTCTTTTTCTGCTCCGAAGCAGATTGTCGTGTACAGCGGGAGGCACTTCTCTATCTGGGAGTGTATAGAGTGACTGGCTGCTAGGAAGTCTCTGCTTAGTACAGAGGTTCCCAAACACGAATTACTGTATCCATGGTTGAGCACAGGTGGTTAAATCAAATTGACTGAGGCACTAATTAAGCCACCTGTGATCAAGCATGGATATCTCTAAACCTTGAAATGTTGGGGAGTCTAGATGACCGCATTTGGGAACCTCTGGCTTAGTAGAAAAGGGTACACACTGAATCCATATTAAATATATAGAAAAGTCAAAATTGCTACTAAATTTACAGGAAAAGCAAGATCCACACTAAATTCACACACACACACCAGGGTATTACAGTGCTTATTATTATTATACAGAAAATACCGAATCCATGCTAATAAACAGAAAAACACACTGACAGAAAAACCAGATCCACACTATGGGGTTGAGGGTGGGATGTGCTAAACGGAAAACGCGGTAAAAACCCCGTTTCCGGGGTTTTACCGCATTTTTTGTATATATCATCAGCTGGCCACCGGGTTTCCAATGCGGAGGGTAACACCAGCTTTCGCTGGCGTTACCCTATAGAAGCCTATGGGCTTCTACCGCATCGCGCTGCTATGAGGGATCCGATTGGATCCCTCCCAGCATTCCCGGCGGCCGCCACGTCACTCAGCACATGCGCAGATGGACTCCCGGGCATAAACCCGGAAGTCCACGGCACAGAGCAGATCACAAAGGACAGCTCTTATCGGAAGAGCTGTCCTTTGCGCTACTGATCGCATATATTAGTACATATGCGATCAGTAGGAATGCGAGGCATGGCGGGATGTAGTTCGCAAGGTTAGTACGTCCCGCCCTGAATCTGAGTCACATTCTGCTACAACCATGTTAGCATCTTTTGTCGTAGTTGCGTCTCTGCTAATGCTAGTATCAGCCCTTCCCCTGGTGTACTGTTATGCGTCTAAAAGTGCAAGCGCTGGAATGCCACTTTGAGCAGCTTTAGTTGCAACCATCAAATGCTCTATCAGAACTTGTACCTACTCTATGCTAGGTACAGACTTCCAATTTACCTGATTAAGCGCCTGAGTCCAAAATCACTCCTGCGACATGCCATCGCACGCCTATAACACGCCCATTAGTATTAATCTCTCCATGTGCACGCATAGCCACCTTTCAGTCATCACACTGGAACACCGAATACATTCCAGGATCTGTGCAGTTTAAATGATCATGTGACTCTGTGCAGTAACACCATGGAATGCATGCGCTGTGCGACTATTTAGGGATCTAGACACATGCACAGTTGCATAAAAAAAACGCAAACTACTAGAACATTGTCATTGTGTCTGGCTCAGAATAACCTCCTAAATTCATACACACAAGCCCAGAACAAGGTGGTGCCACACTAAATTAATGCACATCATGATATTGCCATAAAGGTTCTTTTGTATTTTATTTGGGAGAGTTTATCCCACAGAGTGTTGTTGTTGCAGGAGCTCTCAAAGGATGGGCTAGAGCTAAACCTATTATAAAAGACAGTCTATGCTCCATTGATATTGAGGATGTGTGTTTTTAACCTTGAGACCTTTTTGTTTGAGTTGGCATTTCATGGCACTTTCTGGGTTAGTGAATTAGTTCTTACCAGCAAGGACAGCGGAATCGGCTCTCCGTTTCAAGGTTAATGTAGTCTTATGCAAAATTAGAATATCTAAGAATGACCGAAGGATGTAGCCTTTGGGTTATCTTACCAAGATGTCAGGATATTCGCATCTGCCCGGTATCCTTAGAGGAAGTCTATTTATCGGTGTGCCCAGATGTTTCAGGTGCTTGGCTGATGCATGCTTTTGGGTTTTTTCTTAACAAAGTTCCAATTTGGAGACATCTTGATGCGGTACACTGAATTTTTAGGTCTCCCATTGAATGTATATTGGAACCCATTCATTCATGTTTGGGACAGCTTCTGTTGCTGCGGCAGGTTTCTGCCCCTTACAAGATTGACGCTTTGGGTAATTGGAAGTAACATTTTTTCTATAGTATATCCTGCTGGGCAAAGCACTTGTGGGTCCTTACTTTTGTATACTAACCAGTGATTTACACTACTCGCTGCTATTGTAGGTGTTTGTAAGAGATATGTTTTCCCTAAAAAAGACATGAAGTAATTTTCCAATTTAACAAATAAGAAAATATATTTTATAGAAAAGTTTCTACTAGATTTTTTGTTTTACCTTCAGCCTGGTTACAATGCTTTTTGTGACTAACCCATTTGATTATGTTTTTTGTCTTCATGGTGTTTTGACTGTTTTTTAAATGTTTGTACATTACATGTTGGATTTTGTGATTGATATTTTTTGCCACTTTATCATATACTGTAGGTTGTTATGATTTTAAGCCATACGTGTAATAAGCCCCAACTGGTTGTGTATCAGTGCGGGTGTGCTTATTTATCTGGAACGTTAATGTCACGTCGCTTGGAGGTAAAATGTTAGGTTTGTAGTAGCATATACAATGAAATTTACTTTTTGTTATACATCAACACAGTATATAATACTAATTAAGTGTAATCCCCCATAAAGAGTCTCAGTAGAACCCAGATAAGGCATTGTATTTTTATGGTGGACACGGTTTTTTATTTTCCCCCTCCAACACTGCTCCATGCACCGATATGAAGTAGGAGGTGAGCAGGTGCATGGGAACAGGTTTAACCCCTTCCACATGCCGGCTGCAATTCTAAAGGCTCATACACACTAGACGATAAATTGAACGATATGGATGATAACGTTATCGTTCATATGCGTTCAGATCGTCCAGTGTTTATGCACAATATCGTTAAGAATGCGCACTCCCACGGATCATTAAAGATGCCTTTCATCACCCGTACTTGTAGGGCAACCTGATGATATCGTCAGGTTCTGCAAGTTCGGGATGTGGCAGGTGACGTCACTGAACGATATCGTTAACGATATCGTTCAGTGTGTATGCTCAATGTTGGGAATGGCATTAAACCCAGGAATTCAAGGTAAACACTTAACGCTATCGCTCATGGAGCATATCGGTAAGTGTGTATGTGGCTTAACAGTTCAGCAGCCAAGGATATAACTAAAGCCCTGAGGACAATTGGTGCAGCAGTTAGAGCGGCAGTTAGAAATAGTCCCAGAGAGTAAATGGACTGCGTCTGCTGAGAGGTGACTTCTGCCTACAAGAAAGGACCCAGAGCCTCCTAAAAGTGTTCTAGCTACAGTCAGGGACATATGAGATTGTGTCTTAATGAAGCAGAAGAAAGATAAACTTTCTACCTTCCTGCTTTCCAGTGATCCAGCCTCTTGCAACAAGACTAGAAACCCTTCTCTACATTCTGCAGCTGGGACACAGTAGACAACAGTAACGACATCAGGAGGGTGGTGGCCCCCCCAAACTGGAGGTGTGGTAGCCTCCCATAGAATCTCATGTATAAAAACCCTGCCTTCTGCATTAGTAACAGAGAATAAACTTATACAGTCAGGTCCGTCAAGAGCCGCGCCAGCCCCGGTAAAATGGGGTGTGGCCTAATCGCGGGAGCCGTGGCCACGCCTCTTTAGCTTAAAAGAAAATAGTTTTGCGCACGCTGGCGAGGGGTGTGCAGTGAGCCCCCTCAGCCCGGCGCATAACCAGTGGGGGGCACGATCAGCTTGATCGCCCCCCCACAGGCATAGGAGACTGCTGTGGCTGCTTCTTAGCAGCCGCGAGCAGTCTCCAGGGCAGCCCAGCACACAGCAGCGTGTGCTGGGCTGCTGTGTGATGTAAGAGGGGGGAGCGGTGCCAGACCCAGGCCCCCACCAAGGAGAAAGCGTTGCAGCTTTAAAAACTGTGAGTTGAATCCATCCCCTGTTAATGCAGATAGACTTTCCCATATATCCCCCTGATCCCTTTAGAGTCTGTTCTTTGAAAGGAGGAGCAGAAAGATAGGTATAAGGAAACATATCTGCTTGTACTATTTCCCTAGCTAAGACTATAGTCTTCCCTTCAGCTGAGTGGTACAGAAAAATAAAATCTACTTACAACACTCTCCAAGAAAAGGGAAAAGAGATAGAGCCTTATAGTGTATAATTAGACAATTCAGCGTAACATCTGAGAGACTCCCTTCTCTCCCAACAGATCTCATTAAACCCTGTGCTACAGTACTCTTACTGAGACTTATACACTACTTAAAATTACTCTCTTAAAACAAGGGAACCAGAACTGGCATAAAATCAAGGCAGTCTTGCTATACGTATAATATATCAGTTGTTTACAAAAGCAAATACTTCCCGGGACAGAATTCATTGTGCACCAACGTAGACTAGTCCTTTAGATTTCATCACTGGACCTTCAGCCATTTATGTAGGATTAAAGAAGGGGTAATGTTACAGCTTCCAGTGTATTAAAAGTAGGGGTGTGCACCGCCCACTTTTCGTGTTTTGTGTTTTGGATCTGGATCTTTCTTCGTGTTTTGGATCTGGATTGGTTTTGCCAAAACCACCCTTCTGTGTTTTGGGTTCTGGGCTTTGTGTTTTGGATCTGTATTTTTTTGAAAAAAAAAGCACAAAAACAGCAATTTGTGGGTTTTTCTGCTCCTATGCTATTATTAACCTCAATAACCTTAATTTCCACTCATTTCCAGTCTATTCTGAACACCTCACAATAGTGTTTTTATGTCCAAAAGGTTGCACCAAGGTAGCTGGATGACTATGCTAAGCGACACGAGTGGGTGGTACAAACACGTGGCCCATCTAGGAGTGACACTGCAGTGGCAGACAGGATGGCAGTTTGAAAAACTAGGCCCCAAACAGTACATAATGCAAAGAAAAAAAAGAGGTGCAAGATGGAATTGTCCTTGGGCCATCCCACCCACCCTTATGTTATATAAACAGGACATGCACACTTTAACAAACCAATCATTTCAGCGCCAGGGTCTGCCACACGACTGTGGCTGAAATTAATGGTTCGTTTGGGCCCCCACAAAACAAGCTGGCAATTAATCTGTCCCTGCACAAACTGGCTCTACGGAGGCAAGATGTCGTCCTCATCCTCCTCATCCACCAATTCCTCACCCTCTTCAGTGTTGTGTACATCCTCATCCTCACAGAGTATTAATTCGTCCCCGCTGGAATCCACCACCATAGGTCCCTCTGTACGTTCTGGAGGCTGGTCTCCCTGGAAGAGTTGATAATTCATTTTTATGAACATCATCTCCACATTTTGTGGAAGCAACCTCCTACGCCTTTCGCTGACAAGGTTCCCGGCTGCACTAAACACTCTTTCGGAGTACACACTGGAGGGGGAGCAACTCAGGTAAAATAGAGCAAGTTTATACAGGGGCCTCCAAGTTGCCTCTTTTTCCTGCCAGTACAGGACCATGCCAGTGACATGCCTACTTGGATGCTGTCACCGATGTAATCCTTTAACAGACAGATGCACACTTGTCGCTGCTGCTTTGAGGATGCAGGTGCGGCTACAGCCCACACAATTCACAAAGACAGAAAAAAAAAGAATTTTTTATTTTTTGTGGAGCGCACTTTGAGGGTTACACCACCCTTTAACAGACAGACGCACGCTTGAGAATTTCTCTCTCGCTCCGGGGCATGCGCACGAGCAGTTCGTCTGCTGCACATGCGCAGGGCCTAAACATTGACCTGGTTGCGAGTGCTCAGCGCTTGCCACCGGGTCTGAATGAGTGCTGGCATTAGACCTACCATTACTCACCCATATAGGAAGAGCTAATATGTAAATTATAGAATATAGACAATGAGGGACAAAGTCTTGCATGTTATCCCCCATTTTACCTCCCTACTCATTATATCCTAGAATATAGATTGCAAAATAAAAATATTCAGATTTAAAAATAATAATAATACATAACTATGTGATATTTGTTTACACATACATGCACAACAGTGTGAGAATATGCCTGAGCAATTTAATTGAAACTATTTTACACTCAATTAATGGCATCTGTTATCGCAGACTGGGGTGTTATTTCTGCTCAATATTCTAGATAATGATGAATAGATAGCTATAAAAAAAAGGATTCTCCAGTGCTTAAAGATAATTAGATACAAATATTATACCTTAAATGAATCGTGTGTAGCCATATTAATTTTGGCTAAAACAAAAACACGTCCGAATTACCATACAATTATTTATCATTTTAAGTAAAATATGGAATGCTCATATGTATTTATATGGGGCATGAGGTGTTGTAAATAGAGGGTTAAATTAGTTAAATAGATGCAGGACTCAAGTATGTTGTATTAGTTAGAAGAGAGAGAATAGGGCATGATTTGTAATGTATATATTTTATATGTACACATGTGGGACAGGGATGAAGTCAGTGGCTGCAGCATGAGCTTTGGAAGGTGCTAGAAATGGCATGCGACTAGAATAGGGCAGTTAGGGAGTGGCTCATGCTGTGGGCGGGAGAGTAGCGGAGTCGTGCGGAGGAAAGGGAGTTAAGAAGCCGTTGGAGCGCTGAGGGGCAGTCTGGTGTTCCCCCTCGAGCGCTTAGGACACTGTCTCTCCGGCGCTGCCTAGCCACTGGAGCTATTAGTGGCAGCGACGGGGGAGCCTGTTGACACTGGAACCAGAGAGGGCTTACCTGCATCAGCTGAGGGAGAGGACAGCGCTAGCTGGGCCTCGGCATCGTTGCTGAGTAAGACACAGGAAGCATGTCATAGGGGCGGGCAGCAGCCATCCTGTCAGAGCTGGAGGCAGGGAAGCTGGCCACATTGACAGCTGAGTAGGAAGGGGGCGTGGCCATCACACGGCACCCTGCATTGCAGCTCAAGCTAACTCACTGCCTGTCCTGCCTGTCACAGACAGCAGAGCCAGCCCTCCGTAGGAGAAGGAGGAAGATACAGTGCAGATAAAGCATGAGTGAGTAAACAAAGATATACACACTGCACAGCAAGCAGCACTTATGCATCAGCAGTATTATCTTTAGTTATCTGCATCCAGGAGCACATTAATTATCAATAATGCAGATCCCCACATAAGGGACAGAGAGAGTTTCAGCGCATCTTAGTTAATAGGATAATATTCAACAGCAACTACTGCATGGAAGTTTATGCCATATGCTGAACTTAGTAGTTTCAAATCATATCCGGGGAGGAGAAGAAGCATAATAAAAGAATCTGTTTGTACTACAGGGAGTAATACAGGAAATCCTTGTGAAGTATTAAATCCCAAGCTGGGGAGGTAGAAAGCAGTGTAACAGAAGAAAGGAAAGGATACCTATTGCAACATATTACATTCATAACAGTGGGATGACCACATAGACTAATGTTATTGGATTACAAATCCGATCTTGTAGACTTCCAGAGAACAGCATATTTAGCTGTATATAGCACTGGCTTCATCTCTATAAACCTACTTGTAAATATTATGAACTTTGTAAATATATATGGAAAAGGGTAACTTTAGCACTTATGGAGGACAGCATTGTACTTTAATAATATATAGACTTCCTAAGCTTTGTTAAGTGCTACTAGATTCAACCCTTAAGGTTCTGGACATTTAAAGACTCAACTTATCTGCCACAAATACAGACTTAAAAGCAGAGACTAATTGCATAGCAAGATATTTAATATTAGGTACTTTATATGGTAAATGAATGTTCCATTTGCACATGGAAATAACTATATGTTCTTATAAATGTATAATTACCTAAGAACGTTAAACGTGAATATATAATTTATTGATAAAAAGTATTTCCATATCATAATTGGTGTGTAGTACTTACCATTTGGAACAGGAGGAGCGTCACCGTCGGAGACCTGTGGAGAGAAATAACAGGTGGTCAGTTATTGTATGTTATTTTATGTACATCACAACGCAACTTTATATGTGCAGCATTCATCACATTTAAAGTAACCTGGGTTAATACTGACAATAGTATTTTATCAGGTTGTCCTAAGCTGTTAGAGCTTAGGTGGAGGCATAATATCACATTAAAGGAGTATTAGCAACCTCACTAGGGTTTAGTAAGGTTACATTTTGGAGGCACTGCGCTGAGATACACTCAGGGATAGTATAATGGAGTATTTTAGTGGAAATGATTTAAGGGTCTGGTGCCACAAAAAAGGAGTAGACCCTAAAAGATGCTTTGGGGTAGGGGGAAATTTCTCTGAATTTACAGACGATTATATTATCAAACAAGTAAGATCGTTATATGGTGTCATTCAGCCAAATATTGTAGACAAATGGAGGGGAGATTTGGGATTTGTGTGTGCCATGTTAATAGAGACAGAAAGGGATTTAGACCCAAATTTAATCCCAATGATGATGGTGGCTGACAGTAGTTCAGGAAGGAGATGGAATATTATGTGGCCTAGTAATGGAGAGGATGAAGAGGCTGAATCATCTCCTTTGTTAATCAAACCAAATTCTCATGGAGATAACTCTGAACAAAGGAAAGATGGAGAAGGAGATAGTAACATAAATAATGAGAAATTAGGAAGTCAATTTGAGACTATAGTAGATAGGGTCGTAACTCAGCTAGAAAGGTGGCACTACGAAGGAAGCTATCGTAGATTACGAATATTTTCAGGTATTCAACCAGTTCCAGTAGGGGAGGAAACTTTTGAGGCCTGGAAGGAGGCAGCCGTACAACAAACCGAGGAGTGGAAATGTCCCGACCACATTAAGAAACAAAGGGTGGTGGAAAGTCTTAGGGGACCAGCAATGGGAGTCATTCAGGCCACCAGGCGTAGTAACCCAGACGCTACTATTGAGACTTATTTTGAGGCATTAGACTATGCCTATGGAACCCTGGAGGATGTAGGAGATCTGATTTCCAGGTTGCACCATACTTTTCAGGAGCCTGGAGAAAAATTAAGTATATATCTATTTAGACTAGACAAATTGCTGTATAAAATAGTAGAGAAAGAGGGACTAAAAAAAGAAGATATCGATGAAAGTTGAATGAAACAACTTTTGAGGGGCACAGAAAATTAGATGCTCAGAAGTGAAGAAACCCCCACCCTCTTTTAATGAGCTTATGAAGGAGATAAAACAGGATGAAATGCTCATAGATATGCGAGAACGTACAGTTAAGAAAGCCAAGGTAGTAGTACCTGCTCTGGAACAACAGTCATTTGAAGAAAAAATAATTAAATTAATGGAGGAACAGAATAAAAAAATTGATCAATTCATAAACTCACAAACTTCAGTGCCCCCTCCCAGAGGAGTATCCCCCTCGATGATTAGTAGAGGTATAGGTGGAGGGGTTAGACCTGTGACCAGAGGATGTTTTAGATGTGGACAGATGGGGCATCGAGCATACCAATGCAATCAGAACCCTGGAACCGGCAATAACACCCCTGGTAATAGTGACCGTAGTAGGGAGAGAACCGGGATGGGAAACGGTCGGGGGAGGTCTGTGACCCCCTCACAGGCCCCCTAGAAATTAGCTTGAGTGCCATGGGGAGTACATGGTGGAGTTGAATCCTACCGGATGGTTTAATGGGACACGCCCCCATGATGACAGCCAGAATAAATGGATGTCCATGTGAAATTCTGTTGGACAGTGGCTCGCAGGTCTCCATCATTTTTGAGTCTTGGTATAATGAAAACTTGTCTGAGGTTCAAATACAGCCATTGAACGGATTAATCATTTGGGGACTGAGTGCAGAAAAGTACCCATATCTGGGATATGTACAAGTGACCCTGGAAATTACTGACCCCGTAGACGACGGGAAACTATATATACCGTTTGTTGCATTAATTTGTCCTGAAATCTCAGAAAGGCTGGATAATTTACCCATAATCGTTGGTCCTAATACCAAATTATATCATTGCCTCTCAGAATGGTGCAAAAAGGAAGAAGAACGGTCTATATCTAATGTATGGACTTTACAAGTAGGAGGGGTTGAGTCTGATTTAAAGAAAGGAGAGGAAGTTAATCAATATACTATCTGTTTTCAGGGAAGTGATATACCGGCCCTTCAACAAGAGGAATTGATAAGTGAAATACAAAAAAGGACCAAAGCTTTTTCAGCCGGAGAATGGGATTTAGGTAGAGCAAGTGGAGTCGAGCATAGTATCCGACTAACCAACGAGACCCCATTTAGAGAGCGCTCTCGCCGTATAGCGCCTGCTGATTTTGATGATGTCCGGCATCATTTAAAGGGATTATTGGAGACTCAGGTAATCATAGAGTCTCGTAGTCCCTATGCATCCCCAATTGTGGTAGCCAGAAAAAAGAGTGGAGACGTAAGGATGTGTATAGACTATAGGACCTTAAATCAGCGCACCATTCCTGACCAGTACACAGTACCTAGGATAGATGAGGCACTAGATTGCCTTCTGGGAAGTAACTGGTTCTCAGTTTTGGACTTAAGAAGCGGGTTTTACCAGATACCTATGAACCCAAATGATAGAGAGAAGACGGCTTTTATTTGCCCGCTGGGGTTCTTTGAGTTTCTCATGATGCCTCAGGGAATAAAGGGAGCCCAAGCAACCTTTCAAAGGACAATGAATAAAATTGTTGGCGATATGAACTATAGAGAAGTTATCGTTTATCTGGATGATATCATCGTATTTGGTAATACCCTGGAGGAACATAACACCCGTTTGCTAAAAGTGCTAGATCGACTGATAGAAGGAGGACTAAAACTGTCTATTGATAAGTGTCATCTGTGTCAATCCTCAGTAAAGTACTTAGGGCATATAGTTAGCCGGAATGGAATAGCCACCGATCCATCAAAAGTGGAGGCAGTGAATAACTGGCCTCATCCTACAAAACTGAAGGAGTTACGATCGTTTCTGGGTTTCTGCGGATCTTATCGCAGATTTGTGCCACAATACTCCACTACTGCAAAACCCTTGACTGACTTAACAAAAGGATACCCGCCAGTAAAAAGTGATAAGATAAAAGAGTCGGGAACAGAAAAGATTAACTCTAAATTATACTACCGGCCTAATGAACCTTTTGGAGATCGTTGGACAATCGAATGTGAAGAGGCATTTTTTAAACTAAAAAACTGTCTTACTAATGCACCTGTTCTAGCTTATGCCGACCCCAACTTACCGTATACCCTTCATACAGATGCCTCTTTGGAGGGAATTAGTGGGGTACTGTACCAGAGGCAACAAGAAGAATTAAGGCCTATTTCATTTGTGAGTCGGGGACTTTCAAAAAGTGAAAGAAGATATCCTACACATAAGCTGGAGTTTCTGGCATTAAAGTGGTGTATAATAGAAAAATTTCATGACAACCTATATGGAGTTTTTTTTGAAGTACATACGGATAACAATCCACTGACTTATATCCAAACCACTGCTCGACTGGATGCCACGGGACATCAGTGGTTATCTGCACTGGCCTTGTACGACTTCAAACTAAAATACAGACCTGGCATAAACAATATAGATGCCGACTCGCTGTCTAGGATCCCTGATCAGTCAGCAAGTGTCAGTGAGGAGGAATGGATAGAAGTTCCTGCTGGAGATGTAAAGGGGATGTGTCGGATAATGAAAGTAGAAACCGGAGGGCAAGAACTAATAAGTAGTCTAGGTGCAACAGAGGGAGCTATACCTCTTTCGTATTGCTGGCTTAGCTTGGTGGAATTGGAAGGAATCCCTGGAATGAAATGTCATCAATTAATTGCGGAGCAACAACATGATCCCAGTATTGGATGTGTTATAGCACAGATGACTCAGAATGCTCACCTTCCACATTGCCAACCATGGACACAGGAAATACAATTACTAATGCGGCAGAAAAAAAATTTAGTTTTCAAGAATAAATTATTATGCAGGAAGGCTAAAACTACAATGGAGGGAAAACATCATAAGATAGTGTTACCACAGAAATTACGCCTTGTTGTCCTGCAGGCACTGCACGACAATCATGGACACCTTGGGTTTGAAAAGACCTTAGGTCTAATCTCAGACCGGTTTTATTGGCCTCGGATGAGAAGTGAAATCGAAGAATACTGTAAAACCTGTGGAAATTGTGTAGTACGTAAATCCTTGCCTACTCGAGCAGCTCCTTTGGTCACTATTCAAAGCAGCGGACCGATGGATCATGTGTGCATTGATTACCTAACCTTGGAAGTAGAAAAAGGAAAAAAATGTAATGTTTTAATTGTTACCGACCATTTTACTAGATATGCTCAGGCATATGTAACTCCTAATCAAAAGGCTTCTACAGTAGCCAAGACCCTTTGGGATAAGTTCTTTGTACATTATGGGCTACCTAACAGATTACATTCGGATCAAGACAGGGACTTTGTGAGCCGTCTGATAAAGGAACTGTGTTATGTCTGTGGAATTTCCAAATCTAGGACTACTCCGTACCACCCTCAAGGCGATCCCCAGCCAGAGCGATTTAACCGTACCTTGTTAAACATGTTGGGGACTTTAAATCCTTTGGATAAGTATAAATGGAAACAATTTATAAGCAGATTGGTGCATGCGTACAACTGTACCAAGAATGAAGCTACCGGAATAACGCCTTATTTCTTAATGTTTGGGAGAGAGGCAAAATTGCCAATAGATGTTTGTATGGGAATCTCTCCTGGCGGAAGAACTCCTACTTCCCACACTCAGTATGTTCAAGAGTTAAGGGAGGAATTGAAGAAAGCTTACGACTTAGCTAGCGAGACTGCTAGAAAGCTTGGAGAGAAAAATAAAACATACTATAACAGGAAGGTCAGAGATCAGGAGTTAGCCCCAGGGGATAGAGTACTCATTAGACATTTGGGGCTACCAAAGAAATTCAAAATAGCAAATCGTTGGAGAGAAAATCCATATGTAATTATTGAAAAGTTCCTTGGTTTGCCGATTAAAACCTGAAGATGGATCTAATGTTATACTTAACTACCATCGACAGCACTTGCTTCCTATAGGGCGAGATGTACGTATGGACAAATTTGTTAAAGAGGACCAACCTTTCAGTAATAAATTGCAAAAAAATAAGAAGATGTCAGCAGAAGGAAACATAAATAATAACGCACTGGAGGGGGACAGTGATGAGAATGAAGAGGGACTTGGTTATTATTACAAAAAAAGTGTGGATGAGGGTTCATTTCCCCCTGAAATTGAAAAATTCTGAATAAATGATCATATTGACCCTGTTTACCCTGATGAAGGGTGTGTCACACCCATTGAAGTCTCTGATAGAAATTATGAGGAGGATTTAGAGGAAAGTATTTCTTGTAGTGACAAGGGAGAAGTTGCTGGCAGGCCTAAAAGACAGTTAAGGCCCCCACTGGTGCTTACATATGATCAATTGGGGAATCCCAAGAATACCCCTAGAGTGATAAACCCTAATATTGTATTCACATGGCCTTATTTTGGGTATAGTGACTGGGAAATAATAAGTACACCAAATGTATATGAAAGCCACACTGTAAATGGTGATCTATACGATATTAGATCACCAGGGGGAGAATGTAGCCATATTAATTTTGGCTAAAACAAAAACACGTCCAAATTACCATACAATTATTTATCATTTTAAGTAAAATATGGAATGCTCATATGTATTTATATGGGGAATGAGGTGTTGTAAATAGAGGGTTAAATTAGTTAAATAGATGCAGGACTCAAGTATGTTGTATTAGTTAGAAGAGAGAGAATAGGGCATGATTTGTAATGTATATATTTTATTTGTACACATGTGGGACAGGGATGAAGTCAGTGGCTGCAGCATGAGCTTTGGAAGGTGCTAGAAATGGCATGCGACTAGAATAGGGCAGTTAGGGAGTGGCTCATGCTGTTGGCGGGAGAGTAGTGGAGTCGTGCGGAGGAAAGGGAGTTAAGAAGCCGTTGGAGCGCTGAGGGGCAGTCTGCTGTTCCCCCTCGAGCGCTTAGGACACTGTCTCTCCGGCGCTGCCTAGCCACTGGAGCTATTAGTGGCAGCAACGGGGGAGCCTGTTGACACTAGAACCAGAGAGGGCTTACTTGCATCAGCTGAGGGAGAGGACAGCACTAGCTGGGCCTCGGCATCGTTGCTGAGTAAGACACAGGAAGCGTGTTATAGGGGCGGGCAGCAGCCATCCTGTCAGAGCTGGAGGCAGGGAATCTGGCCACATTGACAGCTGAGTAGGAAGGGGGTGTGGCCATCACACGGCACCCTGCATTGCAGTTCAAGCTAACTCACTGCCTGTCCTGCCTGTCACAGACAGCAGAGCCAGCCCTCCGTAGGAGAAGGAGGAAGATACAGTGCAGATAAAGCATGAGTGAGTAAACAAAGATATACACACTGCACAGCAAGCAGCACTTATGCATCAGCAGTATTATCTTTAGTTATCTGCATCCAGGAGCACATTAATTATCAATAATGCAGATCCCCACATAAGGGACAGAGAGAGTTTCAGCGCATCTTAGTTAATAGGATAATATTCAACAGCAACTACTGCATGGAAGTTTATGCCATATGCTGAACTTAGTAGTTTCAAATCATATCCAGGGAGGAGAAGAAGCATAATAAAAGAATCTGTTTGTACTACAAGGAGTAATACAGGAAATCCTTGTGAAGTATTAAATCCCAAGCTGGGGAGGTAGAAAGCAGTGTAACAGAAGAAAGGAAAGGATACCTATTGCAACATATTACATTCATAACAGTGGGATGACCACATAGACTAATGTTATTGGATTACAAATCCGATCTTGTAGACTTCCAGAGAACAGCATATTTAGCTGTATATAGCACTGGCTTCATCTCTATAAACCTACTTGTAAATATTATGAACTTTGTAAATATATATGGAAAAGGGTAACTTTAGCACTTATGGAGGACAGCATTGTACTTTAATAATATATAGACTTCCTAAGCTTTGCTAAGTGCTACTAGATTCAACCCTTAAGGATCTGGACATTTAAAGACTCAACTTATCTGCCACAAATACAGACTTAAAAGCAGAGACTAATTGCATAGCAAGATATTTAATATTAGGGATCTTATATGGTAAATGAATGTTCCATTTGCACATGGAAATAACTATATGTTCTTATAAATGTATAATTACCTAAGAACGTTAAACGTGAATATATAATTTATTGATAAAAAGTATTACCATATCATAATTGGTGTGTAGTACTTACCATTTGGAACAGGAGGAGCGTCACCGTCGGAGACCTGTGGAGAGAAATAACAGGTGGTCAGTTATTGTATGTTATTTTATGTACATCACAACGCAACTTTATATGTGCAGCATTCATCACATTTAAAGTAACCTGGGTTAATACTGACAATAGTATTTTATCAGGTTGTCCTAAACTGTTCATTTTATTAGAGCTTAGGTGGAGGCATAATATCACATTAAAGGAGTATTAGCAACCTCACTAGGGTTTAGTAAGGTTACACGTGTCTATGACACTATGCTGTGATTAGGCCTACCATTACTCACCCATATAGGAAGAGCTAATGTGTAAATTGGGGAGAGTACCCTCTTCCAGCACCAGAAGATCTTTCTTTTTATATCTATCTACAAGGTCTGGGAAACCCTGTTTTCTCTGTAGGCTGCCTGCAGTTATAGGGTAACCTTTGGCGCCGCTCATACCTATTTATTTTATATAATAATGAATAGATGCCTTGTTAATCCCAGTTTAGCAGTCAGTACACCTCTGACTGAAGTTACAGTAAATGAGTAGTCACTTGCTTGCTGGCTTTGAGACGGCCTGTCCTAGCCATGAGTTCCAATTGAAGCTGATTTTAAAAATTGTACAATGTAATGACCACTAATGTTATCTCATATGGCTAATGCAATCAGGGTTTAGTAGTGGCATATAGTTAGGAAATACAATAAATATACATGGTTCTCCATAGGCTGTTTTCTGCGGGTGCATCGCCCGGCAGAAACAGCCCACCGCCCGGCACTTACCCCCACCGCATTCCCGGTCACCCTCCGCCTCCTGGTGTGGAACGCTGGCCTCTGAAGCGACCGGAGACTAAAGAAGCCTCCGGATCCTTCAGAGGCCCGCGTTCCCAGTGATGCACTGCGCGGGTGACGATATGACGTCCCCCACGACGTGAAGAGCTTACTCTGCTCGCCTGCTAGATCCAGTCACAGCGGGGCAGCGGGAGTGGAAACGCCGCTGCCGCCGATTATGTTCAGGTAAGTTCTGGGCTGGGACCAGTCTGGGGGCACTGCATATGGGGCCAGTCTGGGGGCACTGCATATGGAGCCAGTGTGGGGGCACTGCATAAGGGGAAGTCTGGGGGCACTGCATATGGGGCCAGTCTGGGGGCACTGCATAAGGGGCCAGTCTGGGGGCACTGCATATGGGGCCGTCTGGGGGCACTGCATAAGGGGCCAGTCTGGGGGCACAGCATAAAGGGCCAGTCTAGGGATGCTGTTTAAATCATTATAGCAGGGTTTACAACATTTTATTATTGCGAAGGCCCCACCCGGCTACTTCTTGATACCACCCAACTGGAATTTTTTTCTGGGGAGAACACTGAATATATCTTACTTACATAAATTCTTATATAGCTTACATAAATGAAACAATTGTTGCTGCAAAGCAATTACTCTTTATTACTAATGCGAGCAAGTTGTAAGAATCTTCTCTTCAAAAAATATGTGAAGCAACTAAAATTATATATTTTAAATTCTGCATGTTATATAAATAATAATTTTGGTTTAATACAAATTCACTCTTGGGTAATGGTGCAGCACACACATGGTCAGATATAACAGGACGATAAGAACGATAAGGATATCGATCATAACATTATTGTTCTTATCGTCCTGTTTTTGGGCCTTTCCAACCCCCAAACGATGGTCGATGTGCGGGCATGGATGGTTGATATCGACCATCGCCCGTGCATGCAGGCCAACCTGGTCAATATTGACCAGGTTAGCCTGGTTATTATAGGGACCCGCGATCGAAAGTTGTTTGTGGGTTGGTCCACATGCAGGACGATCAGACAACGATATCTGATCGCTCCGTGTGTACGGAGCTAGAGAAGTACAAAGTAAATATGAATAATATAATTGTTTATGAAGCCCCCTTTTTTGCCACCCAAAAATGTAGCATTTGAAAGCCTTATGTAACTCTGTGACACAATTCAATATGAATCCCCCTGCTTGACAGGAAACCCTGGATTCCAATTCACTTTTGTGGTTGAACACATTTCCTTTTAATAAGCGTACTTTACCAGAAAACATATTAATTGGTATGTTTAATTGATGTGCAAGTACACATCACCACTCACAGGGCACAAGCGAGGTAATTAACTTATTACATGCGGTGGAATTCACACATAGGAAGCTACTACTATTATTTATTATTGAAAGCTATTCAACATGATGTCATAAAACAGCATGCCAACATTCTAACATCATTATGGGTTTTAATCCATTAATATATTAATCCTTTATTGACATAGCACCACAGAGGGTACGCAGTACAAGGAGTTTACAATAAATCAGACAAACTGTATAGTATATTCAAATGTAATGTATGTGGGGTAGAAGCACATTGTGAGATTTCTGTACAATTGAACAGAATATACTGTAGCAATTGCAGTAAGAGCCAACAAAGCCACAATCTGAAAGGAATAAACATGACAGGCTGCGTATTACCGAAATTCATATTATAATTAAATACATAGACTATTATACTTAAATATCTAATTACAGTGTGCTAATCATGCTTTATCTCTTTTTCTGCTCTGAAGCAGATTGTCGTGTAGAGCAGGAGGCACTTCTCTATCTGGGAGTGTATAGAGTGACTGGCTGTTAGGAAGTCTCTGCTTAGTACAAAGGTTCCCAAACGCGAATTATACCCCTTTTACACCAAAATCCCAGGTCCGATCCGGGAATTTGAACACTGGTCAATCCCGGGTCGAACTCGGCTTCAGACCCCGTTTACACTGCAATTCGACCCGGGTTATTCCCGGGTTTGCCCCGTTCACACTGAACCCGGGTAATCCCTGCTTTTCCCTATAGATGTCATTAAAAATGGACTTTTTTAAGGGCTGACAAAGATGAGGTCACAAAAGGCAACAAAAGAGAGGGGCGGGGACTGCTTACAGCATTGCAGCAATGATGGCAGACGGAGCACATGTGGGTATTCCCGATGCCCTCACTGTTTTCAGCTTTCTGTTGATTTCAGCAACAGAGAATTGGATGCAGCTTTTTATGATGTGGCACCTTGTGCAGGGTTCGAGGAGGAGAGCGCAATTCTTGGCTGAGAGGGCCAGATTTAGACGCCAATATTTGCGCAGGAGGAGAGCACTGATATCAGCCAACATCACCACCATGATGAGATTGACCACGATGAGAAATAGAAGAATGTGGGCCAGAGACCGCCACCATGGAGAAGCTTTCATGCAGACTGTAGAAGCTTTCCAAGTGGAGCAGTGGCTGGAACACTTTCAGATGTCGCGTGCCACCTTTTATTATATATTGGTATTACTGGCACCAGCACTGATGATGCAGACCACCAACTACCGAAAGCCCATCACCCCAATCAGGAGATTAGCCATTGCACTCTGGTGGTATGCTACCCCCGGAGAGTACCGCACACTCTCCTGTCTATTTGGTGTTGGGATTGGCACAGTCTGCAAGATCATTTACCAAGTGACGCGGGCATTAGTGGATACCCTGTACCAGCGCTTTATCTCCTTGCCAGAAGGACAGCGCCTAAATGAAACCATCCAAGGCTTCCTCAGGCGTGGGTATCCGCAGTGTGCTGGTGCCATAGACAGGACCCACATTCCCATCATCGCCCCCCATGAAAACCCTGTGGATTATTATAATCGTAAAAGGTGCCATTCCATTATTCTTCAAGCTGTTGTGCACCACCGATACTGGTAAGTAAATTTGTACAAATTATTCTTTCATATCTACTTTTATTTTATGTTTTTTGTTGTTAGAATACTCTTTTTTTTTTTTTTTTTTTTTTAGTTTTACAGATGTTTTCATAGGCTGGCCTGGACGGGCACATGACGCCAGAGTACTAGCCAACTCTGACTTGTACAGCATAGCAGAGGAAAAGCGGGGTGGATGGCTTTTCCCTAGAGAGGTAAGAATATATGGTCCTTTTTCTCTTTATGTCCACTATTCTTATGTGCTTTAGCAATATATGAAGTGTGAAATGGTGCGGAATGCATGATATTCCAAAGTATTTGCCAACATATATATTGTGCTATAAAATACATTAAATTTTTTAAACCTACTTGACCACCATGTGAATACACCTTATGCCACTTCTCATTATAGTGACCATATTTTTTTTTTAACAGAAATCGGTGACCGTAAATGGCGTGGAGGTCCCGGTCCACATCATTGGCGATGCGGCATATCCTTTGAAGCATTGACTAATGAAGGGTTATACACAACATGTACAGTTGTCCCCGGAAAAGGTCACCTACACTCACAGCCTTAGCTCTGCCCGGATGGCTGTGGAAAATGCTTTTGGACGTTTAAAAGGACGTTGGCGCTGTCTCATGAAGAGGAATGATGTGGACCTAAAAATCATGCCCCATGTAGTAGCAGCCTGCTGCATACTGCATAACATTTGTGAAATTCAAAAGGACCACTTCCTTCCCGAGTGGAATGTGCAGGACACTGAGGTGGGGGGCATTACAAGTGATGCAGTAAGCTACGTGGGGGAGCATGAGGACAGCGCCGAGCTCATCCGGGCCACCATTTCTAAAAACCTTCCCTTATTGATTTAAAATAAAAAGGCAAAATTTCATATTTCAAACATGTTTTTGGTTTATTTGGTTTGAAAGTTGTTTTTTTTTTACTTTAACCATGTGCATATATTCTGTTTTTTAATAGAACAGTTTTAACTTTTAACACATTCTTGCAGAAAAAGTATAAAAACAGTATAAAACAAATGTCAAACATCGTATGCCCAATATAAAAGAGAAGTGCCTTATAGATCCCTGCGGGCAAAACAATATACTATAAAAGTAATAAAAAAATGAAAAGTGCCATCACACAATAAACATGATACTTTTAGCTACACAATAGAAAAAAAACTAAAATAGAAGATGTACCGGTTGGTACAACGATAAAATATTTAAAATGGCCATGTTTACGGCAATTGCCTATACACTGTATACTGTGGTGACTCTTGGTTTGTTTCTGTTGTGTTATGGTGCATACACACGATCAGATTTTTTCTTCAGATATGGACGATAACGATTTAAAAATCGTTCAGTCGTTCATATCTGATGAAAAATCGTTCATATCTGACATGCCTGAACGATGGACGGTCAACGATGCGCGTTCCCGTTTGTCAGATAACGATATCTGACATCTGATGGGTTTGCAGTCAGACTTGGACGATTCCATTCATTTTAATGCAGTTAAAAATCGTTCAATCGTTCAAATCGTTCAAATCGTTCAAAACTTTGTTCAAATCGTCCAAATCGTTCAAATCGTTTAATCGTTCAGTCGTTCATCTGACAAATCTGACAAGTCTGACAAATCTGACTGTGTGTACGCTCCATTAGGGTAATGGAGCGTACACACGGTCAGATTTGTCAGACTTGTCAGATTTGTCAGATGAACGACTGAACGATTAAACGATTTGAACGATTTGGACGATTTGAACAAAGTTTTGAACGATTTGAACGATTTGAACGATTGAACGATTTTTGACTGCATTAAAATGAATGGAATCGTCCAAGTCTGACTGCAAACCCATCAGATATCAGAAATCGTTATCTGACAAACGGGAACGCGCATCGTTGATCGTCCATCGTTCAGGCATGTCAGATATGAACGATATTCCATCAGATATGAACGACTGAAAGATTTTTAAATCGTTATCGTCCATATCTGAAGAAAAAATCTGATCGTGTGTATGCACCATTAGTGCTAGGGTTGTAATAATTGGGCCCCATATTGCACTGCCCAAATCTGTGTTCTGGGTACACTGGGGCCTGTGGTAATGCCTGTGTTTGGTTTGGATAGCCACGACCAAATGTGCGCTCAAAAAACAACATCTGTCTCTCTTGCATATCCATTAATTGCCTCATAAATGACTGCTGCATTTGCCTTTCGGACTCTAGAAACCGATCCAATCTAGCATCCTCCTGCCTCTGAATATCGGCATCCAATTCACGGAGATGCTCCACGATCACAGAAGTCATCGCTCTAGCCGCTTGCTCCGACCTGTTGAGCTTCTTCTTTCTGGGTGGCACATTGTAGACTGCAAAGGGGAGAAACAAAAAAAATATATATAATATGCACTGAGCCGACATAAAGATAGCAGTGGTGTTTGCGTACATGTGCTTGTGGCCTTCTATCTACCTGCACGCTAGTAGCACTCTGCAACAGTTACCATTTGGATTTAAGTGAATGTAGTGTGTGTGTGTGTGTGTGTGTGTAATGTGGGTGTTTTTATTTTTTAAAATACTTACTATTAGCGTGTAGCGGAGGGGTCTTTTTAGGGGGCGCAGTCTCTGAGCTTGTCTCAACTACCTCATCTATGGTGGAAGCGATACTGTCAGCATTCACAGATGAATCCATCCTGTCAGCATTCACAGATGAATCCATCCCACTACTTTCTCCAGGCTCATCGGTCAGTAGGAGCTGTGATGTTGGTCTGCATTGCGAGGACGGCGGGGTAACCTGTGTAGCCGGTACCTCTTGACTATCCTCCTGCTGGCTGGAGCAGGATGGCGCAATTGAGGAGGACAGTGCTATGGGGTTTGAAAGCGCTGTATTTCCAAAAACGCTGTAGCACAATTGGTAATGCACCCATTCCTTGCGGCCTGCACCACTTTTGTTGCGGTTATGATCATGCACTTTAGAGAACTGCTTACGCAAGGCCTTCAATTTATTGACCACTTGCTGCTGCGTGCGTTTTATCCCTCGGGACTCCAGCATCTTGGCTATATTGTGGTACACTACTGCACCTTTCACTGTGCCAGTCATCTGGCATTTAATTTCTTCCTCCGCCCTCATGAGCAGTAGCTCTCAGATATCGGCATCGGTCCAGTTTGATGTAGCACACATGCTGCTGTAGCAACAGGCTGTGGGTCAGACTGCTGTTATGGCTGTGTATCAGCCTGCGTTTGGAGCTGCTGGTCAGGCTGTGGTGCAGGCTGCAGTTCTGACTGTGGCAGCCTGTGTATCAGCCTGCGTTTTGTGGGAGTTGCTCAGGCTGTGGTGCAGGCTGTGTGCAGGAGGTTAGGCAGGCAAGTAATGGCTGCGTGTGCGTCTCTCTGCAGGGCCCTGACAAATGACATAATCTGCCAGCGCCCCAGAAGCTCCAATCAGCTAATAGCAGAATGTAGCCGGGTAAAATAATCCAGGTCGCACCCGTTCACACTGCAGCATGACACGGGAACAACCCGTGTTCAACCCTGCTCTCAACCCGAGTAAGATTCCCGGGTAAATCAACCCGGGAAATTTTTCTGGAAGCCGTTCACACAGAGCATCGACCCGGATTGACCTGGCAATAACCCGGGTTATTCGGTTGGTGTAAAAGGGGTATTACCGTATCCATGGTTGAGCACAGATGGTTAAATCAAATTGACACTAATTAAGCCACCTGTGATCAAGCATGGATATCTCTAAACCTTGAACTGTTGGGGAGACTTGAGGACCTCATTTGGGAACCTCTGGCTTAATAGAAAAGGGTATACACTAGGGATGTGCGCTGGACCATTTTTGCCGGATTTGGTTCTAATTCGTCGTCCGGCTTTGGATTTGGATTTTTTTACAAAAATTGACAAAAAAAGCTAAAATCGCATAACTTGGTCTTTTTTTTCTTCCTAGAGTATTATTAACCTCAATAACATTAATTTCCAGTCAATTTAGAACACCTCACAGCTTATAATATTGTTTTCAACATTATTGGCTAAAGGTTGCAGTGAGCTGACTGGTTACCAAGCGACAGAGCAGCGGCACAGACACCACAATTTAAAGCACATCTATGACACATTGCCACACAGCAGTGGCAGAAATGAAAAGTAGTGCACCCACCCAGTGGGATATGGCCAGCAGAATCACAGTACTTGTTTACAAAGTGGGCTTCGGCCATAGGAGTCACAGTGCACAATCTTATTCACATTACACCGCACATAGTGCCCCTGATTCACATTACACCATAAAGTAGTCTCTTATTTATGTTACGACACACAGTAGTGCCCCTTTTACACAATGCCCACAGTAGTGACCCTTATACACAAAGCCCACAGTAGTAGTGCCACTTATACAATGCCCACAGCGATAGTGTCCCTTACACAATGCCCCCAGCAGTGGTGTCCCTTACACAATGCCCCAAGCAGTGGTGTCCCTTACACAATGCCCCCAGTAGTGGTGCCCCCTATGCAGTCCCCTTAGTAATAGGGCCCCCTATGCAGTCCCCTTAGTAGTAGGGCCCCCTATGCAGTGCCCCCAGTAGTAGTATGCCCCCCAGTAGTATGCCTCCCATTAGCAGGCCCCCCCAGTAGTATGCCCCCCATTAGCAGGCCCCCAGTAGTATGCCCCCCATTAGCTGGCCCCTCCCAGTAGCATGCCCCCCATTAGCAGGTCCCCAGTAGTATGCCCCCCCAGTAATATGCTCCCCATTAGCAGGCCCCCAGTAGTATGCCCCCCCAGTCGTATGCCCCCATTAGCAGGCCCCCCAGTAGTATGCCCCCCATTAGCAGGCCCCCAGTAGTATGCCCCCCAGTAGTTTGCTCTCCCAGTAGTATGCCCCCCATTAGCAGGCCCCCCAGTAGTATGCCCCCCAGTAGCAGGCCCACAGTAGTATGCCTCCCCAGTAGTATGCCCCCCATTAGCAGGCCCCCCAGTAGTATGCCCCCCAGTAGTATGCCCCCCATTAGCAGGCCCCCAATAGTAGGCCCCCCATTAGCAGGCCCTTCCATTAGCAGGCCCCCATACACACATAGAAAAAAAAAAAAACCTGTATCCCCGCTCCAGCCGCCGTCCGCTCTGCTGCCATGCGACGAGGAGGGAGCCGGAAGACGGAGCTCCTGAGTGAGCTCCAGCAGCAGCCAATGAGAGTCTGTGTAAGGCAGATCGCTATCACAGCGGTCTGCCCTACACTCGAGAATCCGACATCAGGCGCCCACCGTTCGGCCCCGAACGGGGATCCGAGTCAGGCGGGGAACACCCGAACAGGGTTCGGGTGGACTCGGATCCCCTATGTTCGAAGCGGTTCGGATTCCACAGACTCCGAACCAGTCATCTCTAGTACATACTGAATCCAAGATCCACACTAAATTCACACACACACCACGGTATTACAGTGATTATTATTATTATACAGAAAAGACTAAATCCATGCTAATAAACAGAAGAACATACTGACAGAAAATCCAGATCTACACTATGGGGCTGAATCTGAGTCACATTCTGCTACAACCATGTTAGCATCTTTTGTCGTAGTTGCGTCTCTGCTAATGCTAGTATCAGCCCTTCCCCTGGTGTACTGTTATGCGTCTAAAAGTGCAAGCGCTGGAATGCCACTTTGAGCAGCTTTAGTTGCAACCATCAAATGCTCTATCAGAACTTGTACCTACTCTATGCTAGGTACAGACTTCCAATGTACCTGATTAAGCGCCTGAATTCAAAATCACTTCTGCGACATGCCATCGCACGCCTATAACACGCCCATTAGTATTAATCTCTCCATGAGCACACATAGCCACCTTTCAGTCATCACACAGGAACAGCCAATACATTCCAGAATCTGTGCGGTTTAAATGATCATGTGACTCTGTGTAGTAACACCATGGAATGCATGCGCTGTGCGACTATTTAGGGATTTAGACACAAGCACAATTGCATAGAAATGCAAACTACTAGAACATTGTCATTGTGTCTGGCTCAGAATAACCTCCTAAATTCAAACACGCAAGCCCAGAACAAAGTGGTGCCACACTAAATTCATGCTCATATTCAAATAGCGGCGAAAATGGACGTTTTTCACCAAAAAAACTGCAATATTTTCGCCAAAAACAGGCGAAAACGCAATTTGGCAAAAAAAAACTGGAGAAAAGTTTTCTCCATTGCAGACCAGGCGAAAAAAAATGCAAAATCTCTATTATTGACTAAAAATGTGGGGATTTCTTTCAGAACCCTTTGGACACCCCCCCTAATGATAAATAACCCCCAAAAAATGTCTTAAGTTGCTCACTTTGGCGAAAAAAAACCCAGTTGAAAATGGTTTTAACGTACTGGGTCTCATTTTATGTGGGCGGTATGGATGTGTGAAGTGTTTTAAACATCGCACACGGTCACAGCAGGCGATTTTTTAAGGATTTTAAAATTGCGTTTTACGACAGAAAAATATACTTGTACCCATTTTAACGTACCCCCAATTTACGTGGAACAGTAATTTCCTGGAAAAAAAATAGCTTTGTATCATTTTCAACTGTTTTATTTTTTTTTCACCCAAAATTGCACGGTCGTTTTTCGCCAAAGTGCGCAACTTAATAAAACATTTTTGGGTAATTTATCATTAGGGGGGGGGTCCCAAAGGGTTCTGAAAGAAATCCCCACATTTTTAGCTAAAAATTGGGATTTTGCATTTTTTTTTCGCCTGGTCTGGGATGTAGAAAACTTTTCTCCAGTTTTTTTTCGCCAATTGTGTTTTTGCCTGTTTTTGGGCGAAAAAAGACCATTTTCGCCTGTGGCAGAAAAATGTCAGTTTTTGCCGCTAATTGAAGACGGCCCTAAAAGTGTTGTGGCTAGAGCTAAACCTATTATAAAAGACAGTCTATGCTCCATTGATATTGAGGATATGTGTTTTTAAACTTGAGACCTTTTTGTTTGAGTTGGCATTTCATGGCACTTTCTGGGTTAGTGAATTAGTGGCACCAGCAAGGACAGCGGAATCGGCTCTCCATTTCAAGGTTAATGTAGTCTTATGCAAAATTAGAATATCTAAGAATGACCGAAGGATGTAGCCTTTGGGTTATCTTACCAAGATGTCAGGATATTCGCATCTGCCCGGTATCCTTAGAGGAAGTCTATTTATCGGTGCGCCCAGATGTTTCAGGTGCTTGGCTGATCCATGCTTTTGGGTTTTTTCTTAACAAAGTTCCAATTTGGAGACATCTTGAAGCGGTACACTGAATTTTTAGGTCTCGCATTGAATGTATTTTGGAACCCATTCATTCATGTTTGGGACAGCAGCTTCTGCTGCGGCGGTGAGTTTCTGCCCCATACAAGATTGACGCTTTGGGTAATTAGAATTAAAAGTTTTTTCGGCTCTATAGTATATCCTGTGGGGAAAGCACTTGTGGTTCTTTCTTTTGTATACTAACCAGTGGTTTACACTACTCGTTGCTATTGTAGGTGTTTGTAAGAGATACGGTATGTTTTCCCTAAAAAGACTCAGTAGAGCCCGGGGTAAGACATTGTATTTTTATGGTGGACGCAGTTTTTTATTTTTCCCCTCCAACACTGCCCCATGCATCGATATAAAGTAGGAGGCGAGCAGGTGCATGGGAACAGGTTTAACCCCTTCCTCATGCCGGCTGCAATTCTAAAGGCTCATACACACTAGACGATAAATTGAACGATATGGATGATAACGATATCGTTCATATGCGTTCAGATGATCCAGTGTGTATGCACAATATCATTAATGATGCACGCTCCCGCGGATCATTAACAATGTCTTTCATCGCTCGTACTTGCAGGGCAACCTGACGATAACATCAGGTTCTGCAAGTTCGGAATGTGGCAGGTGATGTCAATGAACAATATCGTTCAGTGTGTATGCTCAATGTTGGGAATGACATTAAGCCCAGGAATTCAAGGTAAACACTTAATGCTATCACTCATGGAGCATATGGTTAAGTTTGTATGCGGCTTAACAGTACAGCAGCCATGGATATAACTAGAGCCCGGGCGACAGTTGGTGCGGCAGTTAGAGGGGCAGTTAGAAACAGTCCCAGAGAGTAAATGGACTGCGTCTGCTGAGAGGTGACTTCTGCCTACAAGAAAGGACCCAGAGCCTCCTAAAAGTGTTCTAGCTACAGTCAGGGACCTATGAGATTGTGTCTCAATGAAGCAGAAGAAAGATAAACTAACTACCTTCCTGCTTTCAAGTAATCCAGCCTCTCGCAACAAGACTAGAAACTCTTCTCTGCATCCTGTAGCTGGGACACATGAGACAACAGTAAATACATCAGGATGTGTGGCAGCCTACCATAGGGATAAAAACCCTGCCTCCTGCATCAGTAACAGAGAATAAACTTATACAATAGCCAACTCTTCAGCACTCTCCAAGGAGAAAGCGCTGCAGCTTTAAAAACTGTGAGTTGAATCCTTCCCCTGTTGCTGCAAATAGACTTTCATATATATCCCATTGATCCCTGTAGAGTCTGGCCCTCATTCAGAGCCGTACGCTCTGAGCAGAGCGCACGCTCTGAATGAGGGCTGGCCTCCATGAAAATGGAGCGTCCTTCTGGACGCTCGTATAGCTGTGGGTCACCACCCACAGGCTATACGAGCGTGCATTTTGATGGCCGCGATGGTCGAGACCATCGCGACCATCGAAATTGCGAGCCGGAGCCTGCGGTTGAGGTTTTCAACCGCAAGCTCCGGAGTGATTTTGGCTCTATCAGAGCCAAAATCACTCCCACTGACATCACTAGTGATGTCAGTGGGCCAGCTTCTGACGGGAGGCGTTCCCGTGGGAACGCCCCCGTCAGGGAGGCACGCCCCCGGCACGCCTACCAAAGGGGGCGTGCTGTCAATCAACATTGACAGCACGCCCCCTTTGATCGGACACAACGAGCGAAGGACTTTCCTTCGCTCGTCGCGTCTGGCGCATGCGCACGACGGAGCTCCCTCCGTCGTGCGCATGCTCAGTCCAGAACATCAACCCACTTGCGAGCGGACAGCCGCTCGCGAGTGGGTCTGAATCAGGCCCTCTGTTCTTTGAGAGGAGGAGCAGAAAGCCAGATATAAGGAAACCTATCTGCTTGTACTATTTCCCTAGCTAAGACTTCCCTTCCGCTGAGTGGTACAGAAAAATAGAATCTACATACAATGCTCTCCAGGAAAAGGGAAAAAAGATAGAGCCTTAGGGTTAAATTTACTAAGATCCGTGTTGGTCCTCATTTGCATTTTCGGGTGATAATATCGCTTTTTTGAAAATCGTGAATTTACTATCATTAAAGTCGGGTGATTTCTTCATTTTCTCAGCTCCTCCATTGAAGTCAATGGTGGGAGCCGTAGGTTACTAAAGTCTATTCTGTGGCTCCCACCATTGACTTCAATGGAGGATTCATTGACTGAGAGAGGTGGGTGCTCACCTCTCTCAACCAATGAACACTCAGATACGATTCTATAAATGCAGAAGCCGTCTCTGAGCGTTTCATTCGGGAGATACCAACCATCCTGGTTGGTAGCTGTTGCGTGGTTCGTTTTTTTTTCTTTTGTTGCTTTAAGAAGACCTTGGATGCCTACTTTGGACAAGGGACCACTCCTGGTAATGTAGGTGAGTATGTGTGTGTGTGTGTATGAATGTAATGAAACTGTACTTTCACGGTGTGTGTTGTGTTTTTTTTTTACACATTTCTTTACAGGTGAACTACAGGTACCAGTGGGCCATTAATGCCCCGCATGCTGGTACTTGTGGTTCTCCAAGTACCAGAATGTGGGGGAGGCTTGCTGGGACCTGTAGTTCCACTGTAAAGACAATGCTGTTAATTATATTTTTTACACACTACATATACTATCAACCCGCCACCCACCGCCCTAGGGTGGCTGGGATAGCCCCAGGCTATCAGCCTGTGCCAGGGGTTCACTGGATTGGGGACCCCTTTATTTGGGATTCCTGGCCTGGGCTGACTAGCGGTCAGGACTGATGCTGTGGCTGGGGGACCCGGTGAAAGGGCTCCCCTGGCTGTGGCATCAGCCCCCCCCCGCTAGAAAGGTGCTGGTTTTAATTATAGGGGGACCCCTATGCAACTTTTTTCCCCCTATAATTCTAACCAGGATTGGCCCTGCAGCCTGGTGCTGGTACCTAATTTAAGGTGGAACCCTACACAATTAGTTCCCCGTAATTTTAGGTACCAGGACATGCTGGCAAGTCCGGGGCTGATTAGCCTTTTGGGTGGGGATCTCACGGCAAGTTTTTTTACAAAAATGTACCCTAAAAATAAAACAACAAACATATATATTTCACTGATATGTACAGCCTGCTTGTTCGGGAGACAAATTCGGGACTTCAAAACGGACAGGATCGACCAAATACACCATCAATCAAAACGATCCTGTCAAAACCGGGAGCTTGGTAAATTCACGATTTTATAAGTGAAAAAAACGGCCATTTTTGATCGATCCTATCCGAGTTGAAAAAAAGGGAAAAATCGGGGCCAAATCGAATCTTAGTAATTTTACCCCTTATAGTGTACAGTTAGACAATTCGCTTTTTAGGCCAATTGTCTGGACAGCGGAACATCTTCCCTGGGAGACTCCCTACTCTCCCAACAGATCTCATTAAACCCTGTGCTACAGTACTGTTACTGAGACTTATATACTACTTAAAATTACTCTCTTAGAACAAGGGAACCAGAACTGGCATAAATTTAAGGTAGTCTTGCTATACGTATAGTAAATCAGTTGTTTACAAAAACAAATACCTCCCAGGAGAGAATTCATTGTGCACCAACGTAGACTAGTCCTTTAGATTTCATCACTGGACCACTGGTTAAATAAGTTATGGTGGTTTAAAGTAAAGTAATTGTAATAGATTTAGTGCTGGAATTTTTACGTAATGGATAGAAATACTTCTGTTAGTCTGTACTATAGGAAATTGTACAATTTAATAGTTACTTTATAGATGTATGTGTCTGTACTCATTCCAGTATACTGTGGTGTTCAACCTGAACCTACCTATGTATAAACCCTGTTAAATCTCATAAAACAAAGGTTTTATATTGAATTTAGAAATGTATGTGTGTTGTTTTTATTTTTTGTTCAAACTGATAATTGTTACAGAGTAACTCTTATTCACCACTTTATTTTGCAAAACTAATTAAATCTGTGATACGTTCTTCCTATTAATGTAAATTATTGTTGAAGCTGTGTAAAGGAAAGACTGGAATCTCCGTATAGGAAACACAAAATAAATACATCTTAACAGTTAAGGGAGAACCACAGTTATACTCTCAGTAAGTTCCTTGGCCAATAAATATCTATTAAATCCTGGTGCATTACATAAGGTTACAAAAGACACATCTTGTAACTATGGTACTAGATTCATGGTGAACAAGCATATATAACAGAGAACAAAATAGCCTAACTACTGTGTACACTCCCTTAACTGAGCATGGGTAATAATAAACTCAGGACTGAAGACTGTTCCTGTTTGAGTTCCCTTAGGGAAAGTTCTCAAGGACCATCTCTCCTCACAGGTGAGGTAATACTGAGAGAACTTAGGGTAGTATAAACAATGCACTCTCTCCGGTATTCTCCCATTTACGGGGTATTCCAGGTAAGCTGGTAGCACAGTTGTCCGCACAGTTCCGCATTGCCGGCGGATCAAATCCCGACAGCGGCAGCCTGACATGGGTGAAAATCCGGAACGGTGATTAAGGTAAGTAACCCTAATCTTCCCCCCCCCAACCCTCCCTTAGGGGTGCCTAACCCTAAGCTCCCCCCCACTGCCTAACCCTAATCGTCCCTCTAAGTTCCTAAACCTAAACCCCCCTTCCCCGCTGCCTAAACCTAAGTCTCCCGGGGGTGCCTAACCCTAACCCTGACCCCCCTTCCCCTAGGCTAAACGTAATCCTCCCGGGTGGGTGCCTAACCCTAAATCCCCCCCGGGAGCCCCTAACCTAACCCTCCCCCCCTGTGGTTGTCCGCGCCCGGCTTTCCTTTGATCGGGATGCCGGGCGTCAGGCTCCTGGCGTAGGAAAAAATGGCAGGCGTCGGGATTTCGACACCTGTCATTTAACCCTTGCCTGGATTAGACAGTCGGAGAGCCGGCGGTCGGGATTCCGTCTGTCAGCTTCCCGACTGCTTCCCGTACAGTTCCCTTTGCTGATTGCAATATGAAGTAATAATACAGATTCATTTTTGCTGATTGCAGTATGAAGTCTATAATACAGTGGTGCTGATATGTCTCCCACTAACTTTAATGCTGTACACTAGTGTCACTTATATAAGGCCCTCCTGACTTGACTGAAATACTTATACAGAAAGCAGGGAATAGCTGGCTGCTGTTGGTCTCTTGCTGAAACTGGAAGACACTGTATAGGCTAACAGGCTGCTCAATGTCTAAACAGGGGTGTTCCCACCCTAGAGTGTGCCCAGGGTCTACTGCGCATGCGCAGATCACCGGGGGAATGGTGCGGCCACCATTTTCCTGGCGATCTTGTCACAGCGCATGTGCAAAACGCCGGAAAAAAGGCCGCGGTGGCCATTTTCCAGCGTTTGAACAGCGCTGGGAGAACCGATGCTGGACTTCGGAGAGGTAAGTATGACAAAGTATGGGTGCAAGGTGTGTGGTATGGGCCCCCCCTGGACCTGGGGGCCTGTGTGCACCACACATCCTGCACCCATTATAGATACGCCCCTGATCACAGGGCACTGGTTTGTTCTTGGGCACTGAAATCAGCTGCTGTCCTTGATCTAATTAATTTTCCTCTGACTGTTGGTGTCTACTGGCTTGGGTATGGAAGTACAGTATGTTATAGAAAGAATTGAAATCACATTTGTTGGAGGCAGCTCATGTTTTTGGCATTTCCAAAATACTAGTTACTAGTTATGACATTTTTGGATCTTTGATGGACCATCATTCATAAGCTAGAGCTCTTGCAGTGCTCTTAGCCTTTTTGTAGTTTTGTGTGGTTGGCCATCATAGCAAACTAGCAATGGCAAGCTTCGAAGCTGGCTGCAGTCATGGATGAAGTGAGGTGAATAGTCAACTCCGTTGCTGATTGTTGTTTTTATTGCATCGTGGAGTTGCAGTGGGGCAACTTTGGATTAGATTTAGAGATGCTCATTTACTTAGGCTGGATGATGTGCGTTTCAAAGTGGAGGGTTATTCTTGTTTAATTAAGCTTTGTTTAAGGGTATCCTGGAGATGGTTTAGTCTTGTGTTCTATGTTTAGTTTTCTTGGCATTGTTGTTGTGCTGTGGCTTTAGTTTAGCCTTTGCTTGGTGGAAAGAATGGCAGTTTATTTGATTGGTTATAGTTATTAGATGAGGGCTAATTTGGATTTGGGAATAGAGTAAGAAAGAGCAAGTGGACAATAGGATATAGCGGCCGTTTAGCGCTCTCAGGATTATTTGAGGGAAAAGTCTCTCTACATATACCACTATCTGCTAGCTCTGGGAGGTATTCCAGCCTCCTATACATAAACTTGTAGCCAAAAAGGGAGAGTAAGCACTCTATGGTATAAGGATGTATGCTATAAATTTGATAGATGTGTGATGCACTATGTGCCTGATTCAGACCCGGTATCTGAGCGCTGAACACACAGCTGCGCATGCTTATAAGTCGCAGTGCGCAAACAAGCGTCTGCGATGTGAAATGGTCCGCTCGTAGTACACAGCCTGGACACTACTTTAAGTGACAGATAGTGCCGTTTGTGGGTGGTAACAGGGGAAGGTGCTTGTGAACGGGGGAGTGGATGTGTGAACGCAGGCATGCCCGACCGTCAGAACGGAGTTTAATGGGTGTACATAATTAGCAAAGTAGCGTCATTGAACATGTGACTTGGATGATTTTTCCATGAACTGCTTGCGGGAGCCTAGGTCTACCTTAAGTGCTGCGAGCAGCTCCGATACCTCCCGATGGTCCCAATTAATCCTACATTTCCCAGAGATGATGTTTGTTGCGAGTGGCAAGGGGGTGTCTTTAAATACTTGCGAGCGCAATAAGCCCTCGCCCGCTAAGACATAGAGGCGTCCTTACACCGCAAAGAGCGAGCGCATGTTTTGCATACACGGCCCCTTTTTGAGAGCGAAAATAATAGCATCCGGGTCTGAATCAGGCCCTATGTGCATGTATAGATGTTGCTCACTATATTATTAGGAGCAATGACAGCAGTGTGAGCAATATATATCAGTATTTTAGAAATAATAATGTTCCACACTAATAAACGTGCGGTCAGAACTAATGTATGGTGTCCATTACAACCAGTGGGCAATATTATTATTATCACTTATTTATATGACGCCACAAGTGTTCCGCAGCGCCTTACAAAGTACATAAACAAATAAGTAACCAGCGACTTACAATACAATACAATACAATGCAGGACACGGACATAGATAATAAACATAGCTATATATTAGCGATCTTTACACCCACATAAGCAGTCAAGTGTTAGTTGCCCTAGAGGGGAGTAAGAGATACATGAAAATACAGTAGGGAGAAGCACAAGAGGGTAGAGGGCCCTGCTCAAAAGAGCTTACATTCTAAAAGGGAGGGGTAGACAAACCGGAGCAACACAGATGGGGTAGGCGGGGAGGAAAGAAGATGTAGCAGCAAGTTAGGATGAGAACTGGAAGGCTAGTAGTGGGTCTTAAGAGCTTGTTTGAATGATTGTAGAGAGGTGCAGAATCTGATGGGGAGAGGTAGGGAGTTCCAAAGGTGGAGAGCAGCATGGGTAAAATCTTGGAGGTGTGAGTGGGAGTAAGTAATCAATTGGCATGAAAGGCGGCATGTATTAAGTGAACGAAGAGGGCGGACAGAAGAGTGAAGGGAGATGAGATGAGATGTGTAAATGTGAGAGGAATGGGTGAGGGCTTTGTAATATCTGTAGGCAGGGTGTTCATGCATCCTTAGAGAACAAAGTTCCGTCCCAAAAACAATGGTCCTTATCAGGTGAGCAAAAACTTTTGCCAGTGTTTTCAATAGTACTGTGATGTGTAAACATCATTTTTATTGTATTAGATGTCAATAGTTTGTCCATTAAACATTCCTTATGTGCAACCTTCTCCGTATCAGTCCATGTGTACCTCGGGAAAAATAAGTGCAGTATCAGAGTGGTGCGGACACTATGGTGCAGATATTAGGTAAGTTGGATGTTACCTACCAAGCGACTTCTGCCAATCTGCACTCCACGTGGGTATTTGTATGCAAGTGAGAGGTTTGGTTAATAATCTTAATTTAAGTGAGAGTACACTAATAATAAATAAAACTCTCCTTTATATATTCTTTAACACATCAAAACCACTGGTAGTATGGCAACTACAGTGTTCTACATATAAAAGTCAATGTGGTTATAGTACAAGTGGTCCCAACAGGTTTCGTCCCAAATTAGGACTTTTTCAAGGGCAAATGGAGTGGTCCGTGGCAGAGCCGGATTTAGACCTCTTGGGGCCCTAGGCAAGATACTGGTCTGGGGCCCCCCTCCCTCAAACAATCCATAGCACTAAAGTTTTGTTCCTTATTCATGCCCCTTATATTATTTGTTGTTTATCCTCCATATATACAACTTTTTAAAGCTTTAAACATTACAAACATTGCAAACATTGGAAAGGCACATAAAAACGCAGTGCAAATATAAAACAAAATATTTTAAACTTTTAACGCCTGATATCATAGAAAGTACAATCAATGTATGTAAAAATAGCCACCTTTAAAGAGCCCTGACCCATAGCTATCCTATTCAGTTTGCTCTCTCCAAAATAGTAGTAATAAAATACCAAGGATTCACATTTGTATTTCTCATAGATATAGGCCAGGCTACACTATAAGATTCATAACTGATCAGAGCAAGGCTTCATGCGAATTGATCATTTACTGTACTTAGTTAGGGTTCGCAGCCCGCCTACATTAGGTTATGGTTCCGCGCTTGACTGCACGCCTTCCCATTATTAAACCCCTCACTCATATAGGGGTATTCAATACGGAGCGAAAACGCAGTTTCTGCGAGGTTTTCGCTCGGATGACGTCATTTTCGCCGGTTTGACTTTTACACCATATTCAATTTGAAAACTTTTCGCCTGTGCGAAAAGTATATTGCATTCGACCCTGCGGAAAAGTATCACCAAGGAATGGGTGGCGAAAAAAAGTGCAGAATTGGGGTTTTGGGGTGCAACATTTCGGAAACCACCCTGCAACCCTCAGACAGTCCCCCAAAGGTAAACTGTGTCAAAAAAAATTTAAAAAATACCTCCGAGGACCCCAAAAAAAGCACTTTCATTTTGGGGGCGAAAAAAAAAATTGGGGGGTACAAAGTTAAAAACTAGCGAACTACAATCTAGGGGGGTCCCCAAGTATGTCCCAGGTGTTTTTTTCATTGCAGGTGTTTGCGGCAGGTGGATTTTTCACATTTTTTAAAACTTCACTTTAGCAACTTTTAAATATGCTCAACCCCATTTTCAAGTACCCAAAATTTGCTGGAACTACTTATTTTCTTCAAAAAAACCTTCTAAATACTATTCTTCACCACCATCCCAAATCCCCAAAATAGTAGCTATTGAGCCCGTTTAAAGACCCCAAAAACCTTCAACAGGGCTAATCGGGGGTATCCAGAGTGAACCCCCATGTCAGAGATTCTTTTTGGGGTGTTAGGGTCATTTCCCTTAAAATCAGCGAAGTTTTCGCTGATTTCACATTCGCCGGGTGCCATTTTCAACGATTTCATATTGAAAACGGGTATAATCGGGGGCGTGCCCGATACTTTTTCGACGGCAAAAGGTCCGATGTGCGGTGAAAACTTCGACCCGCATAGACGGCGAGGTTTACGTTTCATATTGAATACCCCTGATAGACCCTATTATATTACTTTCTCCTTCACTGATTGCACCATGTCCCCTACCCTCTAGTTCCCATTATTACACCCTCACTCTATGACTGCATTATATTACTGTGCCTTCATTGATTGTACCAGGCACCCACCCCCCTAATTACTATTATAATTTACCCCTCACTGACTGTATTATATTACTGTCCCACCTTCACTGATTGCACATTTCCCTCTAATTTCTATTATTATACCACTCAGTTGCCACATTATAGATCAGTGACTATCCCTCACTGAATGTAGCAGGCACCCATCCCTTAAAATACTTATTACACCCATTAATGACCGCTTTATATATCAGTGTACCCCTCCCCCACTGACTTTAGCAGGCACCCATCCCTTATAATACTAATTATTACACCCATTAGTAACCTCTTTATATATGTGTCACCCCCCCCCCCCCACTGATTGTAGCAGGCAGTGGCACCCATCCCTTAATACTTATTGTTACACCCATGGCCATTAGTGACTACTCTATAAATCAGTGCCCCCCCATTAATGACTGTCAGGGCCGTCCCCAGGTCTACTTGTACCTTGTGCGAGAAATTTTGGGGCACCCCTCCCCTCCACCCACATCCAGATATTTTCCTAATGAACACTTTTATTAACCAAAAAAGATATTCCCTAGTTTTTAATTTAACACATTATTCCACAGAAGACAAGTAAAGAAATACAGAGAAGTCAAGACACATTGGCCCTCATTCAGACCCGGTCGCAAGTGCTGAGCGCTCGCAACCGGGTCGATGTTTAAGGCCTGCGCACGCGCAGCGGCCGCACTGCACGTGCGCAAGCCCCGGAGCGAGAGAGAAATTCTCTGGCTCCGGAGCTCACTACAAAAGGGGCGGCTGTCGATGTTGATCGACAGCTCGGCCCGTTTTGAAGGCAGGGCGTAGGGGTGGTTTCACAAACGGAGGCATTCCTTAAGGAACGCCTGCCGTTTTGTGGGCGACCGCACTGACATCAGCAGTGATGTCACTGGGGAGCTTCCTGCTCGATCAGAGCAGGAAGCTCCCTGGGGCTTGCGGTTGCCGAGACCCAACCTTAGGGTCTCGTCGCAAGCCCTGAAGACCATCGCGACCATCAACCTGGTCGGTCGCTAAAGCTGTGGGTGGTAACCCACAGCTTAGCTAGCGACCAGGAGGCCGCACTTAAAAATACAAGTGGCCGCCCTCATTCAGAATGAGGGCCATTGTTTGCCACAGGAAAAAAAAACACATACATTGTCCACCACAGGAAAAAAACAAACACACAATGTCCGCCAAAGGAAAACTTCATAGTCCCCACAGGAAAAAAAATAGAAAATACATTAATTCACTGCCCCACAGAAAAAAATTAAATTAAACATACATTAATTTATTGTCCCCACAGGGGGAAAAAAAAAAAATGCATTAATTATTGGACCCCCACCCCTCCTAGAAAACTGAGTGACCTCACCTCACCTGCAGGGAAAGTTGCAGGAGGAGCTCCATGGTGACCCATAGAATCAGTGACTAGCCACTGATTCATCATCTAATCACTTGCCGCTTTTGGATAGATCCCCTTCCGCAGATGTACCCTGACGTCATCAGTTACTGTCCAACGTCATTCCCTACCATCTAAGTGGGCATAGAGAGGGAATATAATCCTGTGGCGAGCGAAGACCTCCCTTGCCTTCAGCCCACCGTGCGCCTGCACGCAGCAGCAGCCTCAGTTATAAGTCACTGGCTACATTTGCTCTGCATGCGCGGCTGGACAGCGTGCAGCAGTGTTACCTATGACAGAAGAGCCCAGGGCTGCAGTGGCCAGGAATTCGTATAATGGCAGGCTCTGGCTTGATACCTGCAATGCGGTCGTGGATTTTGGAGGATATTGGCGTATCAGTGGTCTGCCAGATATTTCCCAGTGGCCGCACTGCGCTCCTTTTCGGACGCTCCAACTGCCCTTGAGTGGGTCGTGCTGATTTTAGCATGCACTGGCACCCATCCCCTGATACTTGTTGTTACACCCAGGGCCAATAGTGATCACCTTATATATCTGTGTGTGTGTCCCTCACTAATTGTAGCAGGCAGCGGTCACTAATGGCACTGGCCCCTGGGTGTAACAATAAGTACTAAGGGATGGGTGCCACTGCTTACCCCCCCACATATAGGAGCAGCCCCCCCCCACATAAAGGAGTGGCACCCATCATATAGGAGCAGGCCCCTCACATATAGGAGCAGGCCACCCACATATAGGAGTGGCACCCATCATATAGGAGCAGGCCCCCCACATATATACTAGCAGGCCTCCCACATAAAGGAGTGGCACCCATCGTATAGGAGCAGGCCCCTCACATATAGGAGCAGGCCTCCCACATATAGGAGTGGCACCCATCATATAGGAGCAGGCCCCCCACATATAGGAGCAGACCCCTCACATATAGGAGCAGGCCTCCCACATAAAGGAGTGGCACCCATCGTATAGGAGCAGGCCCCTCACATATAGGAGCAGGCCTCCCACATATAGGAGTGGCACCCATCATATAGGAGCAGGCCCCCCACATATAGGAGCAGGCCCCCCACATATAGGAGTGGCACCCATCATATAGGAGCAGGCCCCTCACATATAGGAGCAGGGCCCCCACATATAGGAGTGGCACCCATCATATAGGAGCAGGCCCCTTACATATAGGAGCAGGCCTCCCACATATAGGAGTGGCACCCATCATATAGGAGCAGGCCCCCCACATATAGGAGCAGGCCCCTCACATATAGGAGCAGGCCTCCCACATAAAGGAGTGGCACCCATCGTATAGGAGCAGGCCCCTCACATATAGGAGCAGGCCTCCCACATATAGGAGTGGCACCCATCATATAGGAGCAGGCCCCCCACATATAGGAGTGGCACCCATCATATAGGAGCAGGCCCCTCACATATAGGAGCAGGCCCCTCACATATAGGAGCAGGCCTCCCACATATAGGAGTGGCACCCATCATATAGGAGCAGGCCCCCCACATATAGGAGCAGGCCCCCCACATATAGGAGCAGGCCCCCCACATATAGGAGCAGGCCCCCATCATATAGAAGCAGGCCCCCATCATATAGAAGCAGGCCCCCATCGTCTATATACTGTAGTATTTAACAGCTAGGTCAATCAGCGCCACCCAGCCGCCCCTCCTACTTTTCATATAGTACCAGGCCCCATCTCCTAAGCATTATGTAACAGGAGCCTTCAGCATCTTACTCACCTTACTGCTCGTCCTTCGCGGCTGGTCCTGGTTCCGCTCTCCGTGCATGTGACGTCATACGCTCATGCGTCATGACGTCACACGCACAACACAGTACAGACACTTGCATGCGCCCCAGGAGCCGGCTCGGCAGGCTGTCAGCGTAGCTAGCTTCCGGAGTATTAAGCCCGCCAGCGCGGCGCGCACATTGACAGCCTGCCGAGCTGGCTCCTGGGGCGCATGCTGCTTAGTTCATGATCCACCAGTAAAGACCTCCATACAGCCCTGACCACGGGCCCCCTAGGTCCCGCCGGGCCCTAGGCGGGTGCCTTTGTTGCCTAGCGGGAAATCCGCCTCTGGTCCGTGGTTCCTCCTGCTTCATATTCACTAGTAATCATGGTGTTCAATCGCGTTTGTCTTCGAGTGCCTGCTACCATGTTGTGTTGTTCTATGGGGTTTCTTCCTCTAGTGTCCGTAATTTGCCTTTGCTGCTGTTGGTTGCAATAGCCTAGTGACTGAAGGCCCCCATACATCTGCTATTGATTGAGGCAATTTTTGCGATTTTGCACTGATTGGCCCAATCCATCGCAAATGGATGGGCTTCACAGACTGCCGATTGCGATCAAAAAAGTGATCGCAACCGCCAAAACAGATCGTCCAACATGTTGGATAAATGCGATGGATCGCGCTTGAGACTTGTAATGTATGTTGGCGATGGTGCAACCGTTCCGGCGATAACACAATTATCCTAAGGTTGTCAATCACACCTGTGAGCATTTCGAAGCACCAGGAAGCTCCTGTGTGTTGGAGAAGTGTGGTACGTATTTTTTATTTTTTAAATAAATGGCCTACCCCTTTATTTGGTAAATGTTGTGGGGTCTTGGAAGAGGATCGAGTGGGTGGCGATCATGTCACTCGCCCCGTGTAATATTTTACAGCACTCACCCATGGTCCCCTGCAGCAAGCGATGTACGGCCGTTATGTGCAGTCACAGCGCCAGCTGCAGCCATGGTCCCTGAAGGGAGAACTTAGTCCACTGTTCCCCCTTCCATGTTCTTGCTTCTGTACAGAGGAGCAGCCGATCAGTGAAACCACCACTCATCCCCCGTGCCCTGCTCTCAGTCTGTGCCACTCAGGTCACGTGTGCCCTGATGACGTAAGACCCTGTCGTGATCCTGAGCCAGATTGACTGAGGAGCAGGAGACAATGCAGTCATGTCACATCCAGTGCTTACAAGTTTATATATATATATATATATATATATATATATATACATATATATTAGGGGTGTGCACCGGCCACTTTTCGTGTTTTGTGTTTTGGTTTTGTATCTTTCTTCGTGTTTTGGATCTGGATTGGTTTTGCCAAAACCACCCTTCCGTGTTTTGGGTTCTGGGTTTTGTGTTTTGGATCTGTATTTTTTGGAAAAAAAAGCATAAAAACAGCTAAAATCACAGAATTTGTGGGTTTTTCTGCTCCTATGCTATTATTAACCTCAATAACCTTCCAGTCTATTCTGAACACCTCACAATAGTGTTTTTATGTCCAAAAGGTTGCACCGAGGTAGCTGGATGACTATGCTAAGCGACACGAGTGGGCGGCACAAACACGTGGCCCATCTAGGAGTGACACTGCAGTGACAGACAGGATGGCAGTTTGAAAAACTAGGCCGCAAACAGTACATAATGCAAAGAAAAAAAAGAGGTGCAAGATGGAATTGTCCTTGGGCCCTCCCACCCACCCTTATGTTGTATAAACAGGACATGCACACTTTAACAAACCAATCATTTCAGCGCCAGGGTCTGCCACACGACTGTGGCTGAAATGATTGGTTCGTTTGGGCCCCCACAAAACAAGCTGGCAATTAATCTGTCCCTGCACAAACTGGCTCTATGGAGGCAAGATGTCGTTCTCATCCTCCTCAGTCACCGATTCCTCACCCTCTTCAGTGTTGTGTACATCCTCATCCTCACAGAGTATTAATTCGTCCCCGCTGGAATCCACCACCACAGGTCCCTCTGTACGTTATGGAGGCTAGTCTCCCTGGAAGAGTTGATAATTCATTTTTATGAACATCATCTCCACATTTTGTGGAAGCAACCTCCTACGCCTTTCAATGACAAGGTTCCCGGCTGCACTAAACACTCTTTCGGAGTACACACTGGAGGGGGGGCGACTCAGATAAAATAGAGTCAGTTTGTACAGGGGCCTCCAAATTGCCTCTTTTTCCTGCCAGTACATGTAGGGACTGTCTGACATGCCTACTTGGATGCTGTCACCGATGTAATACTTTAACAGACAGACGCACGCTTGTCGCTGCTGCTTTGAGGATGCAGGTGCGGCTACAGCCCACACATTTCACAAAGACAGAAAAAAAAAGAATTTTTTTATTGTTTGTGGAGCGCACTTTGAGGGTTACACCACCCTTTAACAGACAGATGCACGCTTGTCGCTGCTGCTTTGAGGACAGTATCATATGCAGTGACAGTAGACTTGTCAGAAATTGTTGGCACGTCCTTCAGTCCGGACCAGATGTCCAAACCGGCCCTTGACTTATGACACAGGCGCACGCTTGGCACTGCTACTGTGTTGATGCATGTGCGGCTACATCGCACACAAGTCACAAACACAGAAAAAAATTGTTTTTTATTTTTTGGAGCACTTTGGGGGTTACACCACTCTTTAACAGACTTATGGGACACAGGCGCACGCTTGGCACAGCTCCTTTGTTGATGCACGTGCAGCTACAGTGCACACAATTCACAAAGACAGAAAAAAAAGGAATTTTTTTATTGTTTGTGGAGCGCACTTTGAGGGTTACACCACCCTTTAACAGACAGACGCACGCTTGTCGCTGCTGCTTTGAGGATGCAGGTGCAGCTACAGCCCACACAATTCACAGACAGAAAAAAAAGAAGAATTTTTTTATTGTTTGTGGAGCGCACTTTGAGGGTTACACCACCCTTTAACAGACAGACGCATGCTTGTCGCTGCTGCTTTGAGGATGCAGGTGGAATCTAGATGGGATTTGGAACCGGGGACACACTACCTCCATCAATTTTCTAAATCCCACTGCACTAATGGCGTATACCGGACACACGTCTAACACCAACATAGCAGTCAAGGCCTCAGTTATACGTTTTGCTTCAGGATGACTGCTGTCGTACTTCATCCTCCTCGCTAAGGACTGTTGGAGGGTCAATTGTTTAGTAAAAGTGGTGGTGTTCCTACTTCCTCTCTGGGATGATGAACAACTCCCAGCAGCAGCAACAGCACTAGGAGGAAGTGGTTCTTGATCTTTCCCTATTTTATTTTTATCTGAGAAAGTTTGGTCCTCCATTTATGTTATATTGATATATACATGCGGCTAAGGCGCTCACAAACACAGAAAATAATTTTTTATTTTTTTGGAGACTAGTGCACTTTGTGGGTTACACCACCCTTTAAGAAATGAGCCAGCCGGCCCTTTACTTATGGGACACAGGCGCACGCTTGGCGCTGCTCCTTTGTTGATGCACGGGCAGCCACAGTGCACACAATTCACAAACACAGAAAATATTTTTTTATTTTGTTTGGAGTGCACTTTGGGGGTTACAGCACCCTTTAACGGTCAAGCCAGCCGGCCCTTTACCTATGACACAGGCGCACGCTTGGTGCTACTTTGTTGATGCACGTGCAGCTACTGCGCACACAATTCACAAACACAAAAAATATTTTTTTTTGGAGTGCACTTTGGGGGTTACAGCACCCCTTAACGGTCAAGCCAGCCGGCCCTTTACCTATGACACAGGCGCACACTTGGCGCTACTTTGTTGATGCACATGCGGCTACTGCGCACACAGGGTCTGATTCAGACCCGGACGCAAGTGGCCATTCGCTCGTCCGCCGTACGAGCTGAAATATTTAAATGCAAGCGCTCGCTCGTATGTTTGCTCGTAGCTAACTTTCCGCCCCATATTCTCCCAACCCCTCTTCAAGCTAGCGAACGTTCAAAATAGCGAGCGTCCGTCTCCTCTTTGGTTGCAGGGAGCGCTCGCACAAATCATTTCCGGATGTGGCCCTGTCAGTTTTCGATTGCCTGCTATTTCATTCTGCAAACATACTTGAATCGATTACTGGCAATCACTATATTAATTACCTTAATTGTTATTCACATGTTTGCAATCCTGTTTTTTTTTTTCAATGTCAATAAACTTTATTCTTGCTAGTGTGTGTCATTTCTTCCGCAGAATACGTACGGTTTGACCAAGGGGATGGTTTTTCTAAATTAAAAGTTTGTTTGAATGCTACTATTGTTTTGCGTTTTTTTTTATAGGCAGATTTTACTACTTTAATTTTTATATTTAAATTAGCTTACGCATGTCACTGCATCAAGCCTATCATAACTCACATTATATTTGTGAGGGTGTAGGTCACATGACTCATACAATAACCAATAGAATTGATCCTGTTAATTTACAAAGTACATTAGCCAATCAAATTTTTTCTAGGACCTTTATTAAAACTGTTTTGTGTAAAAAAAAATCATTGCCTTCATGAGAGCCAACGCTTTCTGTAGGCGGGAGCTACTGGTCCTCACTGAGGTGATGGACGAGAGAATTACGGACCATCCGACCCCCATCACCAACCTCCGCAAGCGGAGGGCCTACGCGGAGGTGCGCCGCCGCCTGCGTTCCCTCGGCTATCGCCAAAATATAGGGCTGTTGGAACGCAGGTGGTCAGATCTGCAGCACAGATCACCACGCCTGCTGGCCCTTTTGCGTCTCCGGATTGCGCAAAGTAAGTATACAAAAATAGTTTGGATCTAAGCGCACTGTCCTCAGAGGTATAGATTAAACCTGATATTAGTCAGGGAAAATCCACCATAAATAATACAATAATAATCTTATGTAAAGCTGTCATATAGTCACATAAATAGTCCCCTTTGTAATCCAGAAAATGTAATCATTCAAAGGAAAATATCCAATTCTGATTCCGTCAGATCTTCAACACCATGAATTCATTAACCACGTGTATTTCCTCATGGACATATGCAAAATAGAGGAAAAAACACATACAGAGTGTAAAATCCTTAAAACAATTTTATTTCAAACACACAAAATATCACCTTGATAAAGACCCTATAGGGTTGAAACGCGTTGGTGGAGTTTTGATGCAGCAGTACCATTGCCCTACAGGAAAGAAGGTATAGCTCAATAGGGGGAGCTTTTCTATAAATGACCCCTATGTGTTCTAAACTGCACCTTTTCTGAAAAAGGACAGTTATGGTACACAGCCATTTTATTTTGTGTGTTTGAAATAAAATTGTTTTAAGGATTTTACACTATGTATGTGTTTTTTCCTCTATTTTGCATATGTCCATGAGGAAATACACGTGGTTAATGAATTCATGGTGTTGAAGATCTAACGGAATCAGAATTGGATATTTTCCTTTGAATGATTAAATTTTCTGGATTACAAAGGGGACTATTTATGTGACTATATGACAGCTTTACATAAGATTATTATTGTATTATTTATGGTGGATTTTCCCTGACTAATATCAGGTTTAATCTATACCTCTGAGGACAGTGCGCTTAGATCCAAACTATTTTTGTATACTAATGTGCCTATGATCCGGTGTTTATCATTGGGAGATAAGCTGCCAGTCCGTCAACTGTGTGCGCAAAAAATTACCCTCTTTTTAGTGCGCAAAGTAAGTGTTTCTGTGTATGTTTGTAATTTTTTGTGTTATTTTTTTCTCATACCTGCGTGTGCATGTTTACAGTATAGCCCTGTTTGTTTATTTTGGACATACCTGCGTGTGCATGTTTACAGTATAGCCCTGTTGGTTTATTTTGGACATACCTGCGTGTGCATGTTTACAGTATAGCCCTGTTGGTTTATTTTGGACATACCTGCGTGTGCATGTTTACAGTATAGCCTCGTTGTTTTTGTTATTTTTTGGCCAAAAAAAAAAAGAAATTGGTAATTAAAAATGTTTTTCTCCATCATTTAGGGGCAGAGCAGATAGTCAGATGTCGCAGACATGTGTCTCGTCCCCTATCCCCCATTCCCACCCAAACATCCCCTGCCCACTCTTCCCCAAATTCCCCCTCCACCCCAGACCTTGCCGTCCTTCAGTCCCTTCCCTCTCCTCACATTACCATCTCTCCAACTTCCCCCTCCCCTCAAACCCCCCTCTCTTTTCCTCACCCTCCACTTCTGGCAACATTAGCCCTCCTCCTTCCATGAGGCACTGGCCCACCTCAGATGAGGAGGAATTCGGGGCTCCAGGCCCAATCAGCAGTGTGACCGGTATGTTTACATTTGAAACTATGGTTTATTTTTATTTTTTTAATATTTTAATTTGGTTGATGTTGTCCTTTTGCCTGTACAGTTCAAAATAGTAAAGTAGTTTTTTTTTTTTTTATATATATATATATATATATATATATATCTTTGTGAAACAATGTCAAGGATGTTTTCCCCTTACACATATGACACATGTCCAAACACTTACACTTGTGTCTTTCTTGTTTACGGTACCAACAAATGTTGTAGTTTTGCTTAGGATAAATAATAATAATAATAATTTTATTTATATAGCGCTTTTCTCCTAAAGGACTCAAAGTGCTTTACATTTACAGTACAAAATACAAAACAAGCTTAAACAAGGGACATTAGTGAAATGCTTGGGTGAATAGGTGAGTCTTGAGTCTATTTTTGAAGGATTCTAGAGTAGAGGCCTCTCGAACTGTGTGGGGAAGTGAGTTCCATAAGGTTGGAGCCACAAAACTGAAAGCTCGACCCCCAGACGAATTCCGTGAGATTCTAGGTACTGTTAATAGTCCTTCGTCAACGGATCGCAGTAATCGAGTGGGACAGTAGGGAATCAGAAGCTGCTTCAGGTACCCTGGGCCATGGTCATGAAGGGCTTTGTAAGTTATTAATCCAATCTTGAAAGCAATTCGCCATCTGACAGGCAGCCAGTGAAGGGAGTAGAGAATGAGTGTTATGTGGCTGGAACGGGGCTGGTTGGTTAATAGCCTGGCAGCTGCGTTTTGTACCATCTGCAAGTGGTGTAATTCTTTTGCTGGGAGACCGAGGTAGAGGGCGTTGCAGTAGTCTAGGCATGATGATATAAATGCATGTATGACTTTAGGCAGATCTTCTGAGGGAATTAAGTGCTTGATTCTGGCTATGTTCCTCAGATGAAAGAATGAGGATTTGATTGTGGCTGATACCTGATGTTTAAATACATATGTTGTTTTTTTTTATTTCTTCTTTTTGGGCCCTTCTTTTAAATCTTTTCGTTTGGCATTCCTTTTTTTTTGGACATGTTTTTGTAACTGATGTTTGTTTTTAGTATAGCCAGAATTTTTTGTGTTTTTAAAATCTAAATGAAGGTGTTATTTTAGTATTCCGGACATTTTTTTTCCCCACAGAGGCCCTGAGGCATCACGAGGCAATTGCTGCCGGATTGATTGGTCTTCGGGGCCATGTCATTGCCATGCTGGTGGCATTGGGTCACCTTTGTGCGCTCCTGCGCCACTAAGTTTTTGCCATAACCAAAACTTTTTTATACAAAAATAAAGTTTATATTGAATTATTTAAGTCTCATTTCTTTTCTGTAAATCTTAGATTGTTGAACCTTACATAAGTTTTCTATTTGTCCCTGTGTTTTGAAGTAATGTAAATTTGTTTGTAGAAAGGTCAGGTAAGTATGTAAGCTTGCAAATTAAACACATAACAATACCAATAGGTTTGTAGCATTAACGACAAAAATTGAATATTTTTTTTTGTGGTAATGTAAAAATTAAAGCTACCTGCTTAGGCCTAGAATTGAAAACATACTGATTCACCATAATACCTTTGGTGTTTGTTTTTAGCAACAAAGCAAGGTGCAAAAGTTTAGAAATTAAGAAATTACAGTATTAGGCATTAAGCATGTTTGCATTTTTTTGAGCAGGTTACACTTGGTTGTTATTTATGAAGGAAATGGTTGGTTAACGTAAAAAAAAACATTTATTGCACACAAATAATAAACACCAAGTGAATTGAGAAAATAAATTCACACATTGAAAACACACACAAAAGTCCAAACAATACCAAAATCCCCAAACATAAAAAAATCAGGAACTGTTTGAAGAAGTAGAATGGCAACATGAATCCACAAATGAGAAGAAATCATTGTTCCCGAAGTTATATCCAATGTGTTCACATAAAGTCATTTGTGTTGATCAGGTAGTATGCATGGATTTTTATGGTAATTTTAGGGAATAAAACAAAAACAAAATAAAAAAGTTAAAAGTGTACATTGTGTCAATTAAATTAATTTGTGGAAATAATTACCTAAAAATTCTTGCAAGTTTCATCGCGTATGGCCCCCCCACATACTGACCTCTGACCAACCTCGGGGGGCCGTCCTCAGGCAAGGCATCCTCTGGCTGCATTGGGACACCACTCCTTATGGCGATGTTGTGAAATATCCCACACAGGACCACAATTTTGAAAACCATAGCCGGCAAATACATGAGGTCGCCACCAGAGCGGTGGAGGCATCTGAATCGGCCTTTTAAAGGGCCGATACAGTGTTCCACCACCTGCCTGGTGGCTGTAAGTGCGGAATTATACTCACTTTGTGGCCCTGGTGTGGGAACCAAATAAGGAGTGAGCAGCCAGGGCGTGCAAGGGTAACCACTGTCTCCTGTGAAAATATAAAAAACAACATCAGGACCATTGGGTACCAAGCTTTGCATTGGTTTCAACAGAAGGTGTCAACTTACCCAGAAGCCACGCATCACCAGCTTGTAGGTTGTTTAATTTGTGCCAAATCCCTGATTGCCGGATGACGAAGGAATCATGTGCACTGCCTGGGAATTTGGCATTCAGGGACAGGATCTGGAGGGAGGCATCACATACCACCATTACATTCATCGAGTGAAAGTGCTTTCGGTTCCTAAATATAGCCTCCAGCCTTGCTGGAGGCTGAAGTGGTATGTGAGTGCCATCCACAACCCCTATGATGTGTGGGAAGCCAGCAATTTGGTAAAATTTATCCTTCACCACATTAAGGGAACCCATATCCAATGGCATTTTAATAAAATGATGGAGGTGTTTAAATAGTGCATCCATCACTGCCTTCAGGATCCTAGAAAAGGAGGATTGGGATATTCCTGCTACTATTCCCACGGTGGTTTGAAAGGATCCTGAGGCACAAAAATGTAACACCAACATTAATTGCGTAAGTGGTGGTATTGCTGTAGGACTGTCAATTTGCCGTTCAAGATCACTCTCTATTAATGAGAGAGTGTCTATGATGATTTTTGGAGGCAGACGGTATCGCCTTAACACCTCATCATCTGGCATTCCAAAAAGAGTGACACGTGTTCTATATATCTGGGGCCTTGCACGCCTACGAGGCCTACACCTGGGACGAAGTTGAGGTTGGTCGGGTTCTGGAACCATGGCCAATATAATACGACCAACATCAACCTGAAATGTTAAGCCAGGTAGTTATTGTTTTAGACAAATGTGTTAAGAAAAATATACTTATCTTTTCAAAGAAAACCAAAGATTCTTACAGGCCTGGGTTGTGTCATGTGAAAATCCAACTACATTTCAAAAGTAGAAAATATTTGTAAGATTAATTTTATAAACTAGGAATTAAACCAAATATAGTTTTCTAAAATTTAGAGAAGGGACCACACATTAGTTTGCAAAATAGTACGCTACATTTAGAGTTAAGACATGATTTTACACAGAACAAGCACACATTAGTTCGCAAAATAGTACGCTAGATTTAGAGTTAAGACATGATTTTACACAGAACAAGCACACATTAGTTCGCAAAATAGTACGCTAGATTTAGAGTTGACATGATTTTACACAGAACAAGCACACATTAGTTCGAAAAATAGTTTGCGACATTTAGAGTTAAGACATGATTTTACACAGAACAAGCACACATTAGTTCGCAAAATAGTACACTACATTTAGAGTTAAGACATGATTTTACACAGAACAAGCACAAATTACTTAGCGAAACATATGCTAAGACCAACATATCTAATTTGTGAATTAATAAAACCAAAAACACTTACCAAAAACAGACAAATATCAAAAAGTTATAAAAGGTCACTTGGGTTCTAGCCAAAATAACTGTAAACAAAAAAAAATTATAAAAATGTAACCAAAATTTATTAATAAATGTTTATGGGATTTATTGAAATACTTGCTCAAAAATATAAATAAAAATAGCAAAAAAAAATACGCAAAAACTGATAACCTAAAGAAAAAAAGTAATACAAAAATGCTCCTTCAAAAAAATACCAACAACTCCTTCACGCTCCACTAACCAAACTACAAACCACTACACCGAAATTCCTCCAACAATCCAAAAATGCCACCTCGAATGGAGTCACACCAAGCCATAAATAGGCTTTATTTTCCCGCTCAAATTAAGGACGGACAATAGGAGCGCACAATGAATGATGCGGCCGAATAATGCTGACGCATGTATAAAAACGTCACTGAAGGCCCAAATCGGTCTGCTGCATTGAGAAAAGACAATGAGTACAGAGCAGCAAAGTACTAGCCAAGAGGCACCATGTAAGTATTTGTTTTTTAAGGGGAAAATGCTTATGTTTAACATTACATTTTGAAACATTTTACTTAAAATATTTTTAAAACATTTAAAAAAAAAGTGTGGAGGATGCCATGGAAGAGCCTGCTGGGCCTAGTAGGCAAACTAGGGCCAAAAAAAAAGGCAGCCACAATTCACAAGGAAGGAGATGGAGGTTTTGGTGCAAATGTGCAATGACAACCTGGCACAGGCACCAAGGAATATGGGTGCAACCCAGAGATAGAAACTGTGGGACGACATAGCCAGTGGTGTCAATGGGGTGGGTGAGTTTGAACATTTAACCCGGGAGGTCAAACGCCGGTACGTAAAAACTACATTTGACTAAAAAGTGTTTACAGGTCCAAATACTGCAGTAATAATGCCAACTTTTTAACCAACAGATGGAGCGACTTCAAATATCGGCTTAAACAAAAACTGGCTGATAGGGCTAGGCATGCAGGGGGGACAGGTGAGGGTCCCACCCCTGTGTCACTTGAGCTCACGGATTTGGAGGAGCTGGCACAGGGGTGTGTGCAGGATGAGGTGTTGGGCGTGTCGAACATGGATACCGACATGCCAGACTTTGCGGCTTCTCATGTTGCCCCAGGTAAATGTTGTAATTTTAACAACTCAGAAATGTGTTCTGTAAAATATCTAGATTATAATTTTACTCTTTTCTCTTTTTTCTCACAGAGACACAGGCGGATGAGTCTGCTCCAGAGGTGAGCTTTGGCCGCAGAATTTCTTCTGGCTCTGCAGGGGAGGAAGCAGTAGATCCGGCTGGGGACCCTGTGGAAGACAGTCCAGGGCATTCCCCCTCGCAGGCAGTGGCCCTCCTCACTGATCTCAATGTTAAAATGGATCAGCACACCGAGATTCTGCTGAGGATGGACGCCAATCTGCTACGGGTGGCGGACGCCCTGGAGGAAAATACTGCGGCCAACGTGAGAATTGCAAATGCCCTGGCGGAAAATACTGGGGCCAACGTGAGAATTGCAAATGCCCTGGAGCATCTCGTTCGCCAGCACATGTTGGAGCCGGCCTCCCTTCCTGCCGGAACATCAGGACCCTCCACCTCTGGCACAACAACAGCCAACCCTCCAAATGTGCATAGCCCTATGCCTAGTCCAGAGGCCACAACATCTGCCTCTGGCCAGGCCAGCCGAAGGAGCTCCCGGCCCCGTTCCGGCTCCCTCCAACCCCCGGCCAAATGGCCTAAAAGGCAATAACAGCACTGGCTAATTACCCCACAATCCATCTGTGTTTGCCCCATATTCCTTCATGACAACAACCTCCCTCTCCTTTCTTGGGAATTGTTTTTATTTGTTTTTATTTTTTTAGTTCAAATGTCACTTATTTTGTGTGTGCGTGGCCCAAATCATTTTGAAAAAATTTTACATGAAAATAAATATGTTTATGGAAAAAATTGAAAATTAAAAAACCAAAAATGGACACAATCATTTAATAAAATTATGATCAAAATCGGCAAAATTCTATTGTTGATTTATTCCAAAACTGGTTAAAAGGTAATCCCTCAAACAAACTTAGAAACAATACAACGGAAATAGAAACATTTAATTTTTTTAAAAAAAACAAGGGTTAAAAACAATTTAATTAACACTTATTAAAAAACAAAAGGACAATTGGTTTCTTGTCCCCAAAAAAATTATGAAAAAAAAAAACATGCGTACAATATTGTTTCCTTAAAAAAGAAACACAAATATTTTAAAAGCCCCCAAAAATAAAAAAACATTTGTTAGCTAATTGATTGTATGACCCAGAAATTAGCAGCTGAGTAGTTCACCTGCGTTCGGTTTTTAGCTACTAAAAAAGGTTTATTTCCTAAACACCTTACAAGCAGTTTTGCAATTAAAAGATGATTGTTTTTGTGGCCTCAATTGATAAATCGCTACACCATCGATGAGCCCAGGGAAGTACGAAGAGACCATCGTCATTGCGGTAGACTATACCAGACCACAAGCTGAGCGAGCAGTCTTAATGGAAATTGTATGAGACAGTGACGTATCACTTGTTCCGTTCACATTTGGTGCTCGCATAAGATAATTTATGTACGCCCAAAAAACGCCTCGACACGCCTGCGTTTTTCCATCTCCACCCCCGTCACCACCCCAAAACGGACAGTTCTGTCAATCACATTTGACATGTCACTTCCTGTTCGCTGTGTCTACGATCGACTGAAAAAACAATATTGTGAGGTGTTCAGAATAGACTGGAAATGAGTGGAAATGAAGGTTATTGAGGTTAATAATTGCATAGGAGCAGAAAAACCCACAAATTCTGTGATTTAAGCTGTTTGTATGCTTTTTTTTAAAAAAATACAGATCCAAAACACAAAACCCAGAACCCAAAACACGGAATGGTGGTTTTGGCAAAACCAATCCAGATCCAAAACACGAAGAAAGATCCAAAACCAAAATACAAAACACGAAAAGTGGCCGGTGCACACCCCTAATCTATATATATATATATATATATATATATATATATATGCATTGAATTATTTGCAAAGTGTACTGCATATTAGGTAACCTCATCATTGTTGCAGAACATCTCATTTTGAATTATTTGCAAAGTGAATAGATTACTAGACCAAGTTCTTGTTAGCTTTGTGGCATTCCTTGTTTGTTTGTATTAGAACATTTATTGCTAGCCATATTAGTGGGATGGTATTGGGGGTTGATGCAAGCACTGACTATTTAAGTTTCATAGAAAGGCTGTAGACCCTTGGGCTGTGTAGGGCATAATTATTATAAGTGCAGAATTTGTAAAAGTGCACTTCTCATTTCTTAAAAAAATTCAGCATTATACTGGCGTTAAACAGAAGGAGACCACTCTAACCTTAAACCATTCTTTAAAAAGAACATATGGACAAAGTATAATCAAGAAATGTAAGTTCACAATATCTACACTACAAGCAACTGCTGTCTGCATCACCTGAACAATCTTCACTGGCCTCTGTTTGCTCACTATAAGAACTTACAGTACACTTGCTAATAATTGTACTGACTCGCTCGTTTCACAAACATTTCATAGCTTACTTTATTCAGTGCCAATTTCAGTTTATTTCTTAGAAATAATGTCTTCCCACCTCTTTTCTTTTCCTAGCCTTTCATCTGTCTTCTAATTCAGTTTACTTTAATATTCCATTTCTCCTCTTTTCCTCTGCTCAATAATAGTTTGGAAATTGGGCAGGCACATTTTCCTCCATTGTACTATTACTTGCTTCTCTGCAAATCTCCTGTACTTTCTCTACACTCATACTTTATTCCTACATCTAGTTTTCCTCCCCCTTTTCAACTCATCCACACCATTATCATGTATACTTCCCCCTCCACTCATTGTCTACCTAATCCTCTGCTCTGCCCCCTTTTCCAACCTATATCATTTCCCGCTTGTCTCCTCCACCTCCTCCTTCATCTCCCCTCCTCTGTCTGCCGTCCTCCCTCTCCTCTCGCACTACCCCACTGATAATCCTTCCTCCAAACCTCCTGTCCATGTCATCCCACCCTATCCCCATCATATTAAACTCCCTTCCTGCCAACCACCTACAGGTTCCCTTCCCAGCACTGGTCCCCGCACAATCTCTCCACTACATTCATCTCGGCCACCCATATTAGACTCACCTTCTCGCTAAAGCAACCCAAATAATCTAATTCACATCTCTCCCACAAACACTGTCCCTCTATCCTGTACCCTCTGGAATGCCAGATCAGTATATAACAAACTTGTACCCAACCATGACCTTTTCATCTCAAAAAACTTGCATCTCCAAGCCATTACTGAAACCTGGATTTCACCCTCTGACACCACTTCCCCTGCTGCTCTCTCCTCTGGGGGCCTCATCTTCTCTCATACCCCTTGGCCCGGGGGTCGCCATGGTGGTGGGGTAGGGGTCCTTCTATCCCCCAGTTACTCCTACCAACTCCTACCCTCTGAACCATCTTTTACTTTCTCTACATTTGAGGTTCATGCTATACGCCTCTTCCAACCAGTACACCTTAGAGTAGCTGTCATTTACCGTCCCCTTTGCCCTCCTTCCAAATTCATTGACAACTTTGCTTCCTGGCTCCCTCACTTTCTCTCCTCTGACCTTCCCTCTATTATCCTAGGTGACTTCAAAATTCCTATTGATATCCCTGCAGAAGCCTCTGCCTCCAAACTTCTTAACCTCACGTCTTCATTTGGTCTCTCCCAGTGGACCTCCTCACCCTCCCATGTGAGTGGGCATTCGCTTGACCTGGTCTTCACTCACCGTTGTGAAATTTCCGATTACTCCAAATCCCCATTCCCCCTCTCTGACCATCACCTTCTCTCTTTTAACCTATCCCTCTATCCTTCCCTTCCTCTACCTCCTAAGGCCACCATCACTAAGCGTAACATTGAGGCTATTGACACCATTTAATTTTCTTCCCAGCTTGACTCACTTCTCTCTCCTATCCTGTCTCTCTCCTGCCATGAACAAGTCATTTCCATATACAATACCTCCCTTACTTCTCCTCTGGACTCTGTTGCTCCGGCAATCACTACTCACCCTTGCACCTCAACCCTGGCATTCAAAATGCACCAGATACCTGCAAAAGTGTTCACGAACTACCGAGCGACAGTGAAGAAGGTCACGCTCTAAGGCTGATTTTCTCCATTTCAAATTTATGCTCTCATCATACAGTGCTGCCCTCATCTCCTCTAAGTCCTCAAATCCCCAACGTCTCTTCACCACCTTCAACTCCCTCCTCCGCCCACCTCCTCCTCGCCTCCCCTCCTCCCTCTCTGCCCTTGACTTTGCTACCTACTTTACATCTAAAATTGACTCCATACGTCAAGACGTCATATCCCACCAGTCCCCCTTCTATCAACCTCCTCCTTTCCCAGATCACCCCTCTCCTACCATATTACTGACTCTAACTGTCTTCTCCCCTGTATCTGGAGAGGAGGTCATGTCCCTCATCCGGTCCTCCCCCCCTTCCACCTCCCCCCTTGACCTTATCCCTTCACGTCTCCTCCACTACCTCTATCCTTCTGCCTGCTCCCATCTTGCCCACCTCCTTAATCTCTCCATATCATCAGGCACTGTCCCGTCTGCATTCAAACATGCCCTTGTCTCCCCCATTCTAAAAAAACCTACCCTTGACTCTAACACTCTCTCCAACTACCGTCCCATCTCTCTACTCCCTTTTGCCTCCAAGCTCCTTGAGCGTGTTGTTTACAACCGCCTTACCACCTTTCTTTCCTCCCACTCCCTCCTTGACCCTTTTCAGTCTAGCTTCCATTCTCTCCACTGAAACTGCCCTCACAAAAGTCAGCAATGACCTCCTTGCTGCTAAATCCAAGGGCCACTACTCTCTACTCATTCTCCTTGACCTCTCTGCTGCTTTCAACACCGTGGCTTATCACAGTTCACTTGCCCTGAGGGAGTTTGTGAAGGACAACATGTCAGAGGCGGATTTTGAAGTCATGGGGCCCTAAGCAAGATAACAGTTTTGCGACCTACTCCCTCAACTGCTTACAGTTACAACCACCATAGCCGCACACACACGGGGCCCATAGCCTCACACACACAGCCCCCATAGCCTCACACACACACTGGCCCTATAGGCACACACACATGGCCCCCATAGCCTCACACACAAACGGCCCCAATAGCCACACACACCCTTCTCCCATAGCCTCACACACACACACGGCCTTATTGACAGGAACACCCCTTTCTGACAGATACCACTTTCTGACAAATACCCCTTTTTGACACTGATACAAACACACTTACTGACACAAATAATTACTGACACACACAGTTGTTGACATAGACAGCACTTACTAACAGACACTCTTACCTACACAGACAGCTTACTGACACAAACACACTTACTCACAGGGTAGTGTCTAGATTAGGGGTGAGCGGGTTCGGTTTTACTCGGATTTACTCGGATCTTTAAATGGCATTTTATTGGCTATCGCCTATCATGTGTTTTGGGTAGCCAATATAATAAATCCGAATTTGCGGTAAAGTGGCGATAAGAACCAAGTAAATCCGAGTAAAACCAAGCCTGCACATCCCTAGTCTAGATTCGGTTTGCAGACAGGACCCTGACCAGTCATGGCGATCACCACCAAGGACAGCTTTGTCTGTAAGGCCGGGATGTACTAAAGGAAAAATGCAGTAAAAACCTGCATTTCAATATGCAGTAAGCCCCTTCCGCACTTTTATCGGTGCAGAGGGTAACGCCAGAAAAACCTGGCATTACCCTATAGAAGCCTATGGGCTTCTTACATCACCCCGCTCCCGACGCTTCGCCACCCCACTGTCGCCCAGCGCTGACCCCCACTCACCTGCTTTCCATGGTTGCCGACCCGTGCTCCTCCTGGGTCGAATGCCTCCTCCTAATCTTTTTCCGGGTGCAGGGAGGAGGAGGAGCCCAGGGCATTCTGCACAGGTGACCAGCAGGAAGCTCGCGGGGCTCGGAGGGGGCGGGGTCCCATGGAGACCCTGTCACCCGGCGTCGGCTGCTTCACAAAGGGGAGCTCAATCGCAAGAGCTGTCTTTTGTGATACTAATCACATATGTTAGTACATACAGTATGCGATTAGTAAGGTTGCGGTGACTGCCGGAATGGTCACTGCAACTTTAGTACATCCCGCCTAAGAGAGGCCCTTTGTGGTGGAGGGACTTTGTGGTGGAGCCAGAAGCCCCTACGGCGTCCTTCAGTGCATGACGCTAGGGGTGCAGGAAGGCATCCAATTATATTACACTCCGCCGCTTACTGCATACTAGAAATGCGGTTAAGCCCGCATTTTCGGGGTTTGATCGCATTTTCCCCAATGATGCATCTCGCCCACTAACACAGATACTGCTTCCTGACACAGACATCCCTTACTGACACAAACACTGACACACACTTATTAACACATATATCACTTACTAATAGACAAAGTTAACTACACCAACATCTCTTATTGACAGAAACACACTTACAGACAGAAACACACTTACAGACAGAAATACCGCTTACTGACACAAACACCACCTAGTGGCACAGGCACACTTACCTACACAGACACTCCTTACTGACATGGACACCCCTTACTGACAGGTAGTACTTACTAATAAAGACACATACTGACACACACACCTATTGCCCCAGATACCAAATAGTGAAGATTCCCCTTACTGACACAGCTTTTAATAGACAGTACGTACATACTGTCAGACACCCCTTACTGACAACGTTACAACTTACTGACACACATAACCCTTACGGACACACATACATACAAAATTTACACCAGGGCTTGACAAATTTTTCTAAAATCTAGGAGCCAGGCTGAAAGTGTAGGAGCCAGACCACCGTTCCCCCAAAAACAATTACAGGAGTGAGTGAGGAGCACAGCACTGTGTGTTATCCAACTGTTATACACACTATACTAGTCCACAAAATGGTCACAGTTGAATGGATACAGTAAAATGGAGGCCCCATCACTGTTCTGCACAGCTCCCCTGCTCCACCCCCCACCCTCCAGTAATAACGGACCAAATTTCACATAAAATAATGGTGCCAGAAAGCATACCTCCCACCTGTCCTGCATTCAGCGGGACAGTCCCATTTTTCTGGGACTGTCCCACTGTCCCATCCACGGGGCGCAGTGTCCCGCAGTGGGGGGGAAGTTGGAAGTTGGTATGCAGAGAAGCGGGTGTGCAGAAGGTGAACAGATGCCATGAGCAAGCACACGGCATCTGTTCACCAGTGTAGGGAAAGCCTGGGGGCTGGCCAGCATCTCGGAGAGTGCTGGGCACTCCCCCTATAGTGACAATAACAGGGGTTGCCCCGTGGCTCTTTTCAGGAGCGCACCCTCGGCACGCAAAGTGTCCCTCCTCGTCATGGACAAAAGTTGGGAGGTATGAGAAAGTACAACAAAACCCCCCTCCCCTCATGGTCTCACCACTATCCATCTGAAGGCGCTCCACAATCCCTGGCCACACATAGACCCTACTACCAGAGAGCTCTATGCAGCCGGAAATAGGAGACAGTAGACAGCAGGAACATGCAGAAGGATCAGTGTAGCCTGGGACAGACAGCAGGGATCATAGCAGGCCAGGATGGAGAGGAGTCGTCAGCGCAGGTCGGGACAGACAGAGGCACAGGAGTTACCGCAGGCGACACTCAGCACATACACTCCTGTGCATAATATGAACACCGCAATACTATAGGCACGAATCTCCGCCAGACCTGATGAGGATCTGCTTCCTCCCTCACTGCAAAATCTAATAGCCAGGCAGCAAAATCTGGTAGCCATGGCAACCTGGCCCCCGGGATTTGTCGAGCCCTAACTTACACACATAAACACTTACTGACTGATAACCCTTACTGACACACCCACTGACTAACACTGACACACAGTTACTAACACCACTTACTGACACACACACACACTTACTGTCAAAGACTTATTCATTTATTATGCATGCACACAGCACAAGAAGAGACACAACCTCCCCAGTTGCCTTGTGGCGATACCGTCCCTGGGCAGAGGTGTTCTGCCAGAGAGCCAATAACACTTTGAAGTGCAGTATATGCACTATAGGTTTATAGTTGTATGTGGCTGTAGGGGTGGGTGCCTTTTTGGCATAAGTACAGTATATGTGGTGTTGACTAGTTCACACTTCGTCACTACCCACTGTGGTGTATATAGTTCTTATTGCTGTGTATGTATTCTGGTGGAAGGTTACAACGGATCTTATTATTTGTTTATATTAGTTGGCGTATGAATCTCTAGTTTTGTCTTTGGTTTTCTGCAGTGTTTCAGTAAAGAAGCATGCTCACTCACTGTGTCCAATTTATTAAGAAACCCTTATTAAAATCTAAGTCACAGACTTAACACCCACTGTTCCCACAGTGACCATTATAGACCTCTGTCCTGTCATCGGTTATTGTTGTTTACATTAAGGAGCCATGTGATCATTCGTGAGGAGTGCCTTTATTTGAGATTCAAAGTCCTGTAATTTTTCTTGTGTTTTACAGGCACAGTTATCATTTGCGGATATATGACCGAAAACAACCGTTTACAGGTGCTAACCGTAAATATAACATTTACCCTGAATGTATCATGGAAGAACTGCGGCAGGCATCTGATGCGAGCCCAACATTTCTGCAGGCAGTCGCATCTTCTATAGGTTTGTATGGGGGACTTGGCTGCCTGTGGGGAGGTTTGTATGGGGTGACAGCTCTCCACTTTTACCCAGTGAGGAGAAAGGGGTAGGGAGAGGGGGAGAGTTCGGATACTGTCCGACAGGTGTCGGTATCCTAACTAATGTGGGGATGGCAGCGTTGGTATTGTGACCCTCCGGATCACGAACGGCGCTATCCTGTCCAACCTCATTCAATTGGACTATTCTTGATCCGATTGTTTTATGTTTTAATAGGGCCATCTTCCAAATTAGTTTTTGGTTTTGTTTGTGGTTTTCGAAAGCCACTCTGAAGTAGTCAGGAAGCCGACGGCCGAAATACCGACCGCCGGCTTCCTGACTGTCAAATCCCGTCATGAGACTAATCATAGGCATAGAAATGCCAATGCCTATCATCCACCATCGAAATCCCGACGCCCGGCATACCGAAGGAAGGTAAGTCGTCCGTCGGGACCTCTTAGCAGCAGGAGGGGGGGTTAGGTTTAGGGACTCCCGGGGGACTTAGGGTTAGGCACCTCCCTGGGAGGTTTATGGTTAGGCTAGGGGAAGGAGGGTTAGGCACCCCCGGGGGAGGTTAGGGTTAGGCACCCCCCCGGGAGGGTTAGGTTTAGGGTGCAGGAAGGGGGGTTAGGTTTAGGCACCCCTGAGGGGATGTTAGGGTAAGGCACTAGGGGGGAGGTTAGGGTTGGGCACCCCTAAGGAAGGGTTAAGGGGGGGGGAGAGGAGATGTTTAGGGTTAGAATTTACCTTAGTCTTCAATTTCAGCTTTCTGCCTTCCAGCGTTGGTATTACATCCGCTGGGCTTAAGTCCGATGGTATGTCATACCAATTCCTATGTATCTATATTGAGAGCAAGAGAGATATATATAGCCTCCCAAACATCTATTGTATAGTTTATTACGTAATGTAACATTCTTTCATTATACAAGGTAACAGTGGTTATCCTGCACAGGAGTAGTTGCTTATCATATAGTCACAATTAAAGTTCAGAAATTATACAAGCAACCATCGGATTCTTTCATTTTACCATTACATAATTTTTTTTCTCATCTTTACCTTTATTCAGATTAGGTTTAGGTCTGCTCTTTGTTGTGAGCCTTGCCAGTGTTGTAAATTATATTTCCGTGCCATTATGTTCATAAGGCTTTTTTTTTACTTTTTCAAGGTTGCTGATTGTTGAAACATGTGCAAGCCTTAAAAACTGTTGTAGTGCTAAACTAAAAACATGTTTATTTTCTTTACAGTCTGCAACATGTCTACTGATGTATACAAAGAATTTACCATTAATTTTATTGAACAGTTTCGCCATCATCCCTGCCTTTGGAAGTGCACTTCACCAGAATATAGAAACAGGCTAAAAAGGGCACAGGCTCTTCAGTCCCTTGTGGATTACTCTAAACAAACCTGCCCTGAGGCGGATCTCGATTTTGTACAGAGAAAAATATGCAATTTGAGAACAATTTTCAATAAAGAGCTGAATAAAATCGAGGCTTCCCAAAAATCGGGCGCTGGCACAGACCAGATCTACACACCAAAGTTCTGGTACTTTTATTTGATGGAATTTACCCACAACCATGAAGTGGCAAGAAGCTCATGGAGTTCCTATATTGAGGGGGAAGCACCAGAAGACGTTGATTTATCAGACCTGGTAAGTTCGAAACACAACACAAAGGTTTTTGGACAAACACATTGACCATATTTTACTTTATTTGGGATAACCAAAATTCAAGACAGCAGTCAAACAAACATAAACTTTACATTCACAGACTTTACTATATATTACTTACACCATTTTATTTTGCCAGTGTACAGCACCAACTCCATTAAAATTGTTCACATAATTATCACGGTTTACTTTACTTCGTTCAGTCACATTTTTGGGTGGTGGAGCTTCCAGTGATGTCCATCTCAAAACTTCCTCTACTGGATCCACACAGTACATCATTTTATGATGTGATCCTCGTCTTCCGAAATAGTTTTTGCATACAAATAATTATGGAGGACACAACATGCCATTGCAATTGATTCAATTTTGGAAACCTGTAAATTTTTGCAAGAATGGAAAATTCAAAAGCGATTGCTCAGAATGCCAAATGCATTTTCCACAACTCTCGTGATAACCTATAATTAAATATTCTACGCTCTGTGTTTAATACTCTTTGTGGAAATGGCTTGAGGACATTTTAACGCAGGGCAAGAGCCTCATCGGCCACAAATGCAAAATTAAGGCCCCCTTTGTTTTGTGCTAGACTTGGCAGGTTTAGGGTCATATTTTTCAGCTTGTTGTGGAACACAGTCTGCTCCAAAGCTCCACCATCGGACACCCTTCTTTTTTTCCCAATGTCCACATATAGAAATCGGTAATTTGCATCTACTAGAGCCATTAATATGATGCTGTAAAAACCTTTATAATTAAAGTAATATGAGCCAGTATTGGGAGGTTGCATAATGCGCACATGTTTGCCATCTATTGCTCTGCCACAATTTGGGAAGTTCCTTCGCTCTTCAAATTCATATGCTAGAGCTTGCCATTCATCAACTGTAGTTGGTAGCTGTGAATAAATATTAAAATGAAATTTAGAAAGCAAATTAATACATAAACATGCCAAGGATATTTGAATTGTAATTTTATTTTATTTTGTGTTTTTGAAGCCACCACCTTGCACTGACGATGCAGACCCAGACAAATCTACAATACCCATTCCTGAATATGGGCCAACACAAGATACAACAATGACACAAGGAGAAAACGTGACACCATCACAATCAAGAACATCTAGCCATCAAGTGGAACAATTTCATGAAAGAAGAGCCAAAAAAAGGATGCGAGAAGCAGGAGACAGAGCAGAGGAGACTAAGCAGGTTATGGCCTGCGCAAAAAGTGTTTTAGAGCGAAAGTGGGATTCCTGGGATGGGGAAGCAATAAATATTGCAGGTAAACTCCGGGATTTAGAAATAAACACAAGAATAGAAACAGAAAGAATTATTCATGAGGCTCTATACAAGGCACAATTGGGCGAAATAGACAAGAACACAATTTTATGTTCACAGTTGAACCACAGGCCTCCTATACAGTCTCAATGATACACATATCCTATGCCACCACAACTAGGTACATACCGCCCACCAAACCCAATATTTATCCAAGCCAACACTAATGTTCAGCCACATTATCATATACAGTCCACCTCTCCTGAACCATCAACCAGTCGCAGTATAATGCGTTTTGGAGATAGTACATTCCTGGATTATGAGCAGCTTTAAAAGTTACTAGAGGTTTTTCAAATTTAGCAATCATTACTTTATATGCAGAGTGTTGTTCTTTTTTTAGACAACCCTTTTTACATAATATTTTGGTTGATAAACATAAGGCTGGGTACCCACCTATAGAGATATATGTGTCCAATCATTTTAGTGGTAAGGAAAATATGGTAAACATGAATGCAATAAACCAGAGAAATTTGCTCCCAAACACTAGAAATTGGGCGAGATTTTCCATCCCACCAGACAGATTGGACAGATATATGTATAGGTGTGTACGCAGCCTAATGCACATGTCGACACTCCCGTGGCATTATTATCTTTATTATTAATATTTTTTAGACGAAAAATGGTGACAAAAAACACAGGCACACTCTATAATTAGACTCTTACAAGAAACGGAATAAAAAAAAAAACACAGTGCTTTAAAAGGATAATGTTGTTCCCTTAAGGCACTTTGGCCCTCATTCAGAGCCGCACGTTAACAACAGTACGCTCGTTCCGAGCGATGTTTGCACATCTGCGCATGCGTACGCTTTTTAGTACGCATGCGCGAACCAGTCAGTGCGGCCGAAAATCCTTTGTACGCTATATAGCGAGTGCCGGCTATTTTGAGTGACAGAATGAGGCGTATGTGGGTGGTAACAGGGGAAGGTGCTTGAAAATGGGGAGTGGAGATCCGAACGCAGGCGTGCTTAAAGGTCAAAACGGGCGTTTTATGGGTGTGTATATTTAAAACAGCAGCGTCATTGACCACGTCACTGGGTTATTTTATAGCCCGAACTGCACGCAAATTTGTGGTAGCAAACACCAACCACAAGAATAGCGAGCAGTTCATACGCTGGTCGATGTACTTGATTAATCTAATAAATAGCGGACATGACGTAGGATGCGTGCGGCCAGGGGGCGTTTTTAACAAATAAACGAGCGTATGTTTTGCTCGCTCGTTCAGACTTAGAGGCGTGAACAGACTGCAATGTGCGTACGGATCATTTGAATAGCCACCCCTTGTTTTTAAACGAACGACCGCAAATAGCGTACGGCTCTGAATGAGGGCCTTTGACTTATTGTCACCTTGAGGTTTTTTATTTAATAATTGGTTTTATCATCTGTTAATATGAAAAAAAAACATATAAACACAATGTGTTCTATGTTTGAACGATATTTTAAATCCACCAAAATGAATTGCTAAAAACTGTGGCTTTGTAGGATAGCATAGTGGTATTTATTATTCCTGAAACAATGTAGACTTAAACGAAGCTTGCATACACTAATAACACTGGAGGGGGTGAATCATGGTAATGAAGGTATTTTGGAGATTAGTGCAATTTGTAAATTGAAAGAAGTTTTTTAAACAAACTTGTTTTGTGTTGAAAAAAAGAGTGCCAAACTTTACTCTTGCTTATACACACCAAAGATTTTTTTCAAACCAAACACACATATATCACAGCATCTAAGGACGTACCCTAATCTATATAAATCCCCATATTTGATGAGAAATTATAGAAGAAATATACAGATATTTATATTACATAATTCCACAAATTCAAGTTACCTAACGCTACAGGGATTACAACACACCAGGAGAGAAAAAAACATTGATGTGAATGAAAATAATATCTTAATCGTCACTATGCTAATGCCTCTGATGCTGTTATATGTATGTGTTGTAGAAAGAAACTGTTACATGTTTAACACACACATGACAGTTGTCCGTGTGGTTTTCTGTTTTCACAAACAATCTATTGGTTTAAGAAATATGGTGGAAATGAATCTGTTGTACACATCACACAGATACCTTTATGACCATGATTCATCACCCTCAAATGTGAGTGTGGTAAGATCTATTTTGCACTGGCTACATGGTTGCGTGAATGTTGATTAGCATGATTCTAACTTTTTAAAAACACATATAAACAGTTCCCTGGAGATAGAATGTAAACAACTTAGAAACATACTGCTCATTGTATCTTTTGTGTTTTTATGCTTGTTTAAAACATTAATGGAAAGAAACTAAAAAATAAAAAAACAATAAGTAGCAGATAACTTAACCTCGGTAAAGGAAACAAACATACTTTATTAAGAAATGCATTGTACTTTTGTGAATTTGTGGGATAAGTACAACTTTGGGCACCCCAGCGCAGGATTCTTTCCACTAATTTCTATGGTATTGTTTAAATGTTGTTAACATTGTTCTAAAATAACTTTAGAACATGGTAAAATGTTGATAATCCATCTAATTTTGCAAATTGTGGCATACTTTCTTTGCATTTTGACATTTGCGTAATGTAATACTATGCACAGGTTTGACATTGTTTTACTGGCATTATTTGTTAAAAAATATTTCAATGTAGAGGCACAGACTCCCACACCATTATTGGGTTTGCTTAGACTTTTTTGGGCTCACACAACATGTGTGTTATAGCCAATTGTGGATTTATAGTGTAATGTTAAGAAACATTTTCCTCATAGAATACTTTGCAGAGAATGTACATTATTTGCAACTGACTTTCGATAGTATTTTGGGTGTTAAAGTAAATGTAGAGGGCCACAGTTGTGCGCCACTTTTTGGACTGAATACAATATGTTTGACAACCACAACATGTGCGGAGGAGCCAATTGTGGATTTTTTATAAACATTTCCGTCAGTTAATACTATGAAGAGTATTGACATTGTTTCCATCTACCTTTCTATAGTATTTATGGTGTTAACGGTAACGTTGGGGGCCACAGTCCTGTACCCCTATTGTGGCTGAATATAATTTTTTTGGCTCACACAACATGTGTGGAATAGCCAATTGTTGATTTTTGGTTTAATGTTAAGAAACATTTACATCATTTAATAATATACAGAGCATGGACATAGTTTTCAAGTACCTTGCTATAGTATTTATGTTACAGTTAATGTAGAGGGTCACAGTTGTGCCCCATTAATCTGGCTGAATACAACAAGTGTGGAGGAGCCAAATGGTTTTTTTATTATGTTGCTAAAACATTTCCCTTGTTTAGGGGCCTATGTATCAAAGTTGTGAGAGTGATAAAATTGTGACAGATAAAGTGCTAACCAATCAGCTCCTAACTATCTTTTTTGAAACACAGTGTTCAAAATTAAAACTGGAAGCTGATTAGTTAGTACTTTATCTTTCATAATTTTAACACTCTCACAGCTTTGATACATAGACCCCGTAATCACTCCACTTTCTACTTAATACTATGTAGAGAATTGATGATGAATACAGATATAATGTATAATTTCTTATGTTAATAAAAAAAACATATTGTTTGAACAAAAAACACTTGTAGTTTGAGTTTCATACCTTTAAATAGTCCCGTGCAAGCACTTCAATTATGGCATCACATGTTTCTGGAATGAGACGACCAAGGGCTTGGGCAGAAATACCAGTGCAAAATTTCAGGTCCTCCAACGATCTTCCAGTGGTATGGAAACGCAATGTGGCAACTAGTTTTTGCTCAGCAGGAATGGCTATCTGGTATTTTGTGTCCTACCTTTTAATATAGGGAGTGACCTTCACCAATAGCTCCTGAAAGGTGCTGTCATTCATCCTGAGGAAGTTCCTGTAGTCCCCAGGATTATTCGCCCTTATTTCATGCAGCAATGGCATGCAGTACAGATTCTCTCTCCTCTGCAGCCAATCCTTTGCCCAGCAGGAGCATTTGCATAATTTCCTCTTCCGAAGATCAATGGTACACACTGCAGATACCATCGTAAGTGCAAAAGCAACATTGTGCATATCTCCAATCATATGCATGATTGCAAGAATTTAGTTAAATGTATGAAAAGTGCAGTGCGCACCCAACAGATACAATCTAAGCTTAACAACACAGTAGACAATACTGCCACATCATGTTTCACATCAACTCCCTTTTATAGCTGGAGTTTAGGACAGCCCTTTATGTAAATTAGAGACATGACAATTGTAAATTGAGATTACAATTAGGTGATGTATGGGCACTTCCACGATTTTTAGATGCAATCTGAAAGTCAAGAATATCTGCAAAACACTGGAAAATAGCTGTAGTATATGGGCGCAGATTGCTGGATTGGCCAATCATGCAATCGAGGAAAAAATAGCAAAATTGCCCAATCTTTGGATTCAGCATGCTGATGTATGGGGGCCTTGAGCTTTAAGGTGCCAATACATCTGCAACGGATTGCCACGATGCAGGGCTGCGTTCGGAAATGTCCGATCGTCCACCATCGATGTTCTGTGATCAGTCGCCGGATCGAAGACATTTCACATGTTAAATGTCCGCATTTTGACAATTGCGATAATTTTTTGATCGCAATTGCCAAATCGACGAAATCCAACATGCTGGATTTCTGCGATCCTGCAATGCCGGGTTGCAGCATCGCGGGATCGCAGCAATCCATCACAGAAGGATGGGGCACATTAGGCCGTATTCAACTGCAGGCGAAAAGCCGTGAATGGCGAAAAGTTTTCGCCGATGACGTCATTTCGCTAGTTGATGACTTTCCGCCCAATTCAACTGAAATTACTTTTCACCTAAACGGAAAGTCAATGAATTCAAATAGGCGAAAAAAGTGCAGATTTGGGGTTTTGGGGTGCAAAGTTGCGGGAACCCCTGTGCAGTGTTAGGACAGCCCCCAAAGGTAAACTGTGTCAAAAAAATAAGCAAAAGACCTTAAGAACACCCCAAAAAAGTACTTTCGTTTTGGGGGTGAAAAAGTGCAAAGTTGGGGGACAAACATAACAACTAGCGAAATAGACTCTAGGGGGGTCCCCAAGTTGCAGGTGTTTGCGGCAGGTGGATTTTCCATGATTTTTAAAACAACACTTTAGCAACTTTTCAATTCATACAAATTTTAACCCCTTTGGGTTACATTGATGTTTGTTTTTGAAACGTTCTGACACATTGTGGTTTTCATATCCTTTCGCTATTTTCCTATGGTGCTCATTTATTCTGGTTTTGAGAGTTCTTGTTCAACCTACATGCTGGAGCTCACAAGGGCACTCCAGCATGTAGATTACGTTGTTGCTATCACAAGTGATGGTTTCCCTCATGTTATATTCTTTCAGTGTAGACCTGATGCGTAGCGTGGGCTTGGTGCTGCTGTATCCTAACCTTCTACAGTGTGAACATCTCCCACAATGGTAGAATCTTTTTGCTACATTGGTCCCTTTTAGTGTCATTTGTTTCTGTTCTTTGACTGTCCTCAAATGGTTGTGAATTAATTTACTCCTCAAATATGGTGCTTTTCGGAGCATCAGGTCTGGTTTATCTGACAATACTGTATTCAGTTTATCATCCATCTGCAGGATGTGCCAATGCTTTTTCAAAATGTTCCTGATTTTTGTCCTGCCCCAGTATAATTTGTAATGAAATATACATTCTCTCCTTCTTTTGTATATTGTTTAACTGAGTCTTTTAGTAGTGCGTCTCTAGGTGTTTCTTCTAGTGTTGTGAAGGCTCCCCCATATTATACTTTTTTTGTTTAAATTGTTGTTTAAGGTTTCCTCCTTGTGCAACATAATTTTCCACATTCGTACAATTATGTCGCAATCTAGTGAATTGTCCTTTGGGAATACCTCTAATCCAGCTTGGATGGTGGTTGCTACTGGCCAATATATAACTATTTACGTCTACTTTTTTGTGATGTGTTTTGGTCTAAATCTTGGAGTTTGCGATGAAAATGTCCAAATCTAAAAACTCTACTTTCTCTTTGCTGCAATTCGAGGCAAACTGTAAATTCCTGTCATTGCTATTGATGTATTTTAGAAAGTCCTTCAGTGACATTTCGTCCTGCCAGATGAACAGCAGATCATCTATAAATCTCCTCCAGAGAACCAAATTCGCCCCAAGCTCACAATTGTACCATATTTTATTGTTCTCTCAGTAACTCATGAAGAGGTTGGATAGCTTGGGGCGAATTTGGTCCCCATGGCAGTTCCCCTCCACTGCAGAAAACACTCCTCCTCAAACCACATGTAATTATGTGTTAAGATGCACGTTATCCCTTTGAGGATAAAGTCCACCTGGTCCCATTTTAATTCTGGATCCTGTTCCAAAAAGTGCCTAATGCTCGCTAAACCCTGATGGAGATCAATCACGGTATAAAGTGATGTAACATCACTCGTTACCAGCCAATACTCTTCCTTCCACTCTATGTCCTGTAAAACGTTCTGTGTGGTGTCTCTTAGATAGGACTTCTGTTTTTTGACATGATCCTGTAAGAAATAGTCTATGTATTCAGATAATGGTGAGGTGATGGAGTTTATGTATGATGTTATGGGTCTTCCGTGTGGATGTGTAATGCTATTATGAACCTTAGGCAAATGGTAGAAAACCGGGGCCACTGGATGAGGTGTGTTCAAGAAGTTGAACTCCTGTTTATTTAGTATTCCTTTTGTGTTTCCTTCTTTTTGGAGGTCTTTAGTAGGGTCTCCTTTCAATGTCATATATGTGTCCTTGTCATTTAATATCCTGTAGGATTCCTTTATGTAGTCATCTTTGTCTAGCATGACTATACTGCCCACTTTGTCAGATGGTTTTATTACTAGGTCTTTGTGCCTTTGTAAATTTTCAGTGACGTCTGTTCTAACCTGGTATGGTTTGTTTGTACAATTCCTGATTTCTGGTCTAATCTTTTTATGTCTTTTAGCACTGCTATTTTAAATGTGTGTACAAAATTGTCTTTCATGTGGCTCAGATTGAAGGTTGATCTAGGTTTTAGTCTCGTGTGTTTGTAGGTTGATGTTTTCACATTTCTAAGTACACTAGTGCTTTTATACAAAAAATATTTTTTTTTAAACTTCATTTCCTCGTGAAGTTTTTCAGGTCTAAGTAAGTCTTGAACTTATCTAGTTGGTTGATTGGGGAAAATTTTAGCCCCTTATTTAATAATGCCATTTGGGGTTTTGTTAGAGTTTTGCAACTTAAGTTAAAAATCTGTATCCTCTACTCTACTCTGCTTTTTTTGCCCTCCCCAGCATCCTCGTCTTGTGTATCTAATTTTCTTTTCTGTAATGCATGTATTTTTTGCTTTACTGTGCTGATCACTAGTTCTAAAAAACAATCCTCCCATTTTTTCTCACTATTTGTATCCTCCTTTGAGGTTTGTGGGTTATTAATTGTCTCTATAGTTTATTGAATTGTGGTGCCCTGATCTGTTATCTGTTCAATGCATATGGGATTATGGATGAGAAGATCCCTCCACCTCTGTTCAAATAATTGACGTGCTAAGGCCGTAAACTGGTCTAGGTCATTGTCTGCTTCCTCTATTGAATATATCGGAAAACTATCGTCTGATTCTTCCTCGTTTCTGTCTAACTCCTGACTATGAGTTGTTAGGTCAAGGAGGTTGATGCTGACATTTTGTACTTCCGGTTCTGTATGTAACTTTTTCATGTATTGTTGATACGCAAGATTGTTTCTTGTACACAGGGGTGTGTCTTTCTATATTCCTCTCTATCTTATGTGTTTGCTGGGTATGGTTGGGTGGTCTCTTACAATTTTGTTGTTTTTTAGGTCTTTCTTATCCCAAATTTATCCCTTAGTATTTTTTATCCTTTTGTTTCAATTACTTTTTTTTTCATCTTTATCTAATTGTGTTTTTATTAGGCCTTCCAGACTAATGTATTCTGTCTCTTTTTTATCAGGTTATAATTCCACATCTAGTTGTATAATGCGTTCTCCTATTTTTTCCAATTCATGATTCCTTTCTGTTAATATAAGTTCCATTAACTTTTTGGAACACTCTAATAGAACCTTGTTCCACCTGTCCATAAATGCTGCGTTATCAGTATTGTGGGTCAGTCTTTTGTGTAATCTTAAACCTTTTGGTATGATGTTTTCCCTTAAATACCGTTCTAGAATGTAGACATCCCAACATATTTTAGTTTCTTTAGCTAGATTTTTTTCAAGTTCAGTGAATAGGTTGCAGAAATTATTGCTGGTTGGTTTTATGGGTACCCCAATATTTATGTCCTGAAGTAATTTGTTGGCCCTATCTAATCTTGAAGTTCTGGAGTCTAATAACCTCATGAAACTGTCACTAATCTTTTGGTGCTGCCAACCTTGGAACAAATGCTCAGACAAGTGGATGATAGGATATCGCGGTTAGAACTCAGGATTATTTGAGGGAAAAGTTTCTCTACATATATCAGGGGCCTGGAATAGTGTCTTCCTCATCCACCAGTACCGGATGTTGGCGAGACCTGACCAAAGACGCAGAGTCTAACCTACTACGAGGTGTTCACCAGTGACCACTCCAAGCGGGGTTTGGGTTTAAGCCGCACCAGGTAGGCAGGTCGCGGCCCATTGGTCAGGTATCCGGCACAAGTGGGGAAAAAATGGAAGAACACTACCAAAGGGCAAGCACAGGAGAAAGATACTGGAGGATTGTACTGAAGTGATGTGCAGAGAACACACTTAGTGGTTTCAGTCACAATGCTGGCACAGGAGATGGTATAATGAATGGGTACTTGGATGCTGTACTAAGTACACACACTGTGGCTTTAGATGCAGCACTGACACAGGAGAATGGTATCACAAGATGGTACTTGAATGAAGTACTAAGTACACACACTGTGGCCTCAGACGCAGCACAGGAGAATGGTATCATGAGATGGTACTTGAATGATGAACTCAGGACACAAACTGTGGCCTTAGACACAGCACAGGAGAATGGAATCACGAGATGGTACTTGAACGATGAACTCAGTACACACGCTGAGGAATTCAGCCGCGAAACTAGCACAGAAGATGACTCTTAATAAATTGCACTCAGAAGACGTTCTGAGTACACAGACCATGGAAAACACTAGGAACAAGTCACTAGAAGTAACAGAGCTTGGAACCTGGAACTCTGCAACAGCAAGTTAACACTGGAAGTAATGACGTTGTACAGGCAACTTCCTGTTGTCCAGAGCCCGGTTATATACCCTAAGGTAGTAGTCCATTGGAGGACACTGTCAGCTGACCACAAACATTGCTACCATTGGGTAAAGGGTTAGTTAGGTAAAAACAGACTGTCATGGCTGCGTCCATTACGGTAATCGCAGAAACCACATCGTTGAGCGAGCACATGGATGTCCTAGCAGACCCAAGGTATATGTAAAAAAAGGTATTAATAATCTGAGCGCTTCACGTATGAGAAGGAAATGCTTCAACAGGCTAAGAAGGTGTACACCCACAGTACACCCAAGTTATGACAGAAAATACACAGGTAAACCTTGCGCAGAACCTTCAATAGGGGTAATTACTATTAAATGGTTTGATATAATTAAACCGCCATAAAAGTCACTGTATAAAATTCCCCAAAATAGATGTTACTGTAGCAATATGTTCAATGTTAGATAATTTTATGCTTCTGAATCCTCTTCTTAAAAGTACACTGGTCTGCCCAAAATGCCACTTGCTGATTTCTTCATACACACTGAAGTGCCTCTTTGTTCCTCAATGACAAGAAAGGGAGACAAAGGAGGGCCACAATAGTTTAATACAATTTTATTCTCTGATTATATGTTAAAATATATTGAGGCTGCGTACCAGACTTTAGGGTGTATAATAACACCATCAAGCGTATTTAGATAACAACAGGGTACCTCCTGGGCTCAAGAATCCACCCTCTCCGCTTTCTGGTCTGGAATAGCTGCTCCTCAAGATAATCACCAACGCGTTTCAGCTTTCAAAAGAGCATTTGTCAAGGTGTGTTTGGGCTAGACCATGGATCCTCTTTATATCCCTCCCCACATGTTGTGATTGGTTAATACCCATCTTTTATATTTAGTGGGGATATAACTTAATTATAAATACATACATCATAAATTATGATTAAAAACATTTTATGTGTCCCACCTCAATTGTTTGGGTGGGAATGACAGCTGCACAATGTTTGAACATATATAAATGGGTTTAAGTTCGTGTGCGTTCCACCGCAATCTCCGGTGAATATAATATGAAAAAATTGGAATTTATTCTATACAAAGAAAGTAAATTATGGTGGGAAACTGCCACATTAGAAAAATACGTAGCACAAGGAATGATACCTAAGGGTCTCATAATTAAAAAAAACCCCAGCAGGGACAAACGAGAGCAGGGAATTTTACTTAAAATGGGACAAGATCCTAGAGGACTGTTCCTTTGCTCTCAATGATCTCATCTTACAAGAAAGAAAGAAAAAGATAGAGGAACAACTCACTAGACTCACAACTCTGGTACAACCACATAGAGAAAAGGAGGAATACCAGATACTAGAAAGGAACATGAAAGAAAGGATAGTGAAAAAAAAAAAGAGATCATTCTAAGAAAACAAAGAAAGTTCTTAAGGGATAGAAACAATGGGGAGGATATTGAAAATTTTGAACATAACATTTCACTTTCAGATAGTATGTTCATCCAGGAAGACAACCTAAGCACTCCCTGTGACTGTATAGATGAAGAAAGATTTCCATTTAGAAGAAATAATCCAACTCCTAGATTTGATTGGAAACGTAAAGATAAAAAGAGGAAGGAAAGATTAACTCCATATAAATCGACCGTTGGAATCGCGTAATTATGAAAGGCATCATAGAACAATGGGGATGGTCACTGACCCAGGCCTCTGCCCTCCCCTTCCAACCATCCTGGGCTCTGGTGATTAGTACCCGCTTTCCCCACCATTTCAGCTCCCCCGCTCAGACTCTTTTTATCCTTGGACTGAAAATTAGAAATTATTATTATTATCCTTTATTTATATGCATTAGCAGCAGGGCGTCAGCAACCCAGTGTTAGGTGCAGTTATGGGGAGTTAGGAGTAAGTGATAGTGTAAGGGAAGGACAAGCACCTGAGGAAAGATGGCCCTGCCTGTGAAAGCTTACATTCTAAAGGGGAGGGGCAGACAGACAGGGGCGACACAAATGGGTTAGTCAGTGAGGAAGGAACATGCAGCAGTGGGTTAGGATTAAAGTTGGAAGGCTTTCATGAAGAAATAGGTCTTGAGAGCTGGTTAAAAGATTAATAGAGAAGTGGAGAGAGGGAGAGAATTTCAGAGGTAGGGAGCAGTATGGGCAAAATCTTAGAGACAGGAGTGGGAGGAAGTAATCAGTTGGCAGGAGAGGTGGCATGCAGTTGTGGAGTGAAGTGGGTGGGCAGGTGTGTGAAGGGAGATGAGGTCAAAGATGTAAATGGGAGAGGATTAGGTGAGGGCTTTGTAAGTGAATGTGAAAAGCTTGAATTGGGTTCAGAAAGGGAGGGGGAGCCCGTGTAGGGTTTGTAGGAGAGAGAAGGCAGACGTAGAACATTCGGAGAGGAAGATGAGCCAAGCAGCAGCACTGCAAACAAATTGTAGTGGAGAGAGATGGGAGTCAGAGAGGCCAGATAGAAGAACTTTACAGTAATTCAATCTGGAGATTATCAGTGAGTGGATGATGGTCTTAGTAGCATCCAGGGTGAGAAAGGGTCTGAGCCTGGAAATATTTTGGAGATGGAGACGGCAGGACTCCGAAAAGTACTGGTGTCAAAGATAACTGCAAGACAGCGCTCTTGGGGGCTAAAGGTAGTTGTGCCATCAATGGATATTTAATTGTGAAGTTATGAGGGAGGGTGGGAAGATGATCAGCTCAGCCTTAGATATGTTAAGTTTAAGAAAGTCCTTCAATATCCAGGAATAGATAGCAGAGAAACAGTTGGAGATACGAGTGAGAAGAGAGGGGGAGAGGTCAGGGTGGAAAGGTAAATCTGAGTATCATCAGCATAGAGATTATATTTGAGGCCAAAAGATCTGATTAAGTTCACTACAGGATCTATAGCCGTCTTCTGATCCGTCCTCTGACTTCAGATCTCCACCCCTTGGGGTAGCACTTCTAGTTAATTCCATAATAGGTGCATGCTACAGTACTTAGCCTAAGGGATGTTACAAAAAAAATATATTACATTATGAACTACAGTATTAATTATAATAAAGTCATCTGTTTCCAGCATTAGGAAAACAGAATATTGTCTCCTACTAAACATGTATTATGCCAAACATAAAGCAATTAATAATAACAGTGTAAAGAATGGTATGCTATGTTAATGCTATGTTAATGCTTTAAAAAAAATAGAATTATTTCTAGTAATGAGCTTTGAAACCCATTATACTGGTTTAAAACAGAAATTCTTGATGCTCATCATCTCATTATTGTAAATGTACCAATCATTTCTTATTTGTTCATAAATTAGTTTTTTTTTAAAGTTATAGTTATTTGAAAAAAATATAATTCTGATTGTGAAGATTTTTAAATTCTGGGGGAAATTTAATAAAGGTCGGTTTGGCCATATTGGCGCAAAAAAATTACTCTTGAAAGTGATTCAATTCAATTATACAATTTTCTGGGTTTTTTTTACCATCCTATATAAACACTCACTATGTGTATGTATAATATCGCAGCCCAACAATAGATGCTTAGGGAGCGACATAGTTTTAAAGAAGAAGCTCCCCTCTTTCAAACAAGGGTGCCATTATACATGCTAGGTGATTACCAGACAATAACTAGCAGGGGTTACATAATTTGAAATATGGTAATCTCTGAATTTATGGATGCTAGGTTGGGGGGAGATCTTCCCTCATTCCTGGACCCCATGGGGGCGACTCAATTGTTTTGTGGGCGACGGCAATTAATGGGCGCCCAGTGTTGCAATTAATTTGATGTTAGGCAGGTTGAGGTGAGGGTGAATTTGTAGCTTTATTAAATGTGAATACTATTAGTCAGAGCTTGGTGGGGGGAAGGAAGCCTATTAAATATGGGTGCTAACAATTTAATGTCAGGGCTGATTGGTGGACTGAGGCCTAGTTTATTGACTCATTGTTAGACTATCTTTATTATTTCTATTTTTTCCAAACAGGGCCCAAACACTTAAAGATACAGAGAAGCAGCTACTGAGTTTAAGACACCTGGGAGTAGATGTACTAAGCCTTGGAGAGAGATAAAGTACCAACCAATCAGCTCCTAACTGTCATGTTAAAGGATAGGTGTTAAAAAAGTGAGTTAGGAGCTAATTAGTAGATACTTTATCTCCATCCACTTTATCTCTCTCCAAGGCTTAGTACATCTACCCCCTGATTCTTTTAGGAGAGTCCAGACAGTCAGAACTTCACAACACTCCACAGTGTGCCCATGTATTTAGTGGAAAGGGGTTGAAGAGTGGCCTAGCACTGTCTGGAATGATAATCACTCCACTTGCATGCTGGTCATGCCTACTCTGTATACATTTATTTTTCAAAGCCATGTGTGAGTGGCTGGGAAATGGGTATTGCGAGGGACCTGGGGCAGAAGGCTGAAGTTTTGCTTAAAGCGCATTGTAACCTTGCACCGGCCCATCTACCACGGAAAGGTGACAGGTGGGTATAATTTTAATGTGAGACTAACCATACTTTGTGCCTCTGAAACAGGAGTTATATTGGTAGGAATCATGTTGCTCTGATGGGTGGGGTGCTGAGACAACACCATCAAAATTTACAAAATTCCAAGGGGGATGATCTGCACACCCTTATTTCTAAATTCATTTAAAGGTGCTACACTGTTGTGACTACACAAGATGTGATCAATTAATAGTTAAATAGATAACTTGCTTGTCACAAAACATACATCATTTATAAAGTTGGTATAATCATTTAAAATGTTTTGTGTAATGTTCTGCATGTATTCAATTAGCATATATTAGTTACATGATAAAACCGGGGGAAGCAAGTTAGGTTCCTCTATAAATAAGCTTCATACCCATATCTGTTACATTGCAATAAATAAATACTGACAGTGTCTGTTTCATCTGTTACTATGACAGGTGCTGTAACAAGGTGCCATCAATTCTTTGAATAACCTCTCACATATACAGCCTATGATCACATTGAAGTTAATAGCTGAGCTCTGTGCTGACCTTGTTAAAGTACATGTTGATGGTTGAGCTCTAAATAGATGCTACAATTAAGATAATTAATTATTCAGTGACTGACATAAAATCTCATAGACAGAATAGAATGCTTTGATATGTTAACTGGATTATGCACAAAAGTATCAAACAATGGAATCAATCGTGACGAGATATATACTGTACTCTGATATCTACTGCCTTTGCCTCTTAATACATTTTGGGGCATACACACGGTACAACCTGCACAACCAAAGATATCGCTGATACAGTAGATTTCCCTCCAGCTTTCTGTAGTGCAGGGCAAATGATTTTGGGTGTACACACTGATAGATATCTATGATAGATATTTCAGTGAAGTCATGTCTTTACAGGCAAATCTTGACAAAATCGTCTAAGTTGGCCTGCATGTACGGTCGACCATAGATATCGTTATCGTTCATGCGGGAATGCACATCGTTGGTCGATCGTTCACTGCATAAAAATGAACGATATGAACGATTTATCGTTGAACGATATCATTATCGGTTCATATCATTCAGGACAATCGCCCCATGTGTATGCAGCAAGCGGCAATGTGGAAATCCTCAGTATCAGATTTTCCATGAGAAGGGCCTAATAAATAGTCCCCATAGTATTACAAGAATTTGATTTTTCAGAGCTATTTTGTAGCTCCCAGAGCAATTTGATTTGGAGCTAAGCTACAATAACCATATGACTGCAGCAAATTGTCAGTCACATTTTCTGTAAGTAGTAAGGACTTGGCAATGGGCTGTCTGTGACAGTCTACTGTAAGTATGGGGCAATTTACGGCATGTTTGTCAGACCACATTCATTTTGTGAACAATTCCAGTATACTTAGTGGGAGAGCCTAATTGTTGTAAATGATGTGCTACAAAGAAACAGGATTTGGGTCAAAGTAAACTGACTAGTTACTAAGCCTTGGATGGAGATAAAGTTAACGGAGATAAGGTACCAGCCAATCAGCTCCTAACTGCCATGTCACAGGCTGTGTTTGAAAAATGACAGTTAGGAGCTGGTTGGCTGGCACCTTATCTTCGTCGACTTTATCTCCATCCAAGGCTTAGTAAATAGACCCCAAAGTACCTTTCAAGTTATTATAGAGAGCGACCAGTGAAGATGTCCTCCACTGTCTCCTCCCTGCACTTCCTGACTCTGCGATCACTATGACCTGCTAGCCAGTTAGACAGACTTGACCTCTGACATTAGCTGCTATGCATGCGTGGTGTCTACGCACGGCTTTACTCTTTGGCGGTACATGGAAACGATCGGACCCAGGATACTCACAGCATACAGAGCAATACAGAGCCACGATACCAAACGGCAGGTACACTGTATTACCGCCGCCAGTGCATGGGGCACCAGTGCTACCATCCGCCGTTGTATTTACCGCAATCATGTCCGGCACACTACAACACCCAGCAACACCCTAAGCTCCAGGCTGCCATTACTTATATATACTGTTACACCTGCGATATCCCTATGTCATATGCTACTTGTTGTTCTATCTGATTCAATAAATCTAAGAACTGGTTAAGCTGTACCACGTGTGGACTAACCACTACCAGCACCAACAACTGTGTTAGATATTTAAAACCACATTTACCTTGGCCAAATATTAACAGCCACATTATCCCTAACAGGTTGTGTCACCCAATACGCAATCACCGTTTACTCTGCTAATACAAAGAGATACTTGCTGCTGTGCTAAAGTTGAATTTTGAACAGAATCTTGTTTTTATATGCATCACTGAAGAATTAATATAGAATATATACTCCATATAGTACAGAAAAAAGTCATCTAGAAGACAAAACTATTGGAACACGTTTTCCATTCAAAATATGTGCAGCCATAGTAACTGTGACTAATAAAATAACTTTATTGACATTAATTGATTCTGACCATGAGACATAAGTTATGTTTGTCCATAATGATATACTGTCATTCCTTATTAACTTAAAACAGTACATTCTGACTCAACTATTTTAATTTATTGTCATAATTTCCCACAGAAAAAAAAATATTCCATATGCAAATAAAATGTGTTTTGCTTGGGAATAAATTAAGAACTCTGATATTTCTAATCTTTTAATGAAGACAATACATTTCTAAAATAAGAACATCTTAATATTAGAGATGAGTGGGTACGGATCTCAGAGATCCAAACCCACCCGAATTTCGGGGATCTGGGGCGGTCCGAGCCAAGCTCGGATCTCCCTGTCTGACCCCGAACCATCTCCCAAGGCAAAACCTCACGATCCCGGTGTCGGGTTGCGAGGTTTTGTATTGAGCGGACTTAACGCTGATTGGCTGAGAGAGCCATCTGTCATGGCTCTCAGCCAATCAGCGTTAAGTCCATTTAATATGCACAGTTGCACACAGTCAGGAAGCAAAAGAAGATGGTGCCCAGTGGCGTAACTACTGCTCCCGCAGCCCCCGCGGTGGCTTGGAGGCGCCGGGTAGCTTGGGGGTGACAGGGGCAGTGGTTACGCCACTGCAACTGTGAGCGCTGGCCTCTGAAATGATCGGAGGCTAAGGAAGCCTCCGATCACTTCAGAGGCCAGCGTTCCAAGTAATGCAGTGCGCGGGTGACGTCATGACGTCACCCGCGACCTGGGGAACGTGCGCGGCCGCGTCTGCTGGATCTATTTAGATCCAGTCAGCGTGGCAGCGGGAGAGACAACGCGTATGACAGCGCGCAAAGTCAGGTAAGTGAGGGAGGGGGGGGGGGAGGGGAGGGAGAGAGGTTTGGGGAGGCCACAACTACAGGAGAGGCCACAACTACAGTGGGAACTACTAAAAGGGGCACAACTACAGAGGTCACTTCTAGAAGGGGCACAACTACCGAGGGCACTACTAGAAGGGGCACAACTACAGGGGGCACTACTAAAAGAGGTACTACTAGAAGGGGCACAACTACAGGGGGCATTACTAAAAGGGGCACAACTACAGGGGGCACTACTTTAATGGGTACAACTACAGGGGGCCCTACATAATTGGCACTACTACAGGGGGCATTGCATAATGGGCACTATCACAGGTGGCATTGCATAAGGGGCACTTGCTACAGGGGGCATTGCATATGGGGCACAACTACAGGGGGCACTACTTTACTGGGCACAACTACAGGGGGCCCTGCATAATTGGCACTACTACAGGGGGCATTGCTTAATGGGCACTATTACAGGGGGCATTACATAAGGGGCACTTGCTACAGGGGGCATTGCATATGGGGCACAACTACAGGGGGCCCTGCATAATGGGCACTACTACAGGGGGCATTGCATAAGGGGCACTAGTATAGGGGGCATTGCATATGGGGCACAACTACAGGGGGCACTACTTTAATGGGCACAACTACAGGGGGCCCTGCATAATGGGCACTATTACAGGGGTCATTGCATAAGGGGCATAATTACAGGGGGCATTGCATAAGGGGCACTAGTATAGGGGGCACTGTATAAGGGGCACTAACTTGATACACGCAGTTTACAGGTTATAAACTATGGGCCTGATTCAGACCCACTCGCGAGCGGCTGTCCGCTCGCAAGTGGGTCGATGTTATGCACTGAGCATGCGCACGACGGAGGGAGCTCCGTCGTGCGCATGCGCCAGACGCGACGAGCGAAGGAAATTCCTTCGCTCGTTGTGTCCGATCAAAGGGGGCGTGCTGTCAATGTTGATTGACAGCACGCCCCCTTTGGTGGGCGTGCCGGGGGCGTGCCTCCCTGACGGGGGCGTTCCCACGGGAACGCCTCCCATCAGAAGCCGGCCCACTGACATCACTAGTGATGTCAGTGGGAGTGATTTTGGCTCTGATAGAGCCAAAATCACTCCGGAGCTTGTGGTTGAAAACCTCAACCGCAGGCTCCGGCTCGCAAATTCGATGGTCGCGATGGTCTCGACCATCGCGGCCATCACAAAGCACGCTCGTATAGCCTGTGGGTGGTGACCCACAGCTATACGAGCGTCCAGGAGGACGCTCCATGAAAATGGAGCCCGGCCCTCATTCAGAGCGTGCGCTCTGCTCAGAGCGTACGGCTCTGAATGAGGGCCTATGTTCCCAATAATCTGGTTCTACACGGACATAAAATCTGTGCAACCTGTCTTGAGCTGAGGTGACAGACTGGCAGGAGCAGAGAGGAGGGTTGGTGAAGTAGATCTGTCAGGGTGGGATGTAATGGGCATTACTGTTTGGCATAATGTGTATTTGGCATTACTGTGTGCACAATGTGCTATTAGGGGAATTACTGTGTGGCATAATGTGTTGTATGTGGCATTATAGTGTGGCATAATGTGAAATAGGGGCATTACAGCGTGGCATAAATTTGTTATAAGGGCATTACTGTATGTCATTATGTGTTATACGTGGCATTATTGTGTGGCATGTGTAAGGGGCATTGCTGTGTGGCATAATGTGTTGTAAGGGGCATTCCGGTGTGGCATACTGTGTTATAAGTGGCATTACTTAGTGTGTCATAATGTGTAAGGCACATTACTGTATCATGTAACCACACACCTTAAATGTCGTCTTTGGGTGTGTTTGATCTTTGGGCGGGGAAGGGCGCCTGAAACTTTTTTGGCATGGGGGAGCAAAATTTATAGTTATGCCACTGATGGTGCCCGCCATCCCCGCTGCCTGACACAGCCAGCACCCCCCGCTGCCGACACTGACGGCACCCCCACTGGCAGGATCCCCCCCTGCCGACACCACAGCTGCCAACACTGCCAGCACCCCTGCCCCACGTGCTGAGGACACCATCAGCGACCCCAACACTGCCGAAACTCCCGCATTGAGGACACCACCAGCACCCCTGCACTGCCGACACTGTCAGCACACAAGCACTGAGGACACTGCTGGCACCCCCGCTCTGCCGACACCGCCGGCACCCTGCATTGAGAACACCCCTGCACTGCCGACACAGCCAGCAAACCTGCACTGAAGACACTGCTGGCACCCCTGCTCTGCTGACACCGCCGATACCCTGCACTGAGGACACTGCAGCACTGCCATTCCATGTACTGAGGACACCATCAGCAATCCCGCTCTGCCGACATTGCTGTCACAGTAAGTGCACTATTGGTGTATCCAACCCACACTGTATAACACACTGTATGTGTGTTGGAAATTGGAAGCTGAACTGCCACATGTTAGTCAGCCAGCTAGCTGGATGCAACCTTTTGGCCTTAACTAGATGAAAAAAATAATATTGTGAGGTGGTCAAAATTGATTGGAAATGACTGGAAATAAATGTTATTGAGGTTATTAATACTGTAGGAACAAAAAAAGGCCCATTTTATGTGATTTTAGCTGTTTTTTTGTTTGTTTTTTTAAGAAAAAAATCCAGATCCAAAACAAAAACCCGAAAACAAAACACGGAGGTGAGGTTTTGCTAAAACCAATCCAGATCCAAAAGCAGGGGAGATCCAGATCCAAAACCAAAACATGGGGGTCGGCGCACATCCCTACTTAATATAATGCTTCAATATTCTGTTCTTTCCATAAATTACAATTTCATTGTACAAGAGAAGTTTTTTACACAAAGTTATTTCATTATTTAATACTGTAGTTACTGTATGACACACAGCAAATTAGATGGTAGGTTTGATCAGTGTGTAGAGCATGTTGGAGAAACAAAGGCTTATACCTGATTGTTATGGGGTATTTCTTAAATCTTTAATGCACACCTGCTAATTAGTTTATTAAATTAGTTATCCTCCCTAAAGATGAAAACCTTAATTAATCTGCCAACATGAACATAAAACAATAAACTGCGTGCAAATTTGTACACATTTTGAGCTGTTGTGATGTGTGGGTGTGAAAGGGTTAATAAAACAAAACTACATGGGCCCTTATTTGATAGCCTGTGAGTTGCAGACATGAGCGCGATTCCGAATTAGCCCTTATTTTAAATTACAGGCTAACTTGCTGGAATCGCACCCAACCTGCAACCCGCACGACTGTCTGTAAATTATCAAATGTTTGTTTCACACTTATTTATTTCTTCAGTCTGCTTTAATGATTTATTATGTTGCACATTGTCATGTACTACCATGGCAACCACAGTCACATTGCTGCTTTATATGATTGCTGCTTTACAACACAAACACTACATCAGAATTAAAATGGGCAAGTGTGATTTTTGTGGTATAGTAATACCCACTAAGCTAAGCACAATACTGTCTTTAAGTAATATATAATATATCCACCCATTATCATATACATCAGATATGCTTTATTTCCATATTGGGCTGAATCACTGTGTGTAATGATCTGTGCTCTTCCCTCACACTGACTGTGTTATGTGACGTGTGACACTGTGTAGTAAGAGCCCATCCCAGTGTGTGTTGTGGTTCTGTCAGACAGATGTTTGGTGACTTGTGCAGTGTGTTGTGGATCTGGGGAACTCACAAGGTGAATGTGGTGGGTGTTAGTGCGGGATAATGGTTCAGTGGAGCTTTACTGTAAACTGCTTTTCTGTCCCACAGAACTGATTGAGGTTCTTCAGCTCTGATCCAAAAATGGATACAGGGCAGGTGGAAGAGGAGACTGACCCTACCAGGGGTGTATCTAGGGGTCTGAGCGCCCCTGGCAAAGTAATGGACTGGCGCCCCCTCCTCCCCATATTTTCTGAATACTTCCTTATGTCTGTCCGTGCTTCTATCTTTTCCTCCTTCTGCCTCTCTGTGTCTCTATATGTACCCCCTACTGACTCTATACCCCATATTCGTCTCTGTGCCCACTTCTGCATCTCTGTGCCTCTATATGTATCCCCAATTCATCTCTGTGCCTCTATCTGTGCTCCATTCTGCCTCTCTGTGCCTCTTCTGTACTCCCTTCTGTCTGTCTGTACCCCTTATTCTTTCTGTGCTTTTAACTGTACCCTCTTCAGCCTGTCTGTACCCCACATTCCTCTCAGTGTCATTATATGTGCACCCTTATGCTTCTATCTGTACCCAATATTCCTCTCTCTGCCTCTATCTGTACCCCCTCCACCTTGCTAAATTCCCAGCTGCCTGTTGAATGCAGCTTACCTGCTCCAGTAGTGCAGCAGTGTCCAATGTCCAACTTATGGATTACTTGGTCCTAATGGATGGCGCCCTCCACGGTGGGCAGGTGTGTCCCCTCGCCAGTCCAATTTCCTGTACACTGCACTGCAGTCTCCGCCCGTCTGAAGTCATGTGCGCGTTGAGAACGCGGAGGGGGGAAGCTGACGTGGCTCAGGCTGACAGCTGTGACCTGGCAAAGGCCAGGCAGTATAGTTGAAGCGGAATCGGGCTCCGGCGCACCCTTTATCATTTACCGCGACTGGAGCTTGCACTTACTACACCCGACTGTACCAGGCAGCCGCCGGCAATCTATGGTGGCTGCCCGGACCTTGACATCTAAGAACTAGATGTCAAGATCCGGGCAGCCGCCATTGCTTGCTGGCGGCTGCCTGGTACAATAGAATAAATAAAATAAAAAATTTTTAATAAGGCGCGCTTGACGTCATAACGTCATGTGCGCCTCATCGCTGCTGCTGCACTGAGGGGCCTCAGGGACGTACCCGGGACTGCAGTCTTGGCAGCCCTGTTTTCATCCTACCCCCTGGCCACGGGTGGCACTCCCAGATGGTGCCCCCCCTCGGCTGGTGCCCCTGGCGGGTGCCATCCTGGCCAATGGGTAGATACGCCCCTGGACCCTACCTCAGTGGGAGGAATGGGAAAACTGCGGCCACTGCGCAGAGAAGGCAGCAGTGAAGCCGCCATGTTGGAGGTAAGTGCAGGGACTGGCTGGCAAATTTAAGACCAGGGGGCTATCTGAACAATAAGTGCCTGATTCTGAGTCTCATGCAATGCCGATGTCGGCAACTGCGCATGCCCGAGAACTACAGAAAACCAGTACGGCAAATGTTTTACTCTGAGTGTATACATAATGATGCTGTTGTGATCGGGTCAGATGGTATCGAAAATGGAGCGTCTGAGTGATGGCGTTCCTGGCGGTAATCTGAAGTGAACGCAAAAAGAGTGTCTCTTGGGCATGTTACGTGAGTGTTGTGGGGTTATCAGTGCAAGCTGCTGTGTTCTCAGACGCAGAGCTGTAGCTACAGAGGTCATTAAATATACATATATATGTCCTCCATGCTTTCCTCTCAGTTACCACAGTAACAGTTGTCAGTGCCAGCAGGTACAGTACAGTGTGCCATACACAAAGGCACAGACATACATCAACCCCTCTCAGTGCTGCAGACACTGCTTGCTCCCACAATGTGTGGCACCTGCAATACTAATACCAGGGGCAGTGTGGATGGAAGAGGATGAGGGGAGACTTGGACGTCACTGTAGCAGGAGGGATAGAAAAGTGATAATAAATGGGCGAGTGGGGGGAACACTCACTCATGGGTCTATATGTATATGTACACATAGGGGGAGGCCACGGCATGAGTGCAGGAGCCTGGAAGTGAGGAACATAGGGCCTGATTCAGAGCCGCTCGTAAGCGGCCGCTCGTTTGCTCCGAGCGATGTTTGCACAACTGCGCATGCGTACGGATCGTTATACGCATGCGCGAACCAATCAGTGCGGCCGAAATTCATATGCTCGCAAAATAGCAAATGCCTGATAATTTGAGTGACAGGATGAGGCGTATGTGGGTGGTAACAGGGGAAGGTGCTTGAAAACGGGGAGTGGAGATCCGATCGCAGGTGTGCTTAAAGGTCAAAACGGGCGTTTTATGGGTGTGCATATTTAAAACAGCAGCGTCATTGACCACGTCACTGGGTTATTTTTTAGCCAGAACTGCTCGCAAAATTGTGGTAGCAAAAACCAACCACAAGAATAGCGAGCAGCTCATACCCTGGTCGATGTACTCGATTAATCTAATAAATAGCGGACATGACGTAGGATGCGAGCGGCCAGGGGGCGTAGTTTCCCAAAAAACGACCGCAAGTTTTGTTCGCTCGTTCAGACCTAGAGGCGTGAACAGACCGCAAACAGCGAACGGTTCATTTGAATAGCCACCCCTATTTTCAGGACGAGCGAGCGCTAATTGCGTCCGGCTCTGAATCAGGCCCATAGTTTGCTGCTATCATCCTAGTGCTGCTTCCCTTGCTACTGCCTGGCCCTGGAGCCTCGCTCATGTCGCTGCTATCTTCTGATGACCTAGACAGCGGGCATCAGGATGAGTGCATTGTGCCCGGACACAGGCACAGGAGGGGGAGGAGCGGAGCTGGATTCAGAAGTGAGCCCATCAGCCAGCAGCACTGTCACTGAAAGTTACAGTACTCTGTGGCGATGGGTCTGGGGGAGTGTACTGGCTTCCGAGTCTCATAGTCTGGTAGGGAATCATGTGACCGCGGCTGCCGCAGACAGGAATGCAGCGGCGGCTGCAGCAGCAGCATAACACTCTGGCCCCTTTTGCTGTCTGAGGAGGCAGCCCTCGACGCTCGGCAATATAGTGGCCTGGGGGGCACATGGCCCCCTGCCCAAGCCCGCCACTGGGTAAGTGCACTTTTCCACAATCATGCTTACTGAGGTGAGTCGGAGGCAATAAGGGGACAATGGGCTGCGGTGCCACCGGAGCTCTGCAGATACTGCAGGGGGGATCTGAATAGATCCCTCTACTTACTGGCTGCGGTGTAAAGGCTGCCATGTAAATCTTCACATGCTGCAGTGTAAACAGCAGCCTGTGAAGATTATTGGGGGCTGTACGCCATCTCAGGAGAGTGTACAGTAACACCACCAAGTTCTGAAAAAAATGTTTTTTCGAAACATAATGAATGGCCCTGACACTTAATTTATACAAAAGTATATGAAAATGTTAATTTTCACCTGCTTTTGTATGAAGTAATTATGAATAGAATCTCACTGTAACAGCTGTGGGTGGTCAACCACAGCTTAGCGAGCGGCCACGAGGTTGCAACAAAAAAAAAAAACGCCCTGATTCAGAGTGAGCGCTCTGCAAGAGCGTCTGGCTCTGAATCAGGCCCTGTGGCATTTGTCTAGGTGTAACTATGTAACAATGTATATACTCTGGCAGTAGGTAATTTGTCTAGGTGTAATTATGTAACAATGTATAGACTCTGGCAGTAAGTAATTTGTCTAGGAGTAGATATATAACAATGTATAGACTCTGGAAGTAAGTCATATGTCTATCTGTAACAATGTATAAACTCTGGCAGTAAGTCATATGTCTCTGTGTAACAATGTATAGACAGGGTAAAGGAACACTTTCTAGAGGATATTTATTTAAAGGTGGCAGCCGGAGCTAGACAAGTACACATATGTCTCGAGTCACAGGTTTAGGTTTTTTAAGAATAAGATTTGCTAAGAGGCTAACTGAGAAAATAAATTGTAGCCCTCTATCCAAAATTATTTTCATAATATGGCACTCCAAGAAAAAAAAGGATGATGTCCATGGTTTATTGTTATTGCATTATTGTCCTATGCTACTGTCCATTTTTCTGTCAATTGTATTTAATTATTATTATATTGTGACTTTGCTATTGTATTGCTATTGTATTGTAGTAATTAACTTGCATCCTATTCCAAGTGTTTGCTACACTTAACCCACAAAATCTTATTCTGCTAAATACACTTTTGCATAATTGCTACAAGACATCATTTACAAACACTAGTCACAAGGTATTAGGGCCTAGGTTATCAGGTCTTTAAGTTACTTACTATATCCCCTTTATCTGTGAGTGTGCAGGGGTTTTTTTTTAGAAAGTCTTGTAGGGCTTTCATTTGTCGACCATGTTGTGTCCCGGCAAGGACAAACAATCTTTAAATGGAAACTGGCTCAGGTGTCAAGAAAGAATCTGGATAAAGGTGAGATTAGACTACTTGTGAGGTATTACAAGGCAATTCTTATAAAAAGTACTTGTGTTTACAGTAATTTATTTAAATTTAAAGTAACATACTGTTATCTATATTTGTCTTGTAGGAGAACAATTCAAGTTAATGAAAAGGCAGCACAGAGGCACAGTAATTAGTATTGCATTCCTGTAGTGCTGGGGCCAAGAGCTTGATTCCAACCAGGGCTCTATCTGTGTGAAACCTGCCTTCCTTACATATTGCCTGGATTTCACCAGGTGCTCTAATTTCCTCTCACACTTGTAAGTTAATAGTCTGGTGACCTTAGTGTGGTACGGACAGGGCTACCATCAGGAGGGTACCTAAGTATGGGTCCGGACTAGGCAGCGAGCCTGGACTAGCAGGTTGGCACTCTGGGCCTGATTCAGACCCGGTCGCAACCGGGTCGATGATGGCCCAGAGCGCATGCGCACGATGGAGCCGGCTCCGTCGTGCGCATGCGCGAGACTCGGATAGCGACGGGCAATCCGTCGCTCCGGGTCTTGTATCAAAGGGGGCGTGCCATCGATGTTGAGTGACAGCACGCCCCCTTTGGTGGGCAGGCCGGGGAGTGGCTGCCCAAACGGAGGCGTTCCCATGTGAACGCCACAGTTTGGGGGCGGCGTCAGTGGGAGAGATTTCGGCTTTGTTAGAGCCGAAATCTCTCTGGGGCTTGCGGCAACGAGACCCTACAACAAGGGTCTCGTCGCAAGCCCGATGGTCACGATGATCTTGACCATCGCGAACATCTTCCTGGCCGCTCGCTATAGCTGTGGGTGGTCACCCACAGCTATGCGAGTGGCCAGGAGGCAGTTCTAAAAAAAAATAGCCCGGCCCTGATTCAGAGCGTCCGGCTCTGAATCAGGGCCTCCGGCTCTGAATCAGGGCCTCTGTCTGATGATGATCCTGGGACCAGGCCCCTAGGGATGTAAATACTGTAGTTTCCTGGTATTCGCAATGAGGTTTGGCACTGTCACAATTGCCGGAGACATTGGATACAAAATAAGATTGTAAGCGCCAAAGGGGAAGAGAGAGACATTAATGAATAGGCTTTTTTTTTTATAGCACTGCATAGGTAGCATTTCAAAATCCCTTTACAACAATTACCTTTACAATTACAATTAGTTCTTACCTGGAAATACCTCTTTTTATTTTCAGTAAGCTACTGTAGTTCAACCCTCTTGTGTTACATAGATAACAATATCAGCAAAGAAGAGACTGTATAGTACAGCTGCACAAATGTATTCATGAGTAATGGTGCGTACACACGGTACGACTTTTATGAGCGATTTGAATGATATTGTTCATATCATTATCATTCACTTTTTTGCAGTCACCAACCTGATAACGACCAACGATGCGCGTTCCCACATGAACGATAATGAGATTTATGGTCTTTCATGCATGCAGGCCAACTTGGACGATTTTGTAAAGCCTGTAAAAAGATAGCTTCACTGAAATATCTATCAAAGATATCTATCAGTGTGCACACCCAAAATCGTTTGACCTGCACTACAGAAAGTTGGAGGAAATCTATGAATGATATCTATGGTTGTGCAAGTTGTTCTGTGTGTATGCAGCATTATGGTGCAAACACACGGTACTATCTGTACCACCAACGACTTGAAAGATATCTTTCAAAGATATAATTCAAAGGTATCGTTCAATAATCGTTCAAAGATCTTTCAAAGATATCTTTCAGTGAGTCATCCTGCCACATCTCTGATCAGGCAAAGTTGATGATATCGTCCAAGTTGGCCTGCATGCACGGACGATGAAAGATAACGTTATCGTTCATGCGGGAACGCGCATCATTGGTTGATCATTCACTGCATAAAATCTGAACGATTTATTGTTGAACGATATCATTATCGATCATATCGTTCAGGAAAATCGTCCCATATGCAGCATTAGTTGTGTTCCCAAGGAAAATGCAACTAGATGATATACTATCCTAAGCCAGTGATTCTTAAAGGTGGGTATCCACTACCCCGACAGTGAGAAGACTGAACGGATAATGATATCGTTCAGTTGTTCACTACACTGCAGGGTGCCCACACTGAACGATATGTCGTTCAGTGCAGGCACAATCAATCATCTGCAAACATGCTGAACCTGACGAAATCGTCAGGTGGAATAGCATGTTTGCACGATGATAGATGTCTAAAAGACCAAATTTCCAAACGATTTTCAAACGATGTGCAAACGATTATCAAAAGATTATCGAACAATATCGATATCGTTATCATTTAATCACTCATTTTAATCGTCTAGTGGATAGGCACCTTTAATGTCAACCCTCAAGTTTTTCCAACAGGTCATGTAATGAGGATTAAGCTGGGTACACACCTAAAAGATATATCTGCAGATCAAAGGATCTGCAGATGATGGTTGTTCATACACAGTGAACAACCATCATCTGTCATCTGGCCTCAGGTCCCGCTGGCCCGGGGACCGTGTCGCGCCCCCCTCCCTACAGCATCTGCTGCAAGTGTACGGACATATATATTTGCATGATGGACAAATATATGTGCATATATATCTGTCATCTGCTGTGTAGCACAGCCAACGCGATACATATCGATGGTACACACTGGCGGACGAGCACACAATATATTGGCTGATCATTTTATCGCTCAATATATCTGCCATTGTGTACCCAGCTTTACATTCTGTGGGAGCAGGTGAGATAATTACTGACCCAGCAAAATAAATCAACTCACCTGTGCATGCCTAAAGAAATCCACAAAACATGACCTGCTGGCGGTACTTGAGGATTGGGGTTGAGAACCACTACTCTATGCCATGCCTCCGGTATTGTTCACATGGCTAGCATTAATATACGTGGATTAAAGGACACCACAAGGAAATGATACTGGTATATTCTGTGAAACACATATTTTATTGTTCTCCATGTGGAGAGCAGAAGGGGCACAGGAAATGCTCATTTTCTAACCCAACTCAAAAGAACAAACAACACTCATGACTGTACTTTGAAACATAAGAACACATAATAAGTCATTGAGACTGATAGAGAAAAGTCACAGAAGAAATAATTGCAATTCCATTATGTAGAAACATAATAAATGAAGAGTGTTGTGCAATATTGAATGTAAGTGTTGAATAAAAGATTACTAATACAGTATAACCTGATTAAAGCTATCTTTAAACATAAAAACAGAAATAATGCAATGATAGATTTCTTTTAAAATGAAATAATGTGATGCTGCTGTAAAAATCTTTGTGTTAAAATATAATTGGAAACTAAAGCTTGACTGTATCTATTTATGATTTCACAGGATAATTTCATAGCCTTACAGATGGAGGTATTTTTTTCTTTATCAAGCATCATATTTGTATATATTACTGATCACTTTGCTACAAAGAATGTAACAAAATGTATATTTTTTTCACATCATATTTCCTTCAAATTAAATAAACAGAATATTGAACACCTGCTACTACCCCATCATTTCCTGCCCAGCTGTGACTTCATTCACAATGGCTGTTTATGTAATACTATTGCCAATCAGAGATAAAAATATGCTAGGGACAGGGGTGTAACTATTAGACATATCCTGGCCCTTCAACAAATTGTGATGTTTGATCCATCCAGTCAGTGTACAAAAAGAGTCTGAATCAGAGATTTGCAGTTCAAGCGATTGTTTGCCATTGCATATGCGTGTAAGCCGCACTGCGCACGAACAGCTATTGTTTTGCGATTGCGCTCGCACAGAGGATTCCTTTGCAAAGTGAGTGACAGGTAGTCAGCATTTGGGGGAGGTAAAGGGGGGTTGGTTTGGCAAACGCAGGTATGTTTGATCATTTAAACGCCGTTTCATGGGTGCATAAATTAGCGGTTGATGCTAGATCCTATGTGGCCAAAGGACCTTTGTGACGTATCAACCACGTGAGCGCTGCAGGAGGCTGGATCGCTCCTGCGTTACCATCCACGAGGGCATAGAGGGGGAATAAATATTTGTGGCGAGTGTAGCGAGCCACCGTGCCCGTAGCGTGGCGAGCGTACACTTTTGGTTCCCCGTTAGCATCCCCACCCCTCCCCCTTTCATGACGGGTCACGTGGGTGTGACGTCACAGGTCCCCTGCAGACCTCTATTCTAGTCATAACCATAAATTAGCCATTACAATCTCCTTCGCAGCATGAGAGCTCTGACTTGACTTACAAGCTGCTTGGCTGGCCAATTTGCGTGCATGTTACCGATGTTGTACGTCGTCGGACAGATATGAGAAGGCAGCGGTGGGCGTCCCTTTGCTTGGGTAGGCTTTGGATACATTAGCATATTTTCTCATCTGGGTTCTGTACGAAATCGCAGATGCGATTGCATTAGCCAATATATATAAAATTGGAAAAAGGAACTACACCTAGGCACTAAAATATAAACATTTGAATATACTGAAAATATACATGCCTTAAAATATTAGGTCTTCCTGTATGTTCCTCTCTAACGACATGGGGGTTCAATGTTGTAAGATCTCCTCCTCAAAGGATGTTAAACATGTGGAGAGATATATCCATGTATAAATATTTTAAACTTTTTTAGTCACAAGTTTAGACAGAAAATTAATTCTCCCCAGATCCCTCGTGTCACACCAGTGTATCCCACTCACACCAGTGTATCCCACTCACATAAGAGACCCGATGTGTAATCCTCAAAAGGTTTCTTTATAGTGTACCATCACACGGAAATTTCAAAAAGGTAGAATCAGAAAGACACTGCTGCGTACCATAACTCACATCAGTTAGGTGAAAACAACACTTATAAAGGTTTCTTTAATGAGAAAGCTTCAAAGAGTGTACCCGAACTCACAATATGGGATAGTGGGTATATGCATATAACGGTTTCTTTTTCCTCGTGTCACCAATATATTCCAATTCTTATTCGTCTATGTAATCCACTCTCTGAATCATGAAATTCATATGTACCAATTAGAAGAATAAATGTTTATTCCAGAAAATACAGACGCCAACATGGCTCCAAAAGATACACGAATTGCAAACAGCAAAACAAACCTCCACTTTAAAAACAGGTAACAAAAATTGACTATATAAAAAAACACATGAAAAAAGTTGTCCAGGACATAAAAATATATAAATTGATCCCCCTTGAGGAAAATGTCAACAAAAATGTGCTTTGGCAAAGTTGTTTATAATAATCCAAAGACTAATCAAACATACCTCATCAAAGGGGATAAAAAGAAGTCACACTTCCTGTCAGTCGACGCGCGTTTCGGCTCGTTAGAGTGCCTTTGTCAAGACATGTCTGTCTTTTTTTATCTGTGGGAGCAGGTGGGATTGCAGACCCATTTTGCACATGAGAAGAACGGGTCATGCGACTGCGCATATTCCTGAACATCAGGAATCTGCACTCTGCAGTGCATCAATCAGACCCTCAGTTTGTAGATAAAGGTGTTATTTTTGTAGTTAGCCCATTGGATGACAGACTTACAGTACTCCGATGACGGACTGGAAAAGGAAAAAAAAGTAGACAAAGAATAATATGTGATTATAGAGAACACTGTACTCATTTTCATGAAGTTGTTTATTTATGTTCCTTTTAATATATTAGGTATAGTACATTAAATTATATTAGGATACTGTATTTGTGGGTCCAAAGTAAAATGTCAACATATAATACAATCTTCTGTAGGCATTTATATTGTAATTACTGTATTATATAGTGACATTTTTTATCATATGGCCCCATTTAACATAGACAACCTTTTTAGCACTCGCTAAAGGGGTTATGTCCTCCTTTCATTATTCAACAAACAGTGGTAAACAAAGTTTACAACTATTTGTCACTATGGGGTCTATTTACTAAGCAGTGTTAGGAGACAGAGTGAAAAGTGATAAGTAAGTGATAAGGTGCCAGCCAATCAGCTCCCAACTGTCATCTCACAGGCTGTGTTTAAAAAATGACAGCTGGGAGCTGATTGGCTGGCACCTTATCACTTTCTTATCACTTTTCACTCTGTCTCCTAACACTGCTTAGTAAATAGACCCCTCTATCGCTTACGCCATCTATAGATAGCGAGGACTATACGGTCCCCATTGCCAGCAAAGGGGAACCAGCGACGCCTTCCAGGCACTGCAAACTCTCAGCCAGGTTACACTGTCATGCGCATCTGCAGACTGACCATCGCACATGCACATTACACAGAAGACCATCGCTGGCGGCGTAAGGCTTAGAGCAGCTGAGTGGAAGATGCCGCTGAGGAGGGGGACATCGCTGGACCTCAAGGTAAGTAATGTTAGATACCAATGGCATATCTGTTAGTATTACTGCAATAATAAACCAAATATGCTGCTGGCAATAAGATTCATTATTAAATGGGGCCCATAGTGTTTTCATTACCTGATAGAAAAACAAAGCAGTGCATAGACCTGGAAGCACAGTAATTCTAAGCAGTTGGCAGTATAACCTGCTCTCTTGTTGGAGTTAAAATGAGCCCTCAATACATGTGTTTGATACCTTGTATACTGGGAGGTGATTTGGCGTTTAACATAGAAGTTGCCCTTTGTGTACATGCAAATCTGTATCTGTGCACTTATGTTTTAACATCTTTATTTTAGTATACACGTATCTTTAGATATGTGCAATTTTTAATCTGGTATTTGGAGCAAATATGCAAAATTCATCATCGTCATTAACTCAAACTTGCACTCACTTTATGTATGGGAGTTCACACTTCGTAAGAAATATATTTCAAAGATATGTGCTCCCAAAATTAGGTATATCTCAGAGGGGTGTGCTTAACTTAGAGTCTGCACACTTTTACTGTTCTGCACTTGAATATAAACCCAATTGATCTCCCTATTGAAGTCCAAGGGGCAACAATTAATGTAACTAAAAGCTGCTGCAAGTGACGACTTTTACACAGGATACAAAACAGTATAAACATGCAACTAACTAACTAACTAACTAACTAACTAACTAATAAATCATTCCCAGGATGTAATTTTCAGTTACTTTTACTATTAACCTTATACATCTGATAAAGCTGACTGAGTATAACTTTTTTTTTATTGTTTCTTCATGTCAAACTTTAAAGTCCAGTTATTTAAGGTTGGTGAATGCTCTGGGCTCTACCAGACAAGGGGGCACATTTATTAAAGGTAATTTTTGTTTCTTCTAGCGATTTTTAGTCGGTTTTGCAATCTGCCTATTTACTAAAGGCAAAACTAAAATAAAACTGACCAAATGACCAACTTTAGAACATCGGACCAACTTTTGATTATTTTACATAGACCAGTACTGTATACAGAGCACACATTTACTAAGCATCATTTTGCAAACAAACCAAAGACCAACCACAAGCCAACGACCATAACACCCAAATAATAGACTACCAACTAACAGACATGTTTGACTTTCCGAAAAATAGAAAACAAATACAGCCACTACACACTCAAATGAAAAATTAAGAAAGTGGATGGTTTAAGATAAATTATTTAAACATTTATTAACACAATAAAAATAATAATAATAAAATCACCTATGATGGAAATGCATGTATCTAATTGTATACTAAAAAAGGTTCCCTACTGTTTCCCGTTACTTCATATAGGATAGGTACATGATGAATATCTACACCAGAAATTGTTTAAAAATAAACAATACAATTGAAATGTTTGTCAAAATAGGCTTTACTCTGCCTGCTGAAATATATTGCGTGAAACATTGCACAAAACCAGTATACTATACTCAGTGTTTGTTGTTTCAACATTTTTTTCACAGAAACAAAAAATAAATAAACGAACATTTTAATGGTAAGTATGCTAAAATGTAAACTTAATGTCAGCAAATAAGTGTACATTATTGTTTCCTTTTAGGAAGTGAGGCTGGGGATTGGTCCTCAGGGTTTAACACAAAGAACACAGACAAGACAAAGAAACACTGAAAACAAACCTACACTAAAGCTGGGTACACACTGACAGATACAATTGATCGGCCAATGTATCTGCTGTCGGGCAGTGTGTACCTGCGATATGTCGGTGAACGTCGGCGTTCACCGACATATCGCATTGGCTGTGCTGCACAGCCGATGGACAGATATGTCTGCAGACATATCTGTCCATTGGCAGGTGGGCACAGGCGGTCGGAAGACCGCCCGTACACACACAGTTGCAGCCGCGAGGAGGGGGGCGGGACACCCCCCCGCCCGCCGGGACCTGCGGGCAGGCACAGATGATGGTTGTTCAGTGTGTACGAACAAACATCATCTGCAGATATATCTGGAGATTACTCGATCTGCAGATATATCTGTATAGTGTGTACCCACCTTAACACTACACTCTTTGCAAACACACCACAGGCACACACAGATAAACACTGACTAGATGGAAAATAAAAGTGACAGCACACAAAAAAGACTGCACAGAACATGAGAAAACTACAGAAATCGCAGCAACACTCACAACTACTTCCAACCATCAAACTACAACCTCACCATGGGACAATGCTTGTGCTGGTGGGGATAGGTTTATAGGGTGGTTGTGATGTAGAAATTGCATGTGGCATGCTTTACATTATAGAAAACCACCAAGAAGTGTTAGTCTATTTTTAATGGGTTCTGTCGTCGGTTTTTTACAATGTCAAAACCGATGACAATACCGACAAAGAACATCGCCGGTTTTTAAGTGACACTGAAAACCGACGGAATAGTAAATACACATTTTTAGACACAAGAACGCTATCTATAGCCATCGGTTTCCGTCGGTTTTAAAACCGACGCAAAACTGATGCTTAGTAAATTTACCCAATGAGCTTCTAGTACAGTGTAACCATCCTTTAAATGAAACCACATATTTGGGAACTGAACTACAGTATAACCTTTAACAAATAACTTTTCTAGCTAAACAACTGCCACTTAAGGACCCACACTGATCGCCAGATACTCACTGCCAATGCCCACCACCACCATTCTGCCAGCATATGTGCCAGAAAAAAAGGTTAATGGCATTAAGGGTGCAGCTTTCAGTAGGACAAGTGCATAAAGACACTTCTCTATAAAGCTGCATCTGAACATCTTGAGCAAACGTGTTAACTGAAAAGACTAAAATCCTGACTTTATTTAAAGAAATGTACATTGAGAAAGGGTGGAAGGAATTCCCGGTGGACAGCAGAGAACTGAGGATTCTTTTGGTGGAGGTAAAGAGGCTGAATTTAAAATATTTCGGAACACAGTTCTCCTTTAAGACCCAATCAAACAGACCTGCAGACAGATTATTTATATCAAATTAATAAGAAGATCAGTTTGAACCAGCAACATCTTTGACTCCAACTCTCCAAGGACATTCCAAAGTACAACCTAGTAATGCAAGATAGAAATCTGACCCAGCTGAATCTAGCATTTGTTTTATAGAGGGTGCATTTTATATTTAGTGATTTCTTTATCAAACCACCTCAATCTCTTACTTTCTGCTCCAACTATGTTTTTACTGAATGTACTACTAATGTATTATGGCAAAACCGGTCATCATAACCCTAATTTGAAATACCCTTTGCAACATACTTCATTCAAATAGCTTCCTGCCTTTTGAAAGATCTCTAAGGCATTCAGTTTCTTGGTTTCTGCTCTTAAAAGAATGATGAAAGTCTGAAAGAATGATGTGTAATAAGCAGTGTACATACTGTACTTGGTGCATCATATAAATGCCTTTCAGACCTGACTCATTCCATGAATTTCACAAATATCTGAGTGAATTGAATCAATTCTCAGCTTCAAAAAGCTTCTAAACTATAATGCCATATAATTTGCGTTTGTTGTGCAGAATGCAGAGAAGCCACTTACAGTACATTTTAACAATCTTACCAGGCAACATTTACACAGCTGAGGGACAATATTTTATATGTTCAAATAACTTCCACTGATCAGGCAGAATTATTGTCGTAATGTGTGCTGACAGCAGGAATAATGTCTGTATCTGAGCATCCAGAAACATGATAATGGCAACACAATAGAACTGATTTGATGGAACTTAAGAAACCTTCCATATGGTGTCCCAAGGTTCATGTACTGGAGACAGTATAAGGAAATATATGAAAATAGTCATATGATCAGAATACAGTGTGTGACTGAAAAATACTATAGAACATTATGAAAAATAGAGGTCCAGTTGGTAAAGACAGTGGCCCCTTTCAGGCAGTCAAATAGTTAGGAAATGAGTGGGATGAGGTAAACATTTTTAATGATTATGGCATTTAATATGTACAGTATGTAGTCAATGCAAGGACGCAGTGCTCCATCCTTCTTGGCTACGAAGAACCCAGCCCTGGTGGGTGATTTGGACTTTTGAATAAATCCCTTCTCTAGGTTCACCTGGATTTAGTCTGACATCACCTGGGTATCTGGCAATGAGAGTGTGAAAACCCGCCCCAAGGCAGGAAGGAAACTAAACTGGAGAGAATAGTTCTGGAGGGGGAGCACCTATGGGCCTGATTCAGACCCACTCGCGAGCGGCTGTCCGCTCGCAAGTGGGTCGATGTTATGGACTGAGCATGCGCACGACGGAGGGAGCTCCGTCGTGCGCATGCGCCAGACGCGACGAGCGAAGGAAAGTCCTTCGCTCGTTGTGTCCGATCAAAGGGGGCGTGCTGTCAATGTTGATTGACAGCACTCCCCCTTTGGTGGGCGTGCCTCCCTGACGGGGGCGTTCCCACGGGAACGCCTCCCATCAAAAGCCGGCCCACTGACATCACTAGTGATGTCAGTGGGAGTGATTTTGGCTCTGATAGAGCCAAAATCACTCCGGAGCTTGCGGTTGAAAACCTCAACCGCAGGCTCCGGCTCGCAAATTCGATGGTCGCGATGGTCTCGACCATCGCGACCATCACAATGCACGCTCGTATAGCCTGTGGGTGGTGACCCACAGCTATACGAGCGTCCAGAAGGACGCTCCATGAAAATTGAGCCCGGCCCTCATTCAGAGCGTGCGCTCTGCTCAGAGCGTACGGCTCTGAATGAGCGCCTATGTCAGAACAGAATATATACTCAGGCACTGGAGGAGTGCACTGTGCAGGTTCTTATAGCGGCTGGCTGATGGGTAATTCTCAGTATGAGTCATAGATGCTGGAGATTAGTGGTAACACCTGAAAGAGGTGTTATATCATGTGTGGCCTGAGGCAGAGCCCAGCTTTAGCGATGCGCCTACTCTGGAATTAGCAAAGTCTTTGCTTCTTCCCTCAAACAGTGCAAACTTCTAATTCTTAGTAAATTCAAACATTTTTCTTTTCAAACTTATATTCTTTGCTGAAAGTCTAGGTGCAGCTGCGTGAATGAGGCAGACAGCCTTACTAAAGAGGCTTTTGTGCTGTACCTTGTGAATTTTGCACTTCGTCTTTGTTTATTTATAGTTTCTTGTATTTTTTCTATTTAAATTATATGTAAATATAAGTAAATGACACCTCACTATGATTACTGTAAAAATGTTACTTGGCCATCCAGCAGGGAATCACTGATTCCTGGTGCCAAATGCACAATTTCTTGAGTGGCATTTTCTATTCTTGCCACCACAGTGGGCATGACCAGCATGATAGGAACCTGCATTTTAAAATACAAGAATTATATAAACTGTGTCGCTCAATAAAATTTCATAAACAAGTATAAATAACCCTATTAACTATTTCTAAGCAGCATTAAACACACACACACAACATTCAAACACAAACAAATACACATTCTGCTATGTCCCAATTTTTTATTTCATTCCAAGTTTTTCATGACAAGTTAACATCCTGCAATGATATGCAGTAAAGATAATTTAATTCATTTATTTTAGTTGACTAAAATATACTTTTCCGCAGTTTACTAACCTGTGCTCACTTACACCATGGAATTCTGACCTCATAAGGGAGTTAGCAACAAGCTAGCATGGAATGATGGGAGTTATAGTTCACCTGAAGTACCACAGATGGCATAGCCATCCAAACAGCAATAGCAGTTCAGTCAACTTTAGAGAAAGACAGAGGGCATTTGGGCAACAATGTTGAACTCTCACTTCCAAATGTCTCAACCATTGATCCGTGGCCGGTAGTTGTGTTTTCCGGTTAACTGAAATCCCCTCTAAGTGCACACTTTATCCCCTCAGTCCCTCCCAATAGAAGGAGTAACTGTTTGCACACATGTAGCAAAAGCCATACAATTACCTACTGTGATAGGGACACTGGTAGATACATTTGTCCTAGGTTTTTGACCTATGTGTTCTAAAAAACCCCAGGAGAAAGTCTGCAGTGAAGCAGATTGGAGTGTCGTCTTTTTGAAAAGCCGGTTTGGGACCTGGGGGTGTGGATGTGAGGAGAGGGAGGGCTCCATCCACAGGCCACTCTGGGTTTTGGCCTTTTTGGCCTGTTAGCAGGCTCATTAGGGTCTGCACCTGGGACTGGCTGATATAGGCTGTGTGTGATTGTAAGCTAGTCTCTCATACCTGAGAGAGCAAGCAGACTGGCTGGCTCAGAGACACTTGCTGAAAACTACCTGTAAGTCTTGTGCATACGCTTGTGTTGATGGTGGAGGCAGTAGGCCCCACTATTTCTTTAGAGAGGCAACCTCTTGTCTAGTTAGAGCCCAGACAGGGCTAGGATCTACTTTTATGTTTTGTTTTCCTTTTTTGTTGCACAATAAAGACTGGTACCGACCAGCTAGTACGAGACCCCAGACTGGTGTACTATTTTCCCGGCTGCCATGTGTTTAAAGAGGGAGTCCATCTACCCCAGGAGAGGGACCCCTAATCCGGTCGTGTTGCACTACATACAGTACAATAATTGTGCAAATATAGGCACATGGTGTCACAAATACAGGCCTGCATTTCTGCAGCATTGTAAATGACAATACTTTAAAAAGTACCAGATGCAGATTTGTATTCAAATCTTCCACAGGATTTAAACAAATCTCCTTGCCCGGGGCTCTCCCCTGAGTCTTTGGTTCGCGGTTATTATTACAGATCCTCAGCTGACAATGGCATTGGACATATAAGACAGCTCTGTGGATAGAAGGGTCTCAGAGGAGGTCAGCTCAGAGTCAACAAAATCTTTATTAGTCAAAGTAAAAAAAAAAAGTGGAATAGCAGATCCGTCAGAGGCTTCAGTAGTTACAATACTGAATGTCACAAAGCAGCCCTTTTAAAAAACACATAATATTGTAATTTAAGAGATTAAACACTAACATTGCACACATTGCACAGTCCAGTAGACTGTTGTTACAAGCTGTCAATGAAAAAAAGTGGCACTAGTACCACAGTGATCCTTCATTTGATAACTTCTAATATTGAATATGCCAGCCGCCATCTCGGAATAACAAACAAATGCAAAGAATTTCTGATTAAGCAACACATCACCAGACATTCTGTTTCAGAAAAGCAATTATGAGCTTTTTTATTTCACATGATAGTGTTAGAGAGTGCACAACATATCAGATGTGGGCTAATTCCTTATTTGCCTTTTACAAATTGCAATAATTCATACTTGCCAACCTCTGGGAGGAAGCAGCCAGGTCGGCACTGAGGGGGACGGGGCTCGTATATGTATATAGGAATGAAGGGCAGAGATGACATTATATGGGGGTGTAGTCCAGTGATAAATGAATATTGGGGTACAGGGAGAGATGGCAGTATATGGGAATGCAGGGCAGAGATGACAATATATGGGGGTGTAGTCCAGTGATAAATGAATATTGGGGTACAGGGAGAGATGAAAGTAATGGTGACAAGCTCATACCTTGCAACTGTCCCGATTCCGGCAGGGCAATTGAGAGGTTGGGGACACTCAGGCACCCCCACAGCTCGGCTCTGCTGAGCAGAGAGCAGCGGTGCCATGAAGCTGAGTGGATGCCGCACCATTTAGTGTAGAGAGAGGGATAAGGGCAGCCCAGCTGCTGACGGAGTGCTGGGCTCGCCCCTAGCATGACATAAAATAGGGGCTTGACTAGCAGACATGCCCCCCCAAAATGCACCATCTAGGGGGAGAGGCGTAGCGGGAATGAGGCAACGCCCCCTGGAGTCCCGACTTTGGGATCCAGGATGTTGGGAGGTATGCAAGATGTAAGACATGTTTAAAATGTTAACAAAAATCAGTCAAACAACATGGTTTGCAGTTCAGCTAAAGTATTAAAGATATAACTGTTGACCAGATATCAGAAAGAGAAATGCCAAAATAATAATTTATCTTAACATATATATGAATATATAAATATACATTGTGAACCCTTCAGAATTTTCTATATTTCTGCTGAAATTTGGCCTAAAACTACCTCAGGTTTTCACACAAATCCTAAAAGTAGATAAAGGCAACCAAATCAAACAATTGAGACAAAAAATTAGATGTGCTCATTTTTTTATTGAGGAAAATTATCCAATATCGCATCTCTATGAGTGGCAAAAGTATGTGAACCTTTGCTTTCAGTATCTGGTATGATCCCTTCTGCAGCAATAACTGCTTCTAAACATTTCCAGTACTTGTTGATTAGTCCTGAACATCGGCTTGGAGGAATTTTACCCCACTCCTCTGTACAAAACAGCTTCAACTCTGTTATGTTGGTTGGTTTCCTCCCATGAACTGCTCAGTTCAGGTCCTTACACAACATTTAGATTGGATTAAGGTCAGGACTTTGACTTGGCCATTTCAAAACTTTACATTTGTTCTTCTTTAACCATTTTTTGGTGGGATGACTTGTGTGTTTTGGGTTGTTGTCTTGCTGCATGACCCACATTTTCTTGAGATGCAGCTCATGGACAGATGTCCTGACATTTTCCTTTCAAATATTCTGGTATAATTCAGAATTAATTGTCCCATCAATGATGGCAAGTCGAGCTGGGCCAGATGCAGCAAAACAGGCCCAAACCATGATACCACCACCACTGTGTTTCACAGATGGTATGAGGTTTTTATGCTGGAATGCAGTGTTCTCTTTTCTCCAAACATAACGCTGCTCATTTGAACCAAAAAGCTCCATTTTCGACTCATTTGTCCACAAAACATTGTTCCAATAGTTTTCTGGTTTGTCCAGGTGATCTTTAGCAAACTGCAGACGGGAAGCAATGTTCTTTTTGGAGAGCAGTGGCTTTCTCCTTGCAATCCTGCCATGCACACCATTCCTGATGGTGGACTCATGAACATTAACATTAGCTAATGTGAGAAAGGCCTTCAGTTGCTTAGAAATTACCTTGGGTTCCTTTGTGACCCTGCAAACTATTAGATGCCTTTTTTTCTTGGCGTGATCTTTATTGATCGACCACTCAGAGGGGAGGGTAATAATGGTCTGGAATTTCCTCCATTTGTACACTATCTGACTGTTGATTGGTGGAGTCCAAACTCTTTAGAGATTGTTTTGTAACTTTTTCCAGCTTGATGAGCATCAACAACTCTTCTTCTGAGGTCCTCAGAAATCTCCTTTGTTCATGACATGATACACTTCCACAAACATGTGTTGTGAACATCAGACTTTGATAGATCCCCGTTCTTTTAACAAAGACAGGTTGTCCACTCCCACCTGATTGTCATCTCATAGATTGAAAATACCTACCTCTAATTTCACCTTCAAAATATCTGCTAAGCATAAAGGTTCACATACTTTTGCCACTCACAGATATGTGATTTTGGATAATTTTCCTAAAAAAAAAAATTAGCATGTCTAATTTTTTTCTCTCAATTGTTCGATATGGTTCTGAAGGGTTCACAAACTTTCAAGCACCACTGTATATGTATGTGTATATAGACAATTAGATAGATAAATCACACATGCACACATACACGATCCAAGAACTTACAGCCAGATCTCAGCAGCAACACAAGTAAATACAGTACTATTTCTCCAGTGTTGTATTCAGGATTCTAAAAGCTGGAGCTCAAGTTATAAACTCTTAGTGGCTCCTCTTATAATGTTTGGAGCAATAAAGTGGGATATACAGCAGTTCAAAATAACTGAAGTAAAATTAAATAAATACATCTCTGCGCATTTTTAGTTGTTAGAACCTCCTCAAACATCTAGTTAGGTAAATAACCATTGGTAATATCTAATATACAAACAGACATATACATATATAATATATCTATGTGTGTGAATATTCTTATACCTAGGGTTACTATTATCTTTAACTAAATATCAAAGATATTAGTACTGTATGTGTAGCGTGCTTTTACCACTACAAAATGCAGATAAATATCTTCCATCCCTTGTACTATTTCCTGCAGAATAATAGAATTCTGACAAAAGAAAGCTGTCATGAGTGTCAGACACCTAAATTACTTCAGGAATTGTGCAACAACATATCTCTCTGTAGCACAATTTGTCTCTGGATCAGCTAGCAGTAAGCCATATTTAAGGAGAAACACCAAGAGCACACTTTGAAGGCAGTGTATTTTTAGCTTTTGTTTATACTAAGTTTTCTGCCATTTAAACAGACACTTCAGACAGTTTGTCTCCTGCCAATTTGGGGAAACTCAACTGTTATTATACAGCAGGACAAAAATTCTTTAAATGTCCATCTGCTGAATCATTTCTCATCATGCAAGGGTTAATAATAAAGCTATTTCATCCATTCTACTTGCTACAGTTTGGCTTATTTGTATTATAAATACATGAAAAGTTAGTATAGCACGCAGTTACTTCACCTTTCCATTGTTTCACTCCTATATGGAAAACTACTGGCCTCCTTAAGGGGCTGATGCTGATTGGGAAATTTGAAAACATAAAATGTTTTCACTAGGAAAACACAATTGTGGGCATTGGCAAAGGTCTGCACCAGAAGTGTATGCGCAATAAAGTGTTCTTTTCAATACTTATACAGTGCGACCACAGATTAGGTGATATATAATACAATGATGGTTGGGATGGTTGCCTTGGAAACTCCATACAACATCATCTCCATGCCCTTGCTGTTATGCTCTCTCCAGGTGCCAGGAGTAATGGAATTGTAATGGGATGGCTTACAACTTGCATCCGGCTTGCTAAAGGTAAGGACCTCACAAAGTAGTAATAAGGTCTCATTAACACTGTACAAGTATTGCCATAAAACCGCCACAAGGATCTCTATCTAGTTCTGTTCCTACTATAGCATTCATTGTAGACGTCACAGAAGGAAGACGCAGGTGACCACTGTGGCGGGCAGAGCAATTCACATCATTGAGACCCTGAGGCTCAATGCTGCTTTCCATATCACTCATTTAACTAGCAAGTGGCAATGATGTGGGTGTGTAGAGTTGGGAGAACTGGGAGTGGTCCCACCAAAGAAAGAGCTCCTTTTTGTTGTACTCTACCAGCCCATAGCAACCATCCTAGAAAATGGATAAAGAATATTCCAAGAGGACATTTTTGACGAATCAAGAAACTGTACTGAAGACCTAACCTTTATAAATCAAGCTACGGAAATGAAAATTAACTTCATAAAAAGAGGATATAATGAGGAATCGCTACAGTATGAAATCGATCGAGTTTCTCAGTTGGAAAGAAAGGAACTTATCCAATATAAAGCAAAGAGACAAGAAGATCTGGGACCAGTCACATTCATGACACAATTTAATGGGAACCATAAAATAATAGAAGACATCCTGAACAAACACTGGAATATACTGTTACTAGACAAAGAATTGAAAAAAGTATTACCAACAAGACCACGTATAATCTATAAAATAGCCAACAACTTGAAACAACAGCTAACGAGAGGTTTCCTTCCCACACAAGTCACCGAGAAGAAAAAAAGTACTGCATCAAAAGGTTTCCATTTCTGCAAAAACTGTGCAGGCTGCAAGAACCAAATATCCAACATGAACAAAATTCAGGAATTCTCATCACAAAAAACAGGAAAAAAGTATCAAATCAAGGAGTTCATGTCATGCGAGACAGAGGGGACAATCTATTTATTAGAATGCCCCTGTGGAATCCAATATGTGGGGCAAACGAAAAGGAATGTGAAAGTGGGGGTAGCTGAGCATATTTATAACATCAAAAGAGGCCTCACAACCCATAACCTATCAGCTCTTTTCTTCAACCACCACAACAAAAACCCAAGAGGCCTTAAATTCTTAGGGAGCCAAAGAGTTGTCCCCAGTTGGAGGGGATAAGACCTGGTGAATCTCCTGAAGAAGAACGAAACAAAATGGATTTTCCTATTGCAAACGTTGGAACCACATGGACTTAATATAGAAATAGAACTAAAAGCCTTTTAATAAACCTTTTTACTAATTTTATATACTTCCCCCATAAGTCATTTTTTCACACACATCACATATTTTTATACATATTTATTAGGCATAATAATTATTGAGAAGATTGAGGATTTATGGGGAACATGTGCTTGGCGCTAAAATCCCCATCCACTTCTGGTACAGGATATCCATTTTTTTAACCAATTCTTAATAAAGTTTTATTATAAATTAGACTAAAAGATAGACCACCCCCATCCTTGAAAAAGGAACAAACAGGTCCAAAACGCGTTGGAGAGTGAAGGAGAGTGGAGTGATAATGAGCGGCAAACCCACCACTAAATCCGGAGAAGCCGTCCGGCGTCTGACGTCATATTCAAGTGCTGCGGCCTCCACACGCTGCCAGGACTCTGCCGGGAAAGAAGCGATCCGCAGGAGATGACCAACACACCACCAGTAGGAAGGTAGGGAAAGTTAGAGGAGGCACTGGCACTACGGACTATTACTTGTGCGGGTCACCATCGGTGACTTTGTATGCTGCTTTAACACACACTCCCATATTAGTCAAAAAAGACTATAAACATTAATCCAACTATTGATGTTTTTATATTTATATCTATTTCTGCTCATAAGATTATTGTGCCTTTTATTCCTTTATTACAGTGCTCAATTTTGATATTTTATTGTTGACCCTTTTATTTGAGCTGCTATACCACAAGTGTTTTCTGAATACATGCAAATAGATGTAAAGCAATAGTCTGTGAAAGTGTTCTTATGGAACCCTGCGGCTCAGATAAAGCCTCCTCTTAATTTTGTGAGTCTACCCATTGTCTCTGGTCCATGGGTGCAGGATTGTACTGTCAAAGTAAAGCTTTGCTGGTGGGTATTCTATGGAGAAAGCTGAAGTATAAAGTCCTGCTGTTAAGTATAAATTCCACTGTCAGACAAAGCAATATCACAGGTGACCACTGACGCGTTTTTGTACTAATTGTGCTTTTCCTAAAAGCACCAGCATCCATCTTTGAATCAGGCACTACATGTGATCCCTTTTTAAACCTCGTGCACCAAGAGCAAGTTTTGTCGTTGTCTTTATCAGCCTAATGGTAGATTAGGCACTGGCTAGACAGAACTAGGTTCAGGAGGACGAGAGAGAGAGAGAGGGTAGCTCGGGGCATGTGCCCCCCCCCCCCCGACCCCATTAATCCTGTAAAGTAGCACTTTTCAACCACTGTGTCATTGTGAAGTGTGCTGCAGTGCGATCAGAGGCGGCGTTCAGAGCCGCCGGTCACGTTATAGGACTTGCGGACTAGGCAGACCTGCCGCTGAGCTCCTCTGGGAGGCTCAGACGCGACCAGGCCATGACCTGCCTAGATGCGGCCGTGTGACATCACAGGTCATGCACGCCACGTTGCCAGCCAGCTCGCTTCTCCCTCCTGACCGCCTGCATGCTGCTGACAGCTCTGCACTGTGTGTGAGGGACAGGTAGGTATGTGGGAGCCAGTGCAAAGTTTTGTTTTTGGTGGAGATCAATGTGGTTGATATTTTTCTGTGAGGGCAGCAAATGGTTTGTGGGGGGCAATATGGTTTATATTTTTCTGTGGGTGCCATCCAATGTGATTGTTTTTCCTGTGCAGAGCAAAGTTTGTATGTGCATTTTATGCCTGTAGGGGCCAATGTATGTGTCTTTATTTTATTTCTCTGGGGCCAATGGATGTGCATTTTATTCCTGTGGGGACATTGTATGTGTGTTTTATTTCTCGGGGGGCAATGTATATGTGTTTTATTTCTCTGGGGCCAATGGATGTGCATTTTATTCCTGTGGGGACAATGTATGTGTGTTTTATTTCTCGGGGGGCAATGTATGTGTGTTTTATTTCTCTGGGGCCAATGGATGTGCATTTTATTCCTGTGGGGACAATGTATGTGTGTTTTATTTCTCGGGGGGCAATGTATGTGCATTTTGTTCCTGTGGGGGCCAATGTATGTTTGTTTTATTTCTCTGGGGCCAATGTATGTGCATTTTGTTCCTGTGGGGACAATGTATGTGTGTTTTATTTCTCTAGGGGCAATGTATGTGTGTTTTATTTCTCTGGGGCCAATGGATGTGCATTTTGTTCCTGTGGGGGACAATGCATGTGTGTTTTATTTCTCTGGGGCCAAAGTAGGGTGTTTTATTCCTGTGGCGGCCAATGTGTGTGTGTGGTTTTTTTTAAGTGGGAGCCAACATGTATGTTTTTTCATAGGTCGCGCACGCCACATCGCCAGATGGTGTGCCTTGGCAATTTTAAAATCTTGCGTAGTGTGCCTCGAGTTGAAAAAGGTTGAAAATCACTTATGTAAAAGCTGACACATCAAATAAGATATATAACAAATATGATGCAGTTGGCATTATAGGGTTAGTCTGGCTCTGCACCCAGTGTCAACTGGGCCCAAGGCAAGAGTCTAGGTTGTCTAAGGGATGATTTGGCTCTTGGATGGATATACAATAGTGAGTGTCCATATGGGGAACTTTGCATGGGTGGATGGGGAGAAATGGAGAAAAAATACAGAGTGCAAGAAGAAACAATCAGACCAGTAACCATATCACTGGGGACAGAGGGCCTGATTCAGAGCCGGACGCTCTGACCAGAGCGCTCGCTCTGAATCAGGGCCCTCCTACTTAAAAATGGAGCGGCCTCTTGGATGCTCGCATAGCTGTGGGTGACCACCCACAGCTTATGTGAGTGTCCATGATGATGGTCAAGACCATTGCGACCATCGGGCTTGCGACGAGATCCTGCGGTAGGGTCTCGCTGCCGCAAGCCCTGGAGTGATTTTGGCTCTATCAGAGCCAAAATCACTCCCACTGACATCACAAGTGATGTCAGTGGGGCCGGACCCAGACGGTAGGCGTTCCCATGGGAACGCCTCCGTCTGGCAGCCATGCCCCCGGCACGCCCACCAAAGGGGGCGTGCTGTCACTCACCATAGACAGCACGCCCCCTTTGGTGCGAGACCCGGAGCGACAGCTTGGCTGTCGCTATCCGGGTCTCGCGCATGCGCACGACGGGGCTCCCTCGGTTGTGCGCATGCGCATTTGGGTACCATCGATCCGCTTGCGAGCGTCCTGTGCTCGCGAGCGGGTCTGAATGAGACCCAGAGCTTCCAAACAAAAGAGGACAAATGCCTGTAAATTTTGATTTATATTAGGTAGCCAAACATATGGTAATTAGAGGCATGTTGTTTTGGTAAAACATATAGGGAGGAGAATGTCTAATGAGGTTTAAATTTCACCATTGCACTCCGTTTATATATATCAGCTACTGTGACAAGACATTTTGATTTTAGCACCACAAAACAAATGTTACAAAAGGTCAGACATGCTAAATAAGTAGTTTCTATATCTAATTAATCAACCTCAGATAGATGCAGGCTCTGCATAGTACACTGTCTAATACAGAAATAGTTCAATCCTTACCATAGACACAAACGAGTTCTAATCACCTTTACCATCCCAGTCCTCAGCTCTTACACAAAGCAACTGCCAACCCAGGTACCACCAAGCCACCTCCATCCTCTGCTGGGCGGGCAGGGCTGTAGAGAGCCGGCCCGGACTCAAGGGAGTGGCCTAATCATGGCAGGAGTGGTCATGCCCCTTTAGAAAAAAAGAAGAAGAAAAAACCTATGTGCAGTGCACTTGCTGGGCAGGGGGGCACTGTGAGTCCGGGGAAAATCCGAGGGGACGAGATCAGTGTGATTGCTCCCCCCCACAGGCAGAGGAAAGGAGGCTGCTGCTGCTCAGCTGGTCTCCCACTGCAGCCCACTTTATATAGATGCCAGTCAGAGATGTGGGAGGTGCCATAGGTGTCTTCAGTTGGGCTGTCTGACCTTCTGTGTGTCCCCTTTTCCCCGCTATAGACAGCCCTTTGTCTGTTTTCTCCTATATTCAAACTACATACTGAAGGGTTAATTGGCTTCTGACAACATTAGCACTAGTGTGTTTATGTTCAGATGGTAGAGAAAATATGTTGTAAGTATCACTGGGGCAGTGACTGAAGTGGATTAATAAAAACTTTATTAAATCACTGTGCAATAGGTAGAGGGTAATAATGATAAGGTAACCTGCAGTTATGCTAATGTGTTTCCTATACTGTGAGAAAATGTTCTTTAATATCTTATCTTCAATAATCTGCATATGCTAAGCATGATTTATTGCAAGAAGCCCCTGGTGGGATGGGTGGATGATTGTTCACTTTTAGTACATTTGCCCATAAAAAGCAACAATTTCTTAAAACAAGCTGGGGAATTCCTGCTGCTGAGAGGTTTTATTTGCGCTCATGTCTTGGTTTGTTTATGGACAGTGGCGAGCTGTCTGCTTGGTGGAATGTTTAGATGTACTCAGCATAGACACGTGTGAGGAACTGTGAACTGATCAAAGGTTATTTTATGTAAACAGCTGTGATCAAGTAAGCTAAGATGGAGTGCATGTGACATGCCAGGCTTGCTGGTAATGTCCTCAGGAAATGATAGAAAGTCTATGACATAAAAAAGTGGGATGGTTGCCCCTGTTCTCCCTTTGTTATTCTTGTACCGTATAGAAAGATGTGGGGACGTGCAGCTTGAAAGTTATTATGGATCATTCCAAATACACTTATTAATATATAGAAATTTGTGGACACCAAAGCGCTATTAGGGGTCTATTTACTAAGCAGTGTTAGGAGACAGAGTGAAAAGTGATACGGTGCCAGCCAATCAGCTCCCAACTATCATGTCACAGGCTGTGTTTGAAAAATGACAGTTGGGAGCTGATTGGCTGGCTCCTTATCACTTTTCACTCTGTCTCCTAACACTGCTTAGTAAATAGACCCCTTAGTCCCTTCTATAGTAAATGTGTGATTGTGTGTTTTAATGTATAGGAAATGTCTTATTAGTGTTGATCTAGTTTAGTTAATTTATCTAGGTGAAATATATATATCCAATGCAGCTGCAGTATTAAAGTAACAGTATTTATTTGATAATGCAAAACATTTGTCGCGGTTCTCTACTGTATGTCAATCATGGGGTGTGACACAAATATAAATACATAAACTACTGGACAGATCTGTCCTAAAACTTCTATAGATATAAGTGCATAGCAATGGTTAGTAATGCACATACTAATACTAAAACAGCCCTTGGCTAGGACCGATCTGTTACTACACTTGAATAAGATTGTAAATACATAAACATTTGCTAATGAAGCCAGAATAATATGTAAAATAGGTGTAAATGCATAAAATTGTGGCACATTTGCTAAAACAGTGTTAATTAAAATTGATTAGCCTGAAATTAATTATAATCATCCATGAATTAATAAAGTCTGTTTTTGCAGGTGGCATCCAAATAAAGGAAAGCTGGGAAAGATTTATTTTAGTAATTACTAAGTGGCAAAGCCAAAATTGCTGGTGTTCGTTTCAGTCCATGGATAAAAACAGTTTGCGAAACCACCAGGTTTTCTGCGTCTCCCTAGTGGTTTTGCATCCTAATGGGGGGTATCCACTTAGCGATTTAGCCAAGCGATTGCACGCTAACGACATCGTTATCGTGCAATCGCTTGTAAATCGCGCATGCATCGAGCGTGTTTTGGTCAGAAGCGACCAGCGATGCGCGTGCCTGCTGGTCGCTTCTGACATCCAACATCACCCGTACATGCTGGTCAACCTGACGATCTCGTCAGGTTCAGCATGTGCGGGGATGAGGGATGTGCCGGAACTGAACGAGTGAACGTTCAGTGTAGGCACATCACCAGATATACAAACGAGGGCACGATTGCAATGTCGTAATCGTGCTCTCGTTTGCATATCTACAAGTGGATACCTGTCTTAACAGTTTACAAAGGCCAAAACAAATGCAAATACTGTATGCTGCAAAACTTCTGTTTAGAAGGCAAATCGCTTTCATGATTTATTTTACATGGAAACAATAGAAACCAAAAATGTATCAACCAGCATTTTTGAAAACAATGATGAATTTGAACTGTGAGAGACCGCAATGGCATCCACTAAAATTGGGCATGACAGGCCTCAAATTTTAACATGATTATTAACTCACCACACACCAGCCATGGGTGTTGGGAATGGCCCTAGTGCTTTCAGCACTGGGCTGGTTATCTCAGAGGAGGCTGCCACAAAAATCTTTTTTGCAAGCTTGATCCCCCTAGGGAATCTAGGCCTGCTCTAGCCAGCACAGGGCTGGCAGACACTTAGATGGGTATCCAATTAGCTATGAAGAATTTTTGGCCATAAAAAAATTAATACATTTTCGCCGATGTTCGGGGATTTTCCGCCGTTTTTTTATCGCGCTATCCAATTAAACCCCGTTTAGTACGCCAGAAAATTTTCTGGTTTTCTCACGAAAATATATATGATCCGCGAAAAGTCGACGACCTATTTATTTTCTCTGCCACGATCAGGAGAAAAACACCTTCTTATCTGGGATTTGGTTTCGTCTGCCTGAGGCAAGCAAAACAAAATTCCTGATAAGTGCCGGCTTCGGGGCTATTTGGATAGCCTCGGGCGAGGTAATTAGCTGTGGTCATTTACCGTGGTTAATTGGATACCCCCCTAAGCCGGGCGGGGGGACCAAACACTTTGTGTCTCACTGCTATAGTGGCACCAATTGTGGCTAGTAAAGCGTAGTGTTGGGTTTAGCGTTTTCAGGGGGAACACACTTATTGTTTCTCTGATTTTGCTACCAGCCTCAGTAGCAAGCCAAGTGCTTTTTGCCATTTTGGGGAAGGACCTCACACACTTTATTTGAATTTTTATTTTTTTCTTATAAAGCGAAGATTTAGTGCTGCACAGATCTCAGGAATCTTTGCAGCACTACAGAAGCACTGCAGTTTGGCATCGGATCAAGCATTTTAAAACCAAATATGGAATTAGTTTAGAAGGTCAAATAACCTTTAGTAAATTTAGTGGTTATGACCTCAAACTCGCAGTTGATTTGTGACAGATCTCATCAATTCCAAAGTCCCAGTGAAACCTGTGTTCAGTAAATTTTACACACGGTACGATAAAAATGCACGATATGAACAATAACAATATAGTTCGTTGTTTTATAGTTCATATCGTAAATTTTTAAGTACAAACCAACTTACCCACTACCAGCATGGACGATAACGATATTTGCATTTTGTTAGGCTTATTTTTCAAATACAATGGCAACAAGATATCATGAAAGACAGTAGGAGAAAAATGATTGCAAATCTAATATAATGAATATAAATATCTGAACAGTGGCAAATAAAAAACCTAAACACCCTTGCTAATGCTAGCCATACACGCTACATGCCAGCAGTAGAAGAGCTGGAGTCCCATAGCAGACCAGGGGGCCTATTTACTAAGCTGTGTTAGGTATTAAGTGAACGGTGATAAGGTACCAGCCAATCAGCTTCTAACTGCCATGTCACAGGCTGTGTTTGAAAAATGGCGGTTAGAAGCTGATTGGCTGGTGCCTTATCACCGTTCACTTTATCTCCTAACACAGCTTACTAAATAGAACCCCAAGTGAAGTGTATACTCTCAGTCACTGATAGGCTTGGAGCACGTTGTGCAGTGACCTTATCACTATACAGCGCTTTCCCAAACTTTCAAGAAAATGAGAGCTGCCACATCATGTGATACAGTTCTTCTACTGTAGCTGGGCCTGGAGGAGAACCAGACAATGCACCAGTCCACAAGAATAGGACAGTGTGAGAGAAATGTTAGAAAGAGAACTTCTTCTGAGGTAGGATTGGGGGGATGGAGAGCAGGGAGGATTGGGAGAATGGATAGCAGGAAGAATTGGGGGGATGGATAGCAGGGAGGACAGGAAGATGGATAGCGGGGAGGACGGGGAGATGGATAGAGGAGAGGAGAAGAAGTAGACAGTACTGGGAGAACAGAATAAGACAAGCATCTAACCAAAAAAAACTGCATTACTATTTTGTTATGATCAAAAAAAAATATCCCATTTTCTTTAATCACAATCCTGGGATTTCAAAATGGTTGCGGGATTGGAATCCCTAACTCCTCATCTTATCATGTTGATTAAACTTCGTTACTAAGTACTTTTTTCATGATCTAAAATACACTTTTTAGTAAATATCTACTCATGAAACCTGGAAAGTAAAATAGATTACATGTTCCGCGTCATCCCACCCTCATCTCTGCCCACTGCCTTGCCCGGTCACACACCCCACTTTGTCCCACCCCACCACCTGCCCTGTCCTGTCCCCTATACTTACCACTTTCCAGTGCAAAGCGGTTCTCGAGCTAAAGTCTGTTAAGTCACTTGCTGCAGAGGAAGCCATCAGAGGGGTGGCACTTCTTCCTAACTCCCACTGCGCATGCTTCTTGGAGACAGCACAGACCGTAGATTATTATATAGATAACTAGTCAGATGAGCAGTCAGTGGGATTCAAACCAAGGTCTCTACAAATTGCTATGATGTCACACTTAACTTTTGACATACCCCTCTTTCCCTTAGAAACATGTACATCCTGTACATCCACCTATGTGTCCATAGAAGATATCATTGGTACATCATGTTACCATACCTACTGTATATTCAGGTGGTTATATGGCACTCAAGTGCCATTGTAACATTCTTCTTTATTTTACCAAGTTTGTCTCCTAGACTCCACTTCTCTGTCCTAGGCAACATCACCAGCTGTGTCGCCATGGCTACGGTCCTGGTTGCAGCCTGTAAGAAGTCTTGTAAGTGGAATTGGGAGCAATTAATGGTAGAGGATTAGACACAGGTCAAACCAAGATCTCCACCATTCCCATGTATGTGTATTAGTGGGGATGCCTACATTTTCATAGAGGGGGATTGCAAAAGTGTGCACTGGCCAATAGGAGTAGTTGGGTGGATGGGGGGAATTAAATAGTGTGGAGTGTGCAGATACAAGAATTTATTATGCAGGACAAAATCATTTCAATGACAGTAGATAATTATACCCCTTTTCCACCAAAATTCCGGGTCTGACCCGCAGTTGGAACAAAGTTCCTATCCGGATCAGACCCGGAATTTAGCCGGCACCAACTCGGGATATTCCAGAGTCGGCGCCACTCACACCGGAGTCGGGTCTGCATAGCCCCGGCTTTCCCGGCATGAAAGTGGATGCTTGGAGATGACGTCATCTCCAAGCGCCACTGAAGCCGGACCAATCGGCCGGCTAGCAGCGCACTCCAGGTCATCGTGACCTGGAGTGCGCTGTTCTCACAGCAGGGTTTCACGGGCTAAGCCCGTGTTAAACCCTGCTATTTGCCTGGGTTGGATTGCCGGGTCACTCGAAACGGCGATCCGACCCTCTCCCCTTTTACACCAGGAAGCTGCCCGGGTTAACCCTGCAATAATCCGGGTTTTAGCTCCGGTGTAAAAGGGGTATTAGGTGGACAGGGTGCATTTGTATGGGCATTCCCTGCTTCACTTGGAGATGCACAGCCTTTTCTTCCATGCAAAAGGAACTGAATTCTCCGTCACCAAAGATGTGATGGACAGTGCAGGACAGCATCTCTCTTCCATGCTCTCCAGCAATGGATGTACACACAGTGGGCACTTTATTAGGTACACCTGCTTGTTATTGCAAGTAGTTAGAGGCATAATTATCTACATTATTTGCAAGGTATTTCCTGAAAAACAGATGTTTTTGGTGGCTACAATGGAAAAGTACAGAGCATGACCCAATAGCTAATGTCATCTTTAGCTGGCAATAACCATTGAAACCTATGGTCTACATTTGCCACAAAAGTTTTTTTGGGTTTCCTTTCCAGTAATGCCAGCTTGTGTATGCACAGAAGTGATCGCTGAAATGGGCTCTTATGTCTGTATCCCACAGATTCCACTTTAATAAAATATGCGGCTACAAGAAATCTCAATTTTCTGGGGCAGATCACACATTATAATATATATGTCCCTTAATCAGCCAATCATGCAGAATATGCAGAAATGTGCAAGAAGTTCACAAGAATGGTGAAGACAAATATAATCTAAGTGAGTGGGAATAATTGTTGGTGCCATATGTGGTATTTTCAGTATCTCTGAAATTGATGTTTTCCTGGGATTTTCACACAGTAGAATTTGTGGATAATGGTGGCATAACAAAGTGGCTGTTCTGTAAATGTGAAAATGCATTGTTAGTGAGAGAGGTCAGGGGAGAATGGCCAGGCTGGTTCAAGTTGACAGAAAGGCAGCAGTAGCTCATATATGCTGTAGAGCATTTATGAAGTGGGTAAGCTGAAGCAGCAGAAGACAACACTCTGGAACCACTACTGTCAGTGAAGAACAGGAATTGAGTCTACAATGGGCACAGGCTCACCAAACCTGGACTTTTGAAGAATGGAAAAACAATGCCTGGTCTGACGAATATAAATTTCTTCTGTGACATGCAGATGATAAGGTCAGAATGCTGCCTCATCATGAATCCATGTATTCATCTTGCCTTGTGTCAACCATTATAGCTGATGGTGATGTAAAGGTATTCGAAAACCAATTGACCTTTGGCTATATGGTACGGCCATATACGGTTGCTAACAATGTAAATCCCTTTATGGCCACAATCTACACATCTTCAATGGCTATTTCCAGCAGGACACTGCTCCATCTCAAAAAGCAATCATTATCTCAAAGCTGATTCCATCAATACCTGTGTAGATCTTGTGATCTACACAGTTCACTAGATCTCAATCCAATAAAGCACTTTTGGAATATGGTGGAAAGGGAGATTCACAGCATCATGTTAATATGGACCACAGTCCCTAAGGTGGTATCCAGCACCTTGCAGATTCTATGACTCAAAGAATTCAGGCGCCCCTTCTGTGGGGAAATGTAGTTCTGGACACACTTCAAGCTGTGCAACACAAAATAAATGTGCTTATTAAGACAACAAGATAATTGACACTAAAAATTTAGATTAAAAAGAGCTACTGTACCTATATTGGCAATAAGGCATTCCGTGTTACTGCAAATACCGTTATGGCTATTGGGATTCATTTAAAAACTTTTATGGTATTGATTTATATAATACTTTTAACTATAATATTTCAGATTCAGATCAAATAATAACTTAGATTAAGCTATTTTAATTTAAAATTTCTTTAGGAATCAATTACTTAATTATCCTTTTAATTGATATAGTTTTATTTTTGAGTTTGCTTACTACAGAATCCACCATACAGCGGAAAATCTTTATATTACATAACTGTCTATAATCTCCATCTAAGGCACTTCATCGCGTTGGTCCCGTTTTCCGGGAGTGGAAAGGCCAGGATCTGCGTCCAGACGCAGTTTCCTGACCTCGCAAGCCGGCCAGTCTGTGTAAGCTGCTGCATTTGCATATTGCACCTCCTGCTGTATCTGCATATTAGCAAAGACGGAAGTGCCAAACTGCTTACGTGCAGCTTTGCAATTCCGTCCTAAGCTGAATCACCCCCTAGGTGCAAATTACCTTTGCAGTGTTGTTTCCAAACACTGCAGCCACCCTAAAAGATGCTAGACAGGTAGGTACACTTGTTTACATATATAAGAACTGTGATCCTTCAGATGTTTTGCTTAATAAATTGCTCTTCTTTTTACTTTTCTTTTAGTAATGTAGATAGTACTGTAATCATGGGCTGATGGTGCCATCTAGTGGCACATAATTAAAAATGTTAGTTGGTCCAACTGATTTAACATGAAAAATAAATGATAAATTAGGCCACACAACACTATTATGCTCTCACAGCACAGATTTCTGAATCTTGGATGGCAAAATACTTTTTTGAAAAGTATATGACAAAATCGTAAAAATATTGATTAAGGTTGCGTGACACTATACCGAGCGGACGCCCGGCTGATCTTCTACTAGATCTGCTGACATTTGGGACTTTCCTGAATTAGTTGACACTGTTGCATCTGCATTAAGCTCAAGTAGCCTCTATTGCTGAGGAGGTGTGTCGGTGCACCGACATTAGAGATTTAATATGCTGCCCAATGTGATACAACTATGTATATATAGCTACGTTTCTGTTGAATACAAATAAGAACACCCTATTTTGCTTTCATTACTGAAAGGGAATTGTAAACAGTATTTTACAGTATTACATGTTCATATGCCTTTGTATGTTTATATGAGTACTCGTCTTATTTTAATGGTATTAATAAAAGTAATGTTTTAGTCCTAATCAGTTATTGATGAGTGCCCCATAAAAAGTCTTCTTTCCCTCATCAGTTTATTTGACATTTATTCTGACTCAAGGGAGCATCAGCAACTCACCAGAAATTAATTCATACTTGAGTCATATTTCTTTATTGTTTGTTCTTATTACTAACTGGCAACCTGTCCCGGATTTGATAGTCCTTTTTAACCAAGATCTTATAAGATTGCCTTGTAACCAATATTAGTCGTTTTTCCTCCTGATGTCGACACAAAAAGATTTAGTTTTCATGTGACACGCACAAGGCCCACGTAAATTTGTCCATGACCAAAACAGTCTCCAGCAAAATCTCTTACCGGGAATTGGACTCGTTTGCAATTAAAGAATCGTTTTTCACATAAATGAAATAGGAACGGTAGTAAAAGGGGAAAACTTAAATTTTGCATCAGTAAACAGGGCTTACATCAATTTTAATATGTATCAATCACTGCATGGTATAAAATAAAACCCATCGTTGTGATATACCTAGTTTAGGCAGTTAAGCCAAAAAAGCGCTCGGACGATCGTTTTTTTCATTGACTTGCTTCAGTAAAATTGTTACTGGCTCCCTTTTGTCAAACATTAATGTTTCATACCCCTTTATTTTCCTCGACAAATGCGCTATAGAGTAGTGAAAACTGCATCAAAATCCATCAAGTCGTTCTCGAGATTAGAGATTGTATAGATGATCTATTGCCACAATTGTCCTTCTCAATTCCTGAGCTGCAGCTCTTTATGAAGCTCTACTGACACCTTGTGGCAGCTGCATTGTAAACTCTGCTCAGAAAATTTTATTTAACGGGCAAAATTTACTAAGCGGCGGTTTGACAGCGGTTTCTATTCTATTCTAAACCCCGGCGGTTTGGTGGCGGTTTCTATTCTATTCTAAACCCCGGCGGTTTGGTGGTAGTTTTGCAGCAGTTTCTAAATGACAGCCCTGTTCTATTCTATTCTAAAATGTGTTTTGACTGTGGTTTGGCGGCGGTTTTGCTATCTGCAGATTTACTAAGGCCAAAACCGCTGCAAAACTGCCATCAAAACACATTTTAGAATAGAATAGAACAGGGCTGTCATTTAGAAACCGCTGCAAAACCACCACCAAACCCCCAGGGTTTAGAATAGAACAGAAACCCCTACCAAACCGCCGGGGTTTAGAATAGAATAGAAACCACCGTCAAACCGCCGCTTAGTAAATTTTGCCCGACATCTAATATGCTGTCAAACCTCTGATCTACTATAGTATACCATAAATACAGTCAGACAAACTGTATGTTGACGTTCCTTGAAATTTCTTGCACACGACAAAGCCTTACCCACTCCATTTGCAACTATAACAAGAGATATGGTAAGAACTTACCTTTGTTATCTCTGTTTCTACGAAGTCCATAGGGTCCACAGGGTTGACCTTGGGGATATAGCTGGATCAGGATCCATGGGCACCACACAGTTAAGCTTTTAGCTCCCAGGATGCACTTGGGTCCTCCTCTATATCCCGCCCCCGAGCCACAGGCACCTCAGTTGGTAAGCAGCCTAGGCCGGAGGAGAATATGGAACAGAGAGAAGGAAGACTGGAACACACAAGAAACCATACTCACAGAAAAGGGAGACGGAAACACCGGTGACCAGCAACACAGCCCATTTGAAGCCAGGTGCGTCAGGGCGGGCGCTCTGCGGACCCTATGGACTTCGTAGAAACAGAGATAACAAAGGTAAGTTCTTACCATATCTCTTGTTTTCTACTTCAGGGTCCATAGGGGGTCCACAGGGTTGACCTTGGGGATGTCCCAAAGCAGTTCAACTAAGGGCGGGGACGCTCCTGTGCAGAAAGGAGAATCCTGCGCCTGAAGGATGCATCCTGAGAGGCAAAGGTGTCAAACGCATAAAATCTTAGAAACGTCTGAACCGAAGACCCAGTGGCTGCCTTACACAGCTGAACAGCTGAGGCACCACGTCTAGCAGCCCAAGAAGGGCCCACAGAACGAGTGGAATGAGCCTTAACAGAGGCTGGAACAGGTAAATGCTCTCGTATCTAAGCCTCCCTAATAACAGAACAAAGCCAATGGGCCAAAGTCTGTTTGTTGGCAGGCCAACCCCTCTTATGAAAACCAAAGAGGACAAACAAGGAGTCGGACTTTCGAACAGAAGCAGTCCAATCAACATAAACTCTGAGAGCACGGACAACATCCAACGAAGTCTCCCCTGCTGTAAGATCAGAGGACTGAAAGGCTGGGACCACCAGTTCCTGATTGATATGGAACTTAGAGACAACCTTAGGTAAAAACTCAGGACGAGTGCGAAGCACTGCTCTGTCTTGGAGAAAATAATTAAGAAGGGGGGACTACATGAAAGTGCCCCCAACTCGGAAACCCTCCTAGCTGAAGCAATAGCCAGGAGAAACACAGTTTTAAGCGTTAACCATTTGAGGTCAACTGACTCAAGAGGCTCAAAGGGAGGTCCTTGCAGAACTCGAAGAACCACCACCAAATCCCACGGTGCCACCGGAGGCACAAAGGGTGGCTGAATCCCGAGAACACCCTGGAAAAAAGTCTGTACGTCCGGTAACATAGCAATTCTACGTTGGTACCAAACCGATAAAGCAGACACATGCACCTTCAGAGAGGAAAGGCGTAAACCTAAGTCCAAACCCGACTGAAGAAAAGCCAGAATCCTTGAAACTCTGAATACCTGAGGATCATAGTTTCTGGACTCACACCACTGAAAGTACGTGTGCCACACTCTATGGTAAATCCTTGCAGAAGCAGGCTTGCGTGCCCTCAGCATGGTAGAAATAACGGAACTAGAAAAGCCCCGGGACCTTAAGACGGCCGTCTCAAGAGCTTCGCCGTCAAAGACAGTCGACCCAGATCCGGGGTAAAGGCAGGGCCCCTGAGACAACAAGTCCTGCCGCTGAGGAAGAAGGTACGGAACGTCGATGGACAGACTCTGTAGGTTGGAGTACCACGGACGTCTTGGCCACGCTGGGGCCACCAGTACCAGAGTGCCTCCGTCCTGCTTGAACTTGCGCAGGACCCAAGGCAGAAGGGATATCGGAGGAAACAGATATGCCAGCTGAAACGTCCATCTGACCTACAGAGCGTCCACCAGACTGGCGCCGTCGTCCCTTGTCCTTGACCCGTACAAGGGCAACTTGTGATTGTGACGAGAGGCCATCAAGTCCACCTCCGGCAGTCCCTACTTGTCCATGAGTAGTTGGAATACCTCTGGATGAAGCGACCATTCCCCTGGATGCACGTCGTAACGGTTGAGGAAGTCTGCCTCCCGATTGAGGATTCCGGGAATGAAGACTGCCGAGATCGCTGGAAGGTGGCACTCCGCCCAAGTTAGGATGTGAGACACTTCTGCCATCGCAGCCCGGCTGCGAGGTCCTCCCTGCTGATTGATGTACGCCACCGTGGTGGCGTTGTCTGACTGCACTTGCACTGCCCTTCCGTGAAGAGTGGTGCCGGCCGACTACAGAGCCCTGTACACGGCTCTTAGTTCCAGAACATTGATGGGGAGAGCCGCTTCCTCCACTGTCCAACGACCCTGAAGTGACAAGGAGCCTGTCACCGCCCCCCAACCCCGAAGACTGGCATCTGTCGTGAGCAGAACCCAGTCCAGGATCCAAAAGGGGCGAACTTCGAGGAGGTGAGCTATTTGAAGCCACCAATTCAGGGACTGTCGTACATCCGGAGATAGCACCAGCGTCTGGGACCGGATCCGGTGAGGCAACCCGTTCCAGTTTGCTAGAATCAGCCTCTGCAGAGGCCTGGAGTGAAACTGGGCAAATTCCACCATGTCGAATGCCGACACCATGGACCCCAGCACTCTCATTGCCAAGTGTACCGAAAGACTGGCACAATCCAGGCAACTGCGTATCCGCAACTGTAGGGAAGATACCTTTTCTGGAGTTAGAAAGATCCGCTGCTGACGAGAGTCTAGGAGGGCCCCCAGATGGACCATCTGCTGAGATGGGATCAGGGATGACTTCCTCCAATTTATTAACCACCCGTGCGTCTGCAGACAAGCCACCGTCAGTTGGAGATGTTGCAGCAGAACCTCCGGAGAGCTTGCCAGCAATAGGAGGTCGTCCAGATACGGTAACAACCGTACCCCCTGGTTCCGAAGGTGGGCAGCCACAACTGCCATCACCTTGGTGAACACCCTCGGCGCTGTGGAGAGCTTGGAACTGGTAGTGATGGTGCAACAGAGCGAACCGCAGATACCTCTGATGTGACGTTGCTATCGGCACATGGAGGTAAGCGTCCTGGATATCCAGGGAGACCATGTAATCCCCTGGTTCCATAGCCAGAATTATGGAACACAAGGTTTCCATTCTGAACTTGGGAATCCTGAGAAACCTGTTCAGAGACTTTAAATTTAGAATGGGTCAATGGGAGCCATTGGAGTTTCTGTACCAGAAACAGCAGAATAGTACCCCATCCCATGCTGAGATTGTGGAACAGGTACAATGACCCCTGCAGTCAGCAAGGAGTCTATAGCTTCCCTGATCAGCATAGCCTTGGCTATGTCCTGAGAAGGACTCGTGCAGAAAAACTGGTGAGGCGGTCTGCGCCGAAAAGACAGGGCGTACCCCTGGGAGACCACTTCTCGCACCCAGGCATCGGTGGTGGTATTGAACCAGCTCTGGGCGAATTAAAGAAGTCGGCCTCCCACTCTGGGATCCCCCAGAGGGAGGCCCGTCCCATCAGGCGGAAGGCTTATCTTCCTGTTTGGAAGAGTGACGCCTGGCACTCCAAGCTTGTTTCTTGGACCTGGAGGCAGACTTAACTGCTGCTTGCCTCGGGAAAGACTGAGCTCTTGCCTTACTCTGAACCCGAAAAGCCGAACTCTGGACCATGGCAGATGCTGCAGCTGAAGGAAGGAAGGCCGACTTGGACCAGTCTATCCACGATCCTATCCAAGTCTGGACCAAAAAGTAATTCCCCATTAAAAGGTAATGCCTCCAGGCCCTTCTTTGAATCAGCGTCTGCTCTCCAGGACCTCAGCCATAAGGAGCAGTGGGCATGCACAGCCGCAGCCGACACCCTAGAGGTTAGCAGACTAGCGTCCAAGGAAGCTTCTCCAATATAAGAAGCCGCATCTCTCATCTGTCCTAGTAATGCCCTCTGGACTTCCTGAGTATCCTCAGGAAAAGTGTCCTCTAAGGCATTGGCCCAACCCTCAATGGCCTTAGCCACCCAGGAAATAGCCATGGACGGGCGAGCAATTGCTCCCGAGAGGGAATAAATAGACTTAAGGCAAGCCTCAACCTTTCTGTCCGTGGGATCCTTTAACGAGGAAACTGATGGTATTGGCAGCGTAGCACTCCTAATAAGGCGTGTGACGTGGGAATCCACCGCCGGTGGAGCTTCCCACTTCCTACAATGTGCCTCCGGGAATGGATAATTGGAAGCCAACCTCTTTTGAGGCACAAATCTCTTACTGGGTGCCTGCCAAGCCACCGCCATATGATCCGTTAATTGATCAGACAGGGGAAACACCGCCGAAGTCACCTTAGTTTTTTTAAAACTAGGGAGTTTCGACTTAGGAGCAGGTGCCTCATCCTCTATTAGGAGAATGGCACGCACCGCCCTAACCAGAGCTCGTACATTAATAGACGACCGAGATTCCACCTCTTGAGCCGAGGTGTACGAATCGGAGTCGTCCTGGACCTCACCCTCATCTGAGGACCCCTCAGTGTACAAAATCTGCGCCGCATGCAACTTATGTGCACGCTTAGACGCCCCTACAGACCTGTCATTCTGCAGCATCGACTGAAAAGTCGAAGATGCAGCTGCCAGACTCTGGACTGAACTGGAGAGCCCGTCCACCCATGGTGGAGGAGCTGCCACATTGGCCTGGAATGGCACCACAGACTGGTGTGTAGCAGGAGTAGCCTGAAAATAGATAGGCAATCCTGAATAAGGGTCCACAGTCTGTGACCCAGAGGAACTCTGCAATAATTGCGGGGTACCCTGGTAATGGGAAATGGTAGGCTGGGACAGAGTCCTCGTAGGGACAGCAGACGGAGCCGCAAGGCGGTCCGCCAGAGACACCAGCACCTGTGAAAACATAGCCCATGGTGGCTCCTGTGTCATAGGGGGTCTGGATTGACCAGGAGTCAACTGACACCGCTCACAAAGGCCATCCAGAGATGCCTCTTCCCTATGTAATCCTGCAGAGCAGCGCCTGCAGGAAAACAATACTGGAGTCCCGGAGTGCTCAACTTCACCCTCAGACATGACCAAATATAATGTACAGACAAAATATATATGGCAATAAAGGAAAAAAGAATTGCACTTCCCTGTGTGCTGAACAACAGTCCTGAATATGGCACTGTGTAGCACACAACTGTATGTGACAGACCTCACAAATACTTGATTTATATATGTGAGGTTAGTAGAAAAGCCCCTCCTCCACACCTGTAGGGCTAAGGAAGAAGGAAAGAGATAGATATAAGCTGACAGTAATAAGAGAAAAATACAGACAGCAGCACTAGCAAAAGTCACATACCATGCAGGAAGAAATACTTACTGCACCTTTACACTACACTCAACCGCCCAGATTCAGTGTCTGGGAGGGCTATAGTGCTGTGTACGCTGTCCTAACAGGGGAGAGGTACACAGGGGGACCAGTCCGCGTGCTCCCTGAGGGATCTGCGCTGCCACATGTAGAAAAAAATGGCCGCCAGAGACCTCAGAGGAGTGGCCGAGTGAACTGCAGCTCAGGGACGCTAGACATGCAGGCTGAAAAGCGCGTTGAGCTGAGGGGAGGAGCCGCTGAACAGGGAAGGCTTCCTCCCCTGGCTGGCCATTAACCCCAGGGATGCTGGCTTCCCGCTTGCCGGTTATCCCTGGTGGTCTAGTGGTCCCACGGGTTATGGGGGTGCCTGCCGCCACTGCCAGCAGCCTCCGGTCTGTCCCCAGGACCGGAGGCTAAAGGACTGCATTTTAAGGCATTCCGCGCGCCGCCGCTAGCCAGCAACGGGCGGCTTACCTGAATCCCCGGCGACTCCGGCAGCAGTCCTGGGAGGTAGACAGAGTCCGGCTAGTACGGACTCTGGCCTCCCGCCGCGATCCCCAGATCAGTACTGGTGTCGCGGCGCCAGTCGGGGATCAGAGCGGCAGCGTGGGCGTCTGTACAGACAGCCCTTCGCTGCCGTCTGTAGTAAAAAGAGAAACTAAAAGAAATAAAATCTATTAGAAAATAAAAAGCTTCTGGGGGCTGCTCCTGCAGTCCCCCTGCGCGGTGACCGACTCCGGCCGGGCACCAACTTACACTGAGGTGCCTGTAGCTCGGGGGCGGGATATAGAGGAGGACCCAAGTGCATCCTGGGAGCTAAAAGCTTAACTGTGTGGTGCCCATGGATCCTGATCCAGCTATATCCCCAAGGTCAACCCTGTGGACCCCCTATGGACCCTGAAGTAGAAAGTAGCTTTTTGTACTTTGCAATAGGGCTGAAAAGCTGAAGCTGAACAAATGCATTTTTTTTGTATCACTGTAACTCTGGCCATAACTATATACAGGCTGCCCTGAAACAACCAAGGTGTCCTCTATCTATGGGCCTGTACGCTATGCACACGGCAGCAGCGTCTTCGGATGAAGCTGCTGTGTGCATGTATGCTAATGCTGCAGGAGGCGCCTAAAGGAGAAAGACACCTCCAGCCAGCATCTCAGATCCAATGCCTGCGTCTCAAGTCGCAGGATCCGATGAACATCGGTCATGATGTTTGCAGTATCAACCATCTGAGTAAGCCTCACGCTACTGAGATTGGCCGCCTCATCTGCAGTTCTGGGGACAGTCGATTTGCTTCGGAAGACGCAACCACTGACCTCTGAACAACACACCACTGTTTTCAGGAATGCTGCCCAGCGCCGTCCCCTCCCCGACTCCAGCGATCTCGCAGGACCGCACATGTGCAGCCCCCCGTAATCAGAGATGTACGCAAACCATCGAGTATGCGTACATCTCTGAATCGTACATCTCTGAATCATACATCTCTAAATCGGGCCCTATGATTCTTCTTTAATAGAGATTGAAGGACCTGTGTATCCTTCTCTTGATTCAGCTTCCACTGACACCTTAGAAGTCTGGAGATATTTTCTCACTGGTGTGATTCATTTTTATTTTTCTCATCCTCTGGAAGAGAAGATGTGGACATCAGGACCCTGAGGAGAGGTGCTCTTTTAGATAGGCCCTTTGCAATTAAACTTGTAAATCTTCAACACAAAATCCAGTTCATAGCACAAGATATGAAGAATCTTCAGCCAGTGAGATTCATTTTAAAGTAATCTATATTTTACTATCTGTATATTTTCCGGCACATATATCTAATGCTATAATGAGAGAAGGAGATAAGAGAGTTAGCCAGCTTTTGATAGGAAGGGGGCTCCGCAAACTCAGGTGCTTCCCATGTGCCCCTTATAAGGCCCATCAAACCACTCACAAGAACGTATGTCCTGTTTTGTGCCCCCACCAAACGGAATGTCCAATACTGTGCATCCCCTCTATATATCCTGTATTGTCCACCCCCACCTGTTTTGTCTGTTATGTTCTATAACCCAATCCTGTATTGTGCTTGTGCGTTCCCCTCCCCTCATATGTATGCCCTGTATTGTACACCAAACTCCATTTCTACGTTTTTGTATTGTGCCCCACACCCATATCTGTATGTTCTGTACTGTACTGCTCCCCATCTGCATATTTTGCATTGTTCCCTCTTCCGCAACACAGTCTATATGTTTTGTACTGTGTTGTCAATACTAACTCCAGACACACACAGACATTCACACATGTTAACTTTCCTCATGCATGCTGTACTATCGTGCACGTCAGTCCTGTCTGCCTCTGCTCCATTGCCCCCTCCAGTCCTCTGCAGTGGAGTGCGACTGCTTTTCCTGTGACCGGCTTGCTGGGAACTAGGGACTGAGAGCCTGGAGTGGGTACTGCTCCAACGGGCAGTAAAAGCTGAAGTCGACCCATCCAAATTTAGAGCAACTATTAAAGAAGTAAAAACCGTAGTAGTGGAGCTTGGTGAACATACACTGAAATAAAAATGGGAGAATTGGCCTTGTCTTATAATGATGTGATCTCTGCACATGATTCATTTCAGTAGTAGGTAGCTTCCATCTGAGACAAACTTAGCAACCTGGAAGACAGATCCAGATGCAATAACTTCTGATTCCGGTTCTAATGCGAATCTCTCTGGCTATGCCACTTTATCATTCATCAAATTACTTCTTTTAAGAAGAAGTAGAAATTTCCAGTAGTCATCTTTGGTAGGCACCTAAGCAGCAAAAGTAGTGGTTTTCTGTTGAGATTGACGGGTATAAAATGCCCTTATAGCTGTGACCAAAATTTTTTTTGTGTATGTACTTTTCTGTGTTTCAGGGCTCTTCTTGCAATGGTTTAAGAGGACGGCTGATCCTGTGAGTCCCATTTGTTGCACTCTGTACGGTCTTTCTGATCTACGGGACTAATTCAGAGATGTGCACTAACCCGATGGTTAGTGCACATCTCCGATTGTGTCAGTCTGCGCCGGCACAAGACCCGCACTGCGCATGTGCAGTACGGGCCATGCGTGTTCGCACGCATAGCGGCAGCAGACTGTCAATCATTGACAGTCTGTTGCCGGTTTTGGGTGGGGAGGGGGCGAAGATGTCCTCCTTTTCCCAAAACGGAGGCGTGTCGCTGCCGTCGGAGGGGAGGGAAAAGACCAGGCTCCCCATCGACTGACGAAGATTTCCTGGCTTCTTTTCAGCATTTGTGTTCGCCGGCTTCAGTGGCTCCCATTTTGTGACTCCTGTACAAATTATGTTTGGCATCACAAATGCCCTAACTGTTACACTTAAAGCGACCCTTATTTTATTTAGTGATGACTGCCCTTTAAAGTTTTAAAAGAAAGTGGCAGACGATGGACTAATAAATGGCACATTGTTATGCTGCAATCTGTGTTCAATTTCCAGTGGCTAGCCAGTTATACTCAGAGTACTGGCCTGCAAATACATGCATTAGTAATGTACACTACTTATATCTGACTATAGCTAATGTACAGGTTAAGAAAAAAATAAGTATGACAACATAAATACCAATGTCAACAGCTGGAGACATACATAATGTCTTTTAAATATTCCAGGGTGAGGGCTGGCAACATATAAAATGTGATCAAAAGAATAGCCAAAGTCAGTAACAGTAAATTATATATATCATGGTCAGTCGCAAAATGTAAAGAAAAATATTATTATTATTATCATTTACATATATGGCGCCACAAGTGTTCCGCAGCGCCTTACAAAGTACATAAACAAATTGTAGACAAGCGACTTATGGAGCATACACACGGTCAGATTTGTCAGATGAACGATTGAACGATTTGAACGATTTTACCAAAGTTTTGAACGATTGAACGATTTTTGACTGCATTAAAATGAATGGAATCGTCCAAGTCTGACTGCAAACACATCAGATGTCAGATATCGTTATCTGACAAACGGGAATGCGCATCGGTCATCGTCCATCGTTCAGGCATGTCAGATATGTCAGATTTTCCTTCAGATATGAACGACTGAACGATTTTTAAATCATTATCGTTCAGATCTGAAGGAAAAATCTGACCGTGTGTATGCACCATTACAGTACAATACAATACAGGACAGGACATGGATAATATACATTGCTACATTAGCGATAATAACACCCAGATAAGCAACAGAGCATAAGCAACCAAGTGTTAGGTGCCCTAGTGGTGAGTAAGAAGTAGATGAAACTAAAGTAGAGAGAAGCACAAGGGGGCAGAGGGCCCTGCTCGTAAGAGCTTACATTCTAAGAAAATATGGTACACTACTCCTCTAGGAGCATCTCAGTCATGCTGGATGTCTTGCGCATAAGACGTATGGACAAACTGTAAGGAAGGCCATATCTATACACCTTCTACTGCTGTAAATCATATTGAATCAATATGGCATTAGTGGAAGCCACATTGCCTTGTTTTTTTAAATATTGCACATTTTCTCAAGAATTTTTTACTTCTATTTTTTAAATATTTTGCATTAGTGATTGGATATCTCACAGAAACTAAAGCCTCAGAGGATACAAATGTTTTAAAGAATAATCTTGTGCTTCTCCAGTCCTGTCTACCTTTGCTTCACAGTCCCCTCCAGTCCTCTGCGGTCACTAACTCTGCACCCCCCTGGCTACGCCACTGCATACAGTCTAAGAAGGAGGGGTGTAATAAGTTGGGTTAACTGGGAGAGAGGGTAGGTGGGTGGTCTGGGGACCTGACTACTAAGTTATGAGAGCTGATAGGCTTTTATGAAGAGATAAGTCTTCAGAACACATTTTAAGGTGTGGAGACTGGCAAAAATCCTTATGGAGTGAGTGAGTTCAAGAGTAGAGGGGAAGCAAGGGAGAAATCTTGGATGCAGCAGTGACAGGTTGTGACCAGAGCACTGATGAGGCCGGTGGAGGAGTGTAGAGGGTGAGAGGGAGTGTGGACAGAAATTAGGTTGGAGATGGAGGGAGTGAAGGGATAGAGGGGTTTATATGTGAAGGTGATTAGTTTAAACTATATTCTGTTGTAGGATAGACTGAAGTGGGGAGAGGTGATACAGGCACTCATGGTTATTAGAACCGTGTAAACCTCACCTTACTTTCTTATTTTATTATAAATGTGATAAATGAATAGGTTGGAAACCTCAGTCCCCGGAGAGCACCACATGTACTTGACAGTACTGTATTTAAAATTGTATTTATTCTCTGCAGCATAAATATAGCAAAACTGGAGCGATGAAGGAGCAAGTGCTGAAATCCATCCCACATATTGCATCATAGGGAATATGATGAAACGTTTCTGTTCACAGCACAGTAGGCAATATACCTGAGGGAAGTTAGTGTATAATTTAAGGCTCTCTCTGAGAAAGTGATTCATGTATTAAGTGATTATCCTAATTTTAAAACAAATCAACTAATGTCATGGAAAGCAGAAGGGTGCGACATCAGAAGTCAGTGCCAAGGTTTTATCCAGCCGACTGAGACTTCATATGTCAAGTGGTGTAACCTGTGCAGGGAGAAATTCAATGGGGCTGCTAAAACATGTCATTTGTACATACACCTTAAACAATTTTCTAAAGGGAAGCTCTCCAAATAAATTTATATATATATATATATATATATACTATTTTTTATATATATATATATATATATATATATATATATACTGTGACAAGAATCACATAGACCGAATAAAATCCATCAGTAGCTTTACTTGCAGGACAGGATATGGCAGTTTCAAGGGCAAGATGTCATACAAAGTCTTCCAATACAGCAATATTTCTTCAGTGGACTCGCAGGTCCAGGAACCCTAACACTAGTCACCCCCGGGCCTATAAGCTGGACGACAAGTGAGACCCTGCCAAGTAAACCAACCAAACAATCAGGAAATCCTTGTCCTACAAATCTGTCAATTATGTCTTTATCAACATGACAACCAATACTGACCACAGAAGAAATATTCTTGTTTTGTAAAACACCAGAATGTACAATAGAACCTACAGATTGCAATTGACAGTTGTATTCATTAATATTTTTCTTATACCAGAGAGTAACAGTACATAAACAGTTATTACATGGCATTCATATAACATTAATTTTTACTGTATCATGAAAATAATTCAGAAACAGACAATCGGGTTCAAAATATACCAGGTATACTTACTACATATAGATAGACTGTCTCACAGGCAGTAAACAAACACTGACGGAGTAATTAAGTTGAAATCATAACTTTGAAATCACTCACCCGGGATTGTCAGTAGTTGTGTACAGCAGGCGGACGTGGTGTCATCTATTCTGTAGCAGCGGCACTGGTCCCAGAAATCCTGGATTTTCGAGCCCCCATGAAATGTTGGAGATGTTCCACTACCAAGTCCCTTCGATTGTCAGTTCTGTGTCTCCCCCTTACCAGTCGACTGGGAACCCCAATAAATCAAACAGCAAGTCGTGTTTAAGAGATTGAGACTGAAGACTCGTTTAATCCGATGGGGTTAATATAGCAAGTTCTCTAAACACACAAGCATCTTACTTGTCATAAAAACAGGATGTCATTTCTGAGAAGTCAGACATGCTAGTCTAGATACGAGGGTATTTCCAGAGTCTAGTGCACTTCCTCTTTTGAGGTGGTTTCAAACATTAAGCATATGACACCAAGACTTTTGTTACATTATAAACATCTATAAATTTCTAGACGAGACAGCAGGGGAAATAACCCACAGATTAAATCAGCTGATCCTAAACTAGGGGGAACATGCAGAAACACATATTTTCAGCAAAGGTTATTAGTTCATAAAGCAATAATCAGAGATCGGTATTATTTATAACTATATATGCTTGATTACATAGGGGGGAATACATTTATCTCTCTCACACTCTACATATAAACGTACCACGCATATTAGAAACTTTATGCAATATTCCCTTACACTTACACAAATTACATAAAAAGGTTCCGCAGTAATAAAGGTTATTACTGTAACAGGACTGGATTAGGGGTCCCTCTCCTGGGGTAGATGGACTCCCTCTTCACAAGCACAGCAGCTGGAAAATAGTACACCAGTCTGGAGTCTCGTGCTAACTGGTCGGCGCCAATCTTTATTGTGCAACATAAAAGAAAAACAAAACATAAAAATAAACGCTAGCCCGTCTGGGCGCTAACTAGACAAGAGGTTCCCTCTCTACAGAAACAGTGGGGCCTATTGCCTCCACCATCAACACAAGCGTATGCACAGAATTTCACAGTTAGTTTTCACCAAGTGTCTCTGAGCCAGCCAGTCTGCTTGCTCCCCCAGGTATGAGACCCACAGCTACAACTGAACAGAGTTTATCACCACCAGTTTCAGGTGGAAGCCCTAATGAGCCTGCTAACAGGCCAAAACCAAAACCTGGAGTAGGTTGTGGATGGAGCCCACCCTCTCCTCAAACCCACACCCCCAGGTCCCAAACCGGCTTTTCAAAAGCCAAAACTCAAGCTTGCTTCACTGCAAACTTTCTCCTGGGGGTTTTAATACACATATGTCAGAAACCTAGGGCAAAAGTATCTATCACTGACCACTTTACCAGTGATCCTATCACATATCCCCCCCTTTGTTTCGAACTGTGGGGCGGAACAACTGAAGCCCCCAAGCAATGAACGCGTGACAACGCATCTGCATTGGCCGGCTGGCTTCCTGGCCTGTGCTCTGCCAAAAACTTAAAGGTTTGTAGTGCCAAGAACCATCTTGTTATTCTTGCGTTACTGTCCTTGTTTTCGGAAATCCATTTCAGAGGGGCATGGTCAGTAATCAATTTGAATTTTCTTCCCACCAAATAGTACCTGAGAGTCTCTAACGCCCATTTTATGGCCAAAACTTCCTTTTCCACTGTGGAATAGTTTCTCTCATGTACGTTCAATTTCCTGCTCAGGTAAAAGATAGGGTGTTCCTCACCCTCTATGCTTTGGGACAGGACGGCTCCGGTGCCTACACCGGATGCATCGGTTTGTACCACAAATTCTTTATCAAAATCAGGGGTCACCAGAACAGGTTGGGTACATAAAGCTGTTTTTAAATTTTGGAAAGCTTTCTCCACTTCCAGGCCCCATTCCACCATGATTTTTTGTTTGCCCTTGGTAAGGTTAGTAAGTGGGACCGCAATGGTGGCAAAACTGGGTATGAACCTCCTATAGTATCCCGTGATCCCTAAGAAGGCTCTCACCTACTTCTTATTGAGGGGTCGTGGCCAGTTCTGTATTGCCTCAATCTTATTGAGCTGTGGTTTTATCAAACCTCTTCCAATACTGTACCCCAGATACTTTACTTCCTCCATCCCGAGACAACACTTTTTTGGGTTGGCTGTCAGACCTGCCTTAAAGATGGAGTCTAACACTGCTTGTACTCTGGGTAAGTGAGACTGCCAATCAGGACTATGTATGACGACATCATCCAGATAAGCCACATCATATCGTCTATGGGGTCTTAGAATCCTATCCATCATTCTTTGGAAGGTAGTAGGCGCCCCATGTAGCCCAAAGGGTAACATCTTATAATGAAACAGCCCTTCCGGGGCAGAAAAAGCTGTTTTTCTTTGGCATTTTCGGTTAATGGCACTTGCCAATACCCCTTGGTTAGGTCCAGAGTGGTTAAATACCTTGCTGTCCCCAGCCATTCAATTAGCTCGTCCACCCTCGGCATCGGGTAGGCATCAAATTTTGAAACACTGTTCAGTTTACGGAAGTCATTACAAAATTGCACACTCCCATCGGGCTTTGGAATCAACACAATGGGACTGGACCACTCACTGTGTGATTCTTCAATTACCCCCAATTCTAACATCTTTTTAATTTCCTTTGACACAGATTCCCTTTGGGCTTCAGGCAACCTATAGGGCTTTAGGTTAACCTTAACCCCCGGATCAGTGACTATGTCATGTTTGATGACCGTGGTTTTTCCTGGCAGGTCAGAAAACAGTACCCTATTTTGGATCAAAAATTCCTTGACCTCCTGCTGCTGACTGGCTGACAGGGTTTTTGCCACGGTCACTTCGGGTACCAGGGAACCAGGTTTTACTGGAGGAGCTTGGACGGCTGACAGTGGTGCTCTATCCCTCCTGGGTTTTATCAGGTTCACATGATATATTTGTTCGGGTTTTCTTTTCTCCGGCTGGTAAACTTTATAGTTGACCTGTCCTACTTTTTCTAAGATCTCAAAGGGCCCTTGCCACTTAGCCAACAGCTTACTTTCTACCGTGGGAACCAACACCAACACTCTGTCACCAGGAGCAAAGTTTCTTAACTGTGCATTACGGTTATATACCCTCTGCTGTGCTAGTTGGGCCTGTTCCAAGTGCTCCTTAACTATCGGCACTACAGCCGCAATTCACTCTTGCATCTGGGAAACATGTTCAATCACTGTTTTATAAGGACTGGACTGCCCCTCTCCCGTCTTCTTGGCAATGTCTAGTAACCCTCTTGGATGTCTCCCATATAACAGGTCGAAAGGTGAAAACCTGGAGGAGGATTGGGGAACCTCTCTTATGGCCAACAGCAGATAAGGTAACAAATAATCCCAATCTTTGCCATCTTTGTCGACTACTTTCCTTAACATATGTTTTAAGGTCTTGTTAAACCTCTCGCCAAGCCCATCAGTTTGGGGGTGATAAACCAAGGTCCTTAACTGGTTAATCTTAAACAGGCGGCACAACTCCTTCATAACTTTTGACATGAATGGGGTACCCTGATCAGTTAGTATCTCTTTAGGTATTCCCAACCTGCTAAAAACATGGACCAGCTCTCTAGCAATGGACTTGGTAGATGTATTGCGTTGCGTTATCGCTTCTGGGTATCTGGTAGCATAGTCCAGAATTACTAGAATATATTGATGTCCCCGGGCAGACTTCAACAAGGGCCCAACCAAGTCCATAGCTATTCTTTCAAATGGTACCTCTATAATTGGTAGTGGGACTAGAGGACTTTTGAAATGTGGTCTGGGAGCATGATACTGACATTCAGGGCAGGATGCGCAAAAGTCAGATACCTCTTTACGGAGCCTGGGCCAGAAAAACCTCTGCATAATTCGCTCCATGGTTTTTTCTACCCCTAGATGGCCATGGGCCAGATCCAACACGGTTCATCTATAAGCTTTGGGCACTATTAGTTGTTCCACAATATCTTCACCCTTTTTAGACACCTGATATAACAAATCCTGACATACTGCCATGTGAGGATAGGACAAAGGACTATCCGGGTCTATGGGTTTACCATTAATCACCTTGACATTCTCCCTGGCTCTTACCAGAGTAGGGTCATTTAACTGCTCCACGGCAAAGACCTCCCTTGATCTCTAAATCAGGCAGATGATCAACTGGCTCAACAACACTTCTGTCTGGTGAGCTACCATCACTCTCGGGTTCGCCAACCATGCTAGAGAAAGGGAACGTCACAGATTCAGAAGAAACTTCCCCTTCCACTGCATCAATAACCTTCTCAAATGGGTCGGGTTGTTCACTTCTGGAACAAACTGGCTTTCCCACAACTTCCAGAAGTGAGCAAAGTCTCTCCGCAATATGACATCATACATTAGACCATGCGCCAAACCCACGGAGACTATCGCAGAACCACATGCAGTTTTGACGTTCACTTCTGCGTAACATAATATCGAGTATCCCCATGTATGCAGGTCACTTTTTTCCCCTTACGCTTCAAGGGGTCCACCAGCTCAGCTTTCATAAGTGTCACCAGGCTACCAGAATCTAATATTGTAAAGAAACAATGAAGAGCGCTGGACGGGTAAATAATTTATTGATCCAAAAAAATCACTCTCACAAAACGTAATAAAATCTCAATATTATAAAATGACATGTGCAAAAAATTAATGAATAATGCCCAGACTAGATATTATTAATATGGCACCTTAAATGATTGTAGAACATACGTAAGCAAGATAGTAACATGCAATAAGGGGTTAATAGAAATGCATATGATTTACTGCAAAGCATCTCATGCATTCTCCATCCAGCTCAGCCAGTGTTAGTAAAGCAAATTGAAAATGTTAGTAATTAGAATCGGCATGTGTAATGTATTCCAACTGAATAATAATTGATGATGCAGCACAGACAACTTGTATAGATGACAGGCAGCGGTGAGGATATTCACCTGTATGGAAATATAGCTGTGAGCCAGCGTCCCAGCAAAAACAGCTAAGTAGCGTCTGGCCTACCTCTTGACAGATCCAGATAATGTATGATAGATAGGCTGTCTGGAGAGGTGGATGGCCACGCTGCTGCCTGCCGGAGCCAAGCAGGTATTTGCTGAAGAGAGGGGTGTATAACGGCGTCTAGGCCTGCAAGAGTCCCAGGGTCTGGCCGTCAGGAATGAAAATGGGCGGCCATGCTTTCTCACTTGGGCCCGGTGGAGAGGATGACTGGAAGCGGAGGTGTAGGCAGTGTACCTGTCCGTGGGAGTCCAGGCAAACTGGGGCACAGCGGTGTGTGCGCCTGTATCCGTGTGGATTGCTGGTGTGTTGGAACGCAGGTAGGCTGGCAGCGGCTGATGGACCTATTGGGTGCTTTCTACATCTGGGAAGAACAGGTAACACCTGACGCATTTCTCAGCCAATGAAAAAGGCCGTTTCATCAGAGGTGACTAGTGTGCAAAGGCACACTCTATTTGTACTGACAATGATTAATTAAACATTAGCACATGAACATTTAAGAACCATTTTAGTTAACCACTCATGTTTATGATGGGATAGATAGAAAAATATAGTAGTTTAAAAATCTCTTCATATACTTTAATAAAAAATATATAATAAGTATATGATATACTAAATAAATTACTTATATCTATACATAAACTGGACACATATATAAACAGGATTATTACATATATATTTTAATCGATATGATTATCAATAGTCATACAATTATGACTATGTATACAACCATACATATATATAATATATTATATTATAATAAAAAAATATAGAAAATATATATAAAAAATGCATAATATTAACAATCTCCTAATACAATAATAAATAAATATATTCTATAACTTAGATATTAATAATAATGATGATATATAATAGTAATAATAAATGATAATATTGATGCTAATAATAATACACAATAAACAAACCAATCAAAATTACTACAATGAATAAATGGATGAACATCTAGATCTAATCAATGTTATAATCCATATACTGGACTCAATTAATAACAATAAAATTAATTAATAAAAAAAAAATGAATAATAAAAAATAATAAAATAAAAAATATATAAAAATATATAAAAAAATACAAATATTCCTAAAAATATGTATATATAACTCAAATAATGATAATACTAATGTTAAATAATATAAATATTTATAAATATTGATAATGATCGATATAATAGTAATAATATTGACCAAAATGCCTCAATACTTATATATATATATATATGAGGAAGTGTGTGTATATGACACAATATACATGCACATACTTATTCAGGACTAAACAGCAAAAGTCAAACAAATGATAAGAACAGATAGATCACTATCCAGAAAAATAAATAAAATGAGAACAGATAAATCACTAACCATGAAAATATTAGACAGATGAAATGAAGATAACACAAGACTAGAAGGGTTCTGTCCGTGGTGGAACTATAATGTGCCCTATGGGGACCCAAAGTATCACTAACTAGTCTAACACTGAACAGGATCTAACATAACCGATCTGTAAAGTCTGAATGGGCTAAAGATGGTTAAGATCTACTGTATCGTTCAAACCAAAAGGTATCAAAGTATCTAACTGGAATATCCAGAAGGCTTCTCTTCTACACAACTTAAGAAACCTATTGCCTCCTCTCCATGTATTAGGAATTTGTTCTAGGGCCATAACTGAAAGACCTTCAAGGTCTCCTTTAAGGCAAAATACTACATCTAGATAGACTATGGGGTTTTGTGACGTTGAGTATATTACGTCTGTGTTCGGCAAACCTAACATGTAGGGGCCGAGTGGTCCTACCCATATATTGGATGCCACACTTGCATTGAATTACATAAATAACATATGTAGATTTACAATTCATAAAATTTGAGATATTATACTTTTTCTTATTATGAAAAGAAACTACTTCTGTCGCTTTATTCTTAAAAAATTTGCAAGTCAAGCATCTTGCCCCACTGCACTTGAAAAATCCAGGTGGTCTCGGGGGTAGCCAGGAGATCGTACTTGAATTTGGGTCTTTAGTTTGGCCTCTGAACAAACTGGGGGCTAAAAATTGTTTAAGATTAGATGCCTTTCTAAATACAACTCTTTGTTGGTCATCGAGAACGGAACTTAAAATCCTATCTGCTTTTAAAAGTGAAGTATTTTTAGAAATAATTCTTTTAATAGCATAAGCTGATGTATTATATTGTGTAATGAAAGGTATCTTTTCTTTCATATCTTCATTATCTGATGTTGATTTCAAATATTTGGATTTGTGGCCAAGTAATGAGGTCCTATCTAGATCGGTGACTTCCTTTAGTGCTTTGTCAAGAAGACCATGTGGATATCCTTGTTTTAAAAAGTGTTGTACAATCCTTGGGCTTGAGTTTGAAATAATTCTATATTGGAACAATTCCTCCTAATGCGGAGAAATTGACCTTTAGGGATGTTGTTCTTCCAAGGATTGTAATGACCACTAGAGTAATTTAGATAATTCCCACAATCTACTGGTTTTCTATAGGTGGAAGTCTAAATCTGGTTATCTACTACTGTCAGTGTGATATCCAGAAAATTAATCGATGTTAAACTAAAAGTGCTAGTGAACTTCAACCCAAAAGTGTTGGTGTTGAGGTGTTGTACAAAGGAAAGAATAGAATTGGAATCCCCATCCAAAACAAAAAACAAATCATCAATAAATCTGCCATAGAGGACCAGGTGCGCCCCAAATTCGCTCTCCCATACATGGTGATCTTCAAATCTGCCCATGTATAGATTTGCAAAACTCGAGGCGAACCTAGTCCCCATGGCAGTCCCCCGTGTCTGTAGATAATAGCGTGAATCAAAAGAAAAATAATTGTGTTCTAAAATAAATCTAATACTATCCAAAATTAAGTGACGTGATTCCTTAGTCACTGTGGGGTCATGACCCAAATAATGATTGATGGCAAGAAGTGCCTCCTTTATTAATTATAATCATAGGTAACTGAATTTGACTGTGACTGCACAGTATTTCACCTCCTGTGCCTCCTTTATTAATTATAATCATAGTAACTGAATTTGACTGTGACTGCAAAGTATTTCACCTCCTGTGCCTCCTTTATTAATTATAATCATAGGTAACTGAATTTGACTGACTGCAAAGTATTTCACCTCCTGTGCCTCCTTTATTAATTATAATCATAGGTAACTAGCTTATTCTTTACTGAATCCTTATGCTATTGTTTCTAATACCTTATGCTCTGTAATAGTTAAATTGTTTTAAGGATTCTCTCAGTCTATTGAATGAAGTGAATGCTTGATTTATTTGTAGCCTTAGATGTATGGTATGTGTTCATTGTTGACTTAAGCCATTTTTATTGCTAGCTTTCTCTGGCTGGCCAATTGGAGGTTTTCATTAATTAGTGTCCACACTTGCTTGCATCCCTGTATAAGTGTCAGTAGTTTGGCTGGAAAAGCCTTGGCTGGGTGCAGCTTTTTCAAAGTGCAGAGTTTTTAAGTGCAAAACTAGCGTTAGAGGAGAAACAGAAGGAGAAAAAGGTCCATCAAGCAACAAACCTCAACAATCTAAAGACTCAGACTACAACTGGACTCCCTGCACAATCATGGCAGGAACACTTCTATTGCTATTAATAATGCTGGCCTTCTGATTCTTGCATACAATTCAATGCTTATCATACTTTTTCCCATGTCAGTTTACATCTATCAACTTTGAAACACTGTCCTTTATTTCAGCTCTCTTGCCTAGCCTCACATCCTCTATCTGCTTACAATCTGCGTTATTTTTCAAATTCTTCACACATTAGAGCCCCACTTTTAATCCTCCCTATAACAATCTTGTTAATCTGCATACATATTGATACACTGTTTTTTGATACATCAGTTTTTTCACTTGCATTTCTACAAATCTCTTGCACTCATATCTCATTTACATTTTAAAATTTCATTCCTCGTTTACTTATAAACACCATGACAAGGTTTTTGTCAACTCCCTCCTTCACTCAGTTTCTACCTAATCCTCTGTTCTGCCCCCTGCTTCCACCTTTATCCTTTCCCCCTTATCTCTTCCACCTCCTCTGTCTGCCTACTTTTCACTCCTCACCCATTACTCCACTTTCTTCCTGTTCTACCCCCCTCTGTCCTACTACCCCACCACCAAACCCTCCTCCTACACTCCTCTCCCTGTCACTTCATCCCACTGCCATCCACATCTCCCTCCCTGCCCACCTCCTATAAGTTCCCTTTCTAGCTCAGGTGCCCGCACCATCACTAAACTCTATTCATATCGGTCCCCCAAATTAATCTTACCTCCACGTTACAGCAACCCGGATAATCTTATTCACATCTCCCCCACAATCTGTATCCTGTGCCCTCTGGAATGCCAGGTCAGTCTGTAATAAACTGGTCCCCACCCATGACCTTTTTATCTCCAACTCCCTGAATCTCCTAGCCATTACTGAAACCTGGATCTCACCCTCTGACACTTCTCCTGCTGCTCTATCCTCTGGGGGCATTGCCTTCTCCCACACCCCCCGGCCTGGGGGTCGCCGTGGTGGTGGTGTTGGGGTCCTTCTATCCACCAGTTATTTCTACCAGCTAATACCCTCTGAACCATCCCTTACATTTTCCACATTTGAGGTTCATGCTATATGCCTCTTCCAACCAGTAAGCCTCAGAGTAGTTGTCATTTACCGTCCCCCTGGCTCTCCCTCCAAATTCCTTGACAACTTCGCTTCCTGGCTCCCTCACTTTCTCTCCTCAGATCTTCCCTCCATTATCCTAGGTGATTTTAATATTCCTATTGACATTTCCACAGAATCCTCTGCAGCTAAACTTCGTACCCTCACCTCTTCATTTGGTCTCGCCCAATGGACCTCTTGTTGTGATATTTCTGTATACTCCAATTGCCCATTCCCCCTCTCTGACCATCACCTTCTCTCTTTTAACCTATCCCTCTCTCCTTCCCCTCCTTTAACTCCTAAGGCTACCATTACTAAGCGTAATATTGAGGCTATTGACACTGTTGCTTTTTCCTCCCTGATGGACTCTCTTCTCTCCCCTATCATTTCTCTCTCCTGTCCTGAACAAGCTACTTCCCTGTACAATTCCTCCCTTACTTCTGCTCTTGATTCTGTTGCTCCAGCAATAACTACTCACCCTCGCAGATCCACACCACAACCCTGGCATTCCAAATGCACCAGATACCTACAAAAGTGTTCAAGAATTGAAGAGCGTCAGTGGAGAAAGTCACGCTCTAAGGCTGACTTCCTCCATTTCAAATTTATTCTCTCTTCCTACAGTGCTGCCCTGTCTCTCCCTAAACAAACATATTTCAAGAACCTCATCTCCTCCCAGTCCTCAAACCCCCGGCATCTCTTTGCCACTTTCAATTCCCTCCTCTGCCCTTCCCCTTGCCTTCCCTCCTCGTTCTCTGCCCTTGACTTTGCCACCTACTTTACATCTAAAATTGACTCCATACATGAGGACATTATATCCCATCAGACCCTCAGCACTCCTCCTCCTCCTTGCCCTTACCACCCCTCCCCTTCTGTCTCACCAACTCTGACATCCTTCTCACCTGCTTCTGGAGAGGAAGTCATGGCCCTCATCCGGTCCTCCCCTCCTTCCACCTCCCTTCTTGACCCTATCCCTTCCCGTCTCCTCTCCCACCTGTCTCCTTCTGCCTGTTCCCATCTGGTTCACCTCCTTAATCTCTCCCTATCATCTGGCACTGTCCCTTCTGCATTCAAACATGCTCTTGTCTCCCCCATTCTTAAAAAACCAACCCTTGATCCTAACATAATTTCCAACTATCGACCCATCTCTCTTCTCCCTTTTGCTTCCAAACTCCTTGAGTGTATTGTCTACAACTGCCTTACCACCTTTCTTTCCTCCCACTCCCTCCTTGACTCATTTCAATCTGGCTTCCGATCTCTCCACTCCACTGAAGCTGCCCTCACGAAAGTCAGCAACGACCTCCTTGCTGCCAAATCCAAGGGCCACTACTCTCTGCTCATTCTCCTTGACCTCTCTACTGCATTTGACACTGTAGACCACCCTCTCCTCCTGCAAATCCTTTACTCTCAGTTTACGCGGCACTGCCCTCTCCTGGCTTTCCTCCTACGTCTCTGATCGTTCCTTTGCTGTGTCCTCTCATCAGGACTCCTCTTCCCCCACTTCCACTAACAGTAGGAGTTCCCCAAGGTTCTGTTCTTGGATCTCTCCTTTTCTCCCTATATACATCCTCTTTAGGTGAACTCATTAACTCCTTTGACCTCCAATATCATCTCTATGCTGATGATACTCAAATTTACCTTTCCACCCCTGAGCTCTCCCCCTCGCTCCTTACCCATATCTCCAACTGCCTCTCTGCTGTCTCTTCGTGGATGTCCCAGCACTTTCTTAGACTTAACATGTCTAAGACTGAGCTGATCATCTTCTCACCCTCTTCCACTACATCACTTCCCACAATTTCAATATCTGTTGATGGCACAACTATCTCCTCTAGCCCCAAAGTGCACTGTCTTGGAGTTATCCTAGACTCCTCCCTCTCCTTTAAACTGCACATTCAGCACCTCTCGCAGTCCTGCCGTTTTCACCTAAAAAATAGCTCCAGGATTAGACCCTTCCTCACCCAGGATGCCACTAAAACCCTCATCCACTCACTAGTCATATCCAGATTGGACTACTGTAACCCTCTCCTAGCTGGCCTCCCAGTCTCTCACCTCTCTCCACTACAATCGGTTCTCAATGCTGCTGCTTGGCTCATCTTCCTCTCCAGACATTCTACATCTGCTTCCCCTCTCCTTCAAGCCCTACACTGGCTCCCCTTCCCCTTCAGATGCCAATTCAAGGTTCTTACATTCGCCTACAAAGCCCTCACCAAATCCTCTCCCGCATACATTTCTGACCTTCTCTCCCCTCACACTCCCACCCGTCCACTTTGCTCAACTAATGCATGCCGCCTCTCTTGCCAACTGATTACTTCCTCCCACTCCCGCATCCGAGATTTTGCCCATGCTGCTCCCTACCTTTGGAATGCTCTCCCTATCAAACTCTCCACCTCTCTACAAATCTTCAAACGGGCTCTCAAGACGCACTACTTCATCAAGGCCTTTCAGCACTCATCCTAACCCACCTCATGCTCTTTCCAACCTATCTTCCCCTTCTGTGTCACACCTGTCTGTCTGCCCCTCCCCTTAGAATGTAAGCTCTCATGAGCAGGGACCTCTTCCCTCATGTGCTTCTCTTTACATTTTCTTCTACTCTCTACTCCCCATTAGGGCATCTAACACGGGACTGCCAACTCCCGGCTGCTTATTGTGAGTGCTTTAATCACTATTTCAGTAATGTATATAAGTTGTGTCCTTGTCCTGCACTGTAATGTACTGTAAGTTACTTGTTTCTTGTTCACCTATTAGTTCTATGTACTATGTAAGGCGCTGCGGAACACTTGTGGCGCCATATAAATAAAGTATAATAATAATAATAATAATAAAGAAGACCCAATTCATGTGGTATGTTTGTATATAACAATTCTATGTCACAAGTTAATAAATAGTAGGAATCTTTCCATTCAATTGTATTGATAAGATTCAAGAAATGAGTCGTATCTTTAATATATGAAGGTAAGGACACCACGTACTTCTGTAAATGAGTGTCAACAAAAAAGGAAAGATTACTAGTGAGGGACCCAATACCTGAAATAATAGGATGCCCCGGTGGATCAGTGAGTGTTTTGTGAATTTTGGGCAAATGATAATAAATTGGTGTAATAGGGTGAATAGTGTAAAGAAATTCAAAAACTTCTCCGGATATCATGCTGCATTATAGAGCATCATCTAAAAGGTCTCTAAGTTCCGCCCCATAACCATAAGTTGGATCGTGGGGAAGTCTACAATAGAAAGACTGATTCTCCAACTGTCTAAAAGCTTCTTTAATATAATCCTCAGTGTTTTGTATTACCAACCCACCACCTTTGTCGGTTTGTTTTATAGTAGATTCTTATCTTTAGTCAGTTTTTTGAGAGCCATTCTTTCTGATCTTGTAAGATTATCACTCAGATTAGTACTATCTGTTTTTTTACAAAGATTTCTAAAATCTTCCATTGTCGTACTATAAAGACTCTCTATGAAAGGTCCCCGATATTGCAAAGGGTAGAAGTTGGAGGGTCAGTTCAAAAGAGTATGATTATTATGATTGATATTATAAATCTGTGTCGAACTGAAAGATGACTCTGTGTCGACTTCCAAATAACAATCTGAAGGTCCCTCATTTTCTCTGCCTAGGGACTCTAGAATATCTAGAGAAATCCCATCATCAATATCTAAAACAATAGGGTAACCCTCTGTTTATTTTTGAGAGATTTTAATGCAAAAAAACGTTTCCGACTGAGGGTCCTGACATATTTATTTAAATCGACAAAGAGTGTGAATAAATTGGGTTTAGTTGCCGGAGCAAATTTCAATCCCTTTTGAAGTAAAGACAATTCATTTTCTGCTAAGGTTTTATCCGATAAATTAAATATACCCTTAATGTCATTTACCGCCATCTTACGTTTTTGTTGGGATTTCTTACGTCGGTTACCTCCTCGTCTTCCTCTAGCTCTAAATCTGTCTCTTATGGTCAACCAACCTGCTCTTATCTCTGTTTTTTGTGTCTGAGAGGCTGATGGGGGAGTATATTGATGTGTCTGATGATCTATCCCTAAAAAACGTGAGGCAGTAGATGAATTAGACACCATTGGTTTATTCTTTTTATTGGTGGTTCTTACTGTCCTTATATAATAAGTGGGGGTATTCGTTACCTCGGTCAGGGGTCCACCAGCTCAGCTTTCATAAGTGTCACCAGGCTACCAGAATCTAACAGCGCCTCAACTCGGTTGCCTTCTACACTGAGTACACACATGTGCTTATCTGTCTCAGCCTGCCGATCAGCAGTACAGCTGTGCAAAGAAAGACACCCTGCGGTGGACATGAGCAGTATCAGATTGCATGGGTTCAGAGGTAAGTGAACAATTAGCAGCAATATGGCCAAAGCCACCACATCGGAAACACTGAGTCATATTAATGTCTAGTCGCTTACGGGGTAAGAACCTTCCCGGCCTGGCAGGCCTGTCTCCAGGTTCTACACCCTCAGTCTTGGGTACATTCCACCGCCCAGTACCCTTCTCCCCTGGAACAGTCTTACCAGCGTCCGTGGGAGTTCGCCAGATGCACCATCGGGGCTCGGTGTGGCATACTCATCAGCTCCTCAGCCGCCACGTACCTCTCCACCAGCTTGACCAACTGGTCCGCGGACTTAGGGTCTGCATGGCTCACCCACTTGCGCAAGGATGCGGGTAGGGATCGCAGATACCGATCCATTACGACTCGTTCGACGATTTGTGGTCCTGTCAGCGTCTCTGGCTGTAGCCACTTGGTGGATAGATGGACGAGGTCGTGAATCTGCGAGCGTGGCAGTCTGTCCATTTGGAACTCCCAGCGGTGGACCCCATTGGGCACGAACAAAGGTAGTGACTCCAAAGCGAGTTAAGATCTCCTGTTTTAGTTTTTTATAGTCCTTTGCATCAGCCAGGCATAAGTCGTAAAAGGCCTTTTGTGGCTCCCCAGACAGAAAAGGTGCCACCAGACTTGCCCACTGCTCCTTGGACCAACTGTCCCTTTCAGCCGTTCTTTCAAATGCGGTGAGATATGCCTCCACATCATCGCCTGAAGTTATCTTTTGGAGGAAGTGACTGGCTCGTATGGAGTGAGTGGTGGTGGGAGGACCAGTATTAGCATCTCCAGGCCGGGCGACCAGGTGCTGTACCACCTCTTTTATGGCATAGCTGTTTTCCGCTAAGGCCTGGCGGGGTTTCATTGATGGCGACCTGTTGTTGCCTCTGGGCAGTCTCCAAGGCCAACAGTTGCACCCTGGTAGATTCCTGCTGAGCCCTGGTAGCTTCTTGCTGAGCTGCCGTAGCCTGAAGCAGGGCTTTTACAAAGTCCTCCATTTTACCTCCAGGCGCTGGTTGGAAGCTGAATCTTGCCTCTCTGAGCATTGGCTGATGCCACCTCCAGGGATTCAACAATCACGTGTCTGTCCCTTTAAATTTTAAAGGACAAATTTTTCCTTGCTGCACTTTTCAGTGTGTGCTTGCCCGCATTCTCCACCAATTGTAACAGGACTGGATTAGGGGTCCCTCTCCTGGGGTAGATGGACTCCCTCTTCACACACACAGCAGCTGGAAAATAGTACACCAGTCTAGGGTCTCGTGCTAACTGGTCGGCGCCAGTCTTTATTGTGCAACGTAAAAGAAAAACAAATCATAAAAATAAACGCTAGCCCGTCTGGGCGCTAACTAGACAAGAGGTTCCCTCTCTACAGAAACAGTGGGGCCTATTGCCTCCACCATCAACACAAGCGCATGCACAGAATTTCAGTTAGTTTTCACCAAGTGTCTGAGCCAGCCAGTCTGCTTGCTCCCCCAGGTATGAGACCCACAGCTACAACTGAACAGAGCTTATCACCACCAGTTTCAGGTGGAAGCCCTAATGAGCCTGCTAACAGGTCAAAACCTGGAGTGGGTTGTGGATGGAGCCCACTCTCTCCTCACACCCACACCCCCAGGTCCCAAACCGGCTTTTCAAAAAGCCGAAACTCGAGCTTGCTTCACTGCAAACTTTCTCCTGGGGGTTTTAAAACACATAGGTCAGAAACCTAGGGCAAACATATCTATCACGGACCACTTTACCGGTGATCCTATCACATTACCCAAAGTGTTATTTATATTTGCAATGATGTGAAGTGCATGTTATATGATATCTATGGTTTAGTACATAATAAGTAGATCATGTTTGGTGCCATTCTCATCCGCTGTGTATTTGCAGATCTCCGGTTCTATCGGTGGGGAAATCGCTACAAGCATCTGCAAGTTATGAACTATAGGGAATTAGGTGATAGAATGTACAATGTATGAAGTGTTTATTGCTTAGTTATGCGGCAAGAAAAAGTACACAAAGAGCCACTGGGAGGCTGAACTTCTCAAGTACAAACAGACGACCAAAGAAGAAGAACCAATTAAACAATACCAGCTCATGTCCATTGTATTGCCAATTCCTGAAAGAGTATATATGTGCGCTCTCTGACCCCAGTCTTGAGTCTTCTTGCTGTGCTGTTGACGGAGGTTTCTAATGCTGATGCCGGCATCTGGGCCCGGAGCGTGCGCATATAACAACTGTACCTTGGGTCTGTATGATTTATTTGCGCTAATTGTCTTTAAATCACAGCGTGTAACCATCTGTTTTTTTATACTAAATAATAACTTTGTGTGCTTTGGAACCACATTCAAAGTCTGAAGGCATTTATTTACTGTGCGACTCAATACTCTAAATTGCAACAATTTTAGAAGGTATAGGCAGGATTTTAGAAGATATAGGTAGGATTGCATAGAGGTTTAAATCAGGTATCAATAGCGGATCCAAGCATGTTGGCCCATGCCCCCCTTGTCGTTTCTGGCACTTCTAGCAGTAGGCTGTGGCCAGCCGCGGGCTAGCAACAAGACAGGGGAAGGCGGTCTGGCCAGAGTGGAGGAGGCTGGACCCTTCCCTTCCGTTTCCTCCCCTCCTTCTCTCTTGCACTGCTTGTTGCCGGGGTTATGTGACGATCTAGTGACCGGTCCCAGCGCAAAAACCAGAGGAGATTGAGGACCTAGTGTTGATTTTGTGTAAAGTGCATCAGGGTGTTATAGAGATGTTTCAAAACTTCCATGTGAGCCATCAATAAAAATACAGCTCTTGGATGAGTTAGAATCGTCAAGGACATGAAATATCCCATCAGTCATATTTTTGTTCATATTGCTTTTGAAATAGCTTTTTCCTTGTTAACATTATAGGGGCAAATTCAATTACCCGCAGGTTTTATCTCGCATTCACATCTCCTGTGTAAACTGCCCAGAGCTAATCAATGTAGACCCAAGATCAACCTGCAAGCAGCCTCGTGGCAACAATTAACATATATTCTGCTCATTGTCACTTCTCCTGCGTAAAGCGTCTCGAGCTAGAGCTGTCTCGTGGCTGCTAGGGGGTTGCTTTTGAATACCTTTGGACACTTTACTATGAAGAAGAGACGTAACACAAAGCACAAGTAATTGATTCTGCCCTAAGATGATCACTATCATCATTGACCAATCGGTTGTAATACAGTATGCAAGTGTAAGAATGCTTGGCAAACTAAAGTCTGTTCATTTTTTTATGGCCATGGAGCACATCTTTAATCTCTTTTAAAGTGAAATGAAGAACTTTGTCACCATTCAGATATTGTGTTCCATTAGGTGCTTTATTCCTTTGAAACAGAGCAGCCTGATTATATGGCTCATACTTGATACTAAAATTTAAACAACTTGACTTAATTGCACAGGCATTAAAAAGCCTTATGCTTCATTTAGATAAGTGTCCCATTCAATTTTGTAATCAAGCAACCCTTGAGCTATGCATGTTGCTTGGTATGTTTTGAGAAGGACTGGATTTCCCCACGTCTTGAAAAGATGTTGCTCTTTTGGCATGAAGGTTTGTCAGGGTTCAGCCTAGGATCGGCTGTCTCTTACCTCCACGTCGGCTTCCCCTGACTTCTCGTGTGGTCAGATGTTTGGTGCGGCAGCGGGAAACGCGCTGAGAATTCTGCCTTAGGTGCTATAGGATTCCATGGGAGGCCCTGTGGTTTGGAGATGGGAGTTTCCGTCATGGGCGCCGCCATGACGGTCCTTTCTCATGTGACAGTATCTCTAATAATAGTAGCTTGTGCATGGTCAGCTGACGCTGTCCTCCTATTAGCTGCTACCTGTGGCTATATATTCGGCTCCAGAACTCCAGGAAGTTGCCTGAACGTTTGTCATTCCTAGTGTATGCTAGTTGAGTCCTTGTTCCAAGTTCCCTGAGATTACCTCTGTGTCTTCTCTAGTGCGTTTGACCATCTCTGCCGGAGTACTATCCTGTGCTATCTTCAGTGCAACAGTGCATCATTTCCATCTCAGCCTGTGTGCCACTCAATATTACCATCTCAGCCAGCGAGCCAACTCTGTGCTATCTTCAGTGCAACAGTGCGTTACATCTCAGCCTGTGTGTAAACTCTGCGCTACCATAGCGCAACAGTGCATCATAACATCTCTGCCTGTGTACAACTTAGCGTCTCCTTCCGGAGCAACAGTGCGTCATAACATCTCTGCCTGTGTACAACTTAGCGTCTCCTTCCGGAGCAATGGGGCGTCTTACCAACACAGCCTGTGTACAGCTTAGTGTCTCCTTCCGGAGCTACATTGTGTAATACCACCTCTGCCTGTGTTCTATACCAAGGAGTTCTTCTTCAGCGCAATAGTGGGTCTGCACACCACCATCTGTGGGTACCTCAAATACCAATTCCTAGTGCAGCTGAGCCTCCTGGGAGGCATATTCCTCGGGCCACTGTCTGTGTGTTTGTCTATTCCCACAGGGTTTGGATACCAGATCAAAGGACCACGACCAGCCTGCTGGGTGCAGCTAAAACCCATATCCCGATTGGTAGGGGTCACTGGTGAACACATCCCAGTAGGTTAGACTCCACACCATTGATAAGGTCTCATAAACGTCCAAACCCTGTGGATGAGGAGATCATACATTCAGGCCCCTCACCTCCGATTTCTTCTACAACCTGGGACCTCTACTTTCAACCCCTTAGTGACAAGGTTTCTAAGGAAATGTTTCTCTGTCAGTGGGACTGACATTAAACATTCCAATGGCAGTATTCACACCTTTTTGCTGAGCTTTCCTTTTAGTATCATAATTATTCCAAATATAGTGCTCTAGAATATCATGGTATAAGTAATGCCTGGTATCAGGATATTGTTGTTTTAATGCAAACCAAGATAATAATTTGGATTGATATTATAAGCAACTGCTGTCATTTTATCTAAGCTGGAAATAAACCAAGTGCTTGTCTTGCCAGTACACAGGTAAACACACAATATTAGTCTGGTGATGCATATGAAATTGAGTCTCAACATACTTTTGGTGCACTGACATATCTCATGTCTATAAATGTCTTTATCTCATCCCATTCAATTAGTACTTCCTGTTCAATGTTAACAGTTGTGAATTGAATGGAATCGGTATGTAATGCCGTCTGTCAGAATACCGACAGCGGCATCCCGATGGTTGGTATCCTGAGAGGGGTCGGGTATTTATACATTGCTGCCACTGGTCTCATAACTACATCCTGAATTGAATATTTGCATAGTCATAGCATTTATAGATGTACTTGTAGACCTACTTGACTCTGAATTGATGTACATATTTAAAAAATTTATGTGCATTGTGCTTTAAAAACAGATATGCGTTGTAAGAGACTACAAATCTGTTATCAATTTAGTTACCTGCTATTTCCACAAAGTTGCCATCTTCTTTGTGTTCTTACTGCAGGTAGCCATTGATGTTTGTATTTGTCTCAGGGCAAAGTTTGGATTTAATGGGCGACATGGAAATCCTGCATCATTTCAAAATATCTAAGAGTCTCTGATGAGAATTTTTGTTGTGCAACTCAGAAAAATCTGTTTTATCAATGATGTCCTTTTCCCTGGCTTAGTCAAAATGTGTTCAGGAGGAAGTCCTCCCTTCTGACATTCAATGGCATACAGTAATGCTTAAACATGACCAAATATCTGCTTCTCTTTTACGTCTTTTAGAAATGACCTTATTTGACTAAAAATGCCTTGCAACCAAATCGGATCAATTGCTAAAGTGTTACATTTCCATAATCTCTTTTCTTCTGAATTGCAAGTTAAAGTGATAAAAAGATCTGGCTTTAAATACTTGTGAACCATAGCCATGGAGGAATACTTGCAAACCATAGCCGAGGAATCCAGATGTTAATAATACCTTTTTTGCCAGGTTCAACATGATCATCAACAGCATATATTTTGTCAACACATTAATGTATGATGTGTTCCTAATTCACTTTAATTCAATTTCACGTGTTGGATTTGTTCCTAATTCATTTTAATTCAATTTCACGTGTTGGCTTCTGTTTTGCATAAGCATATACTGGTGACTGAACTTTCCAGCATTAAGGAATTGATATAGGCACTCCTTATTGACAAATGGTATGAATACAAATCCAGTTATGTGAAGTTTCTGTCCGCTTGAATGCCAAATTCATTACATTGCACATTTTCAAGTGTAGCAGTTTCACTGACTTTGGGCCTGATTCAGAGCTGGACGGTACTGCACAGCCTCAGGGAAGCGGCTGTGCAATTCCGTCCAACTAAAATGCTAATGTCGCAGTAGGTGTCTGTAGAAAATAGACACCACTTGCATGCATCTGTGATCCAAGAGCAATGTCCATAGATGCTGCCTTGGGTCACCATCGCGACCATCAGAATGTTAGAAATGTATAAAAAGACACAAGCGCTCATTGAAAGTGACATCACTTTGTTCTAGCACTCAGGTGCATACATTAGAAGTATCCAGTCTCTTGTATTTCCAAAACTACTTTTGGGCTTGGTGTGGTGCTCACAACCAACTTTCAGTGAATAGTCTGTATCTAGCATTTTGAATGAATGGGTATGGTTAGAAAAGTATTTGAATGTAAATTAGAATGAAATTAATTAAAAGTGAAAAATATTTGACAATTTAAATATATACAGTCAGGTGCATAAATATTGGGACATTGACAGAATTTTCATATTTTGGCCTCTATTCACCACCACAATGGCTTGAAATGAAACAAACAAGATGTGCTTTAACTGCAGACTTTCAGATTTAATTTGAGGGTGATTACATCCAAATCAGGTGAACGGTGTAGGAATTACAACGGTTTCTATATGTGCCTCCCACTTTTTAAGGGGCCAAAAGTAATGGGACAAACTAAACAATCCTAAACCAAACTTTCACTTTTTAATACTTTGTTGCAAATCCTTTGCAGGCAATTACAGCCTGAAGTCTGGAACGCATAGACATCACCAGACGCTGGGTTTCATCCCTGGTGATGCTCTGCCAGGCCTCTACTGCAAATGTCTTCAGTTCCTGCTTGTTCTTTGGGCATTTTCCCTTCAGTTTTGTATTCATCAAGTGAAATGCATGCTCAATCGGATTCAGGTCAGGGGATTGACTTGGCCATTGCATAACATTCCACTTTTTAGCCTTAAAAAACACTTTGGTTGCTTATGCAGTATGCTTTGGGTCATTGTCCATCTGCACTGTGAAGCGCCGTCCAATGAGTTCTGAAGCATTTGACTGAATATGAGCATATAATATTGCCCGAAACACTTGAGAATTCATTCTGCTGCTTTTGTCAGCAGTCACATCAGCAATAAATACAAGGGAACCAGTTCCACTGGCAACCATACATGCCCACGCCATGACACTACCACCAACATGCTTCACTGATGAGGTGGTATATTTTGGATCATGAGCAGTTCCTTTCCTTCTCAATACTCTTCTCTTCCCATCATTCTGGTACAAGTTGATCTTTGTCTCATCTGTCCATAGGATGTTGTTCCAGAACTGTAATGGCTTTTTAAGATGTTGTTTGGCAAACTCTAATCTGGTCTTCCTGTTTTTGTGGCTCACCAATGGTTTACATCTAGTGGTGAACCCTCTATATTCACTCTTGTGAAGTCTTCTCTTGATTGTTGACTTTGACACATATACACCTACCTCCTGGAGTGTTCTTGATTTGGCCAACTGTTGTGAAGGTGTTTTTCTTCACCAGAGAAATAATTCTTCAGTCATCCACCACAGTTGTTTTTCGTGGTCTTCCGGGTCTATTGGTGTTGCTGAGCTCTCCGATGCGTTCTTTCTTTTTAAGAATGTTCCAAACAGTTGATTTGGCCACACCTAATGTTTTTGCTATCTCTCTGATGGGTTTGTTTTGATTTTTCAGCCTAATGATGGCTTGCTTCACTGATAGTGACAGCTCTTTGGATCTCATATTGAGAGTCGACAGCAACTGATTCCAAATGCAAATGTCACACCTAGAATCAACTCCAGACCTTTTACCTGCTTAATTGATAATGAAATAACGAGGGAATAGCCCACACCTGTCCATGAAATAGCTTTTGAGTTGATAGTCCCATTACTTTTGGCCCCTTAAAAAGTGGGAGGCACATATAGAAACAGTTGTAATTCCTACACCGTTTACCTGATTAGGATGTAATTACCCTCAAATTAAATCTGAAAGTCTGCAGTTAAAGCACATCTTGTTTGTTTCATTTCAAAGCCATTGTGGTGGTGAATAGAGGCCAAAATATGAAAATTATGTCAATGTCCCAATATTTATGCACCTGACTGTATAAATCTAAATAATAAAAAATATTAAAATTTAGATTAGTCCCAATTGTATACAATACCAAACTATGGATAAAATCCATGTATTTATTTACTAAATGTTATTTATTAAATACATTGTGCATGCATAAAATGCATACCTTCGTCTGCACTGTCAGACGCCACCTTACATTCTATTTGATCTCCTGCTCGAGCTGATTGTGAGAGTGGCTCAATGCATTTCATTACGTACTATGACTTTTTCAGGGGTTGTCACAATTGGGAATAATGTAAATTTAAATCTAATTTTATGTTTTCATTTTTTGTCAATTCTTTTTCACATCTACAGTATATACAAACTTTCCTGTAACCATCCCCATTCACCAGATAAGGACCATTGCCTCAAATATGAATGTAATACAAAACATGAAAGCTAGGTGTGAGAATCAAAGCCCAAAAATAAAATTGGAGCGTTTTAACTCCCCAGATGTATCTGTCTTCAAGAATTCTCATGCTAATTTCAGTTTGTTCACAACTTTGAAGAATTGCTCTGAGTAGTTCCTCTTGTACAAATGTAAGCATAATGTTATGCAGTTTAGAAAATGGATGTATTTCACCAAAAGGTTTTGGACATTATTATGCATAACCTTTCGCATGCATTTAGTGTTGGCAGGATTATTCATATATCTGTGGCTTCTGGCAAATCTAATATATACAACTTCTTTTTGAGCAGTTTAGCCAACATGAGGCTATAACCCGATAGCATGAAGCACTTAGCCATGTATCCTGCAGCAGAATGGGCAATGTACTTTGGTGACTGATTCATTCACTTTAGCTCCTATGAATGTAAAAGCCATTACATTATTGTGGGATACTATTTGGTTTATACAATTGTTGAAATTTTCACGAGACCCGTCCAAATAGCTTTTAATGGTTGAGTGTAACTTATTTTTTTTCAAGTTTAATACTTACCCCATGGCAGCAGTTAATCTTATTTCCATTGTTAAAGTACTTAACCCTTATTTTATTCTAATGTTCCTAGACATTCCCTTTGAATTTAATTTTTATTAAAATTATTTGGAAGCAAAGCAGCATTTTGTTAGCGTATATCTTTTCTTGGTCGGCATCTCAACAGCTAGCCATTGCCTGAGGGTTTAGTCCAACCTCTGCTGTCATTCATTTAGCATATTGGTGGAATGTTTGTTTGGTTAGGTGGGTTCTCTGTAGACATTATTCTTCAGCTAACCTTTTTTAAGCTCTCTTCTGTTCTTCAGATGAGTTGTGTCACTTAGGAGGCATTTTAGTCTTCGATGTCACTTGACAGTCAAATGGCACTTGGGGCTTAAAGGCCACTTACAGCTTTATGGTACATATCCAAAATGCTTGGGACCAGGGGTATTTTGGATAACGGAATGTTCCGTATTTTGGAATAATTGCATATCATAAAGAAATATCTTGGGAATAGGACCAAAATATACACAGAGAATGCATGTATGTGTTATATACACCTTATATACAGAGCCTGCAGGTAATTTTATACAATATATTCAAGAATTTTGTGGCTCCAACAAAGTTTGTGTACATACATGAAATTCATTTATGTTTCATATACACCCTATACACACAACCTGAAGGTAATTTTATACAATATTTTTTATCATTTCTGCCTTAGACAAAGTTTGTGTACATTGAACCATCAAAAATCAAAGGTTTCATTATCTCAGTCATGCCAAAAAAATTCCGTATTTCGGAATATTTGGATATGGGAGACTCAACCTGTATTTAGGTTTGATTTTATTATTTTTTATTCCCACTTTACCGCTACCATTTTGTCTGTTATTTCTTTCTCTCTCCTGAAGTATTTTTTTAAATCTTTTAAAGTAAAAGTACTTTTATCTTTTAGTATTAGTTATTTTTCAGTGTATTTTTATTGTCAGGCTGCTTTTTTTCATCCCTCCTTGCCCCAGAGTACTGTATTCTTTCACTTGATTATTAGGGATGGCAATCAGTAACTCATTATTCACAACCTTTAATGTTTTTGAGATTATTTTGCCATTCTATGCGTGGATTGCAATGGTTGCCACCATCGCATGCTTCTTTTTAATGGATGTTCTCCCAATGCGTATTTATGTAGTGCACCACCGGGAAAAACACTGACCCATCTGCAGTAGGGATGGGAATCGAACGCGGAAGTATTAGTTTGGTTGATTTTCTGTATACAATGGTCCCAATAGTGAGATTTCAACGTTACCTCACTATTGATTTTTATTTCCAATATTCTCTACTTTTTGGATCGCCTACAGCTGTGTCAGCCAGCCACAAATTACACTGTTCACATGGTCGCAAGCTGGGTGAACACCTATACAATCGTCGGGTCGTTCTTTCGATTCCAAAAGTGTATATGCATCTTCGATCATGTGTTGTTGGAAGAAAACTGGTAGAATCGAAGGATCGCATCCTATGTGCTATTTAATATTCAGCAAGTACAACGGGGCCAGATCGGAGCAAAAGTGCAGTGCGTACACACCTTTAGATTTGTTGCTGACAACTAGCAGGTGTAACACAGCCGAGTGAGCACATTCAGCAGGGCAAGTGCACTATTTTTTCACGCCACATCTCTGAAGCAGAGTTGACACTGACCTGACACTGTTTGGTCAGGTCAGTCAGGTGACACGTGTTCTGAATCATCAAAGCCGTTTGGTTGTGTAAAAATCAATTACAACTGTAAAAACAAAATGTTTTATACCTGTTTGTTTTTTTTTATGGGAAAAACATTTAAACAATCATAATTATATTTTTCGATTCCCTGACCAGCAGCACTTCTTTAAGCATGACCAAACCAGCTCTGCGCCATCGACTGGTTTAGGAACTTTGGTCGTATGCCTTTGCCAGGCATGTTACGACAGTGGCAACAATTCAATGGCGCCCTTGTGATACCATCGCTGCTGCCTGTCTTTTATTGTTTCTGATAGTAAGAGTGATATCTGCTTTTATTTTAGCAGTTTCTTTCTTATATTAAGGCTGTTTTTTTTTTACTTTTCTCTTTACCATCCAGTTGTTGCCTCCAATAATTCTAGTTATGTTAGACTGTCTCCTCCTTATATAATATGCTTCTCCACAGTCTGCATGTGCTGCCATTATTATGTGTAACCTGCGGTGTCCCCCCTGCCCGTTGGTGGCAGTGGGAGCTGTGAGACGCATGAGGTGCCCGGTGACCGGAACACAACAAGCCTTCTGCCGGCTGCTCTGTTCCAGCTGTCTCACTCTCTCACACACACGGAAATGGCGGCAGCTGGGGGGGGGGAGAGCAACGCAAACACTACTACGTACGGCCTGGCACAAACCCGCGTCTGCGCATGCGCATGACGTCACGGCAACGTCCGCGATCTACCAGACAGTGATCGGCCAATCAGTGGGCTCCGATAGAGCAGGCCGGAGCGGCCCCATTGGTGGGATCCGGGAACCAGTCATCGTCCGATCCAGCCTAGGTAAGTGAGCGGACCGGCGCTGCGTTGTTGCGGCCCCGTTTCCGTTTCCCCGGCCGCCTACCCCCCTCCAACCCCTATGTGTCTGGGTGGGCCTGTGTGTAGTTTGGGCCGGCCGAGGTCCCCCCGCGGCTACGCCCCACAGACCTGCCATAGACTCCATGGCATCTCTGTTGTTATGTGCTTATGACCCAGTTCTATCAGGCAGTGGCATTGCTGGGCTATGGGACTATGTATTGTTCTCCAGGGTGATTGTGGGTATAGGTGCTGCTATTGCTTTGGGGCAATGTCAATTGGGTGTTGATAACTGGGTATCTCTAGTTGGTATTATCCGTATTGCATCTATCACTGTGTATTGTAGGTTCACTGAGATAAGTAAATGGCATAAGGGGAAAATTTAATCTTAAAAGATGCAATTTTTTCAGAATATGGTAAAGTTTGTATGTATGTATATAATATGTGTGTATGTATGCGTGCACGTATGTATATGTTTAGCACCTTAGGGATGCAATAAAGATCATGGATGGAATTGAGTTTTCCTTAGCTGTTTTCTGCAGCAATTTATGTAGTGATCGTGGGCTCAAATGTACTTTATTATGGATGAAGGGGCTGCATATAGATTTTTGATACTTCTGGAGGGACAACATTGATGATGTTCACAAATGCTCAGTTACTATAAAATGGAATGACTTTTGCAGTGTTTTTCCTGTAGCTGTCATGTCATGTTACATATCTGTACATCTTACTGGGTGATTTCTATGTAGTAGAGCTGAAAGAAGCTTTAACATATTCTCTACTAATATCCTTACTTTGTGGTTAATTTACATGACAAACCTATCTGTGTGTACATATTACAAAGTTCTACAGGCAGCACCTAGTGTCTTTTCCTCCTGATCTCCTGTGTCACATTACATCAGCTGTCAACAGAGATCCCGCTTTTATTTAGGATGCACTCCCTGTGCTGCTAGTCACAGTGTTAAACGTAGACTAGCCACACATCTGTATATGTAAAGCATATAGTCATTACATTTTCCCTTTCACGGTGTAGTTAGTATGAAATTATTGGGACACTACAGGAGTAGGTAAAAGACATTTACATTGTGACTCAAACCAAGTGGTTTGATATGTGTTAAATCTTTGTATATTGGGAAAACATTTTTAAATTTGCAGCACGTCTAAAGCTAGGTACACACTTGAGCTAATCAACGATCATTCCAATTTCACTAATCCCAGAACACATGACAATCGGACACAATATGCAGTCATCTGAACAACGGCCACATATATCATGTCGGGGGATTGTATCCAATTAATAGCTTAACACACTACATGAGCGATGAACGATGTGTGTAAATGATAGATTTCTGTGTATACACTATACGATGGTCATTCAGATTGGTTGAAAGTACCAATATATCGTATAGTGTGTACTGGGCTTAAGATTGGTGAGCATTAGAGGGAGTATTTAAATTGTGTGGCTGGCTGTAGTTTGCACTCTTTGTGGGCGATTGAATAGTTTGTACCCAATCTTTCGTCTAAAGTGGCGGGAGAGAGTGCAATATTCAATTGTTTAGGGCAACCATGCCTATTTGTGCCCAAATGCACTGGGTTTAGCCATGTAAAGCGGATAAGCCTGTCTAAACTCCTGGTTAGTGTCCAAACTATGGACTTTTCACACATTTCTGCTCGCCACCTCGGGGTGAAACCAGGCAGCACCTGGGACAGTGCTGGTGGGCAGGTAGTAGTTTGGGTAGCGCTGGGGGGAAAGGCAGGGAGAAGATGGGGTAGAGGGGAGTAAGGCCAGGCAGTGCTGGGGCTAGGGAAGGGGTAAGTGCAGTGCTGCGGGGCAAGGATAGATAACAGCTGACCCAGTATTGAGGTGCAAGGAGGGGGCTAGGGGCAGACAGTACTGAGGGTAGAGAGGGAGCAAGTGTGGATAGCTGAGGTAATACTATGGGCAAGGAGGTGGTTAGGGGCAGGCAGTGCTGGGGATAGGGTGAGGGCGAGGATAGATAGCAACTTGGGAAGTACTGGGGGCAAGGAGGAAGTTAGGGGGTAGGGAGGCGGTAAGGGTAGACAGCAGCTGGGCCAAGGAGGAGATTAGGAGTAGGCATATTTACAGTGCATCACACAAAGGCGTACCCCATAAATATAGTGGCCAGCACACAGTAGTGCATTTAGAGAGTGTAACACACAGGAGTGCCCTCAATTTTTAACAATATTATATTGGGAGGACATTGTAATGAAATAATGTAAATAGTCCCTCACCAGCAGTGTACCTGGAGGACACTCTACCTCCCCAGTCACCAGTACTGCAACTCCCCAGGGTCCCACTCTTCCCTGCTGGTAGATCTGCAGCTCACTGGTGGTCACTACTCCTCCGCGCTGGTAATCTCCGCGGCACGGTCACTCTGCTCCCCGCTGCAGGGGCAAACGCAGGATTTTTAAGGGAGGGGGTTGATAGACAGATCTTTGTATATAAACAAACACACAAGCATTCATGCGCACACATAGCTTACATACACACAGTTTACACATACACAAGTCTACTTATACACACACATACACAAGCATACTTGCATACATACACAGCATACATACAGTACAAATATTCACACACATCAGCAAACTTACACTCAGTATACATACATACACACACATAAACATACTTACAGTATACATACATATATACACATACAGTACTTACACACAGTATACATACATACACAGCATACATATATACAGTACACACACACACATAAGCATACTTACACACAGCATACATACATACACAGCCAAGGGATTGGCTATAACTGAGCGCGTCCTCGGGGAGCCACCCATTTGTAGATAGTGAGTCCCCGGTCCTCAAAAGTGGGTAATATACGCGCTATAGCGCGTATTTGCGAACACTGGTAAATACTCAAAAAATACAAAAGAGATTATTAAGGACAATTTGCATCTATTTGTATATTAATTTTTCTGTTACTTTTAGCCAACTGAAAACTTAATAGCCCTTTAGTTTTTATTAGCTGTCCTAATAATTCTAATTGGAGTTGGAAGAATCTATGGAATTCATTGCTAAGTATCCAGTAGATCAGGGGTGAGCAACAAGTGGCACTTCAGCTGCTTTGGAAATGCACATCCCAGCAAGATCTGCTACATTTTTAGTCTGGCCTAATAACAAAACTGTGGTAGGGCATACTGGGTTGTGTAGTTCCACAGCAGCTGGAGTGCCATATGTTGCACATCCCAGCAAGATCTGCTACAGTTTTAGTATGTCCTAACAACAAAACTGTGGTAGGACATGCTGGGTTGTGCAGTTCCACAGCAGCTGGAGTACCATATGTTGCCCACCCCTGCAGTAGATGCATATCAAGTTTTTAGATACAGTGCAAAAATAAGATCATACAGGACACACTTTGAACCATCCTATGCATTTATAACAAAAAATACCCTTTAGAACGTGCAAAGTCGGCTTTTCAATTACTAGCGATGTTACTAATATTTGCTTTGTCCGACCCTTCCTGACACACTTCGAAATCTTCACTCATTCTTCCTCGCACTCTGTAGAGGTGTGCAGGAAAATTAACAGAGGTTGCTTTCTGTAATGTCTGCTGGTACGTCGCTCGTCATTGAATTGCCTCAAAGCCTCATGAACATGATTAATTTAAGCCAGAGGTGGGGAACCCTTTTTCTGCCGAGGGCCATTTTGATATATAACAGTATTTGTGGGCCCGGTGCAGGCCATGCCCCCTCCATGTGATTCACACAGGGGTGGGGCCACAATCGCTCGTGATTACAGCAATGCCCGGAGCATCCTGGGAGCTGTAAGGGCAGCTGTGTGACCATCTGAAGCATCCCAAGGACGCTCCAGGTGGCACTGCTGCATATGTTCTGGCTGCTGCTAGCCAGATGAGGCTAGCAGAAAAAAAGCACAGAGGGACAGACCAAATGATTACGTAGGCCTTATATGGCCCCCAGGCCTGAGGTTCCCCATCCCTGAGCCATAAATTCGGCTAAACTGAGCAGCATTTTAGGAGAAAAGCTGCACATTAGATTTAATGAAAGAGGTGGTAATTGGCTGTAGTTTGATGTGATGTTACAGTTTCATACAGGGTGGGATGCATGACGCATCGCACTCGCGATGAATTCCGCCAGTCATCGCATGCATGCCGGCGTTAGTAACGCTGGTATGCATGAAGATCCCTGCAAAAGACCGCTCTGCCGGTAAGAACTGCCCTTTACAATGGAGGGACTTCCGGGTCTAAGACCCAGAAGCCCCTCCGGCGTCCTTCTGCGCATGCCGCTGGGGGTGCTGGGAGGGATCCCATTGGATCCCTCTCACAGCACTCTGCGGAAAGAAGCCCTTAGGCTTCTATGGGTAACGCCGTCAGGAAGATGGCTTTACCCACCGCAACTAAGTCCCAGAGTGCATTGCACTCCGGGGCTTAGTGCATATGAGAAATGTGGTCAAACCCGCATTTTCGGGGTTTAACCGCATTTCTCCCCTTCCTGCATCTCGCCCACACAGTGCCTCTTCAGATGTTTCCACCCCCTGCAAGCCTGGGAGCATTTCTAGGTTGTGGAGGTATCTCCAGAGAGAACAGATGATGTGCTCCTTGAAGTATTCTGTGCTGCTAGGGGCACCCTTACAAAACTAAGCGCCCACCAAAAGCACTTTGTAAGTTATGTCCATTTTCTATGTCTTTGTGGTTTACTTTTGTTTTAATTCTGATTACTACATGTGATAAAATATTTTTTTATTTTTGAAAGTGGTTGATATTATATTTCCACGGCATTTAACCCATTGTTATAAAGTTTCCCAATAATTATATATTGCAAGTGAACAGTTAAAGTTATAATGTCATGAGTAAATGTTTGCATACATTTTATACCAAAAAAATTGTTTCATAGAGCAAAGATGCACAGAGGGTTAGCAGTGCTGCCTCACAGCACTGGCGTCATGGGTCTGATTCCAATAAGATCCCTTCTGTATGAATCTTTTATGTTCACCCTGAGTTTGCATGAGTGCCCTCAAGGCATGAGGCTGGAACTGAAGTGATTGGTTCAGTATTTTATGTACCGCTCTATATAAAATGGTGGCACCATATAATGTAGTGTGTGTGTGTAAACAATAATACATAGTCTGTAAAAAAACTGGAATGTTATGTGAAAACCTTACTCACTGGTGTGAATAAAGCTTTCATACAAGGTTAATTAAAGGACAAGTAAAGCTCATTTGCCAGTTAATATATGTGTAATAGAGTGCAGTAAATCAGGGGTCTTCAACCTTGGCCCTCCAGCTGCTGTGGAACTACACATCTCAGCATGCACTGCCACCTTTTTGATATAACAGAACAGCATGCTAAAACTATGGCAATGCATGCTGGGATGTGTAGTTCCACAGCAGCTGGAGGGCCAAGATTGAAGACCTCTGCAGTAAGCAATAGCAAATCTGAAATATGCTTTGAATAATCTCTTGCAAATTAAGTATTTGGCTAGTATGTGTTTTTTCACATCTGCACGGTTAGTAATCCCCAAGGTATGTATGTTTTTATATAAAAAAAATATAGCTGCAATAACGGATGTGTTGATAATTAAAGTGAGTGACTGTAACATAGCATGTTCAGTATGTTAATTTCACTGCTTCACTTTAGAGTTAAACTTCACATTCTGTTATACTGTTCACACTTCTATCTCCTTCCACGTTTGCTCCTCTGCTCAACTCTGAAGCAGAGCAATTAACATATGGGCACATGCTGTATTACAGGCTACCTCCCAGGTGAATGGAAGGGCACACTTCTTTTTTTGGTACACAAGGTGCTGTATAATAAATAGATGAAAATTGATTCCCACACATACTCCACCTTCCATTGTTACTGAGTATGTAAATGATGCTGTCTATTTTGTCCATTAGTTCAGAAGGCAGAACCTCTGTAAAGGTGCGTACACACACTGCAAGTTTTTTTAAACGATAAGTTTTCAACGGATTGAAACGACAAAAATTTTTTAGTAAGTGTCATGTCTTAATGATTCCGATGCGCATTTCCTTTGGTCATGGTCTGTGATCAATTAAACATGCAGAAAGATCACGACCAGTTTCGCCTCCAGCACTGCTTCTTGATACTTTTTGGCATTGATACTGCCATCAACGACAGCCAAACGTCCCACACAATGGCTGGCCATGCTGCCTCCGGCGCTGCGTGACACCCGTACTGCGACGGCAGCTCCGTCGCAACTGGTCTCGCTACAAGATGGGGCGGCTGTCGTTGTTGATTGACAGCTCGCCCCGTTTTTTAGGCGGGGAGGGGGGGTGGCTGCACAAACGCAGGCGTTCCCTTAGGAAAAAAAATCCCGCCCTGATTTAGAGCGAGCGCTGGCAAACAGCGAGCGGCTCTGAATAAAGCCCACAGTACCGTATGTAGTAACCTGTTAGCATTCTGCTTTATTGCAACAGTTGGTTTTCCACAAGACCAGTTACACTTTCTTCAGACTCTCATGAAACTGCCAGACAATGCTAAATCCCGGAGCTATTCAATTCAGTGCGCTGTTAAGCACGACTGAAGGATTTCTGCTTGCACCCCTCCGACGACACAACTCCTGGCATAATGCTGTTTTCTGCCCTTAGCGCGGCAGAAGCAGCATCGCGCCAGATGCTTAAGAAGGAGAATGCTGGTTCTCATAACTAAACACCATGTTTCTCCTTCATCCACTAGGGGACACTGGAGGCTAAAGACAGTGAGGTATAGACTGTGCTAAGTGGAGCCTGGGCACTTTAAATTTCAAGAAGAGTAACTAGTTCCTCCCCCTCTATACCCCCCTACAAGCCTCAGTCTAAGTTTGTGCCCGAGTGGAGCTGGGTGTGTAGATACACTTCTCAGGGTTTTTTAATTGTAAGAGCGCTGCTGCACTGAAATAAGAAGATTACATTGAGGAAAGACAGGCAGCTGTACTGCCTCGTCAACGATGGAGCTGCCGGGGGGACCCACTCGCAAGTGCATGCACTTCGCCTGGGGTCCCCGACTGCTTAGACTTCTGTCTAATATACAGGGGGTTCCACATGCCGATGTGTGCAGCGCACATACGGTCCCCCTGCCAGTCACACTGCCGCCGGCAGCAAGAGCAGCTTAGTGAGTAGACCCTGACTCCCCAAGTAGCGGGGTAGCAAGGTTATTATATTGAATGGCGGTGTTATTAGCAGTCTGCTTCAACTAACAGAGCAGTAGATAAACAGGGATATCAGAGCCACTGTGGCTGCTGCATATACCCTGGTTCTATCTCACTACACTAGGCTGTAAGGTAGCCAGTGTTAATACAGCGGCCCCAGCGCTTTTCTGACAGATACACTTGGCTGTGAGAAAGCCAGTGTTAACAGGGAGAGTTATAGCGCGCTCATTACTACTATTGAGCGCCATAATGGGGGGTGGAGCTTAGCTCTGGACTCCTGCTTCTCGATGTCAGCAGCCTCAGCGCTTCCTTGGCTGCTGCAGGTCCCCGGGGGTCTGTCATCTAACGGCTGTTAAAAGTTAGCCAGTGTTACTAGCGTGCTCATAACATACGATTGAGCGTCATAGCGGGGGGTGGAGCTTAGCTTCGGGGTACTGCTTTTTCCTGTT